>JAJKLE010000008.1:0-600000 GCA_022593225.1 Xylaria sp. FL0064 | reverse complement strand
TTCCGACACTGGCAAGGACCTAGCTTTTCAATAAAGCTCGCGGCATCGGCGTCCACGGCGGTGCGAGCACCCTACAGAGAAAGGTCAGCTCTTCTTTACTCAACAGCGCCAAGAGCGCTCGAGGCCAGGCCATACAATCGCACTAGATTGAATATTAGTTTCTGCCTATCAAAGCCAACAAGTGAGAGTCACGCATACTAGTTTAAGTGTTGAGCCCTCGTGGTGAATGATACAATAACCACCACCACATGCCTGACAGCGTTTTTGAGTCTCGGCGATACAATCGAGGCACTGTAAGGCAAATTAGTATTAATGGGCGTTGATGAAATTGGAAAAAATGAGGGACCCACGTTATGTTCGCATTCCCAGCAGCTACGGGCGATCCTTGGGGTCTGTTCGAAGTCATTGTTAGCTTCATTGAGTTCTTGACTATTGTGGTGCGTGGTCAAGCTTGTATTTCTTCGAAACTCAGTTGGCGTACAGTTTACATGTAGTTTGGGGAAAGGAAGGAAAATCCCCCGGTTTGCCATCCTAATTGTTCCAATTAGATAGTAGATCTTGTGTTCGAGGCCCGACTGCATCGAAGCCAATTAAGGAAGGAAGATATCAACCAGAAACCCTTGAGGCCGATTTCAAGTTACAATCGACACAATATCCCATTCGTACCTTGACTTTGGGCTGCTCAAAAGCAGCAAGTTCGTGGTCATTTAGACCATTCGCTTCGTCGACGATATGAACATGTTGAGCGTTCAATTCCTCCTGACTCGGAACCTGATAGCAAGCTTCACACCACCACTGATTGCAGCTAAAGCAGTATCTTTCACGGATACACTCGAGGCAACGAGGAACAAATTCCTGCCGCCAATTCGTGCCGTTCGTCACTGGGGTCGGACGGGTGGCCGACTTAACGCTAGACGAATGCAATGGGATCGGCGATAGTAGTGGGAGTTCTTGCTCGCGAGAGTCGCCATACACGGTGAAGCCTTCGGGGGCAGTGCCACACGATGCACAGCTCGACACCGCGAAGGTCGCAACACCCCAAGGGCTGCCGCCGTTGGCCGGAACCGGCGTGATAGGTACCCTGCCGAATGCGGGCGAGTTACGGTGGCGTGGGCCGGTGCACAGAACGGTGTCGAAGCGCACTGTCTCGCGGCAGTCTAGAATTGTCTCGGCCCATCCGTCAAGGATCGGCCTGCTAATAATGCGACCTTTTCGACCGTACCAGTCTTCGCCCTCTCCCGCAATGGATTCTTTCAGAGCATGCTGAGATTTCTGGTTCCAGCCAGCGCTGATCTGCGCGGCCCCAGATACCCTGGGCAGTGCAGTCCGCGCCGGTGGTGGCGGTGCGGCCAGGAGGAGGGGCGCATCCCTCTTCCCAAAGTAATACAACGCCTTCAAGCGTGGCATGTCCTCGGTCCGTGTCGGTCTACAGGCGTATCGCAGAGCCTGCATGAGCTTTCGCTCGTTGAGGTTCTTAACTTCTCGTATCGAGAGGATTCGAACGCGCGACTCGGGATCGACGAGTAAATCGTTGAGGAATTCGGACGTCACAGAAAGCCCATCCAAAACCAGAGTGGTGACATGTTGGAGTATGTTGCGCCTTCGGAGGCTCGAGAAAATGCCCCTCAGGGGCCCGGAATAGAAATCATCTTCGGTGAGATTCTCGTCGAGCTGAACATTGCGCCAGCCTTGCCCGCCATGATCAATACCGTCGATGTCGAACTGGGCGGTCTTAACTCGCGTCAAGTCGAGATGTCGAAAGACAGCAGGAGCGTTGGAGAGCAACAGATGTCGGAAAGGCCGCGAAGTAGCTGCGACGTTAAGAACAGCAGACACGGGGAGGTAGGGAAGGATCTGGTAGAGGACGAGGTTGTTTGCCAACAAGTCAAAGAGACTCGGAGTAAGACCGGAGGAGGTTCCTGAATAGTCGCGCGTGTGCTGATGACCGAGGTCGCCGGAGGCCATTACATGCGAGACCCAGTTCCAGCTAGTAGACAACCGTAAACAAAGTGTGACAGCGGCGACGGTGGGTGGCCAAGAGGAAGGGGGTAATAAAGATAAGCAGAAGACGACGGCGACGATGGGTTTATGTTGGGCTGGGCCCCCGATGCCCGGATACAACGGGTGATATACTGGTGCAGTGGAAAGGCAACCAAGACTTAACAAGGGTGAGACGACGTGCTTTGAATCTGCCCACCACCTCTCTTTGCGGAGAAGGCAGAGAGCGAGAGAGACTAGGCAAATGAAAGTAGGTAGAACAAGGAGAGGTCGTATAGAGGCCAATTTCTATTGGCTCAAGCTCTTCCTTACACGACAGACAGACAGATCTAGATAGACATGGGTCAGTTACTATAGCGGAAGTGTAAAGGCAAGGCAAGAGATATATACTAGTACGTATATATGTAGTACCGGCAGACGAAGTAGGCCAAGACAAGATACAAACAAGCCAAGAATACCAAGCCAGGACAACGCGACGACATTGAACGACGACGGTGGCTACCTACTTTATGTATTATACTCGTGATAAAGAATGGTATTGGCAACATTGGCAATAGTGGTGTTCTTGTATTGTACTGTAGTGTACTAAGTATAATGCTAAGTAGCACGCTAATATTAGTGTGCCGCTCCAGCTGTGAGGATCTCGGGGACCCTTGCTGCTGGGGCATCAAACGAAGATTGAATGTAATGCGATGATGCAGTGATGGCGCATCGGACCGGGTTGTGCGACCGGGGTTGATTGGCGCTCTGCCACAGAGACGGGCGGAGAGATTAGAGAGATGAGCATTCAGACAGGCTTGGCAGGTCGATCCGACTAGAAGGGTTGCATTGGACGTCTTACTGTCCTTTGACTCTCTTTCACTGCTCCTCTCTCCGCACTCCGACAAGAGTGACGGGCGCGAGGATTGGCGAGGATTGGCGGGCAAGGCTTACAAAAGCTTGGTTGCCGGTTGTATGTTGGGGAAAATGCCTCTGTCAAAGGTTCCATGCTTCCATACAATACAGTACACGTATTACTTGTACCTATGGGACGCTGGCCATGGTACTGGTTTGGCTTGGTTAGATATGGTTTGACGATAATATGATAGGTTTTGGTAATATCCAAATCTAAAGACAGCTGAGAAAGGCATAGTACTAGTTGTCAGAATTGATGGCTAATTTGGATGGATTGATGCGGGCTAATATGTCAAGGGGTGAGCAGGGACTGCTCAACCCCTGTGAACCCGCCACACTATTTATTAGTACACATCTCAGAGAGACAGCAAGACGCGCTCTCAACACAGATAGAACACACTTCTGAACCTCCAATTGACTGGCTCGCTTATTTCTGACACTAGTAGTGCGGTGGAATATAGTTAGTATTGTAGGGGCCTTGGTAGGTCAGATAACCAGATAACTATTATTGTATACTAGACTTAGTTAAAAAGTTATTAATATTAATATAATTTTATTGTTTATTTTTAAGTTGATATTATAATAAAAACTATTAGTTTTTAAATTATATTTACGCGGTTTTTTTTATTATAATTTAAATATAAATTTTTTTTAAATTAATTATTTTTTAATATTAAATATAATATTTAAAATTTAATTTAATTTTATTAAAATTTTTAATTTATAAAAATTAAATTAATAATAAATTATTTTTAATTAAAAAAATATTACATATAAAAAAAATTAAAATGTTTTTAATAATTTTTTTTTAATTTAATTTAATGAGTTTTAAAAAATAAAAAATAAATTTTTTTATAATTTATAATATTATTTTTATTTTAAATATAATAAAAATTCATATTTATTTATGTTTATTTTTATTTTTTAATAAATTTATTATTAATAATATTAAATTATATATAAATTAATTTTTAAAACTTTTATTTTTTTTAAAGTTTAATTATTAAAATTAAAAATAAAATAAATATATTTAATTTTTTTATTTATAAAAGTCTTTATATTATATAATAATTAAATTTTAATTTTTTTTAAATTCTTTTTTTATTATTTTAATCTTTTTAATAAAAGAATTTTATATTTATAAATTAATATATTAATTATTATAAAATTTATTTTAATTTTTTCAATTAAATAAATATTAGTTTTTTTAAAATATTAAATTTAAATTTAGTATTAATTAAAATTTTATTTTTATTTTATTAAAAAGATTTTTATTATAATTTTATTTTTATTTTTTTATATAATATTAATAATTAATTAATTTAAACTTAAAAGATTTTAAAAAAAAGATTTGTAAAAATATATAAATAATATTATTTTTTATATAAATAAATATATAAAAGATTAAATTTATTTAAATAATAAATTTAAAAGAAATTTAATTAAAAGAATTATAAGAAATATATAAAAAAATAATATTTTTATTTTTTTAAAAGAATTTAATAAAAAAGAATTTAATTTACTGTTACGAACCAACAAGACGGGGTGGCCAGTTCAACGGGCCAGGCGTGGAAGAGAGGAGGTGCTAAACCAGATTTGGAGAAAAAGGGCCACGATTGGCACAGGTCACGTGGTCGTGGAAATGAGCCAGTGAGCCCTGGATCACTGGATCTGTCAGATTTGAGTCAATTGCATGAAGTCTGGTCAGAATTGTCTGTATTGTTTTTTCTGAGGCGCCTCTTTCTTCTGGCTCCCTCTTTTAACCTGTGGGCGGTAGGGCTCATCGTACCACCATGATACGTTGTGATGGCGTGACTCTACGGAGGCAATCGTTATATCCAACAGGATCACGACGGTGAGCCAGTGAGCTTTGGATCACGACGGTGAGCCAGTGAGCTTTGGATCACCAGAAGGGGTGAGCCTCGTCTTATGTGTGTATTTCCTATGTCTATATAAACTCATGACTCTCCTGTATTTAGTCACTCGTTTAGTTTAGTTCCTCAGCTATTAATCTCTATCTCTTAGTTCTTATTCTAAGCGACTACTATTCTATTGCGACTAGACTAGTGGTGGGAGTACCAGTAAACCTCCCTTACGGACCACCTGCTGTTAGTCTTATTGTTACCTGCAAATCAAGAACCCCCGCGTACGTCTTATATATCTTCTGATATATAAGAGGTCCGTAACAATATTTTAATCTATTCAAATATACTTAAAGAATATAAAAGATATATAGTTTTAATACTAGAAATACTCTAAAAGGCCGGACTATAACTAAACCTAAAAAATATATATATAATATATATAAAAAACCAATTTTTTAAGATTTATAATTATACCTGGATAAATAAAAATATAATTATTAAAGATTAATATAATATATAATTAAAAGATCTTAAACCCGGTAATAATTATAAATATTAAATAAGTTTTAGGATTGTTTAATTATATTTATATATTTATTAAGAACTTCGGAAATATAGTATAATATCTTATAAAGTATATAATAAAGGAATATAAAAGAAAGGCCTTCTCAATTTCAAAGGAAGCATAAAAGGCTTTTAAAAAATTAAAATTCAGAGTAACCTCTAACCCGGTAGTCAGGTTATTAAATCCAATAAAAAAAAAAAGCTTAAAATAAATACCTTAAACAGAGTAATTATAAAAATACTTAAACAGCTTAAAAATAATAACAAATAATACCTAATAGCTTATTATTTAAAAGTATTAAAAGATATAATATTATATTATTCTATTTATAATAAAAAACTCTTTATAATTATTATAATATTTAAAAAATAAGAACTATTTTTTATTAAAATAATAAAATTAATTAAAATTTATTTAGATTATAAGAACTTAATAAAATTTATAATTATATAAGAGATTACTAAGCGATATAAAAACTAAATAATTTTTCTTTTAAAATTTAATTTTAAAATATATTATATTAAAAAAAAGATTTAAGCCGATATATTTAGTTGATAAGGTTAGAAAGGAATCAAGGTTCTAAAATAAAATATTCAAATATTATACCCTTAATAAAATAAAGGCTTAAAGATTTAAACTATTTTTAAAAATCTTTTAAATATATAGCTATAATAAGCATATAATCCAAAAAAGCTAGCAAAATTATATAAACAAAAAGGATCAGAAGATAATAAGCTGATATATAAACGAAAGGTCTATATACCGGAGGCCCTACAAAATAAGTTTATTAAGGACTTCTATAAACATTTACTATATAGACACCAAAGAATAGCCAAGACCGCATAACAACTATAAGAAAAATATAACTTCCCAAAACTATAAGAAATAGTTAAATCTATAGTAAAAGGTTATAATATCTGTAATAAAGCCAAGGTTTTATAATATAAACTTTATAAGATATTATAACTAATATAAATATTTAAATAAATATAATATATAATTATTTAGGATTTTATTACTAGACTATTTTTATTAACTAACCTAGTTATAAAAGTATGATATAATAAAATATAAGTAATTATTAACCGAATTATAAAATATAATTATTTTTTATTATTTAAGAATAATATAATTATTAAACAGCTTATATATATTTTTATTTACTAATATTTAAATAAATATAAAATACTAGAAAAAATTATTTCTAACTATAATAAACTTTTTATATTTAAGTTTAAAATAAGCTTTTTTTAAATAATTAAATATTAAACTTAAGTTTTTAATTATTTATTATTTTTAAATAAATAAACAAATAAAAAAACTAAATTAAACCTTTAAATAATATTTTTAAAACTATATTAATTATTAATAAAATAATTAAATAAAGTTATTATTAATTATATAGATTATTTATAATATATTAATTAATAAAAATATAAATATATTATTTTATAAAATAGTTTATAGATAATTAGTTATTATTAAAAAATAAAAAAGATTATTAATAAAAATACCTGTTATTATAGCTATAATACCTTAAGCTTAGACTATTATTATAAAAGTCAAAATATTATAAATAAAACTATAAATATAATTTTAATTCTTTTAATAATAAATATTATAATATTATAATAATAAAAAATTAAAGGACTAATTCTAATAAAAAAAAACAAAGTTTATTTATTATATTAAAAATAAAATATAATTTTAAAAATTTATAAATTAAAATAAAATAACCTAATAATAAATTATTATTATTAAAGGATATATAAATCTATTCTATTTTTTATATTTTATTATTTAAATTAATATTAAAAAATATATTAATAAAAACCTAACTTAAAATAGAAAATAATTAAAATATTTATAAAATCAAAAAAATATTAAACTATTATTAAAATAAAAATAATATTAAATATTTTATTAAATAAAAAGAATACTTATACGCTAATAATATTTAAAAACCTAGGAAATATTTCAAAACTATTATAGTTATTATAAATTAATTTTACTACTAATACTCTGATCGCCTAAGACTAAAAGCGAGGGGTCGACCCCCCAGAAATTAATAATATTCTAGTTAATAACGCCAACAGCCCCGGCAGCTTATGCTTTAGCAACCGCCTCGGACTCATTATAATCCTGCTGCTCTAGCTCGTCTAGTAAGCAGAGGCCTCGGTTAATAAAAAATATACCCTTATTTTAATAAAAGGCATGCTAATAATATATATTATTAAGACAGGTAAAAGCCTTAAAGAGTTATTATTCTGCTTAACGCTTTTTTTTAGCTAACTGGTTAAACCTTTTAATAAATTTATTAATAATAGTAATAAAAACCCTAGAACTATTATATAACCAACTATAATATATATATTCTTTATAATAAGAAATATTATTTATTATTTTATATTTTTATCTTTTTAACCTATATAAAATGCATAGTATAATTTTAAATCCTTTTTTATTAATTAAGGACGCTAAGGCGAGTCGTTATTTAGTTTTTAAGGATCGTGGGCGCTTTCTGACGCAACTGGACATTATGAGCGGTAGGAAAAAAAAGAGAGTGCAGAGCAGAAGACAGGGTATAAGACACGTATACTCACCTTTTATTATTGGGACAATAATCCTGGAGAGAGAAGGATAGTATTATGAACCAACAAAAGGGGTGGCCAGTTCGACGGGCCAGGCGTGGAAGAGAGGAGGTACTAAGCCAGATATAGAGAAGCAAAGCCACGATTGGCACAGGTCACGTGGTCGTAAAAGTAAGCCAGTAAGCCCTGGATTACTGGATTACAACGGTAAGCCAGTGAGCCCTAGATCACTGGATCACGACAGTAAGCCAGTGAGCCTTAGATCACCAGGAGGGGTGAGCCTCGTTTTATATATATTTCCTATGTCTATATAATCTCATAACTCTCCTTTATTTAATCACTCGTTTAGTTCCTTAGCTATCAATCTCATCTTGAATCTTACCCCTATACTCAAGAGTGACTACTATACTTAACAGCATCAAGCATAGCGGTAGAAGTACCAGCAAACCTCTCTTACGGACCACCTGCTGTTAGTCTTATTATTACCTGCAAATCAAGAACCCTCGCGTACGTCTTATATGTTTTTCGATATATAAGAGGTCCATAATATAACTATAACAAGGGAGACACCTCTACCACAGGATATATTAATAATATAGCCATTCTAACAGTAGGAAATATAATAGAGAAAACTTGCAATAAATTAAAAGAAGCCTTACAAACAACAGAATAATAGGCAAAAATATATATGTCCGTCTTTACCCCTGAGAAGTTCTAATTTATACACTTTACTAGAGCAAGAAAAAGAATCAACATAAAATAAAAGCTCTAGACTTTATAAGGCAAAATAGCGCCAAAACCAATATATAAGTACTTAGGGGTTACTATAGACACCAAGCTTACTTGGAAACCATATATTAAAAGGATATAATAAAAGCTCATAAAAACAGTTATAGCTATAGGATACCTAGGCAATTCAGCCTAGGGGATAGGGCTTGACAGAATAAAGAAAATCTACCGCAGAGTCGCTGTCCTATAAATATTATATATATGCTCGGTATAATCCAACGCAGACGTACACGGCAAGGCCTATACCAAAAAAACACTAGAAATACTATAGACTATCTAAGCAAGAGCAGCCAGAATAATTACCGGAGCCTTTAAAGCAATATTAAAACCAGCTCTTAATATCAAGACCTACCTTCTCCCAGTAGAATAATAAATCTAGAGACATAACATAAAAATAATAAGAAAAATGCTCTTAAATTAAGACACCCCCGAGCTAGAGATATATAAACTCAGCATATAATATAAACAAAAATATACAAGCCCGCTCAAAAGAATTAGCCAAAAAGTGCAAAAATAGAAAGAACCAACAGGGTTAACTCAAGAGATAATTGTCAGATATAAGTGATGGCATGTAACGTTGGGTTGATTGATTGTATTGATCCTGTGTGTTGTATGTGTCAAGTAGACGCGACTAGTAGGCTACGCGGAATTTGTATGAGGGCCCCTGTCTCCTGGACATGGGTCTACCCTTAGATACCCGTTAGTCAGATATTCTGGCTTAAGATATAACCCCTTATATCTGACAATAATACCTCTATATATCACACCTCCCTGGTACAAAGGCCTGACAATACATATAAAGGAAAACGCAGAAAAAACAGAATCTAATCACTATAAAGAACTTAAAAGCGGGCAAAACATACTCCTGATCTATACCGACAGGAGCGGCATTAACAGACATACCGGCGTAGTAGCCGTACACCCTAGGATAAGGCAGACAAGAAAGGCATACATAGGCCGAGACACGGTCTCTACCGTATATGCAGGAGAACTTCAAGGTATTAATATAGCACTGCAAATAGCACAAGAAGACCGACACCAGGAATCCAGGAGGGAGAAGGCCATCATATACACGGACAACCAGGCTGCTATCCGGTCATCGGCTACACCGGTAGGGAAATCAGGAGCATACCTCCTAAAGGAAATCACGCGACAGATCTAGGACCTCCAGGAAGACGGTCTACCCGTGGAAATCCGATAGATCCCAGCCTATAGGAGGATCCCAGGAAACAAAGAGGCCGACCAAGCAGCCAAAAAAGCCACCGGATAGAGAGAAGATGGCACCCGAGGCCAGAGAGCAGAACAACCGGAAGAGCTATTCTCGCTCAAGGCAACGCTAAAAACATGGAACCACAAAAAGGCCAAGAGACATTAGGAAATAAGCTGGCGGATCAAAACCAAAGGCAGAACCATATTTCGTCATACACCCAAACCCACACAAAAAGTACTCGAGCTTTATAAAGATCTAAGCAAACGATATAATATAATCCTGGTCCAACTGCGCACAGAAAAGATCGGCCTCAGGGATTTCCTCTTTAAACACAAGGTCCCGGATATCACAGATCCAAAGTGCAGCTGCAGCAAGAGGCGACAAACGGTACTCCACGTACTATTCCAGTATCAACAATTTAAGGACCTCCGGAACCAGGAACTAGGCCATATACCAGGACAAGGGAACCTCCGGGCAGTCTTGAATAAGCGCAAAACAGCCATCAAGGCCATCAAGGTCGAGAGATAAACAGACGAAGCTCAGCACTGGGTGGACGCTGAAGGTAAGCAGTATGCAAAACCAGAGGTATAAACCTCAAGAGCAGACTAGAATTACTTGTACACTAGTATAGAACCATTTCTTACGTATAGTGGGGGCCAGACGCGGGAAGAGGTTGAAGATATAAAGGTAGAAGCTGGGGCCAGCTGGTTGTGGATTGAATTTTCAGCACACAGCGAAGTGGGGCGGCACGGATCAACGTCCGGGCCGTGTCGGCTGGTTGACTGGCTCTGCCAGCCGGGCATAGCTGCGGATGAAAGAGCGGCTGAAACCGAGTAGGAAGTAATCAATCAATCAATCAGCATTAGCGGGTTAACCAGGCATGTCACTTGACCGTTGCCGGGGATAAAAGTGCAGCCAAAACGAAGTAGGAATCAAGCAATCAATATATTATCTCTATTTATCTACCTAGCTATAGGTACTACTTAGCTATGTAGAGGGAAAGAAGCAGTGGGTAAGGAGACGCATTACTATAGATGTTATAATCCGTGTTGAGTATAGTAGCACTTTACACCTCTCTAACCGGTTATGAGCATAGATAAGAGTCTTGTTGCTTTCCTAAAGTCGCACGAGTGCTATTGGTTGCAGAAACGGTTCCTAGTGTGATTAGGGAATATAGATGCAGATGCAGGCGAGGCAGGTAGAAACAGATGCGGAATGGTATTTCACCATAGAAGAGTTGGCTCGTGGTGGTTATGATTGTAGAGGGAGGGGTAGCAAGTAAGTAGGTGGGTGGGTGGAACAGTATCTAAACCTGCCCCGCGCTGGGCTGACTACAGCCCGCGCCGCGCTAGAACAATCCTCAACTAAATAATAGTTAGGACATCCCGCTTTACTGGCAAATCAATGCTGGCACCGCCTGTGCTGCAAAATTGGCTGTCGGTGCAGCTGCTTGGGGGCCGAATAGATATCAATCAATCATCTACTTCCATGAGCTTCTATACACCGAAATGGACGTACGGGATCCAGTATGGATTCGTCACGCCTTGCACTCTATTCATCCCACTTATTAACGAGGCATTTCTCCTCAGAGGGGGCAGTTGCCCGAATGGCCCACAGTTTTAGCATTAATATCACCAGCCGGGGTAGCCAAGACCGGCCGGTAAGACAGGTGCCTTAGAATACCTAAGGTGGAGGCTCAGTATCTGCTATCACATTCTTGCGTAGCTCAATCCCTTCCTTATACATAATGCTTGAAGAGGATAGTTTTCACCCGGTCACCGAAAATTAAGAAGTTTCCTGTGATGGTGGTTGGGTCGCTAACACATCAGGCATCCTACCGAATCTTTAGAACGGGACAAGGGGGGGGTTATGGCTGAAGCTGACGCCCCCGCTGCTCCTCGCCTCTTTTAGAAGCCTTTGCTTACAGCATTTCACAGCTTGCAGTTGTATTCTAGCTCTTCAAGCAAAGAAACGCATCCAACACCGCCACTATCGCGCCGACAGCTGAGTTAGCCTGGAGATTTATCGAAGCTGTACGTGTCGGCCGCTTTCTCAATATTATTAATTAATTCAGCCTATATTTAATGCCGTCCTTCTGCAGTGTTCAACCTCTTCTATGCCTGAATTATGAGATCAAAAGAGAGAGAAACTGCAAGGGGTAATACTTAAAGAAATCCGATTACTGAGACTAGCTGATATATCTCCAGGGATGCGGGGTTAAGGGACTTGCGGGGTATTACGATGGGTCTTGTAGGATGATCTACCACTATGTAGCGGGGCCTCGATGTAGGGTAATGAATGGCTTGTCCTCCGATAATTACTGACCTTATTTATCTCGAGGCGCAGGTGGTGGTGGCATAGTTCCTCGCCCGTTACTGCCTAAAACGAGGTGATCATTGTATAAGGCGCTGCAAGTCGCTTCAATTGCAACTAGTCAAAGTGCACAAGGGAGAGGTGTACTAGTATCCGTACGTCCTTTATCTATTGCCTTAGAGGATTGTCTTTGCACGCGCTCAGGATTGAATTATCCCGGATCCACCAGCGAGAATCTTGTAACAGATGTGCATTTCTTCCTAGATCACTCCGATGTTGATGGTCCATTTGATCAGTATCCCAGACATGAGGAAGCTCTAGAGATTTAAAAGAGAGCGCTTTGCCAGTTGTAACGATAGTGCGAATAATATCACGGTAAGGATGTCTCTGACTATCCTCACTCTTGTCGCCTTTTAGCTTGACAGGGATGTTTAGGGTAAAGGCAAATCGACGAATCCCGCGTCCTGATATCATCTCCGATATATCTTGCGAAGGAAAGAGCTGCTTGATATTAAATCCGGGACCGAGGATGATAACAGTGAGATATAAGTCCTCTTGGGTTGCGTTATTGAACTCATACGTGTATGTCGTGCCATCAGCAAAGACAGTATGGTCTATGTCTACGGCTCCCGCATGTAGTGCTACTTTGAATGGCGGGGTATCCCTGGACGCGTCAGTTCGAAGATGGAGTATCTGCCCGAATCGGAAGAGGTGTGCAAGCGCACCAGCTGACTTTGTGGCTTGCAGCTCATCAGTTTCGCCTTCGGTGTCCAAACCACGAATAGGCCCATCGTATCCGACAAGCGAAGAAGGCCCAAAGATATCGATAGTAGTGCCGCCTCGCTTTCTCAATTTCCATTCTGTGGAGTTGGGCCAACGGTCTTCATCACCTTCCATATACTCGTCAACCTCTATGCTGCCGATAATCCTTCTCTGAAGTCCTTTGCATAGCTGCTCTTGAAAACTGCGATGAAGGCTTGGGTCGACTAGCACAGTAAACGTTTTTTCCGAAAGCCATCGGTAGGGAAGGACTGTAAGGCGTGATGGCAAGCTCCCGGAAAACTGTGGTGGTTTATTTGCTTCGCTCGTGTATTCATCGACTTTATTAATCGGAAAAACAAGACCCGAATGAGGAGACTGGGCCACGAATTCGGCACCTTTCTTAATACCATGGATCTTCCCTACTGGGAGAACGAGAACATTTCCTTTCATCTCAGCGAGGATTGATACAGCTGAGGACGCCTCTTTAGTACCAAGAAATGTCAGTCTGTCCCGTCCAAAGACCTGCGGATGTTGCCCGCTGTGTTGTTGGATGGTATAGGTTATGTAGTCCCTAATATTTCTGTACGTTGGTAAGGATGCACCGCTCTCAGACTGAAGATGGTCTAAAAGTGCATAGGTGAACACGCCGTTCGTTACGCCGTCGATTTTCTTCTCCTCGGCCAACTGGTCCGGTTTACAAGCCGCCATCAATATAAAATACTGAGGATTGAGATCCCAGGAGTCTTCGAGACTGCCATCACGGTCGTTTATGTTGATGCAGTCTTCTTCGGCCGCAGCCTCATCGGTAGGGAGATTGGGCGGTGGAAACCAAGGATATGGACTTCGGCAAGAGATATCACGTCGCCATGCGCCGCCTGCATGACAGCTATCCAGAATAATAACAATCTGGATCCCCTTCTCATTAAACTTCTTCAGCCACTTGTTAAGTTGCCATCCCCGTACTGCAGGTTGTCCGCAGAAGTAGTCCGCAGGGAGGAGAGAAGGATCTGTTGGGCGCCTGGCTGGTGACTGAGCTGTCCCCGAAAGCTGCGCACCATGGCCCGAGAAATAAAAAAAGAACTGATCTCCAGTACGGGCATTTTCGTATATATTGAAGATCTCTTTTTTGATATTTGCAAAAGTGGGTTGGCGATCCTCTGGTTCCATTGGCACTAAAGAGCTTGCTGAGGATAGAGACGATGTAAGAACTACTGGGGCAAGAAGTGGGAATTTGGCCGCGAAGAGTTTTTCCACGCCTTCGACATCGTTTACACATCCGTGGAGGTTGTTTACGGATAAAGGAGTGCCTTTCTGGGATCTTCTTGTCCCATTGTGAGGATAGAGGTCAATTCCGACGAGCAGAGCAAATCGTTTCGGTGAGACAGATTCCGTCATAATGACTTATCTCAAGTTTGCCACTTGATAATCCCAATTATTAATTGGAAGATAAAGATTTCCAGTAATATCTGGTAAATTGCATTTAAAGGATTTAATGCGATACTACTGCTGAAGATTATAATGCTGCTTGATTAAAATCTAATTTATTGGAAAGCTTTACTTGACCTCGGGAAAGCAGAGCTTGAGAATTTCATATCTGGAATCCCTTAGAACTCTAAATCTGTCTGCAGCCATTCCTATTGATCGGGTTGCCCATCATAATTCAACCACAACTCCAACCTTGTAACTTCGTACCTTACACACTCGAGCCCCAAACGGCAATCTACAGTGTCTGAAGCTCCGAACGGCCCAAGGGTGCTTGGGGCAGGACTGCCCAGGTGATTAGGGCAGGAGGCAAACGGTGCTAGCCGAGGTGGGGGTACCTATGCCTATGGCTTGAATCGAAGTGCCACACCACTTTAATTTACAGAGTATCAATGGAGAGCTTCGCCGGCAACGCTTTCCATTAGTGGCGAGCAAGTCATTTTAGCGTCTCATCTGCATAAAGATCCTATTAAGCCAGCCAGCCCTATTCAAGAGCCCCTTGTCATTACACTCGAATAAAAGCTACGTGCATGCTTAGCAGCATTTTTTTTTATTTTTAGAAAGCCTCTCTTTACAACTTAGTGCTTTAAATCCTAAATGTACAACTCACAGTCGTCCAGGATTATTACACGCAAAGAAGATCATAGGGCTCGGGCTAACATTTGGTGAGCAAAGAAAGAAAAAGTAAATAAGCATGCATCGGATTCTAGACTGCTTGGGTGGCACGACTATGGATGGTAAAATAAATGTAAGCGGGCTCGATGAGTCACATGGGGGCTGAATTAGCAAACAAGATATGCCTAGCGCTTATGATTAGTTTACCAGTGCGCCTCATCTTCTACCTTATGTAGCCTTTATGCAGGTCTCATGCAATATCAGTTGCCTGCTCGAGTGTGTTCCCAATCAGAACTTGTAAATACCTGCGCATGTTGATCACCGTATCTCATGTAGTTACATATTCTAGCGGCTGTGTGAATTGTTGAAATATCATGCGATGGCAGCACTCTCACTCAGCATAGCTATATTGCAGGGCGGCTACAGATTGCTTGCATGTAGGCTGGCCTTACCTGAGGCTCAAGGCATTTCGAGGAGGGTTACAGCCAGGCATACACGCAGATGAGCCGGAAGGCAGGCAGGCGGGCTACGGTTGCTTCAGTAGGAGTAGAGTTGTCCAAAGAGCCCACAGGCTATATACGACCGCCCAAATCTCAAGATCTGCATTCAGTTAGGTCACCAACACTATCGTAAATCTCTAACTCCCCACCGTATCGGTTTATTCAATAGCCTACTCAATGGATCTGACTAAGTAGATCTCACAATATAGATTCACAACACGATACACTAACATATCTACAGGGATATCCAAGACCCTAAAGTCTCCTTTTGTGACGATGGTGGTCGTCCTAAAATCAATCAATACTCTACAGTAATGATAACTTGAATTTCTTCCGGAAAATTAGTGACCAATTTTATTTAGGAACCCCAATTTCGCCCCAACGATCAAGTGTATATTCGAGCAGTTGGAACAACTCCAAAGGAAGGACCATTTATTGTAGTGTCGGTAAATGATGCAAAGTATACACTATGTGATGGAGGTGGGAAGGCTATCCAGAATGGAAAGATGTTCGAGGAGAAGGATATAGAGCCCAAGGATCCATTTGAGTAGGCTTAGCTGTAGTTCCTGCAGAGGTCTCACTACCGATTTCACATGTTCTGATCACAAGACAGTGCTAAAATAAAATAATAGCGCTCTTATTAGACTTTATTAATTACAGGTACTCTGGATAATGAAGTTGCGAGTAGCCCATTGTTCTTCAATTGCATCATTATCACCCCGAAGGTGCGTTTGCAACGCTTGAAGAAAAAACAAGTCATCTAGACCCCGATTCTGTCTGCCTGCGTGCTCAAAGTCTAGAGACATCTTAGGCAATACGAAAGTAGGAAACGAGATTGGCTTGCTTGTCACAAAGACTTTCACAATGTCTTCGCACTGAACTCTGCTACCAGTCTGAAGGAGTTCATCCGGTACTTCCATTCGCAGCCTAATTTCCCTCACACCGTTGACTTCACCGTCTCTTGGTGGTATCACGAGATAGCTGTCATCGCCTGCACCTGATGCCAAGTTGGTGACCTCCCACAACGGACTGAAATTGTAAATCACCATATACAATGGCTTTTCGCTGGTGTTCTCAATAGTGACGCCCCAAATATTACCATGGGAGACTGCGAAAGTGCCACGCGAATCGCTAGCAGAGTGCGTTGTAAGTGAGAATAAACTAGCGAAGCATTTCTTAGATAGTGGATTTTCTACTCCTTCGAAGTACTTGAACGTTGACAGGTGGTCTAAAATGCCTAGCACCTTCGTTATTGCATCAACAGAAGTGGCTGGCACCATTGGCAGCCCGATAACTGGGTTATAGAGTGAATCGAGTATTCCGTACTCTCCATGTTTATTCATCACCACGTTGAACATGGTTGGCTGGCTTTCCATTTCCGTCGCCAATTGCAAATAACGCATCTCGTGACAGGCATCTTTCCAGCGCTGTCTATCATCAATACCAGTCGCGAGTTGGAATCGAATTTTCCGTGGAGAAGAAGACATCATTGGCCTTGCTATCCAGCCAGTCGTGATCTCTGCTGTTGTTCCCGATTGTGGACTGATTTCGACCAAGTCGGATTCGAACGGTCGAACAATATGAACCCTTAAGATCCTTCCTGATTTTTCTCTCTGTTCCGTTGTCTGTCTGAATTCACCAAAGGGAAGTAATGCGAACTCGTCGCCTTGATAGATGCCATGCACCTCTCCCGCTCGCAAGCAGATACGGCCATCTTCTTTCTTATAAGCAGAAAAGAAGTTACTTTCCGGCTTACTGACCAGTTGCCCAAAGAATGAGAGGTTCATATTTCCATAGCGCATGGGTGTCTGTTGTGGCCAGGACGCATGGAATCTTGTCCGTAGATGCTCATGTAAAGACTGGTGTGTGACATCTAGACGACTGGTTCCCAAGGAACGTAGAGTGCTAAAAAGAAAGTGTGTAAGGGCACCTCTTCGTCCTTGTCCCTCGATATTGACTTCATATGCCCGCTCGTACGGCCCACAAGCCGAGAGGATCGTATAGCCCTTGGGATCAACCAGCCAATCTCTCTCAGCATGGGCATCCCGCGAAGTACTATTCGAGCCGAATATACTCTTTTCACATATTTGTGGTTCGGCGATGGTAATTTTAGGATTGTAATCGATGCAGCGGACGTCGAACCCGTGCCAATCGCTATGGCGTGCGACGCTTCCCGAAAAACAACAGTCGAGAACAAGCGTGACGGTGAGCCCTTTGTCGACCATCTTCCTTAGGGCTGTGGCCAAGTGGGGACCACGAAGATACCGACTACCGACATCATCGTCCTCAAACAGAACTAGTGCCAATTCGCCACTAGTATTCGATCCTGACTGTGCATCACTAGGGAGCCGTGCGCCGTGCCCGGAGTAGTGGAGGTAGACAAGGTCTCCGGGCTGCGCGATGTCTAGAATTCTCCGCAGGCCCGAGACCACGTTCGCGTATGTAGGCCATCGTTCCGGCTGTTCGGGTGGAGTACGGCCGCTTGCCGGGGTGGTTGCGGTAAGGATGTTGATGTCCACAGGCAGATCTCTGTCCTCGAGATGGTGTCTGACCACCTGTGCGTCTCGCACGCTGCCCTGGAGGCACCGGTCGGAGGGGTAGTAGTTGATGCCGACAATGATCGCCCAGTGGGTCGGCTTCGGGTTGTTGCTTGTCATGATTTAGCTAGGATATTGGTGAATTGCTGGAATTTCTTGCGGAATATATCTTACATCGACATCCTCAGCATTTCAGAGTGTAAACAAAGAAACCAATAGTCGATTTGAAGACGACCTACCTACAAGACTAAGTGGGTTGGTATTCTGGGAAGGACCGCGGGGAAAACTTAAGCTTAGTGAATCTGACCAGTTACCTAACTTACTTGCTAGTAACTTGGATAGCGAGTAAGCCCTGTAAGCGGATCTGCCCCATCTTTTCAACCACAAAGGCGTTGGCTATAGCGGCCCGTCCCCTAAATCCCGGGTTCTAGAGTCCAACTTACCTACCCTTACCTACTCAGGTACGTAGATATAAGGCACTAAACCCCTAGACCAGCCACTCCGACGTCCCTCTAGGCTGGCACAGCAGCGGTAGGTTTTCCAAGGACACTGCCACAGCCCATTTAAGGCTACTTTTTCGCCAAGTCAAAAGTGCATAATATAGCAGGCATTTGGATATAAAACTAGCATGGATCTAGCTGAAAGGCAGTAACAGTGACAGGTCCAGGCAGCGCAGAATACCCCTGTGTGTATTGCCGTCGGCCACAGCCCCCTGCTACGCAGGCTAAGCCCCCGCCAGGCGTCCTAGTTACAGTGTCTGCACAAGGCACAGAAGAATACCGTTGCTTGTCCGAAACGATTGCATCAACCATAAGAAGTATTTGCACCGGAAATAAAAACAGTCAGAACCGTTGTGTACCTAATTAGACGTGTTAGTATAGTGCGAATAACCAATGTTAGAAAGGGAGAATAACACCGTCGACGTACGTGGCACCTGCGACGACTAGCTCGATAGCTTTGGCTTTTGTTGAGCTCGACACCACTGCAACGAAGATGGTAGTAGCAACGACAATTGTCCCGATCTGGGCTGCCAAAGAAATAAGCATGCTGCAGATAAGAACGGGGGCTAATAAGAGCATGATAATAACTGGCGTCATTAACATTCGAGCTAATCGTGCGATGGATGATCTAGTCGGGATATGAACGTTTGGGTCTCGTGAAACGGCGAAGTGATCTTGCTGTAAAGAGTGAGCTACCCTGTCTCGTACACAGCTCTGCAGGTAAGTACCTACCCTGCGGAAGTATCCACGTGTACGTATTAGGCAGTCTTCAACCAGTGTTTCTAGCCATGACATAACAGTGTCATCGGTCTCAGTCACGCTGACCAATTCCTCAGTGCATCCAAGGTATGCTGCTTCATCTCTGGCCACGCAGCCATTTCCATTAATCCAATGCTGCAAGCTCGATACGCTTCGCTGCTTCGCAGGTGCAAGGTTGAGCATTCGATGGCTTCGTTCGATCAATTCATCTATATTCTTAGTCTTAGGTCACTTTAAGATAATATAAGATAACTTACATACCATAGTCAACAAGTGCATTGTTAATCTCAGACAATAGAACACCCCTCTCCGCATTGTCATCACTTCTATTACTTCCTAGGCGTAGCATGTTGTTTTCGGTTTGGTCAATCCTCTCAAGCTTCCGTTCCAACATGGATAGCTTGTCCTGTTTGAGAAGTAGGAGACGTGTGCGCAGAGTAGAGAATCGACGGAATACCTGAAACGAATCATGGGATGCGATCAGTGCCGAGAACCGAGGATATCCATTGGGATAATCTTCAACTAAGATACGTCAAAGACATGTACACAAATCTTATTTCTAAATCTACAGCTGAAACTTACTTTGTGAGCGGTGGGTTTTATTATTAAAGCTTTTATTAGAGAAAAAGCTAAAGCTCCAGGATAAAGCCATATGTCGAATGCTGTTGATAAGGCGTCTTGGAGCTCCATTGAGTCTTAGCGATGTCCGTGCCTGGGCAACGCGCTGACCAAGTTCGAGATCGAATTCGTAGGGGCATAACATTGCGTATGTATACTAAAACTCTATTGAGAAGTCTTAACAAGCGGTTCTAAAAACACAATAATATTTACAATAGGGCAGTATTCTCGACTATACACGTTAGAACTGCAGATTTGGTAGGGTTTGGGCAATAATATTTACTAAGCATAGATTATAGAAATATATAGTGATTTATAAAGCCTGTTCCCAGGTTTATGGCGGCTGTAATTAGTGTTTCTATATGGATGAATCCTGTATCTTCGCATATAGCCACCTATACTTCCGAAATACTTTTGGAAACACCGTAAATCAGGAGCGTGGAACAGCCGTGTTAAGCTAAATGCTAAACAAGAAAATTAGTGGTCAGCATGCACATTGGACTTTGGCAATAAGGCGCCTCTTTGAACAGCCTCTGTGGCTGTGTACTTCAGGTTTTTAGGTGGGTCACCTACAGGGGTTTTTCAACGAGGGCTGAACGGGTAATTACGTGCGAACTGGACTTGTTGCAAGCTCATCTGCGGATAGTATCCGAGTAACACCGTCTAATAAAGCTAAACAGACAAGGTCAGCTAACGATACGAGGCGTTGTTGAGACCTGTACGTATCAGAGCAACTTTGTAACGACTAGTGGGAATTGTCGAGATTAACGAGCTAATTTGGATGGATTGGCTTGGGCTAAATGTACCAGGGGGTGAGCGGGGTCTGCTTAATTCCCGAGAACCCGCCACACTATTTACCACGACACACCTCGGAGGGGGAGCAAGGCGCGCTCTTGGAAGAATATAACACAATACACCCTCAATAGACTGGCTCGCTTATTTCTGACATCAGGGATTAAGCCACCTATGCCGATCTTGCTCCGTACTGCTACGGCACAGGCTATCTGCAAGCGACGCACACTTTTGTGCCTCACAGCCTCCTAGGACCGAGAGAGATCGCCCGGTTTATACAGCGGCTATCAAGCTATGTAGGATGCTACTATGGCCTGCCTAATCTACGCAGCCACTAATTCTATGAGGCAACGTACGTCACGGTCAGCCGGGCGACAGAGCCTCACTTTTTAGGGTGAACCACTACACCCTGACTTTAATTCTCACTCGACATTGTTTCGGCCCGCGGCTACATGCTCCAACTAGTACGCATTAAGAACAGCGCATGGGCAGCCGTTCACGTCTATACACGGGCGTTTACCAGTCTTTCTTCAAAGCTGAAATAAAAGGCCTAGTTACCGACAAGCAGTTGCTGTAAAATCACAAACTCTTTTCCATTCCCTACTAAATTTAAGAACAGGAGCTATGGCCGATCTCGAAGAAGCTATCCAAGTAGCAAGACAAGCCGTGGAAACTACACCAGAAGACCATCTAGACCGGGCTACATGGTTAAACAATCTTGGGATCCGTCTCAGCGATAGATATTCAAGAACAGGAGCTATAGCCGATCTTGAAGAATCTATCCAAGTAGCAAGACAAGCCGTGGAAACTACACCAGAAGACCATCCAGACCGGGCTATACGGTTAAACAATCTTGGGAGCAGTCTTAGAGATAGATATTTAAGAACAGGAGCTATGGCCGATCTCGAAGAAGCTATCCAAGTAGCAAGACAAGCCGTGGAAGCTACACCAGAAGACCATCCAGACCGGGTTATATGGTTAAACAATCTTGGGAGCAGTCTCGGCGATAGATATTCAAGAACAGGAGCTATGGCCGATCTCGAAGAAGCTATCCAAGTAGCAAGACAAGCCGTGGAAGCTACACCAGAAGACCATCTAGACCGGGCTACATGGTTAAACAATCTTGGGAGCAGTCTTAGAGATAGATATTCAAGAACAGGGGACATGGCCGATCTCGAAGAAGCTATCCAAGTAGCAAGACAAGCCGTGGAAGCTACGCCAGAAGACCATCCAGACCGGGCTATATGGTTAAACAATCTTGGGATCTGTCTCGGCGATAGATATTCAAGAACAGGAGCTATAGCCGATCTTGAAGAAGCTATCCAAGTAGCAAGACAAGCCGTGGAAGCTACACCAGAAGACCATCTAGACCGGGCTACATGGTTAAACAATCTTGGGATCCGTCTCAGCGATAGATATTTAAGAACAGGAGCTATAGCCGATCTTGAAGAATCTATCCAAGTAGCAAGACAAGCCGTGGAAGCTACACCAGAAGACCATCTAGACCGGGCTACATGGTTAAACAATCTTGGGATCTGTCTCGGCGATAGATATTCAAGAACAGGAGCTATGGCCGATCTCGAAGAAGCTATCCAAGTAGCAAGACAAGCCGTGGAAACTACACCAGAAGACCATCTAGACCGGGCTACATGGTTAAACAATCTTGGGAGCAGTCTCAGTGATAGATATTCAAGAACAGGAGCTATGGCCGATCTCGAAGAAGCTATCCAAGTAGTAAGACAAGCCGTGGAAGCTACACCAGAAGACCATCTAGACCGGGCTAGACGGTTAAACAATCTTGGGATCTGTCTCGGCGATAGATATTCAAGAACAGGAGCTATAGCCGATCTTGAAGAAGCTATCCAAGTAGCAAGACAAGCCGTGGAAACTACACCAGAAGACCATCTAGACCGGGCTACATGGTTAAACAATCTTGGGATCCGTCTCAGCGATAGATATTTAAGAACAGGAGCTATAGCCGATCTTGAAGAATCTATCCAAGTAGCAAGACAAGCCGTGGAAGCTACACCAGAAGACCATCCAGACCGGGCTACATGGTTAAACAATCTTGGGATCCGTCTCAGCGATAGATATTCAAGAACAGGAGCTATGGCCGATCTCGAAGAAGCATACGAATTGTTTTTAATAGCATTACATCTTTATACATCTCCCATCAGCTTCCGTATTACATCTGGCCGCCAACTTTTAACATCTTCACTTATTTTTCGCAACACTAAAGAGGCGCATCAAATCGCCCAAACTACTATCCAACTTATCCCCTTGCTTGCTCCTCGAGCCTCGCAAAACACCGATAAGCAGCATCTCTTGTTACAGGTTGCTGGTCTTGCCTCGGACGCTGCTGCTATCTCTTTACAAGCGAGCAAAAACACTGTCGCTGCAATAGAGATGCTAGAGACTGGTCGCAGTATCCTAACAAACGCAGTTTACGATTTACGTACCGATGTTTCGGCCCTTCAACAGCACCATCCCATGCTTGCAGAGACTTTTATTAGCCTTCGAGATAAGCTAGATGTCCAAGTATCTAGTAATAGTACTCTTATAACCTCCGAAGACTTGGCTTTTGCTGCTCGAGATGAAGCAAACCAGCGTCGCGAAGCAAACAAACAGCTCGACGCCTTAATTGAAAAGATCCGTGCTCAGCCTGGCTTCGAAAGGTTCCTTCTGCCTCCATCAAAGATTGATATGCAAAAGGCAGCAACCGACGGCCCAATTGTAGTCGTCAACGTCAGCTCACACCGCTGCGATGCTTTGATTATCGAGCTGTCAGATATTCGAACTGTGGCTCTTCCGCAGCTCTCGCAGAAAGATATCGAGAGCCGGAATTGCCAGTCTCTCGAAACGCTCCCTTGGCTTTGGGATGCGATATTATGTCCGGTCTTAGATGTTCTCGGCTTCACTAAGACCCCGTCTGACGACTGTTGGCCACACGTATGGTGGATACCCACGGGGCCGCTTGTCCGGTTTCCTCTCCACGCAGCTGGTAACCATCTGAACCGCGTATCGGCTACAGCCCTTGATAGGGTCATCTCCTCGTATAGTTCCTCCATAAAAGCTATTATACATGCTCGTCAACAACAGACCAGCCAAGGACCAGTAGTAGGCCGACGTGTAACTCTCGTCGCTATGGAAGAAACACCGGGACAGGCGTCACTTCGGTTTGCCAGCGAGGAGATCAATGTTGTGCGAACTATATGTGAGTCTATACAGTTACACCCTATACAACCAGAATTATACAAGAGGAAAGTCTTGTCTTCCCTGGAAACAAGCTGGATATTTCATTTCGCCGGGCACGGCGGTGCAAGTTCTACAAGCCCACTGCATAGTCAGCTGCTTCTCCGCGACTGGGCCGAGGACGCCTTAACGGTACAGAGTCTCCTGGAAACAAATATTAGTTCTACGTCGCCTTTTCTTGCGTACCTATCAGCATGTGGGACAGGTGAGAACAGGAATGAGGACCTTGCTGATGAGGGCATCCACTTGACTGCAGCATGCCAGCTTGCAGGATTCCGACACGTGATTGGTACACTGTGGAGCGTGGACGACAGTTTGTGTGTCGATATGGCCAGTAGTGTGTATGGAGTGCTGCGAGACGATGCTACAAACAATGACGGGATTACTGACAGGACAATCAGCAGCGGACTGCACTATGCCACGCGAGAGCTGCGAGATCGGTGGGTGCAGGAGGTGATAGCCGGCAGGGGCGAGGGATCACAGGGGTTAACAAGATTAGGAAGAGATGGCGAATTGGTGGACATTATAGTGACGAGCAAGGTCCCGCATTGGATTCCTTTTGTACATTATGGCCTTTGATCAAAATCCTTGTGTTAATTTATGGAAGGCGCCGCTGCCGTTGGTATTGACAAGCCGTGGGCGATAACGCACCAGTTTACATGACATCCTGTAGCCGCCATGCTTACGAGTCTAAGGCGACCCATGTGCCACCTTTCTAATTATCCAAGGCAAATTTTATCTCGGGATCAAGAGTTGCAAACCAGCCTACAGTAGATATATCTTTCTGGGCCGCTTTTCGAACATGTTTGCTAGACATACTGACCTCAAACCTTGATAGGTATGAGAAGCTTAAAGATTTCAACTAATCAAGATGGTGAACAAATGAAGGAGCAGCAAGGTCTACGCGTGCTTCACTGGCCTGCCCTGCCTTAATGCCATGCTCCACCAGGACGATGTCAAAGCCATGAAGGCTAGATGCCCATAATAGCAATTTTTCTATTTTCAAGTTTTACTCTGTATCTAGGAATCGTGAACCATATTGCCTACGCGCTAGTATACATGAAAGTACGCCTCAGGGGCTTCTCAATAACGGATCAGCCGCTTTTCCCACTCGTCAGGCTTACTTAGGCGTTGGACATTAGTCCCAGCCCGTATTTCGGGGACACGACTGTATGAATTATTGAGGAGGTAGCCCTCACTAACAGGTGGACGCCTTTTGTTGCTTCTCGGATTCTGGGACGTTAATGATAACGCGCCTATATGTCATTCATCTCTTAGGATTAAGGGATAGCTTGATCCAATCCTGGATCGATGAAGCATTCCTATCGTTGTGAGACACTAATCTTAAAAGGATTGATGGGGAGCCTACCCTATTAGCGCTGTTAGATATACCCCTTAGGGGTGAAACAGCATGTTTCCGTATAATATGGAATAATGCGACCGTTAGCCACTACTTCGAGACTGAAATTAACCGTTATCTTCCGTTTCCCCGCCACACCACGCGCCACAATCATTTCCTTCTATTAATAGTAACCGTACAAACTGTATTTGTTTTCTTCTACTTTGAAGATACTCTGTATAGATATATTGGTATCAATAACATTTGCTTGAATATATTATTTGGGACTGCACTTCTATTATGTCAATTATGTGGTGTACGCTGCAAGAATGACCTCAATCAATAATCTCGCCCAAATGTCGTGGGGTGAGCTTCAAGTGAGCGTCTCCACCCTGTGGGGCAAACGTGGTATGGGGGACTCCAGTTTCGGATGCCACAACCTCCAGTCTTGGAGGCTTCCATACCAATACTTCAACATTTGTATGCAACATTGCAACACTGATCTAACTGTTTACTAGATGGAGAGAGACACCTCTCTCCAGCTTCCAGGTTTGAGGTTGCCAAGAGCAAGAAGAGGAGCCAGCATCCCAGGGATCGGCCACCCCGTGTGCCATGCCTTATATCTGCCCGTAACCACGTGAATGGCCATCCGCCCGCCCACCCGTCCTAGCGGTATTAAATAGGAGGCAGATAAAGGTATATATATTCAAGGCTTTGCTGACCGTTCTGCTTTTTAGCAAGATCAAGTATCTTATATAGCACTCCTCTTTACTGTAATAAACTTACTCCTTTCTTCAAGAGATAAGCCACGATGGTTTCTTTTAGAAACCTTGCCTCTCTGCTGCTCTTAGCATTGCTGGTGACCACTAGCCCTAATTTAGAGACAACTGAGTGGTCCGCCAACTTTAAGAATATTGTATACTTTATAAACTGGTGAGGAAGATGTATTATATCTACGTGTACCTGATTGTCGTGCTGACAAGGTGTAGGGGTATCCATGGCAGGAATTATTAGCCGGCTCAACTGCCAGCGTCTCAGCTTAACCAGGTTTTATATTTGTTTGCCAACTTCCGGAGCGACGCTACTGTGTAAGAGCCCTCGGCGTTAATGCTGCCGCAGGTCTTTGTGGCTCACTAGGCATATAGCTACACCTCTGACAGCTATGCTGATCTCGAGAAACGTTATGACGGTGACTGTAGGTTCTTCCACATGTGTCAAAGCGCTAAGGAGGAGGAGAAGTAGGAGTATATCCGTGGCATATCCAAGAGTCGTGTAGTAAAATTGAAGCATGGCCATGGTTACCTACTTTGACTCGAGCGGGTAATAGTCGCTAATGAACTTCGCAGCTTGGAATGACATCGGCACCAACGCTTATAACTGCGTTAAGCAGCTCTATAAGCTAAAGTAGGCGAACCGCTAGCTCAAGGTTCTGCTCAGTATCGGTGGCTGGACCTACTCGCCCGGTTTTGCTGCTATGGCTGCCTCGGATACAGCACGTATAACGTTTGCCAAGACGGCTGTCGAGCTTATCAAGGACTAAGGGTTTGACGGTGTCAACATCGACTGGGAGTGGCCCGCCAACGAGACGGAGGCCAACAATATGGTCTCGCTGCTTACCGCCATCCGCAAGGAGCTCGATAGCTACTTAACAACGTACGCGAGTGGCTACCACCTCCTTTTTAGCGTGTCCCTATCTGCCGGCCCGGCCAACTATAAATGGCTGAAGCTCTCAGCGATAATGTCAGCTGGGGTTAACCAGTTTAACATGCTTGTTTATAACTATGCCGGCTCTTGGGATACTACTGCCGGTTACCAGGCCAACCTCTACCCCGACCCTGCCCACGCTCTTAACACTCCCTTTTTTACGGATGCTGCTATCCAGACCTATATTACTGCCGGAGTCCCCCCGGGCAAAATCATCCTCGGCCTTCCGCTGTACGGGCGCGCTTTCGAGAACACCGCCGGTCTCGGCCAGACATACTCGGGCATTGGCTCCGGGTTATGGGAAAGCGGCACCTGGGACTATAAGGTGCTCCCGCGCTCGGGCGCGGAGATGTACGACGCCACGGCTGGCGCCTTGTACTTGTACGACAGCGCGATAAAGGAGCTTATCTTGTATAATAACGTCGCCTCTGTCCAGAAGAAGGTCACCTACCTGCAAAGCAAGGGCTTCGGCGGTACCATGTTCTGGGAGGCCTCGGGCGACCGCGCCGACAGCGGCAGCCTGATCGCCGCGGCATATAACATATAAAGCGGCTCGGGCGCGCTTGATAAAACATAGAACTTGCTCTTATACCCAAACTCTAAGTATAATAATATTAAAAAGAACCTCGCTATTTAAATCAGAGTTAGAAATTAGGGCTTATTAATAATAGTCTGCCTAGATTTAAGCTGGTTTTTAATTATAAGAGATTATATAAATTCTTAGTCTATTTATAAAATAGATTAGAAAACGCTGGTTATCTGGCTTAAAGATCGTAGATAATAGAAAGCTTGTCTGCTTTTCTTTTTTCTAATTATAATTATATAGTTATATAAGTCCGCATATAATGCTTCTTTATAATATGCTCTTATTAAGGTATATTTTCCCCCTAATATAAAGATGACCTTAATACCATCTGTCTATAGGTTATAAATTTTACCTTGCTTTTTAGGATAGTATAATATAACTGTTACGGGAACATGTGTGTTGGCGCTAAGGTGGCCAAGGTGGCGGCCCAATGTTCTGCTGACTCTTGCTTCTTTCCCATTTTTCAGTCACGTGACCACTCACCTGGCTCACTGGCTCACGGTGATCCAGGCTATGAGTTCCTGTTACTATTTCCTATGTCTATATAATGATCATGATTTCCTGTATCTAGTCACTCGTTTATTCTAGCTCTCTAGCTATCAATCTCACACTCTTATTTCACTTCATACTTTGAACATCTAAGAGCGACTACTATTCTATCGCGACTAGACTAGTGGTGGGAGTACCAGTAAAACCTCCCTTACGGACCACCTGCTGTTAGTCTTATTGTTACCTGCAAATCAAGAACCCCCGCGTACGTCTTATATATCTTCCGATATATAAGAGGTCCGTAACAATAACCTGCTTAATATTATAGGTATTAAATAGCCAATCTTATATATAAAAGGGGCTATAGCCACAGGCAAACAACAAGACCGCGTTATCTTATTGCTCTACTATTCAAAGAAGAGTATGGGTGTCCAAAATTCTTATTATCATATAAAAGTTCTATATAATTCAAATAATCTAATAATATAAAAAACCACTCAAAAGCAATTATTATATTTATATTTATAGATCTTAATACTAGGTGGTCCTATTCTGTTATTGAATAAAACTTCTATTGTTCTCTGGTAGTAGAAGCCCCCGAGTTTCTCTAATAAACAGCCCTATTACCTTCTGGTATTATCTATAAATCAGAAACTCCCCAATATAACTGCCACTCCCTCTTAGATAATATATATTAGGTTTATTATAGTGCTATAATTCTTGCAGAAGGCGGGCCTTACAAATTAATTACTTTTTCTTAAAATTAAAGCTATTAGAATTAATATATTATAATATATAGGTCTAATAAACTATTAATAATATAAATCTAGATTATAAGAATATAATAACCATTCTAAAGAAAAAAACCTAAAACTTGGATGCTAAACTATTTTTTATTTTGTTTTTTTATTTTCCCCCAGGTTCCAGGATTTTGTTCCTTATTTAATAATCCCCTTTTTATATTATATAATTATACTAAAAAACTGAATTCAGGTAAAACTAATTATTCTAAATATTATTTATATATTTATACCCTTATGTTACGGACCTCTTATATATCGGAAGATATATAAGACGTACGCGGGGGTTCTTGATTTGCAGGTAACAATAAGACTAACAGCAGGTGGTCCATAAGGGAGGTTTTACTGGTACTCCCACCACTAGTCTAGTCGCGATAGAATAGTAGTCGCTCTTAGATGTTCAAAGTATGAAGTGAAATAAGAGTGTGAGATTGATAGCTAAAGAGCTAGAATAAACGAGTGACTAGATACAGGAAATCATGATCATTATATAGACATAGGAAATAGTAACAGGAACTCCTCATAGCCTGGATCACCGTGAGCCAGTGAGCCAGGTGAGTGGTCACGTGACTGAAAGAAGGGAAAGAAGCAAGAGTCAGCAGAACATTGGGCCGCCACCTTGGCCACCTTAGCGCCAACACACATGTTCCCGTAACACCTTAATACCGGCATATGAGAAATTATAAAAGGTTTTATGCTTTTTGTTCTTATGTTTATTAAGTTAATATATTACTGCCTGGCGTTTTATATAAATTCCTATAAAAATGGATATTAATAACTTTATTAAATCTTTTAAAAATATATATATTAGCGACCAACCAATAAAAAATAGAGAAAATATTAATATTATTATAATAGATTAACCAACTTCCCTTATTCTATATATAATACCCGGTAATAATTAATTAGGGGTATTAAAAATCCTATATATAATTAGCGCAGGAGTACCGGTAACACCTGGAATTCTACCGTATAATAGTGCTTTAATAGGTTTAGATTTTTATAATACGTCTAGAAAAATCCCAAAATTAGCCTACAAGCTTCTTACAAACTATATTATTAACCGACTGATATATGATTCTAAGGTTGCTCTGCAGGACTGGTTGCACTTGCTCGAGATAACTACTCTGCCCTCTAAAATAGCTAATTTAGATCTTGCGGTTGCTAGTCAGTTAAGACTTCTAGATATTATAATAGCCGGAAACTATAGAAGATTTGTTTCCAGACTAGCATATATCCAATTTTTATATATTATGGAATCCCTTGGGGCTATGATTACAAAGGACTGCTTGAGTGGGTTAATCAAGCCATAAAGAGACCCTGAAAGCCCAAAAAACATGGCTTATCTTAAATATCAACAAGCATCGACGCGGCTATTCAGAGCACGGCAGCTATACAAGCTAAAGCAATATTATAAACGTTACCAAACCCTCGCAGGGCCGTCGCCTCTATTTATCTTAGTATATACTAATTCAGTTGATATAGTTGTGTAAGTAATAAAAGACGCCGTGCATTCGGAACTAATTCTATATAGCAAGAGTTTTACGAGTGACAATCTTACTATTAGGCGAGTTGCACGATTTATAGAAGAAAACATATTAAGGGAGCTCATTCACCTCTGCGATCGCTTAGCAAGGATTGCCGATAACCATATTGCATATACAGCCGGGGCAGTTTTTATTTTGGTACCGGAACACTTATTTAAAGAGTTCATTGGTCTCTAGCTAGTATACCCTTGTTTAACCTGTTTAACAGGATCCCTTACTTATATTAGTTGTATTAGAAACATTAGTAGCATTATTTTTCTATTGTTTTTGCTTGCTACTCGCTATATACGGTCTGGGCGAAGAGGTCGTATATGGGCTGAATGGAACTTGGGCATTGCGCCTCGGGGGGCTCGTAACAGTTGAACGTTGCAGACTAGGCGGCGACACATATGTCTAGGCCCGGTATGTCCCTCACTAATTATTTCTTGGTTCTGTGGCGCAAAATGCAGCAACAAATTGTCAGTATGATTATATGATTATGTGATCACGGAATTTATACCCGCCTTTATTTCTATTGGCTGGCGACAAGGAAAGGATTAACACGCTAATATGTCGAGGCCGGGCCACCCCATAGCCGCAGATATGACGTCAGCCTGACGGCTAGCTAGTCTCGTGCCATCGTCCGAATCCGTTGGCTGTCACGTCCTGGATGCTGTGTAGTAACCCGAGACTGCTTCATGGATCCCGCTCGCTACAATTCCGGTTGCCATTCGCCATCTTTTCTAGTATGATTGCTCTGCTTGTATGTGGCTATCCGTAGACGGTTAAACAGATTAAACAGGGGACAGTAGCGGGCTCGGCCGGGTCGTCTCGACAAATCGTGGGAAATTGGTCTGCCCCTCTTTCCTTCTCTAGGCACCCTGCATCTAGGTTAGCTTTGTGACCTGGAGAGCTATCTAGGCACCTTGGCGCGGCACGGGCCGCGTTTGTCTCAATCGCGGAGAGGTCCCTCATCGAGAGGATTGCCAAGTAAGTCGTCTGCATTACTTCGTCGGCAAACCAACCACTCTCTGGCTAGACTATTCAACAAACCCGGCCATGCGGACGTGAAGATCTACATAGCGCAGCATGAGTTGTCTACTTATTCTGTAGTTCCTGGGAGCCAAAGCCCATTCTTCCAGAAAGCTGCATCCCAGCTTCGGAAGCATGCCGTACAGAAGCTGGAGGGATATTAGCTATCGCCGAGCTAGCTTACTTGATTAGGGCCCGGGAAGATTATCAGCAAATACAGGCCGATCCAAATAGCATTGTTTTTCGCCTCAGATAGATCGCCTTTTCCGAGCGCTTGGTGTTAGTCTTATCTATGTTCTGGGTTGGGGCTATGGTTGCTATTAGAGGTTAATATTTACGAAAAAGAAGTTGGCAGGAAAGTAAAACGAAGTCGATTAACTAGTTGAGAAAACGATTCTAGTCTGACAGATCTCTCGTGTCTTGTACAGTCCCCCGGAATAGACCGTATACTATATCACTAGTATTGAGCTTTTCGTGTCCCTATAGTCTTGCTGACAGAAAAACTCGACTAGTTCCCACTCATAACCGTATGCCCACTCGTACTTGTAACCCGCATATCCCGTATCATAGCGTGGGAACAGGGTAGCTGTAGATTTGCTACCGCGTAAGCATTACTAATCCTGTCTTCGAAAGCGTGCGACAGAGAATCTATGGCAACCTGTGTGACCTGCCTTATTCACGGAGCAATGTAAGCAATAACTTATTATAGGAGGCAGTATTAAACTTACTTTCATCTCTTTAACCGAAGCGGATAAAAACATCTGAAAAGTCTATATGGTCGACTGCCCATCGCTGATAAAATTGGATACAGTGATGGTGGGGTGTTTCGTGGTTACGACACGCTGCCCGGGCCATGCAGAACTCATCAACGGGTTCTATAACACCAGCAATACGAAGGTATATATACGGTCGACATATGACCCGAACTTTGAAGGTATAAAGATCGGGGGCGCGTCTCTGCGAGATTCAAAAGGAAGGGCTGCTCGGTTGACTAGAGTGTGCAAATCGGCCTGGGAAGCCTCGGAAGAGCGAGTCTTCTGGGTCATAACTTGCATGGCTTGCGTCCAGGCTGCATCCGGGACCCTACCCTCATGTAGGGCAACACGGGTATGGACGAATATCATCTCCAATTATTGTCTTTGAGTTAGGAAGGCAGTAATGAATTCGGCATATAGACGGGGCATGTTCATTTGACGCTCTTTGGCTTGCTGTCGCAGATGGCGGGCAATTCGAACGACATCCTGGAGGCAGGCGTGGAGTTCGGCCTGACTGTCGATGCGGCGGTTGAGGATATAGTAGCAGTATCAGAAGCAAGGCCATGCGCCTCGAATGTAGCAGCGGGGCATTGCAGATCGCTAGCTGTGTCGTTGTCGAAGGCGATGGTTGTCAATTCCTCAATTCACCAGTCCTGCATCAAGTGGAAGAGTAAGCACCTGTCGCCCAGAGTTCAGTAAGATGAAGTGAAGCAGCACTTACCAGCTCACCGCGAGCACCATGACTTCCTAGACACGGTCGCCACCCCAGTTGCTGATCACCTCTGGCGGTCCCTCGACGACAAACACTAGATGGCAACTAGACCACATGGCCCCGGGAAGGACCTCTTGACTCGACGATGCCATCTTGAGAAATGATGTTGATCTGTCGCACGAGACGAGGTGATTCTCAACAGTAGATGGTTGCAGGCAGGCAAGCAGGCGGATTGAGAGGTAGGTAGCTAGGTAGGTTGAGGGGCGCCGACCTGAAGGTAGCGCAGCGTAGCGCAGTTCAGTGGAGCTTTCTAGTGGGAGAGAGAACTGAAATGAGCTACTGAGATGAGCTCCTGGCTTTTATCACCCACTCATCACCAGAAGCTCATCTCTTAACCCGTCAAACTTCTCGGTGTCAGACTGCACTATTCATCATCATATCATCACACATATACAACAGCTCTAGATCCTATTGAATCCCGGTGTATATTAATTATGATTAACCCGCCCTACAATCATCTCCGGCTTTTCCCGCAATGTGGTATATGTGCCGACGCCATCATCAGGCATGAACGGACTGTAGCACGTATGTTGTGGCCTCCTTTCACCTGCCTTCTCTTTCCGCGTCTTATCGGTAATAGTGTATGGCGATGAAGCGTCAACTTCGTTTCGCGGAATGACGCGGCCCTTCCCCTTCCCGCAGCTCGGATACAGCATCATTGAGGTGGACGGCTTCTTGCTATGTCGCCGTCCAGGTTGCGCGTGGTGTGCTGGGTCACCTGAATCCGTCCCTCTTCATTGGGATTGCCTTGAGATCTTCCGGAACCAATGTTCTATCAGATGGGCCGATGCCCTCTGCCGACTTTGGGTAGCGGCTGCTTGGAGAACTCCGTGGCGAGGAGCATCGCCTATCTGTTTTCCGATCGACGCAACTCGTAGCTCATCGCTCAAAGCGTTATGCGACATCTGCAAGTTACCATATCTCCACAAGCTTCCCCTTGAGATACTTCAAATGATCCAAAGCTACTCTGAGCACGCATTGATATGGAGAGGTGTATTGGCTTTTGATCTGGCCGCTCATATCTCAAAGAAAGCCTCAAGCAGCCTTTTGACGATACCGCTCCAGGATATTCTCTTCTGGGAACGCGGAAATCAACCTCAAGCCACATCGTCGCCGTCCCCGCCGCTAATAAGAATTACAGCTGATCTGATTGGGATAAGCAAGATGGAGTGTATATCTTGCCAACCCTACAAAGGTGAATGTTATAATAGCTATGTTTATATGGTAGTGCAAGAGCAAGCAATCTCTCATTGCAAAGCACAGTTCAAGGTATGGTTCCCTCAAGAATCATATCAGTGTCGTTTCTAATCATACTGAAGGACGGTTTCATACGTCTCGAACTAGCTTCTTCGTACCCTCCAGCTGTTTGGAATACACCAAACCCTCCAAGCCTCCAGCTTTGTCGAGCATATGAAACAAATCAGGTTTCTTATTATCAGCGATTTTTTGCTGTTGAAGTGGCTAGTATAAGAGGCATCACGTTCTTCTTTTTCTCGCACCAACTCTATAGTGTTCACGTTCATCAGTCTAGCGCTCTTTGTGCATTGTCGTCATTGCAGCGCTTGCCACCCTGGTGCCGGAGGAGTGCCTTATGGTGTTATTTGCCTATTACGAATCAAGATCGAATCCTTGTTCTAGGTGTACGGACATCACCGAACCAACATGTCAACATAGTAGTGAGAATGGAAAAGGCTGGCGACGTGATTGTCGGGCAGTATATGGCAAGCCCGGCTGAAGATCGATGTCTAGGTTGGCATGCTCCCATCACCCTTGTTCATGGAGAACCCCAGGAAGGGCAACCCGTTCCATATTTCGGTGCATACTGCCAACCACCGACCCGGAGTGATTTCCCCAAGAATTTCCAAACCTACGACCCCAAGTCTTATCCAATCGGCAAAGAGGCGTGTCTCTCAATGGCTTCGTTAGGTGATCTTCAGTTGGTAGAGGTGTTCTACGACCGAGATAACCGGCACTGTAAAGGCATGCTGCTATACTATCAGAACAGTGGTTGCCGGGCGGTCGGACAATGCCGTGTTAACGTGGACACATTAAAGCAGTTTTGGCAACCGTCGCAAATATGTTTTCGCATGGACTCCGTCTGCGGAAATAGTCATGAGGTCCTTTACAATCTACAAGTTGACTGGAGAGCAGATTCTCACACACATGAAGAGAAAGGATGGAACTGCGAGCCGCTTGAAGGGGTTTTAGCATTTTGGTATACCCACAATTCATCATTTATTACTATAGAGAAGTAAGATTCTTCAGCCTGTTGCTCATAAGGCTTTTATCCTGCGCAACGTACACACCGGTTAGACAACCCCAGCTTATATCTTAACCTCTCTGTTAGTTCGACAGGGATTCGTGTAGTACCTTGGCTGCTTGTGATGTTTAACACAACCCGCGATCCCTCGCTCGTGTCACATTCGGGATTAAAAGCCCAGATTAAACAAGTTTTATTTATTTGGGTTCCTAAGAGACCATGGCTCCCGGGTGCGTTTTCTATCAATTCCGAGCTATAATAGCTCTGATAGAATATCCACAACTACTATTGCAAATCTGCCATACGAGAAGTAGAGTATGCATGCCCATCTTCGGCATCTGTCTGAGGTTTGTCTCCCTTCTTGTTTGGCGCATCTCACCATGTAGCGTAGCTCACCATACTGAGCTGACTATTCAAACCTCCCCATCCTCCAGGTCGTATGGGTTGCGGGCATACTGCTTGTTCCCGTCTTCAGTCTCCAGAGTCTTGGGTTTGTTGTCGTGTAGGCTCTGTCGCTTTGTGGGCGCATCTCCGCCGTGGTGGTGGCCGTGGTGGAGATTAAGAAGTGGTTCGTAGTGGGCTTCGGCGGTGGCGCCGTCTTCGAAGCCGGCTCGGGCAGCAAGCTTGTCCCAGTCGACCTAACACTACATTAGCTACTGCGAAGGGGCTTGAGGAGAGGGAGTTCGAGTGAGGAACGTACAACTGGCTTCGTCTCAAAGCATTCCTAGACTTTGGCGACAGCCATCATGTCCTTTGCGGTGATCTTCTCGGACGCCATGCTGATTTGTGGCGGAGATTGATTCGGGACAGGAGATGACCAAGAGTGCGTGAATGTTTTTGACAGGCTTCGTTGTCAAGGGAGGTGCAGATACAGATGAGAATGCGGATACAAGTGAGGGAGGGAGGTGGAATCCAATACAAGAAGATGGTTGCTGCAGTGCAGAAAGGGTCGACTGGTGTGGGGATACAAGAGTGAGGGGAGGAGTAGTGGGAGGATTGGTGGGATCTAATCGCGGACCGCACTGCGCCAAGGTGCCTGTGGGTTAGGTGAGCAAGTAGGTAGGTAAGTAACTTTAGCGGTAGTAGTTGCCCCGCGTTCGCCTAGATGACCCTTTGGCTCTACTCCCTACACACTACCTATGGTGGGGTAGATAAGGTACTCTCCCCGCTATGTTAATCTCGTTGTCAGAAGGAGTTGCAATTAACAATAGAATGCAGATTTGTTATTCTGATTTTGTGCTAGTAGATTATTACCTACTAGCCCCTCGGGCACGCTTAGCCGGGGGCATATCTATACCTGTATCTTATCCACTAGATGTCGGTAACGTGTCGCGTTAATATCGGTCGGGATTGCTAGGTACAAGAAAGTCGTCCGTCGGGTCCTCCAGGTTTGTGAATGGGACTTGTACACCTCAAACAGTCCTCATTTATGATATTGTGCTCTTCCGGAAATATTTGGAGACTTCCCCTTTGTCATCCTGATCATCGTTTAGCTCACTTTCAGCAGCGAACCTAACTCTCCATCCCGTCGGCTGAGCCGTTATCCTGCTAGGAAGTTTCTCTATTGTCGACGGGGTATTCTGGTCGCTCTCGCCCTTGCTTGTTGTAGCTAGCGCGAGTTTGCGCTCGCCGGAGAGGAACGAATGAGCTTTAGGGCCAAGCTATGCGCGAGGTCAGTAAAGACATTCGAAAGTAGGAGTATAATCGTACCCGAAGATACTGTGTAGCTATCCCGCTGCTACGATAGATAATGTTTTCTTCCTTTAATGCATCATCGGCAGTTAGTCTACCAAGAACACGATGTATATCGTGCTTCGCAATGTGCTTGGCTATACCATGGTACGTTTCCAGACCTTTCTGATCGAATTTCGTCTTCCTTCCCATCAAAATATTAGCACATTGCGTTGGCGTCAGCTTCCCATAATGTTGCACAAGCTTTAACGCCGCTATAGCATACTGCGTAAAGTCCACCATCTGCAAGATGGTACTCGCCTCGCAGTTGTCGCAACTAGCATTGCATTTCGCTTTGGGAAATAATTCTCCAAAGTAGCGAAGGATCTCGACTCGGCGGCAATCCGTTTGGTTGTTGCAAAAGGCGATAACTTTCTCTAAAAGGTTCCCCTGCCTTGCTTTCTGTTGTTGATTGCCGTCGCCATCGTTGATAAGTCTTCGGAGCGTGTAGACGTCACTGTAGCTAAAGTACAGGTAGCATTCCGACGGTTTGCCATCTCGGCCGGCGCGGCCAGTCTCCTGGTAGTATCCTTCAAGACTTTTCGGTAACGACTGGTGAATAACAAAACGCACGTCGGGCTTGTCGATACCCATGCCAAATGCAATAGTGGCGACCACGACCTTAATGTTGCCTCTTTGCCATGCCTGCTGTATCCGAACCTTCTCATGAGCTGCTATTGAGGCATGGTAATGACAAGAGAGAATCCCATATTCCTGCAATTTCGTCGCGATCAGTTCAGTTGAGTTGCGAGATAGTGCATATATAATACCAGTCATTCCACTATATCTAGTATTGATTAACTCTGCTATAGTTTCGATATTATATTTCTCCTTTCTAAGAACCGCATAATATAAGTTTGGCCGGTTGAAGCTTTGGGAGAAACTTTGACATGTATTGATGGCCAAGTTATGTTTCATATCGGTGATAACGTTCTCAGTTGCTGTTGCAGTCAATGCCATCAATGGAACGTTGGGAAATTTCTTCCTGAAGCGACCCAGCTCTTTGTAATCGGGTCGAAAATCGTGACCCCATTGACTCACACAATGGGCCTCGTCAATGACAAAACGTGCGAGCTTCCTGTTCTGATACAAGATGCCAAGACAACTCAGAAAGGCCTCGCTCTGAGTGATCATCTCAGGGGTGACGTAAAGAAGATCAATATACTGCTCAGGACTGTTGACCCTGAGAATCTCCATGATGCGACTTCGATCTTCCGGTGTCCCCTCGCTGTTTAGGGCCACCGCGCTAATGTTAAGCGCCCTGAGATGTTCTACCTGGTCGTACATTAGGCTAAGAAGAGGACATACAACGAGCGTGATTCCACGAGTCTTCCCGCTTTGTACTACAGCAGGAAGCTGGTAGCACAGAGATTTCCCGCCGCCAGTTGGCATCAGTACGAAGGCGTCCTCGCCAGCGAGCGTTGCATTTATGGCTTCCAGTTGATTGCACCTGAATCCAGACATTTGAAATCGGTCTCTGAGGACCTGTTGCACTTCACTCGACCAAGGGTGGTCTATTGATCCGGGATCAAATAGATTCGGTGTCGGTCGCGTCCTTGTCAGAGATGGAGGCTGGAGGTTGCAGTCGCGTTCCACCCTTTTAGGTTCGGCAGATGTAAGATTTGTGTCAACAAGGGCACTAAGCTCAGCTAGGAACGAGTCGGACACATCTGACAGGTCGTCGGAGATGATGCTTGGTTCCACGGCAGATGGACTTGGCGACCGGTTTTTGATCAGTTCTTTATCTTTGAATTGGGCGGGTACGTTTATTTGATCATTAGAATCAACGCTGGTCTGGTCTTCCTTAAGCTCCAAGATAAGATCGATTGCTTTCTGTATGTTCTCCTGTGCCTTTTTGGTGTGCGTCTCATGTTTAAGACGGGATAAGTGTTGCTGCAGAATGATGACCTCTATCTCTACGATCTCGGTCTGAGTCAAAGCCGGACTTCGTATCTTTCCATTCAACTATCAGTATGAACGGAATAGAAGGATGCGCGAGCACAGCTTACTAATGATGCAATATGGGCTCCAATTCCACTCGAGGAGGCGGCGGCATCTTGTGATGAGCCTAGCGACGTGAAGCTGAGACACCGTGATAATGAGCGACGATCTGCGGAAACCGAGCTAGTCTCCTCTAGTTTTCGACGCTTCAATGCAGGACTCTCCATAGCGAAGAGAGTCCGGATGGGTCTTCCGGCAGGACTAGGGGTAGCGCCAGGGCGTCTAGAGGGCCATTCGAATCATCGAGCTAATGGATCATGGGGAAAAGATGCTAATTTAGTTGGCAATTAAGTGTTGCATAGGTAGGGTTCTAGTGTGAAGACGGGCGCAAGGTGCAGATTCCAACGCCCTGACTAGATTTGATAACAAAGAGAGGATTAATCCATTCAATGGGTAAAGCGATGTCGATATACAGGAGTACATGTGGCTTGTGAGCCTCTGGTCCCTGCTAGGGCGTTTATGTATATGCCTACTCCACTGCTGTAGTGCTCCCCTAACGAATTGAGACCACAGGGAGGACGCCAGTGCCAGCCCGCAATCCTGCTGTCCCTAAGGATCGCCACGTGCTTACCTACCACCTCTCCCTGCAATCACGCCAACTCTACTGCGCTAAAATTACATTGCATCCAGCCATAGATGCTCCCTGCCCCCATCCCGAATGTTTGTTAGTCAGCCACTTGGCGTCCAGTGCCCCGCCCCGTTATTCTCTAGCAGCAACTTGGGCCTACTAAAAATTACAGCATCCATCTCCAGCAATCGAACATGCACACACACATTATCGCCGCCAGTCATATCGGCCTGCTCATCATGGTGTATGTAGGTTGACAGGTCAAAGTACTTGGCTATTTTACGGATTGATTTGCGTACTCATCTTCCTGACTCCATTACAATAAGCTACATGTCGACATCCTCGCTATTCTTCTCTTGAGCCTTGGCCTGCCTGCCACCCTACAATCGACGGGGTGATTGAAGAACTCCCACATATGTATTTCAGTTTACGTACCGCGCCTTAGCCCAAAGGGCTCCATGCGTGTAGCATCAAGGTATTATTTGCCCAGTCGCGGTATAGTGGTAATGTGACCTCTGTACATCTAAGACGAAACACTTAGTGCCGGTCGAAACTTAGCAGCCATCGGTTCTGGCCTACAATTGCTATGCCTGCCCACTGCCTCCCATCCCTTCTCAGTCGACCCAGTCTTGACTACAGCGTCAGCGGTCCTTTAAATACAAGTATAACTAACTATTTCTGCATAATACGAATATTTCTAAAAAAAAAGTAAGGTCTTTATATCTTGCCGCAGACGGTGTCGTTGCTCGCGTTCTATGTTTTTTGCCGTTACAACGTGGTGGTGGCTTTGCCCGCTATGCGCCTCATCACAGCGCCCTTGTCAGGCTGCAAGGCAGAAAAGAGGCTATCCGCTTTTATTATCCTTGTTATTTTCTGCAAATGCGACTTTGATGAGCTTGATAGTCACTCTCCGACCGTAGTCAACAGCTCAATACCAGCAAGACCACCAGGGCTGCCCTTCCGTTACCGCATTATTCGACCTAACTAAGATCAAAATATGCATTCCGCAGATGAGTGGCAAGAAAACCCTATATCTATAGTGAACAAACGTCCTCCCGACGAAGAGAATCTGGCGTCGACCGAGTCAAAACGAAGAAAGCGCGATTGCGAAACCTACAATGATGGCTCCCATCGAACAGGGTTTACAGTTGGTGACTATACTGTTGGCTGGGTCTGCGCTCTTCATATCGAGCTGGCGGCCGCAAGATCTGTGCTGGACACTATTCACGATAATCTAGGCAAGAGCCCGAACGACAGCAACACATACACCTTAGGCAGCCTTCATCACCACAACGTCGTCATTGCTTGTCTACCGACAAATGGGTACGGCATCAATAATGCAGCCATTGTGGCGAGCAATATGCGCCGGACCTTTCCCTCTATACAAACGTTCCTGATGGTTGGGATTGGCGGTGGCGTCCCTGGAAAGGTCGACATACGGCTCGGCGACGTAGTGGTTAGCACAAGGGTGATGCAGTACGACTTAGGCAAGACCCTCCAGCAGGGCCGCTTCCAGCCAACAGGTACTGTGCGCCAGCCTTTACCAACACTTATGACAGCTGTTTCAACAGTACGAGCACATCATGAATCAGAAATCTCGAAGATCCCCGTCATCCTCTCCCAAATGCGTGAGCGATACCCTACTATGACAGAGTATACCGATCGCGAGCAACTTGAAGATTTGCTATTTGATAGTGCTTACGAGCACTCTGAGTCGGTCGCAAGTTGCAATGACTGTGATATATCACAGCTGGTATACCGATCACGCCGAAGCAACAATAACCCGACGATTCATTACGGAATCATTGCGTCTGGAAATCAAGCCATAAAACACGCCAAGACAAGGGACCGGCTAGCGCGAGAATTCAATGCCATATGTTTTAAGATGGAAGCAGCTGGCCTGATGGATAGCCTTCAATGCCTAGTCATTCGTGGCATCTGTGATTACTCAGATTCTCACAAGAGCAAGCAATGGCAGAAATATGCATCTGCCACTGCAGCGGCATACGCAAAGGAGCTTCTTTCCGTCATATCGACGGTAGAAACCGAAGCAACCCCAACTAGTATGTCTGCTCCATCATAAATGAGTTTAGGCTTTTACTTGCGTACTAATAGGGGAAGCGATGCGAGAGAGCCGACAACTTCGAATGGATTCCTTGTCGTTTGAGAAGATCGACGCGCGACATTCAAATATTAAACCCGCCCATGGCAAGACATGCACATGGCTACTGACCCATCCCGACTATATAAAATGGTTAACTCCCGCTGAGTTTCCTCAACATCATGGTCTCCTATGGATTCATGGCAAGCCCGGCGCGGGAAAGTCAACAATAATGAAATTTATATACACGCGTGCACTAGGGAACAGCGATACTACTATCTCATTCTTCTTTAATGCCAGAGGGGATGATTTGGAGAAGTCAACACAAGGAATGTACCGTTCACTGTTGCTTCAATTACTGAAGAAGCTACCGGACCTCCAAGAAGTGCTCGATCTACCAAGCTACTTTGGTCAAGGTCATAACGATAATAGTCTATGGGAGATTGAGGTCCTTCAGAGCATTTTCTCAGCTGCTATTGCCAAACTTGGACGACGGCAAGTAACGTGCTTTGTTGACGCCTTAGACGAATGTGGCGAATCGCAAGTTCGAGATATGATAGACTACTTTGAACGGCTTGGACAATCTGCTCTAGATACCGAAGGAAAGCTATATATCTGCTTTTCAAGTCGCCACTATCCAACGATTTGCATCCAGAATGGCCAGACATTGACGTTAGAAGATCAACCTGGTCATAGCGAAGACCTGGAGAAGTACGTTCGAAGCAAGCTTCAAGCGGGAAAAGGCAAAGATGTCGAGTCGGTCAGAACTGAGCTTCTCCAAAAGGCAGCAGGCGTTTTTATGTGGGTTGTACTCGTTGTTAACATCCTTAACGAAGAATTTCAACGGGGCCGTATTTTTGCAGTTAAGAGAAGGCTTCAAGAGACACCTGGCGAACTAAGTAAACTGTTCAAAGACATTTTGAGACGAGACAACAAAAATATGGCCGACCTATTACTGAGCATTCAATGGATACTTTATGCAAGGCGCCCGATGAAACCTGAAGAATTCTACTATGCAGTAGTAGCTGGACTGGATCCGACACGGGAAAACCTGGCTCAATGGGATCCCGAACATATCACAGCAGACGATATGAACAGATTCGTCTGTAGTTCCTCCAAGGGGCTTGCTGAGATTACTAAATCAAAAGCGCGGACTGTTCAATTTATCCACGAATCTGTACGAGATTTCTTATTAAAAGATGGAGGTATTTATGACTTGTGGCCCAACCTCGGGGCAAATTTCGAAAGCCTGAGTCATGATCAGTTAAAGAAATGTTACGTATACTTTCTGACAAATCTCTCAAATCGCATTACAGACGACCAAGAACTCCCAGAAGCTTCTTCTGATAGAGCTAAAGATCAGCGAGAACAAGTATCACAGAAATTCCCTTTCCTTGAATATGCGACACATCAAGTCCTCTATCATGCTAATGTTGCCGCGGTCGAGTTACCCCAGCACGGTTTTTTGAATTCGTTTAATCTAAGAGCCTGGATTCATCTAGACAATGCTCTCGCGAAGTTCGGAACATATCGTCATACATTAGCTGCAAGTTTGCCGTATATTCTTGCCGAAAATAACTTTGCTAAGCTTTTAGACGGCATATGCTGGCATGATAGTCAAGTCTATAATTATGAAGAACGGCACGTGCATCCCCTATTCGCTGCTGTAGCGAATGGCCACCGAGAATCAGTTAGAGCCCTGTTGCAGTTGCAAAATGGTCTAGTAGGCTCTGACAGGATTATTACAATGATAAGTTACGGGAAAGACTTCAAGATTCGTAAAGGGCAGACACCACTATCATGGGCTGCTGGAAACGGGCATCAAGAGATTGTACAGCTACTGATTGAGAAGGGTGCGGACGCCGAGTCGAAAAGTTGTTCTGGCTAGATAGGACTATTATCGGCTGCCGAAAAAGTGTATAGAGATCATGCAGCTTTCAAAAACCCTACTTGACGTTCGTCTTTCCAACTACTTTACATTTTCCTTTCAAACGAGCTGTACAGAACTCCAAACATGGCACACACTGAATATCTATTATAACAAATTACTACTTCTAGTCTACTAAAGCTAGCACCGCTTCGGTGATCAACAACTTATCTGTCACTCAAATCACCTTCTCGAGCATGCACTTTCATTTTACCGGCTAACTCGTTACGCACCAGACAATAAGGCTGGTGCGCCTCTAGCTTTCGCTGCCAAAACAATCTTCATTTGACGCCTCGTCAATAATCCCCAACGCGGGAACAGGACGGCCTTTTTCAGCCTTTTACGGACAGACAGTCCCCATATCGGAGGGCTATGGAAAAATGACTGACCTTGGTCGTCCTTGCATAAGCTGGGTAGCCAACGCACAATGCAGAGATATGGTTCGGTCTGATGTAGACCATGTCCATTAAAATTAGCAAAGCCAGGTTTCTTTTTCTGCAACAAAGTAAAGGCGACCATCCGATTATCATCAGAGCTGTCCAAGACATGGTCATGCCAGACGAAGATCCCACTACATGGTCCCTTGGAATCCAGGAGCGTTCCGAGCCTCAGCCGGCCAGAAAACTTCGATTCTCGAATGCGCGGCGTTTGGGAGAACAGGTTGCGTAGAGCTCCCCGAAAGCTGTACTTGATAAAACTCTCAAGATCATGCTGAACTTGCTGCATTGACATAGGCTTCACAAAATTCTTAACATATTTGCCTTCCTTCGATGCTCGGCACGGGTATTGCGTCCCTTCACGGCACGGGGCTTTGGCCGATACCACAGCCGGCGGAGATCCCGTGGAGTATATTGATTCTTTTGGACAAGCTAAAAAGTGTAAAGATGGAGAGCAAAGGATATCCTGAGGTCGAAGATGGACGCGTTCATAAATGCTCTTGAGGACCAGCTCTACAAGATTGGCAGTCATCTATTTCGCCCGTCTCATTTTTCGCCGCGGTTTCGACTTTGAGCTTTGCCAACGCGCCATGCAAACACATGAGTTAGCTTTCGTATAACAACAATAGTTCTTGATTTAGATACCCTATTACTTACCGAGGGACACGAGTGTCATCTCGAGTGTCTAGCAAGGAAGTCTGGAGTCTAGATATCTAGGTGAACTAACGCGCTGGGTATCGAAAGCAATAAAGATAATAGAATAATCTCGACAGTTAGAACTAGGTAATATTACGCATGAGCTTTAGTAGGCAAGAGGCTTTTAATACGCTACTAGGTGTTAATATAAAGATGTTAAAGCAATATGTTTTATAAGCAATCCTAATTTTATCACAGCATTAGATCAACTCACCGGTTAGGAGGCTACTCAAACTACATACTTTAGATCCTTAAGCGCAAGGGTATAAAGGGGTAAAATTTCTCTTGTTACTAGTGCTATAGCTCTAGATAAACAGCGATATGTCTTTTGCTAATAGAAATAACGACATGACAACTTCTCACAGAAATAAAGCCGTACAGCTTCTAGGCAATATAATGGCTCTCTACATAAATTTATCCCAGGGGATCCTGTTTTCTTTCCATGACAACATTTCCTCATGATTTGCCCTCCGAGATAGGCGCAGCGACTCGGCAAAGTTATGCTTATCGTAGAGCATCGCTGTCACAGGTCGCGACTCTTGTCCTCGCCGATTGACCCTCGCCACCGCCTGCCTCTCAGCTTCAGTCGACCCGGCCGGCTCCATTATAATATAGTAGTTCGCTCTCTAGAGGTTTAACGCTACTCCATAAATTCGGTAGGTCGAGATAATAATCTTGTTCGGGGATAACTGATTATACGGCGAGTTGAGGTTATCTAGAATTTGATTCCGACCGTATCTATTATTACTAGCGCTTGCATCATTCTTTGTTGCAGCGTTAAACAAAACCACTTTGATATTTCCTTTATACGCGTGGGCAAGAAGCATATAAGTAATGAATACTGAAGAGGGTGACTGCGTAAGCACTATCATATGGCGGATATTTGTTCCGTCTCGCGGACCCGGGTCATCTATAGTTGGTGCCTGTGATCTATAGGACAACATCTCGTCAACAAATTAGCAAAGCCGATCGAATCTTGGCGATTACTGGCTAAGCTCTTTACGGTGTAACCATAGAGAAGACTTCTCAAAAGCGCTAACCATCTCATCCCAGCCCTCGGTGAAGTATGCCTTGCACGCCGCCACCCCAAGTTGATTGACTACTTCATGGTCTAGATGCTCGTCTTTAATCATGTTTATATCTAGGAGATAGGCGAGAAAAGGGTACACTCCCGCGCGGATAAGGCATATCCATGCTTTCGACTTATGGTTCATTCTGGCGGCGACATGATTGTCCTCGCCGCTGCCAAACAGACCAGCCTCGACGCTTTTTTAGGTTGGTTCGGGACCCATCTAACCGTTTTGCTTCCATTCCTGCTTCTTTTCAAGTAATAAACGTTGCACATAGTTTTGCACCTCGGCCGTTATGCGTCTGAAGGCATCCTGTGCGAGACCGTCCCCCATGGGGCAGTTGATGTGCTCGACAGTGATCTCCCGACTTCCCTCCCCGATCGGCTTCCCTCTGAAAGTATCAGCGGGACGACGGGCCATCAACAAGCAAGGCGCCAACTCTTGCTCTAGCTTATATAGTGCTTCTTGGCGGGTCTGGATCGCCCTCTTGGTTTTCTCATCTATAAGCCGGTTCAGGTTATCGATAAGATATTCGTAGTTCGTTTGCGCGACCCGTAAAAACTGTGCATCGTCAACGCCTCCAATGCGCTCTTCCTGCCCTTGTAGGTACCTGCTACATAAGACATGCTCCATGACGTTGGCCATTTGGATCGGGCCGCTCAGAGGAATGGATGCCGAGACAGTAAAAGCTACCGGCTCCTTTACACTTGTCTCTCGGAGGCTGCGCAAGAATCGGAAGGGGTCGGTAGGACTGTCCAGCGTGCCGTTGTACTAATGGGCTTCATCAAAAAACACAAAAGCCGCCCCCATCAAATTCATAACGATGTCCCCGTTCTCGCCGGAAAACCCGCTGCTCATATTATCGTACATAGCATAAAGCTTGGTAGCACTGTGCCGGCTGACTAGCACAAGCCAGTTGCTCAATGTCTATCGACCACCGACAAGCAGCTGGACATCTCCGTCTGGGTTGAGTTGTTGAACAGCTGCGCCCGCAGTTAGCTGTACACGATCCGGGCCATGATACAGCTGTTGGTCTTTGGTATAGTCGTTATGTCCCACAGAGAGTTTGAGGGGTGCTGCTGCTGCATGCGTCATGTCGAGGATTTTGCAGAATTCGGCCGCCCAGAAACGCATAGCTGTAGGGGGTACGACGCAGATGGTAGGCAGCGAAGGCATGCGCGTTGCAATCTTGTACGTGTCTCCGGATTTGATACATATGCACTCCGTCGGGTATGGCGACCCCGACTGGCTAGGGCAGCGCTCATGGGATTCCGTCTGTTTCCGAGGCAGATATTGTCGGCCTTCCGTCGCGACTCCATCTTTCCAAAAGCTGAGCACTTCCTCGTGGTTGGCCTTGATCATGGCAAATATAGCAAAGGTCGACAAAACCTCTATAGTCTTGCCAAGGCCCATGGCGTCTCCCAGACAGCCACCCTGGATGCCACGTACAGGTTGTTGAGTCAGCATCCACCATATCGCGTGTAACTAATACGCGGCGATCTCTATGTCGAACCCAGGAGGCTTGAGACTTGTTGTAAATACTGGGCACTGGAACATTTTACACACTCTTCTCTAGTCGTCCTCGGTGATATAACAATTTACATGTCGACCACCGAATTCGGTATCCAAATCACGACTACCATTATTATTGGAAATATTGTTCACGGGCTCTAGTTCTCGGGTTGATACTTGGTTATCGTTGTCATCGTTATCAGACAGCTCGATTACCTCGATACGTTACTTTGGGCGTTTTACGCGGGATTGGTCTTGATCCTCCAAATTCTTCCGCTTCATAGAGTTCAAACCATTATCATCCTAGCAGGTGTCGGTAATCGGCTCAAGGTTTAGGCTCGACACAAGAGCGCCATTATCTTCTTTCCCAGTGCTAGAGCCAGTCACCGGCCCTTGGTGAGCGGCTAGATTTCTAATCGACCTGGTACTCTCCACTTGGAGGCCAATAGGCCCAGACATGGCAAGTCCCTTGTTGTCCATTTCTGCTTCGTCATCCAGAATAACAATAGGCGCCCGGTAGTGCACACAATAAGCATTTAGCTGACCTCTATGTTCTTCGACGCCTAAGCCGCCTTGGCCACTCTCTGACTCGCTGGTTAATATCTCGTCACTCTCCTCTGCATCTTTAGTAGGTTGGACAAGTTGAGGCTTTTTGTTTTTATTTTTAGGCAACTTAGGGAGTTTATCAGGCTTTTTGGTGGATTTGAGAACATCAAGCCTCCATCGCGCAGCTTGTTGGTCTATAATAGTGGGTTCCAGCGTTTATAAAATACTTTAGAGCTCAGAGATGCTACGCCACTGTTGGCTGAGGATTCCTTCGCATAGTTTTGCACGGCGCCCTTTCAACGACCAGATTTCGTTGTATACCTTGTTGATTACACTCTGCTGACCAGATCTTCGGGCCTGTTTCCAGAGCATACTTGCTCCTTAAGATAATATAGGCAGCTTTCGTTGTTTCCAATCATCAATATAACTCCGGATAGCTTCATCTATAATATAACTGGCGACTTCATTAGTAAGTACTGTGCGGTTTCCGCGCGGGATTCTTATTGTTCTCTGCTCCTCTTGAACCTCTTCCCATGTCTCTGGGTCTGCATCATCATCCAAATCACCATAAAGAGGTAGAATAATATCATTTTCAGGATCGTGTGCCCTGGTGGTTATATCAGCTCTATGCCTAGCAAAATGTTCTAAACCTCGCTGTGCCCTCAGGAGATAACGCTTGAAAAGTATATACGCTTGCAAACGTTGCTGGTAGGGCACTTTTATATGGCAAATATTGATTTCACTTTCCTCGTGTGGTTCAAGTTCCACCTCGGTAGGCTCAGCGTGGATGCGGCCAAATTAAAATACCACACCCAGATTAACTGCTTGCCTGATATTAGCTCCGCTTAAAAGGGGGGTCGGTGCAACTCGTCGCAAGTTTCGACGGGCTATAGAAGGGCCTACAACATCAAGGGGGCGGCGGCCATGATTATAGCCGTAGCCGTGGCCGTGGGTGTAGGCACTGGCGCGGATGGGAAAGGGCCGCAAGTCGGTAGGCCAATATTTTGAGTATTAGGGGCTGGTTTGGATTCTAAAGCAGGATAATTATTGAGGTAATCCTTATACAACTGGCTTTATTGACGAAGCTCGCCGCGGGCGTGCGCAAAAGTGTTCTTATGCTTCAGAGTTCTAATACCGAGACTCTCGCACAGCTCTGACTCGTCGGCATAGGTAAGGATGGTATATCCGTCGGCGCCTTGCTCGCGCAGACAAATCTCGAGTTATTCGGTAGGTAGGAGCTCTGGCAACAGGATCCCGATCCAAGTTCGATCTGGCGAGCAGAGTTCTTGCACCACTCTGTCGACGTCCCAATTAAAAGGGTCATCATCTATCCTCAAGATTTTCACGGCAAGGCGCGTTCGTTCGGTTTGTAGTCAAGGACGGATCAAGCGGATGGCTATAGAGAGAGGCAACTTCGTGCGATATCGTCTATAAATACGAAACCATAAGCAACAAAAACCATGGCAGAGGAATATACACGATATAGGGCATCTAGAAATGATAAAAGCGAGAAATACAGCGGTGACTAACCAGATAAAACAATAGATGGTAGTGAAATAGCCTAGTTGGTACGGGGAGGAGAGGGCATGTTGAGAGGAGCCGTCGGCACGGAGAGTTATCGACGTTTCGAAGCCGTGATTGAGAGCTATTGTTTGTTGCGAGGAAGGTACGCCTCACGAGATACCCGGCAACCGCCCTGCAAAGGATGAGCGGCCCGATGCGCCATAATAGCCATGGTTTGTGTGTATATATATTATTTGTGAAGATACACAGTTATGGTAACTAGATGAGAAAGCAGCCGCGGATGAAATATACCTCGCCAGACACATGCTTGTTACTATATTAGGTGGAATAAATGACAACTATTCTCGTAATAAAGATTAACTCGAGTCCAATACACAATAGTAGTAAAGAAGACGGTGTTAAAACTGCCAACTATCGCGGTCTAATAGGTAGAAGTTGGGAGATGAAGGTTTTAGGAAGAGCATCATTTAATATACGCAAACTAAATTCGAGGTATCGAATAGAGGCTCGATGCACGCGTGGGGCGCTGCCTGAATTAGTGTCATCACTAGCGTGACTCGGTTTTGGCCGCACTTTCATCCGCGGCTATGCCCGGTTAGTATGACTGGTCAACCAGCCGACGCGGCCCGGATATTGATCCGGGCCGCCCCACTTCGCTATGCTTTGAAAAAGTCAATCCATAACCAGCTGGCCCCCAATCTCTACCTTCTGATCGTTAACCTCTTCCCGCGTCTGGCTGCCACCATACGTAGAAAATGGTTCTATTCTAATGTACGAATGATTCTAGTCTGCTCTTGAGGCAAGTGCCTCTGGCTCTGCATACTGCTTACCTTCAGTCTCCACCCAGTGCTAGGCTTCGTCTGCTTGTCTCTTGATCCTGAATTGCCCTAGGATCTGCGTCTGTTCTATAAATTTAATGACCTTAATGGCTGTTTTGCGCTTGTTCAAGACTGCCCGGAGGTTTCCTCGTCCTGGTATACAGCCTAGTTCCTGGGTCTGGAGGTCTTTAAATCGCGTGTTAAGAAGTTCTGTCCCCTATTCGAATTTAGGTACTACAAAAAGTACCTATCTTTTCTGCCGGCAGAAAAAACTAGCTAATAATAAAAGAGATAGGGGCTAAAATATTCTTTCTGCTGGCAGAAAGAATAGCTTATATTAGCTAAAGTTATAGCTTTTCTAGCTAATAAGCTAGTAGGATTATTATTTACTTACTAGCTAAATAACCAATTAAACTAATAAATTAATTAGTAGTTAATAAAGGCGGCCTTTATAACCGGTATATAATTTATAAACCTATTTATATTAATTTAAAAAAGTCTTACCTTTATTAAAATCAAGCTAATATAAAGATATAATCTAATATAGGATCGATCTTTTAAAATATAGTGTAATTTATAGTTGGTTTTTAGTACAGAGCTGTTAGAATTAATGGGTTAATTTGGATGGATTGGCGCGGGCTAAATATACCAGGGAGTAAGCAGGGTCTGCTTAACCCCTAAGAACCTGCAATATTATTTACTAGGACATACCTGAGAGAGACAGCAAGACGCGCGCTCTTACAAGAATATAACATAATATACCCTTAATTAACTAGCTTGTTTATTTATAATATGAGCATTCTTAGATACCTATTTTATATTATTTAAAATAGGATGCAAGATTTAAAATATGGTATAAAAAAAACACAGCCCTGTATACCGGCAGCTGGCTATATAAATATATGAGTGGAATCCCAAACAGGGTACTGTTACGGACCTCTTATATATCGAAAGATATATAAGACGTACGCGGGGGTTCTTGATTTGCAGGTAACAATAAGACTAACAGCAGGTGGTCCGTAAGGGAGGTTTGCTGGTACTCCCACCACTAGTCTAGTCGCAATAGAGTAGTAGTCGTCAATAGAAATTGAGATGAGATTGATAGCTGGAGAACTAGAATAAACGAGCGACTAGATACAGGAAATCATGATCATTATATAGACATAGGAAATACGCTTTGTCAGGGCGTAAACGGCCCAGGATCGACGAGGTCGCCGTCGACAGTATCGATCCAAGATGGGATCGATAGAGTCGCTGTCGACCGCATCGATCCAGTCAGGATCGATGGGATCGATGTCGACCGGAGCGACGGAGTCGCAGCCAACCCCCTTATGCAGTAAGCGGGGTCCGCATAAACGTTAATAATGGAAGAACGAGTGTAAGAGCGTAATGTGTGCTAGGCCTCTTCTTGGGCCACCCCTCTTCGTAACAGGTACCCCTATTCTAGGCTAGAAATAAAACTGGCTTGGACTTCTTAAAAACTATAATAATAAGGCAAATAATTTTTTATTGCTTTAAATAAACCTATACTTTTATATTTTTAATATTTTGTTTAAGCATAAACCTCTAGTATTATAATATAGCTCCTAGGCTTTGTTTTAACTTCTTTACGATTTATGACCACTCTTTCTTCTTTATTACCCATGCGTATAGTTGCGCCTTTTTAAAGGGTTTTTATTATCTTTTTTTAGATATTATAATACTGTTTTTAGAAGACTTACTCTAGCAAGAGCAAAAGTTATTATTATTATTGTTAGAATTATTAATATTATTTATATTATTACTTTTATTATATTTATTAATATTAGGTATAGAAATATAATCTAAGTTAGAGATATATTTATAAATCCTAATATTATATATATGGTTATATATTATAATTAGCTTTTTATAAATATATCTTTAAATAGTATAATCATAAATAAAACCCAGGAATAATTATATTATAAATATATTATCTTTTTTTTAAAGGCGACCTTAAATATAATTATTAAGCTGAAGGATATGCTCAATAAAAAAGCCGCAAGTATTATACTGTCTAGCAAGAGGTCTAGAGTCTATAAAAGGGGAAGATTTGTAAGGTATTAGATCTAAAGCGTTTAAGGGGTGGCACCCACCTGTTACGAAGAGGGGTGGCCCAAGAGGAGGCCTAGCGCGCGTTGCGCTCTCACACTCGTTTTCTCATTATTAACGCTTATACGGACCCCGCTTACTGCATAAGGGGGTTGGCTGCGACTCCGTCGCTCCGGTCGACATTGATCCCGTCGGTCCTAACTGGATCGATATAATCGACAGCGACTCTGTCGATCCCATCTTGGATCGATGCTGTCAACGACGACTTCGTCGATCCTGGGCCGTCTGCGCCCTGACAAAGCGTATTTCCTATGTCTATATAATCTCATGACTCTCCTGTATCTAGTCACTCGTTTAGTTTAGTTCCTCAGCTATCAATCTCTATCTCTTAGTTCTTATTCTAAGCGACTACTATTCTATTGCAACTAGACTAGTGGTGGGAGTACCAGCAAACCTCCCTTACGGACCACCTGCTGTTAGTCTTATTGTTACCTGCAAATCAAGAACCCCAGCGTACGTCTTATATGTCTTTTGATATATAAGAGGTCCGTAACACCACCTAGTAGATTTTGGCTATAAGCACTAGGCGCTCGAAAGGTAGAATGACCAACTTTTTTGCTGGTTAGTAACTCTGGTTAAATAAGCACCTTATAAATAGAGCTTTTTTACCTATGATTATAGGCGGGTATAGATAATTTTTTAGCACGGTATTTCCCTGGTATTATATTCTTAGGCCGATTTTTTAAGTGCTGCCTTAAAGCGTACAGAGAATAACTGAGCTGGCTATTTATATTATCAGGGGTAGATTTCCTGGGGTATACTATTGTACAAGATAGCAATGGTCATTTAGTTCTAATTGGTATATAGTCACGCAGGGAAGGTTGGCTTGATTGTTTGCTATGTTTTGGCCGTTTGGGTCTAGAAGTTTTATTACTTCTACTGCTGTATAAATTTGCCCGAGTCTAAATAATCTGCTTCTTTATTTAAGTTAATCCAGGCCTAGATTAAAAGGTTATATAATCTAATAATATAGGATGGTTATTATCTTGTATATACTCTTTTAAAGTTATGCTAGTAAAGCCTTTTGCTAGATAATTGGGGGCATGATCTCTGCTCGGGGGAGAGGTAATAAAAACGCTTGTAAGTGAATTTCTTCTATTAAAGGAACTATATATATTAATCAGATCTTGTTTTATATAGCCTAGGCTTAGGATTAATATTTTAATAGAGTAAGATCTGGTAAAGTTATTATAGGTTAAGGTTGTTTTATATAATTATCTCTCTGGTTAAAGATCATTATTAATAAATAGCTTAAAGATATACTTGTTTAGCGACTGGCTAGAACTATTACTTTTGCTGCTTAATAGCCTTTTTAAATATATATTAATACCGGCTCTGGCACCAGAAAAAGGAGATAGATCACTAGGTAAAGTGCCTAACGTAGTATTTATATTAGCTGCGGTAATATAATCTTTTATACCCAGTAAATCTTTGTTTATATATTCTGGGCTTAAAATAAGCGTTTATATAAATTAAGCCTTTTTATTAAAACTAGTATTATTATTATTATTTTTATTTTTTATAATAATTATATAATAATATATTAATAAAAAGATTAGTTTAGAATTAAAATATTAATATTTATATTTATTTATTATATAGTTTAAATTATTATATAAAAAGTCTAATTATATAATTATAAACAACGCCTAAAAAAAATTGGTAATATTTAGAGGTTTAGACTTATAATTAATAATACCGGACTTAATAAATATATTATTATTAAGGATTAATAAGGCTATATTAATACCAGAAATATTAATATTAAAAAGATTAGTATAATAATCTAATATAAACAGGTTAAAAAAGTTGGAAAATAAAGAATTCTAGAAACTAACCCTATATTTAATCTATTTGATTAAAGCTAACTAGCTTAATATTACTCTGCGATAGATGGCTGCTTTAGGCCAGGCCTTATATTAGACCCAAATATTATCGCAAAAGCTATATTATAACTAGACCAGCTATTTTCTGCTTTTATATTAATAGCTCCTAAGGCGGCTTAAATTTAAATTTTAATATATTAAATAAAAGAATAACAACTAAACTTCTGCGCTGCCTAGTAGTCAAAATTAAGAAGAGAAGGGACAAGGGGGTCTATAGCTGGTTATATACACCTATTTTATGGCCTGGCCAAGACTAGGCCTACCCTTTCTGTTGTGTCTGAAGCGTAGTATTAAGCCTCTACTTCCTTAAAAATAAGGCCACCGGACTAGTGGCCAAGCTAAGCATTTATAAGTCTTTTATAACAAGAGAAATATCTTTTTTTTTTATTATTATATAATCTAGGAATAATATTAATTAGATTATAAATTATAATCCTTATAATAGTGGACAGATTATAGTACCCCTGCCCCTTATATTTATAATATTTTTTTACCGCTAATATTGATTAATCGGTTAAACTAGTTTATATTAATAAATAGTTTTATAGACTAGATCAAACACTATCTCCTGCTTAAAATTAGAATTTAATATTTATTAAAAGGGCAAACGCTTATAATTCCTCTGGCCTTTTTATTATATACTTATTATAAGCCAGGTTATAATTTATAAAAGCAAGATTAAATAATATATAAACTTGCTATTATTATTTTAAAATAATTAAGTTTAATATAATATATAAAATATTTAGTTTTTATTTTATAAATAATTAATTTTAAGGGTAAGGCTCTAGTATTAATATAAGTATATTATTAGTAGTTAAACTATATAAGCAATTATTAATATTATTATAAGTAATTAGGATTATTTCTGCAGAATATATTTATAGGCTATAAAGCAAGCAACCTTATTTTATATCTCTAAGTTTATAAGGCATTTTTAAACTTGGGCTTAGAAAGCTTTTAATTTAAATATTTTATATAATTTTGAATATAGTTTAGCCGATAGGATTTGTTCCTAGAAAGGGGCTATTACTTATATTCCCGGCCTTGGTTATCCTGAACTTAGAAGGCTAAAATCAGATCGCCGCAACAGCTGCCAAAGGATGGTCTTAATTAGCCCCTGGCGGCCAGGCGCGAGACAAGCCTATTTTATGCTTCCAGCAAGGACATATAGGCTGGCACCCCTATATGCTAAGCCGAATACCTTATAATACCGCCTTACCAATATTTACTTTTAATATATATATATATATCTAGGTGCGCAATAGTATTAATATCTGCTGTTTTATTTATTTATATATAGTATAGGTTTATTATTATTAATAAAGCTGATTATTTAATCTATAGTTAACCATTATATAAAAAAATTATACTATAAAATAAGCCCGGCTAGAACAGCTCCTGCTTTATGTCGACTTATTAATATAGTTATTAAATTATTAGGGCAATATATACTTTTATTATTATATTATTAATAGTAAAAAGGGTACCCTCTAGGCCTAAATTTCTCTTTTAAAATATTAGTCTCTGCACCTGGTACAGCCCCTATTTCTCCTTATCGGCTTAGCCGACCCAGAAGGAATAGAAGATTATATACACCTAGGCTTGCCACTCCAGGGGTAATAAGCTGAACATAACGCGTACGCTATAATCCATCATGCGAGCGGCACTTGTAGTGTTCCCTAAAAATATAACAAGGGGTGATCTTGGACTTTTTTTTCAACCTACGCCTCTCTAGCCATCTAAGACTAGAATATATAAATAAAAGCCATCGTTCCGGTATTATGCCAGGTCTAAGGCCGTACTATATAAGCAGAACTAACAATATCCTGGTAAAAATATTATTATTAAGTCTTCTATTAAGCTTTTTATAAACAAGGTTATTTAAAGCAAACTTAATCTTTTTATAATTATTAATATATATTTTTTTTATTAAAAATAATAAAAATAAAAAACTATTTAATTTATTATAATCCTAGATTAAATATAATTAAATGTTACGGACCTCTTATACATCGGAAGATATATAAGACGTACGCGGGGGTTCTTGATTTGCAGGTAACAATAAGACTAACAGCAGGTGGTCCGTAAGGGAGGTTTTACTGGTACTCCCACCACTAGTCTAGTCGCGATAGAATAGTAGTCGCTCTTAGATGTTCAAAGTATGAAGTGAAATAAGAGTGTGAGATTGATAGCTGGAGAACTAGAATAAACGAGCGACTAGATACAGGAAATCATGATCATTATATAGACATAGGAAACATAAGAGATCCAAGGCTCACTTCCTCCTCTTGGTGATCCAGGGCTCACTGGCTCACCATCGTGATCCAGTGATCCATCACGTGACCTGTCCCAGTTGGGGCCTCCCTTCCCCTCTTCTGGTCCGGCGCCTCATTCTTTTTCTGCGCTTGGCCCATTGAGTTGGCCACCCTCCTGTTGGTTCGTAACATAAATATTAAGTTTTATTTATATTTCTTTAATAGAATTAAATTATTAATAATATTAAAGAAAATATTAAAAAAAATATTTTTATTTTTTAAAATAAAGTATTAATATATTTAATAATATTTATTTAAATATATTTATAATATTTTTACATTATATAATAAACTTTTAAAAAAAACTAGTTTTAAAAAATAAAAAAAAATATTTATAGACCCTTTTTTTAAATAATAAAATAATAAAAAGATTTAAATTAAAAATTTAATTATAATATTTATTAATAATAATTTAAAAAAAATCTTTAAATAAATTAATAATTATTATAATTAATTAAAAATTAAAATTAAATTAAAAAAAAATTAATTTTTTAATTTCTAAAAAGAATTTTAAAAAAAAATTAATTTTATAGTTTTCTTTAAATATTTAATTATTAAAACAATATTTTATTATTATTTAATGATGTTTAAAATAATTAAAAAGATTTAATATATAAATAATAATAAATAATATTTTTAAAAAATAAAGAAATATTATTTTTTTTATAAATATAAAACTAAAAGAAAATTTAAATAAATTATAAAATTTTAAGATTTATTATTATTATATAATAATTAATTTAATATAAATAATATTAATTCTTTCTATTATTATTTAATATTTCTTTATCTTATTATTATAATTTATTATTTTTCTATTAATAGTTTTTAAATATATTAATAATATATTAATTTAATAAACTTAACTTTTATTAATTATTATATTATAAATAGCCGAAAAAAAAATTATGATTATTAATTTGTATTAAAAACTTATTTTAAAAAATATAAAAAATTAATTTAGAAAACTTTAAAAAGATATTTTAAATTATTTTATATATATATATTTCTTTAAATATTGAAACTATTAAAAAAATATTTAATTTTAAAGAAAAAAAAAATTCAGAAAAAAAAAAATAAAACTTTATAAAAAAAAAGATTTAATAAAAAGAATTAATTATATAAATTTTAATATTAATTTAAATAATAATTTTTAATTTTAATTAAAGAAATAAAAATTTCTTTTTTATTTTTTTTATTAATTTTAAAAATATTTTAAAGTATAAATTCTACTAATTATTATTAATAATTTTTAAAGTTATTATAAAAAATATTTAAATTAAAAAAAAAATTTTAATTTTTATATTAAAAAAACAATTTATTATTTTTAATATTTTAATTAAAATAAAGAATAATTATATTAAATTTTCAAAAAAATTAATTAATTATAAATTAAAAAAGTATATTTTAAAAATAAAATAATTATTTTATAAAAAAATTAAAAAAAACCTTAAAAAAATTTAAAATTAATTTATAATTTTATTTAATAAATATTTTAAAAATAATTAAATTTTTAATTTAAAATAAAATATAATTAAAAAAAATAATATTTATTTAAAAATATATATATATATATTTTTATTTTATTATTTTAATAATACTCGGTTGTAAAAAAATTTAACTAATATAAAAGCTTTAATAAGTTAAATAATTAAATAGTTATTATTTTATATTAAACTTAGTTAAAAAGTTATTAATATTAATATAACCTTATTCCTTACTCTGAAGCCTACAGTATTACCTAAGTCTAGTACTTAGTATTACTAAACAGGTGTGTATATTGCTAGCGATGTGCTAGAGTTAGCAATGCGGGGAACGCCGATCAGAGCGTTCGGGGAGCGGAGCGGTGTATTTAGTGTAAGTCGTCCCTCTTGAGGGAATAAATAAGTGACTCAACTGTCTCATCAGGTAAAGTGAAGCAGGAAACTTGGCCCAAGGTTACCCGCCTGTAACGTGCTAAGACACAATACTACTGTATGTACCTCAGTTGACATTGCTTGCTTCGAGTGAACATTGCGAACTCCGCAGTCACTCAGGGGGAGGGACAATACACCTATATCAGTACAGGTAAATTTACCTATGGTTAGGTAGTATGTTACCGCAGTGTAAAAAGCGTTGGCCACTGCTGTAACACGTGTATTCGCATGTTGATCTACCGTATCAAGTCAGAAAGCAATAAAATGTCTCAACAATGTTTCCATCCTTCGGACACCCAACTCCCGCCTTGTCGCCAAGTTGCCAAGTCGAGAGAATAGTATATATACTAGGTCAACCTTGCTAGGGAGTTAAGTAAGACATATACTACCCGGGAAATCAGACCTCTGGCGCTCTATGATAGTGGTGGACCGGTGGATTACTTCCCCCAAACCAGGGTGACGCTCGAACCTGTAGGATATAGAGTAGACGAAGAGTCGTGTCTACTTTTTGGGTCCTTCATACTGAAGAACTACTATCAAACTGGATTATTACAGCCACATTAGAGGGAACCGAGGCTACCCCTGGTGCCCTGTCTTCTGCTTGCCAGCGGCCCCTGCCAGCTTACTCTCTTCTCCTTTTTCCGCTGATAGGTCGAATTCATTCCACCTATATATTTCGTCTTGTCGCATGCTACCTGGGAAAAAGGTCGCCAGCATACTTTTACCCACCCGTGGATATCGGATGTCGACTTCGAACAAGGCTGGCATAACCGTGCGATGACCAATAACAGTCACAAACTCCAGAGGGGTATCGAAGTCGTTCGGAGAGCGACTTAATCCTGCGATATAGATGCTGCCGAGAATGTCAAGGCTACCAATAGCTAGGATATACCAAGTAACTTTCTGTATCCCAGCGTCAGTAACCAGCAGTAGGATCGATAGGTTCGCAAGTACCAAGCAAGAAATCTAGTTATTGGCGATGAAAGGAGGCCGAATCGGGTGCGGCAATATCTTTAGGTCTAACCCCTTCCCGTCGCCGATGATCACGATGGCGTGTTGGCTGCCGTTCTTCCGAATTAAGATCATCGATTTACGTCCGCACACCCACTTCTCTGCTTCCATTGAGGGACGGCGCCCGTTGTGAATAACAACTCGATGCCCATCCCAGACACAAGCTGAATAACCCAATTACCATACAGGCTACAAACCACAGCAGCCAAGGCTAACTACACAACCGCAGCAACAAGGCCCGCAAAGTATGCCGAGTCATACCCTGGGTGCCCTGGTCAGGCCTCTCTAGCCTTGTACACAGAAACGCAGAGGCCGGTTCTCAGGGGTGGCCTCAAGGCTCCGAGAACTATCTACTGCTCCGCGAGGATTTATTGTGCGCGTCTTCCAACGGGCTTGTCGGGGCGGGCGTTATCCATCCATGACTAGAAATCGCGGACGAGCTGATCAAAAGCCCAACTGAAGGTGTCACACATCAGACCGTTGTAGGCATTGAATACCTTATATGGGCAATCTGCCGCAGGCATTAATTCATTGTCCCCGATAAGATTGACGAGAGCAGGAACCGAGTAGGCTACCCAGCCGTATAGACAGGCTATGCACATACCGAATGAGAACGCCACTGGAGCCACGCGAGAGCCCGCCAGCTGGACGATGGCTTTTGCTACGACACCACCGCCGAGGATGAGTAACACGGAGAATACGTCGGTTGGGTTGTTCCATTGCTGAGCAAGCCCGTTAGATATAGCGGCGGGATTAAAGTTACGCTTTGCTGGGAAAGACAGCATGTGCATCTCGGACGAATCCAACAGGAGAAAGGAAATGAAAAGAAAGCGGTGGGGAAGAAAACCGTAATGAAAGAGCTTGAAGGACCTGGCGCCTGGACTCCTCTTCTTTTCGTATCTTGTTCTCTCACTACACTACGCTAGGGAATTCGTGTCACAGGTGTTTTCAGGCATACGCACAAATTGTATAACCCAACGGTTATGCTATATACAGATCTCTGATCTCTGATGGTCAGCCGGCAGACATCTTGCCTATGGGCCAATTACTTAAATGAATCGAACTCCGGAAAAAAATAAGGAAGGGGAAAACAAACAAACAACAGAAATGAAGAAGTGCAGGGCGAAACTTGTTAAATTTGCTGGAGGCGGCCGCAACTGCGGCGTCCAAAAGGAGATGTTTCGAGCTACCCATATACGCCAATTCTACAGCTTAAGATGGCTATGGTTTTGGCCCAGTGTAACCCCGTGCTGCATATCCGCCCTCAACGATCTTACTTACTAGCCTCTCCATTGTCGTCGGCCGTTTCTTTCAGCTCAACGAAAGTCGTCCTCAGTTTTTGAATTGCCTCTCGGGACATGTTATGTTCACTCGACAACGCGGCTCCATCCAGTTCTGAAATCGCATCATCTATAAGCGCCGCAGCTTTTTCGCAACTGCCTGAGCCTTTCAGGATACTAGCTAGTTGCCTCTTCATAAACAGAGACTCGACGAGGCGCTCCTTTACGACCCGAGGGTCGGACAAGGTCTTAATGAGGTCTTCCACTACCTTGTCCCGGCTGCTACTGCTGTTGTCGTCGTCGTCCGGTATCAGGTGGTCCACGGTCAAATACCACAGCTGCGACGTCAAGGTCTCCGGGTGGGCCAGCCCGAGACGGGACTGGAGGGTCTTCAGAATGGTGTGTGATACTGCTTTTACCGTCGTACGTACGGGGCCATCATACGGTGTAGAGATGTCAAGCAGACACTGCGTGATGGTGAGTTCTCGTAGCGCGCATAGGATATCGATATTCTCTCCCTGGTATGATTTCTTGTCCTCGTAAGCTTGCGTGAAAAGCTTCACGGCCTTGGAAAGATCGTCGGGATGGGACATCTCCTCCTTGCACAACGTAGCCAAGTCGAGAGCGATGGAACTGGCAGAGACAATGGGCCGGCATTCCATATTGGCATAGTAATTATGCAGTGCCTCCAAGATTGCCCTGGCGGCGGCGAGGTCGGGGGAGCCGCGTTTTCGTCCGGCCAACCGATACTTGCGGACTTCGATGTTGGCCAAAAGCTGCAGCGTTGAGACCAAGAATGGATGGAGCAGTAGAGACGAAATGGGGGTTTCGAGCATTTCAGTAAGAACGTTGTTGAGCCGTCGCAAGCGCAATGTATGAGGCCAGACTTCTATGCGTGCGCTCAGATCTATTATGCAATGGTTTGTAATGCCGTGGGAACGGGCATAGAACTCGAATTGCTGGACGGCTACAAGGTACGCTAGATCTTGGGCCTTGCTGATGTTCCCTAGATAGAGCAATGCACGGGCTTGTTCTGATTTATACCTGAGGATCTCTGGGTTATTCACCCCCTGAGATAGCTCTGCTTGATGGGCCACAGCTTTGTCAATTGTCAACTTCGAGGTAGCATAATCCCCGCTAGCAAGGAAGGCCGTTGCCAGTAGAAACTTTGAGTGGATAGCCTGAGGATGAATGTGACTCGGCCTCTTCATCCACTCAGTGTAAACCGAATGAATGTGACTCGGCCTCTTCATCCACGCAGTGGAAAGCGAATCTAGCGATAATCCGGTTCCAATGGCTTCGGCGAAGCGACCTTGACACTGAAAGATGTGGACCAGGCAACGCATAGCTGCTAATGATTGCAGGTGGAAGCGTCCTAAAGATTGAGGTGTGGCTTTATACGTGCTCAAACACAGTGTCTCGGCTTCGACATACTTGCCATTGTACACCAGACACCAAGCCTTGAGTGTTGCGATGGCCAGCGTCCTGAAGTACTTTGCCCCTAGCATCTTTTTCATCAAGTCCAGTACATCTGATGAAGTCTTCAGAGCTGTCGTATAATCACCGGCCAGCATCTCGACGGTGGCAATGGCCATGTTCATGGTTGCCTCATTGATTTGAAGTTCCATCCCTTGTTTCCTTCCCAATCTGTTTTGCTCTTCTGGTGTGTCTTCTCCGGCTAAACTTGTTTTGCCCTTCGCATCCCCTTTGGCCAGATCCGCCATTTTCATTCGCTCCTGTGCCAGTCTCAGGCTTTCTCTCGCTTCAGCATATCGACCAAGGTGGGCATAAGCTACCGCAAGATCTCTGCACAGCCGCGCCTCATTGCTCCGCGGGTTTTCGTCCAGGAGCGATTGTATCTGCGTCGCCGCTTCAGCCCATCGGCCTGCAATAAGCCGGAAATTGGCTAGCCATCGTCGGGCATCGTTTCGAAGCTCAACTATCCATTGGTTGCTATCATCAGCATTCTGGTAATCCTCAAGTCGCTTGGCTACATCGATGTGTATCTTCACTGGTAACTGACCTCTTAAGCTGTGGCTTCCGGATAATCTGGTACACAACTGTTGCACATTCTTCAGTTTATCAATAGAGGAAAAGTAATCCGCTTGCTTATCCATCGACGGTTGATCTGTCTCGGACATTCCATCTTCTTCGTTTGGTTCTGGAACTGCTGGCGTGCTATTATTGTCTATAACACGATCTACTCTGCTATACATCTCAGCTCCTGTCTACGAAAAGTGAGGGGGAGGAACACTGGCGACAAAATCTGTTCTAATAATAGAAAGTAGGGAGTTCTCTTACCGTGGATTAGTAGTCGAGGCAACTAGCCCTTGCGTACACAAGATATCTGGCTCTTGAGACGTTACCGAAACCCCGGTGGGATCGGCTGTCGCGGGAGCAGAAATCCAATGCTGCATTTCTTCCTGAGTGATGGGACCTCCGCGGATAACCTCCTCTCGGGACGGGTCTGTTTGCCTTTTGAACAAGTGCTGCCTTCTATTAAGGCCAAGTATAATCCTAGAGGATATTTCAGTGAGCGACTTTGATAGATCGGTTGGTGGATGTCAGTTCCTTTTGTCATACCCTGTAAATCAGGGAGAACATCAGTGCCAAGCCCAGTTAAAGTCTCTGCAGTCTGCCCTTTGCTGCGCTACTGTCTCCCTAGTTTGCCGTGGGTGGTTGAGAAACGTCGACAGGGAGGACTAAGCAAGGCACAAATCGATTATCAATGAGGCTGACGCAGCCGCAGATAAACTCATAGGCTAACCAGCTGCCTACCAACGTCATCAACGTCGGAAGTCGAGGCGCCATGCGCAAATTGATTCGACCACGAGAATCAACACCACTCTCTAAGCTAACGGACAGGGAGGCCTTTTCTACCTTCTACGTTACGTAGCCCCCGTGTTATACGTCTTCACCGACATGCCTGTTGAAGCTGGTTTATTAATTGACCAGGTGTCTGTCTGGCAACAGATTGGAGGACTTTTGGTATACGGGTCTGCACGCACCTGAAGCGGGCCGACTATAGCCCAAAAGGCGGCGAGTGCCTAGGTAGAATGTAGCTATAACGGGCGCTTTAACTGGTGAAATACTTCCCTAGTCAACGGTTGAATTAGCACATAGCCAAGTAGGTTTTCCGGCCAGCGTAGTATGGCCCAGAAAGTTATATGGCGAGCTGTCTCCGCTAAGTTGTATTAATTACGGGCTTGGTGGTCACTTGGCTTCATATAATAGTAACTTGGCCGACTTGGCTGAAGCTGCTAAGACTGCGTATCTCTCTAAATATTAGAGCATGTATGTATATGTATGTATATATACTCGATGGTGTATAGAAACAATGCTCTACTGACATATTCGGTTCTTACACATGACCAGAGACAAGCTGAGTGGGTTCCAAGTACCTCCGGTGATCAGTAAGTGTAGGAGACACTCGTGCCGTGATATCCATCGCGGAGAACTTGTTGGTGTGTGTTCTATCAGCACAGATAAGTTTATAGTCTATATACATAGGTATATACAAACCTGTGACTAATTTTTATTTTGCTTCAAATATACGTGTGGTATCCCTTTCGCTGCCATTTCAACAACAATACAAAATTGCAGGGGCGATCAGCCAACCAAAGTAGAAAATAATGAAGTACCTACCCTACCACTTATCTGTGGCCGTGTTAGATGTAGACCCAGTACAGAATAGTATATTACGTTTATTGCAACCGCATGTTGTTAAAGCTTTCAGCACCTTTAGTACTTCCCTTTAAGACAGCTTTTTAATAAGCTCTCGAGCAGAAAATCGACCTAGATATAAAACTAAATCTTTTTTAAATTTTAAATTTTAAAAATTTAAAGCTATTATTTTTATTATTCTTAGCTAACTAGTAATAAATATTAGTCCGCCCAGTTAATTCTGGTCTGTACCCATGATATCACTTGGGGGGTTATGGTAGTATCCAGTTATTGTTGTACTGTTGTTGAAACGGCAGCGAAAGGGATACCGCCGCGGCCGCTCCTGCTCTTGCGCCTTCTCTTTCAGCATGCACATCTGCGTTGATCCTTGCCATATACGAGCTCGTCATTTCACTCAGAGACGGCGTGTTCCATCCTCCGCCACCTCTGCTAGTCTGCCATCCCGTTCATCATCTCCGACAAGTGGTAACTACATCACCCAGACCTATCGCCTTCGCAGCCGGCCTCTTTTACTCCTTTGGTGTGAGAAGAATGGCGTCAAAGGTGGCGTCTATGTGCTGAGTGTCCTTTTGCCATTGCACTTGAACCTATGTCCCCCTACCTTGTTCTCAAGCTTCCCCCCTCTAACCCATCAGCCTGGCCACGCTTATCTCCTAGGAAGCCGGTCAATCCTGATAGGCGATTGCCCTAGCACGAAACTCGGCGGAATACGGCTTCAACCTCGCAGCTGATTTTTGTCTACCCCTTCTCTGCCAACCCCTTTTTTTCGTCAACACTTTTCAGCGTCAACCAATCTCTTCTCAACCACTTTTCTGTCGACCACTGTTTTCCTCCACCACTTCTTTTCTCGACTCATTTCGCTTCCCAGCCACTCTTTTCTTCAAATCTTCCACCCCTCCACCCCCATTTTTCCCTTTCAACCTCTCTGTCCATTCTCCTTTTCGCGTGAGACATCTCACGCCTTGAGAATCTTGACCAGCTCAGCAACGATGGCATCTCCTGCTTCTGTGGTGCCCGTGCTGCCGCCCATGTCCTTGGTTCTCAGCCCGGCATCGATGGCGGCGCGGACCGCGTCCTCGACGATTTTAGCCTCGTGGGCGAGATTCAGAGAGTACCTGAACATCATGGCTACGGAAAGGATGGTGCCAATGGGATTCTGGAAATGATGTCAGCTCTGTACTTGCAGCGAATGGATATAATCGCCCGAAACGGGGTCTTGACGCACGACAATCCCTTTCCCTGATATGTCCGGCGCGCTACCTGTCATCTGCGTTAGCGATGTCTACATGAGCGCCCGAGTGGAGGATAGGAGTCTCACCATGAATCGGTTCACAGATGGAACGCACTGCAGAGCCCGGAATCCCGCAGAGACTCGCGCTCGGGAGGAGCCCTATGCTTCCAGCTATGGCGCTCGCCTCGTCGCTGAGAATATCCCCTGAAAACTCATTAGCTAAATCGCCTTTGAGGTGGACGAGGGGCCTCGCTCACCTGCCAAGTTTGGCGCTATTATAACGCCATTCAGCTGCGTCGGGTTCTTGACCATGATCATGGCCGCGCTGTCAATAAGCTGATGCTCGACCTTCAGATCGGGGAACTCATTTTTGTAGACCTCCTCAACCACACGACGCCAGAGTCTGCTTGTCGCCAGCACGTTCGCCTTATCCAGCGAGATGACCCGCGAGTCTCCCCTAGTCCTGGCTAGGTAGCCGCCCAGCCGCGCGATACGCTCGATTTCTGGTTTCGTGTAAACAGTAGTGTCGAACGCATTAACCCCATCGTACTCTTTTCGCTCTCCGAAATACAAGCCTGAGGTTAACTCCCGGACTAACATCATGTCGGTGCCGCGGCAGACGGACGCCTTCAGGGGGGAGGACTCGACGAGGGCGTCGGAGGCGAAGAAGCAGGGACGGAGGTTTCCATAGGCGCACATCTCACTGCGTAGCTTTAGGAGGCCCTGCTCCGGACGGACGGCGCCGGTGCCCCATTCAGGGCCGCCGATGGCGCCGAGGAGCACGGCGTCGGCGGCTTTGGCGGCAGTGAGGGCCTCGTCTGTGAGGGGGGTGCCGGTCTGGTCGATGGAGCACTGGGGAGAAACGCCGAGGTTAGCAAGAGACTCCTCTCGTGGATGTCTTTGGGCCCGTGTGATCCGTCGTCGGGGGAGGACTTACCCCTCCGAGCAGGTGGTGCTGCAGATTAAATTTGCCTGCAGTCGGGCTCAGCTCCTCGACCGTCTTAATAACCTAAATCCTGCGTCAGACGTGCTCAACTGCAGGTCGCAAATACCAGACTCGTACCTTAATTGCCTCAGCAATAACCTATCAAATAACCAAAGTCAGCCTCTCTCTCCGTCCAGAGTCAAGGGTGGGAAAGCTCGGGCTAGTCAGTTACCTCTGGGCCGCAGTGGTCGCCCGCAAAAACAACAATGTTGTGTTCCGCCATGATTGCAATACTTGTCCAACGGAGTTCGTCCAAAGAGGGGTCGGTCTTGTGTGACGAAGCACGAGAATGAGTCGAAGACGAGGTGGGAGGTGGGAGGTGGGAGGTCCGACGGAGAAAGTCACAAGTTTAGAGTTATGACGAAGGAGGGTTGCGTTTTCAAAGACGGACGCCCCGCCCCTGCCAAGTTGGAGGAGAACCCCACCTGCCGAGATCGGAGAGGGAGGAAGCTTCAGCCCGCTTCAGCCCGCCCCAACCCAAGGAAGGAACGAAGGTGATGTACAGAGCAGGAGCACATGAAGGCAATATGGATGCATATGATCTCATACATATACACATGGCCGTAACGTTCCTCGATCAGCCTATTGGATACGGATACAGAGATACACTTGTTCATAGATGTCACCTCGGTCTCAGTTTGTCGATGCAACACTCCTCACCACTTCACATTACATCCGATATTACATCCGATATTACATCCGAAGGCAAGCTTCAAGAGTCGCCCTCTTAAGCACCAGGCATCACCTCTGTGAGCCACATGAATGGCTTTCGCCGTTTACCTACCAGCTGCCAGCCCTGCTCCCCCGCCGCACTGTCCTCCTGGCAGTGTCGTCTTGTCGCAGGTCCTTCCAGTACGTCGGCGCTTTTGCGGCAGTGGTGACTCGTAGCGGCCATGGATGCTCGTATCGGCGGTTCACAAAGCTTTTTCGGAGGTCATGGACAGCTTACGGAGCGCGGTAAGTGTCTCGCTAGCGGTCTGGCATCTTACCAGCGGGCTTGAAGCGTGTCGAGAGGGCTGGCAGCGGGTGAGAAACCCAACATCGAGCGAAGATCGTAACGTGTCGCATTCGATTCTGTCAGGGCGCTAGAGGGTGTCGACATCCGTAAGCGTATCAGCGAAAAAAAGTTGTCGCGAGGGCGGCGGACAGCGCGCTGTAAGATGTAGGAGGAAAATAAAATAGCGCTCAGGATGGCGTCGACGTGAGTAAGAATTGCCTGCCGCTTACATAATGGTGACGGTCACCTGGTTACTCTAACACAGTGTTAAATCGCTGTGACGGTCACTGTGCCATTACAAAAACGGGCCCCTCGTGGGTAGCCAAGCTGTGAACAAAAAAGCGAGACCGCAAATGTACCTACAAAAACAGAACTATTTTGCAGTAGTTAAAATAATCTTAATACTTAAGACTATTAAAATAAAAAATACTAACAGAGAGTAAATTAACCTGAGAGTTTTTCAATTTATTTATCTTTAAATTAGTAAATAGCCTTAAGGTATAAAAACAGCTACCCCTCTCGGACCCTGTACTTAGGTACTTTTCGATAAGAGTCTAACCTAGCATCTGGGATAAGGGTATTCCGCTGGTGTCATGGAGGGCTCGAAGAATAAGGAACCTCGAGGAATGAGATGACTGATGGCTCTTGGAAGCAAACGACCTGTTCACCTTGGAATCCCGCGATGGCTCAAGCTGGCTACCGTCCGTACCTCTTTATAACTTTTGATATGCTGTGAATTCACGTCACATAGCATTGTACAGTAGTGTTTTGTTTCATTCTTAGCATCTTCATTTTCGCAAGGGTGCAGCTCACTCGGTTATCCTTGCCATGTTGCTGGAGCAGCAACAAAGGCGCCGCTGCTGATCTCATCCATCATCTCTGGTCAAAACACCACGAGTAAACAAACACAGAAACAAGTTACCACGACCGTCACCTCACACCTCACGAACACGATGACTGAGCAGCCAGCCGTGCGGTGGTCAGCCACCTTCACGGCGACGTCGCCCTCGACCGAGTTAAAGGGCGACAAGATGATCCTGCCACAATCAGCGCTTGAACAGCTCCTCGCCGCCGCCGCCGCCTCCTCGTCATCGTCATCGTCATCGTCATTGTCGCCCTCGTCTTTGACTGCTTTCGACCGACACAATCCTTATGCCGATCCACAACGACAGTACACGTCCTACACGGATTCCCTCCAGCAACCGCAGCAACAGTTGCCGAATCCCCTGATGTTCCGTCTCGTGAACCAGGCCAACGGCAACACGGTCCATGCTGGCATACGCGAGTTCTCGGCGCGCGAGGACGAGGTTCTCTTGAGTCCGTATCTGATGGAAGCACTCGGCATCAGCCCCGACCAGCTCGCGAGCGGTGCGGTTTCTGATCTTAACGACGGAGACATAAAGCCGAAGCCCTCAACCGCGCCCCAGATCACGGTACATGCGAAACAGCTACCCAGAGGCACCTACGTGCGCCTGAGGCCTCTTGAGGCTGGTTACAACCCTGACGACTGGAAATCGCTTCTTGAGCGGCAGCTGCGCGAGAGCTTCACCACGCTGACTAACGGCGCATTCCTGTCCGTGCGCGGCGTCAAGGGCGAGACCTTCCGCTTCCTCATAGACCAGTTTCGCCCCGAAGGCGATGGCATTTGCGTCGTGGACACCGACTTGGAGGTCGACATCGAGGCTCTAAACGAGGAACAGGCACGCGAGACGATGAGGCAGATCTTGGCCAAGGCGCAGGCCGCCCCGGGCACGGCCGACGAGAGCTCTCTGGGCCAGGAAATCAACATTTGGAAGCCTGTCGATGGCCGAGTCGCGCCCGGCGACTACGTCGACTACGAACTGCCTTCGTGGGCTCGGTCGCGCGCCGTTGAAGTTGAAATTAGCCAGCTCGAGGACGAAGATAGTGTGGATCTGTACGTCAGTCCTAGATCATCGCGCCAGAGAGCCTTGCCCCGGGAATCCGAGCACGTGTTCGGTGCCCTCACTTTTCCTAGCGGAGAGACAGGTGTCAAGCGTATCACCATCCTGCCCACCAACGCCGAGCTCGACGAGGCTGAGGCTTTGCTTATTTCTGTGCATGGGTACAACCATGACACGGACCCAGCACAAACGACCAGGGCCCCCCGGCCCTTCAGACTCCGTGCAAGGAACGTAACGGCCAACCACGATGATACTGCTGCCGCTCCCGCTACCACGCAAGGAGGCGCCGTGAATGACGGGGCTGATAACGAGCAGTGTAAGAACTGCCGCAAATGGGTGCCCAAGCGGACCATGCTTCTCCACGAGAGCTTTTGTCGGCGCAACAACGTCACGTGTCCCGAATGCGGCAATGTCTTCCAGAAATCATCGACGGAATGGGAAAAGCATTGGCACTGCCCCCATGGTGACGGCGCCAACGGTTCGTCTGAGACGAGCAAATCGAAACACGATTACTTGTACCACAGTGAACATCAATGCCCCGCTTGTTCCTTCGTGACCAACTCGCTTCCGGACTTAGCACGGCACCGGACCACGATCTGCCCCGGCAAGATAATCCTATGTAGATTCTGTCATCTCGAGGTACCGCAGGAAGGTGATCCGTTCAATCCTTCTCCCGAGAGTCTAGTATCTGGTCTTTCGGAACACGAACTTGCCGATGGCGCTCGCACGACTGACTGCCACCTATGCTCTAAAATCATTCGTCTCCGCGACATGGCGACGCATCTCAAGCATCACGAACTTGAAAAGGCTCATAGACCCAAGCCTGCTGTGTGTCGCAATGCCAATTGCGGGCGTACCTTGCACGGCGTGGGCCGGAATGGAGTCGTGGGGTCCGGCACTCACATGGGCCAAGGTCCTGGAAATGACATTGGTCTTTGCTCACTGTGCTTTTCTCCCCTCTATGTAAGTCTACACGACCCGGAGGGTAAAGCCTTAAAACGGCGCATCGAGCGGAAGTACCTCTCGCAGATGATGACAGGGTGTATGAAGAGATGGTGCCGCAATGAGTGGTGCAAGACAGGACGGGCGAACAGAAAACTCGAGGCCAAGGGTTCGTCGACACAGGTCGTGCTTCCCATGATCAAACCCTTGATGGATGCTTTCCGAGATACTCAAACGCCCATGTACTTTTGCGTGGACGAGTCCAATCAACGGAGAAGGACGCTGGCCGAAGCGCTAGCAAGCGAACAGGTCTGGGATTTAGAGTGGTGTATAGCGGCATGTGAGGCCGAGGGTCCTAACGAGGACAAGGCGCGGGAATGGCTTATGAATTGGGCTCCCATGAAGGAATAGATGAAGCGACTGATACGGTTCATATTTTTTTTTGCATATAGAGGGCGTTAGCAGAAGGCTTAGCTTGCCATTTGATACCCAGGCGCAACAGTCGTAAGCATAACTACTACAGCTGGCATATCACATTCATCACATATAATAGATCTGTCTTCAGGTTTCAAAACATATTCATGTTCAACTATGGCGTACCGCATCCTGTCATGCATACAACGGCCCTCCCACACCTTTTAGTGTCCGGGCTTTGGAACGATATTATCCATGTACAACCGATGATCCCACATCCAAGTATCAATCGAATTTCCTTATTTGCCTCAACCACCGTTGCGAATGCTATAGTTTTTGGAGGTTTCCCGCTTAGTGGTTCTACAATGATGGATGTGTGAGTATATACTGCTAATGATAGAGACTTGCTGAGTTGCTTAGGAAAGGCACTCACGCAGCAGGAGCAGCCGGAACTATAATCCAGACGTTAGCAACCGGAAACTTCCTATGAACGAGCCGGAAGACAAGACAAATAAAACAACTACTACTACTACAACTCGGTAAAGACAGCATATAGAGGACTTACCAATCACCACAACTGCAAGAGGTGCAATCACAAGAACCCATTTTGAAAAGATATGGCGTGGCTTTAACTGCCTCGGGGACCTCTGATGATAATTTCGGTGTTTAAAAACTTGAGGAATTTTATTTTGTTTCTTGTATGGAAGTAGTACTAGAATGGAAAGAAAGAAAGAAAGAAAGAAAAGGTTGTAAGAACAAGACGAAACCAGGCAGAATGGCGAAGGGGGGGATTGACGCTTATTATACATATCAATTATCTACATGTAGTATAATTACACGGAAGGGGAGAGCGAGCCGTTTTCTTCTCCCGACATCCATCCGCCCATTTATCTATCTATCTGTCGATCTGTGAATCAACCAGCTCGGTTCACTCTAGTTGGCCAACCGGGCTCATGATGCCCTTGTTTCTTTTCCCCACGCCAAACATCAACCGACTTTCATCGTTGAGCGAGCATAACAGGAGAAGATCAACTAACCGGGTCTCGGGCCATCTCCACACCACCCACCCGCGGCTTCGGTCGAATTCATTGGTGCGTCAAGCTCACCAAGTGATTGAAAGACGGTGGTTGGTTGGTACAAGTCTTCCAGTGTAAGCTGTTCGACCCAGGTTCTGAGTGGACTGGAGGGATTTCGTCTGACAGGCGGGGTTGCTGTCCAACCTTGGCTCCTGTCTGCGCCCACGTTCGGGTTTACTGTAGTAGGTAGCCAACGACGTCTTCTCGTGGCGTGGTGTGGTGTGGTGGTGGTGATGGTCAGGTGGTCCCAGATTCGAATAGTTGTGCATGGTACTGGGTGGGTGTCATTTCCCTTGCTTGCTCTTCACCAGATAGAGAATCGGACGGGAGTGAGTGAGTGGTCGGCAGCATCCGGATCGTCAATATTGTGACTAATGATCCAGACAAAACATCGCATGACGGTAATCGCAATACCAATCCCAGTCCCATCCAATGCTATTCAACCCAGCCCAGTCCAAGATACTGCTGTGGTAGCTATTGCACTTTCTTGACCGGCTTCGTATCTCGCAAGTTGATTCCCGAGAGCATATATCCTTCTCGTGCGGCTTACACCACCCCACGCCACGACACGCCACCCACGCATACACATACTTGGTACTGAATACGCGGACGAGAACTGAAACGGATTGCCCCAGATCATGGGACGAACCTTGGCGCATGCAGATATGCAGGTATGCATGCGGGAGTCGCCGCATTACTTTCTCTTTGCAAAGAGGAGCTCGGACCACGATGGATCATTGGATGGTAGTAAAGGTATAGGATAGGATAGTATAGTATAGTGGCATGTGAACGCCAATACTCCTTACTAAGAGTGATACAGCAATAGCTACTCCGCTTAAAGCAGGTTACCATCGGTATACGTGAGGAGCAGCTGGTTACCGTAGTATATATCCACGACGTTTCTACCAATCACCACAAACATCATATAATGCATAGTTATACTGTGACTCTATTCTGGTTGTAATTAGATTCTTTATGAACAATACAGGCTAACTTGGTATATCAGGCCGGACTCCTATACTACGTAACAGGATCATTGCTAGAAATAAGTGAGTCCTCCAGATAATTAGCAGCAGCAGCAGCAGCGGCAGCCCAAATCACAACGATCACCTCGCTAAAAATATGTGAAAACCCCACCTCTGAGTTACCTCCTCACCTATCTGCGACATCCGTAAGCAGCCTCCTCTTGCTGGGTTATGTCCTTTGGTTATATCATGTACACGTATAAAGGATCGATCCAGTGCTATGATACTCCTGCTATACTATAGCACAATTTGAGTAAATGTCCACAACTGCCGTTGTTACCACCATTACATAACGCCATACGAGCATCCCCGTTGCCGGGTCTCTGGTAACCGGATTCCCCTATCGGGACTTTTCGTCTGGTCTTATGGGGGTCTATCCCAGGTTCATTTAGCTGTGGAATACTACAAGGCATTCTACATAGGTTAGGATCCCATACTTGGATTCACTAAAGTAGCAGGAGAGTTACAATAATAGCCGAATCTTCTTTTGCTTGGTGATTTCGTTACTGATAAATGTAAAAAGACTAATAAGTAGGGCACTCGAGTGGCGATTTCACTAAATGATACGATCTAAAGGTGTTTTGCTACCGACATCGTCAGCCTCGTAGTCGACATAGCTCAGCCCAAGCCACCCTCAGGATAGAGTGTTATGTAGTATGACGAGGCCTACACCATGTGAGAACCCCTAGCCTTCACACTGCTAACCTGGGCAATGTATTAATTCGTACTCGTGAGGTTCCTTGCCTTAACCTGTGGTCTTCAATGCCACGGTCGTGCCTATTGATCAGAGACCCAAGCAGTTGCATACGCAATAATAGAGTCCATACCTACTATAATCTGTAATCATATCTACTATACATATTCTGCCAAGTGAATTGACGCCTCTCGCTTGCCTGCCTAAGTACCTACCTGTAAACAAGTAAATACGCACGAACGAAAAGTAAATCAGCTACAGGTAGTACATATCAATCAATCGATCAATCAGACAGGTTGAGCGAGTGCATAAATAAACAAACAAGTAGACCGGCCCTCCTTCGTTCTTGCTCTCATGAAATGCAAAGCGAGAGGTAGCATGAGAAAATGCTTGCTCAAGGAAACTTATACGAGTGCGCATGATTGGTTTCGAGTTATTATTTACAGGCGTGGGACTTCGTTCTTTCTTTTATAGGTAAGTATCACGTACGAAAATACGATCGCAATAGGATTGCTTGCTGCCACAAGTGCAGTGGCACTTCGTGATGTAGTATATTGCAAAACTTACTAGTTTTGGATGACCACTCTGTGTCAACTGCGGAAATTTATCAACAGAACCCAACACATCCACGAGTTTTAGGCTACGCCATCTCCGCGAAGGGAAATAAGCGCCCAGACTTATGGGATCACTGTGAATGAACGTCATTGGTCAAGGGTTGAAACTTTTCCAGCCCTCAGAATGATACCTGAGTTTCTGAATGGGGCTTGGATATCATCATTCACATCCACAACGCGATTGACCTGTTCGAGTTCTCAAACGAAGAGTCCAACACGAATCGATGTATAGCTACCTCATCGCAAACTGGTGCTGCTACCGTCGTCTTCCTTTCAAGCATAGGTAGCATGGAGATATTCCATTTAGCCAACGGATATTCGACCTGCAGCCTTATATTGTCGCTGTGACCTCTTGGCGCGAACTCAGGCGTCAACCATAGTGATCTAATAAATATGTCGCACTGCGTTAGTCCACACAGAGGGTGTGCGCCATGATTAATGATATACACATTTGACGCTCTTCTCTCCCCTGTTCGGCGGGTTTGAGATACCGGTGCTTTTGCGTAGTGACGAGATTAATCTGAAGAGGCAGAACCATATACGCCTGCTTACAGAGGTAGGCAAGGCACACTGACTGCCGTGTGAGATAAGGTAGTCTCGATGAGCAGGTCTTGGAATGGACGCGGCCCGAAAAGCTTGATGATCCGCTCCGTACATTGGAGCGGACCGTCTTCGAGATTGATGAGCGTGGCATGTATAGAGCCAGCAATTATTCGTTCAGTACAAGGGTAAGCGATCTTGGGTTTTTAGCCTCATGAACCGAGACCTGCTGCAAATTTGCGAGCCAACCAAGCGCTTCCATGCTCTTCGTATTCAAGCTTCGTGACCGCGAGTGATTCAAAATGGGCATGTTTCGCCAGATTGACACCACCCAACCAGGTGTTGACGATGGGGTCAGGAGCCCGCGTGACACGGACGGTTAACTCATCAGGCACGAGCTTCTGAATCTCGTCCTGCAGCCGCTGCGTAAATCCTTCAAAAAGGGAATTACCGCCCACGACGAGGATATTGGCAAGAAGGCCCGGCCACAGCCCATGAGGAAGACACCGCAATGACTGCAAGACCAGATCTGGCAGGCCGGGCTGGCGCATACCGATGTCGGAGGGATTGAACAGGAGCTCAGGGATGGTGAAGCGCTCGTTGCGCAGCGTGAGGACGTCCTCGCTGGACTCGCCGACGGCAAGGCGCTTGGCGCGGGAGGCCTGGGCGGGGTCGTAGTCGCGCACGACGCCCTGCGACCGCGCGTGGAAGTCGGGGAGGACGTAGTCCTTGGCGATGCCGGCGCCGGTGAGGTAGGGTTCGCGGCGCTCGCCGCGCGTGCCCTTCCACGAACGCTCGAGGTCGCGGGCAAAGTCTTGGGAGACGTAGCAGGCGGCCTCCTTCATTTCGTTGACGATGTAGACCTCGTTGCGCATGTCGTAATGGCGGAGGGAGAGGACGCGGGCCAAATGGTTCGTGAGGAGCTTTCCGCCGACGTCGAGTCTCCTGATGGCGGGGTGGATGGGCCTGCCCTGGAAGACGGGGGTAACGGTGGAATGGGAATGGCCTGTGTCGATGAGCAGAACGAGCTCGGCAGGTACTAGTCCGTCGTCGGTATTCACTGCACCTGCGTTTGTGTTCGTACCATCTGCGTGTGCAGTTGCAGTTGTTGTTGGTTTGTAGGCATAGGCGTTCATGGCGGCACCCAGGCCACGATAGTAGCTTGCGAAACCAAATTCCTCAAAGACCATCTGGTCGCAGTTGGCCTGTAGCACGGGCAAGGCACCGGCGGCGGGCTCGGTCAATAACAACCGCGTCTCGGCGGGATCGCATCGCTGGGGCGCGGCATCGTCGAGGAACTCGCGCTCCCAGATTTCCTTCTGAGCCTCCCAGTTGACGACGAAGCCCTTCTCGACGGGGCGGCGGAACACGGCCTCGCTGAAGTCGGCGCACTGCGCGAGCTCCGAGCCCACGTACGTCTTGCCGTCGCGGTTGCGCGCGATGCAGTTGGGGATCAGGCGCGGCGAAGAGTCGGTCGTGAAGCCCGCCTTGATCGTGTACGCGCCGTTGTCCAGCACGAGCGTTCGCGACGGGGGCGCTGGTCGGTGAGCCTTGGACTTTCGTGTGGGTGCCATGGCAGCGCAGACGTGTGGCAGCTGGCGGTCATGTTATGTCGTGGTCATATCATAGCAAGTTGAGCCTAGGATGTTGTAGTCGTTGAGTAAGGTAGGTTGGTAGAAGACGTGGAAGAGGGATCTCAGGTATCCAGAACATTGCTTAATTATTGTAGCTTTGCTCTAGCTGAGGTTAGCGCATTTAGATAGGGAGGTGGTGGGGTTATCTACTAGTAGGGTGCCCAGGGCAGGGTGGGGAGTTACTTGCCCCTATAGCTGAAGATTCACTTACAACATGCCCTATTGCTCATCTAAAGGTTCACATCATCAACAACAACAACAGCAACGACGCCTTACCAATAGCCAAATGCCCTCGATAATATTAGGTCGAGTATCTTTGTCTATACCTAGCCTAGTATCTATACTGATAAATATTGAGAAATCGGCAGACTAGACTATGAATGATGATCCCCCCCTAATCCAACTAGAAGATATCTTGCAGATAAATCACCTCATTCATCAATTACTTTTATATGGCTGCAGCTTCAGCTTCATCTTCAGTTTCAACAACTCAATATCCATATTTTCCAACACGCATGTAGTGTCTCCGCAGCGCGGTGCTATTAGCCGCCTGGTTCGCCGCCACCCAGGAGGCGAACTGGTCTGATCGCGCGGCGCCCAGGTCGTGGGTCCAGTGTCCGACGGAATCGTGGATGGTAAACCCTGTGTCGCTGCTCGCGGGGTCGTCCACCGGCGTTGTCGAGTACGCATAGGCGAAGTTGGCCTGTCCGGCGCCGTCCAACGTCGTCGGGTTGCCGTCGAAATCGGCCCAGCTCGCACACCCCGTGCAGAGCGCCGTGAGCTTGAAGTGCGTCGCGTTGACGCCGGTGCCCTTGAGCACCGTGTACTTGGCGTCCTCGTAGGGTATGGGTGTGTAGTAGCCTCTGATGTTCGGTTAGTCATGAATCTCTTGCGGAAGAAGAGTAGGGAATGGATAGATTGCTACGTACAAGGCCTGTCGTGACGAGTATACGACACTGTTTCCGTTGGCCCACACCACCGTTAAGGGGTTGTAGGTCATTGCACCGCCCCAAGCCCAACCAACCCAGCCCATCTCGATGGGAGCCACGATCTGAAGGATCACATCGTACGGTTTATCGGCACTGGCGTCGGCTGGAAGCGCCAGTCGATATGTGACGCCTACATCGTTTGTCGTCGATTGGAAGGTGATGCCTGTATCAACGTCTTCGAACGGTGTCGAGTCCGACTGGGCCGAGGCTAAGAATATCTAAGCACATGGAATCCACCTGAGGCTATACTTTGAGGAGCACCGGCTCACCTAAGGTACAGAGGCTTAGCAAGCCTGCGAAAGACGATGACCACTTCATGACGGGCGGTCAAAGGTAGATCACGGTTGCTCGTTAGGCGACGACTACTGAGAAGAAGCAAGTTTGGGTCTTTATGCTGCTAATTTTCTAGTAGAATAGAGGAATCTTGTTTCAAGCTGGGTCCGAGAAGGTGCAAGAATCGGAGAGGGCATGTCCGTCCATGTTGCCATCGTCAGGGTAATATATCTCTTTCACAAGCCTTAGACGCCGGATATATTAGACAGTGCTCTCGCTAGAACAACAAATAGGTAACTAGCTATTAATTCGTCTTGGAATCTCTTACAGCCTCCCTCAAATCCCTGACGTCAACCTCGGCTGCTGTGTGCATGGCGATTTTGGATGAAAAAGAACGAAGCGATCTTGGTATTTCGGAGATCGTGAAGCCCGCTCCGGGAGCTGCTTATTATCCCTAATGCCCGATTGGGGAACCTCAGAATGACAGCAAACTACTATAAGGGGATAATTCACAGGTCAATCTGCCGAAAAGGAACCGCATACCTATCATCGTGACGGAATTTCTTACTTTGTCCACAATGTGATAGGAAGGCTAAATACTAGGTTGGAGCAATCGTGGCATGCTGGATAGATTACTATGGGGTTAATCCCCTTATATGACACGCCCCAAGGCTAGATCGACATCTAAATAGGGATTGGGAGCCGGATGTCTCAAGGCATCAGCCATTCAGGCTAATACACTAGGCTGGTGATAGGCACGTCGATGCAGCACGCCAATAACTAGACAGCTTTTTTTTCTGAGAGGATTTGTTGACGAAGACCGTTTTTAGATATATGTGGTCTTTTCAGTACTTCGCCTCTTCACCGAGTCATCATGTGAGCACGCCCACCAAATGGCCACATTCAATATGGACAGGTTGTTCAACGTAAAATTCATCCAGGTCAACACATTTCACTCGCGTACCATGGAGAGAAAGAGTATTCCGGCATGATAAAAGTGATCCTTTTTCTTAGCTTAATGTTGCAATAAGCTATGTTGCTCACTATAGGAGATAGGTGGAATCAAAGGATATCACGCTGTATTCGGGCTGCCATCGCAGCGTAGAACTAGAGGAATAGCTTGTGCTCCCCACCGCTCATTTCATGAGTCTAAAGGCACATTCAAGAAATTGCCATAATATTCATCAAGCCAGTGCGCCGCTTCTGTGCCCGTAGTTTGCCCAGAAACATCCCACCTCTTAATTGCGCCAACGTAGCCATCCGGACAGACATTAACAATAACTACTTCGCCAGGATCGACCTCACCTAGCCATTTAGGTATACAGCGCATACCTTTCGTATCCATATGCGCTGCGTCATCGAGATAGACCGTCCACGGGCTCGTCGAAAACAAGGCAGGTAGTGATGCTATTTCAAAGCGATCCTTGTGCGTGGATGCTGCGTGACTTGTAAGCCAAAGCCTAGATGTAGGTAAAGAATGAGCACATTACTGAGTAGAGCAAAAGTAAACAATTCCCCGAAGGCCTGGTATCTGTCCGGACGAGAAAAGACGTCCATCGAACGTTGAGGTCTGGGCTTTCGGCGATAAGATTCCGAAGCCGCACGGGAGACCTTGGCTAGAAAAGACGATTCTGAAGTAATAGTATCGCTGAACTCCTCCAAAAACCTCCTCCTGTCACCGGGTTCCAGCAGGTCCGGAACAATGACATAAACCCGAAATTGGCCCAGCATGGGGATATCCAATTGGACGTCGACGGGGTTCGCGTCGATGTACCGCGTCGCCTTGGAAGGCGGCAAAGTACACCCCGGCTTCGCGTCCCCTCGCGCAGTCTGGTCACAACCGCGATTGATGACGCTCTCGGCGTATTCTACGCCTATACCAGAGATGAAGCGGGTATTGACGCGGAAGTTCTCCGCGAGACGCTCGATGTCGCCACCGGCGATGTCGTTCGCGTGCTCGAAGTCGAAATCGATGAGGTCGTGAGCTATCTTCATGCGTTCGACCTCGTAGCTCTCGAGCAATGCGAGCTTGGCGAGGCCGCGCACTGCTAGGTTCATTTTCCAGCCGAGATTCCAGGAGTCGTGTATGCTTGTGTTCATGCCCTGCGCCGCTTTCGGGCTGTGCGTATGGCTCGCGTCCCCGGCGATGAAAGCGCGGAGGCCCGGGTCTGAGAACCGGGCGGCTACGCGCTGCGTCACTCTACACTTTCTGAATCAGCCAGCAGTAGAAATAAAAGCTCTGGTTCATATCATGGGGACCGATGGCATATTGAAAAACCAATGCTATGATGTGAAAAGATAGGCGGGTTGCGGTTAAGAACCGGAGTACTCACTGATAATTACCGAACCATTCAACAGAGCGCCATTGAACTCGGTAAGGTGCTAGAATGAGCTGAGCCCGATCTATAACGAAGCTCTCGTCAAGCGCTTTTACGGACGACGATGCTTTGAGCTCGATATAAATGCGCGTCATATTTCTCTCCCGAGGGATAATGAGCACAGAGCCGTATTCCTCAGAAAAGACGATGGTCTTGCTCCAGATATCAGGGAAATCTGTGTCGAGTTCACCATCCAGGACTCCCCAGTAGGATTCATGAGGTCTCGCTGCAGCATGCGTGTTCGGGATTTGCTGGCGCACAACTGATCGGGCGCCATCACAGCCTACAATGTAATCAGCGCAGGCGTGTTTCACGGCGCCCTCGTCCGTGACGCTGAAGCTAAGATCTAATGGGCCTGGAGTCTCGTGAGGTCCATAATCAAACTTTGTGAAGCGATGGTCGCGAATAACGCTTATTCCGGAATCGCGAAGATCGTCTATCAGGACCGACTCAATCATCCCCTGATGGCAAAGAAGGATGTATGGGTGTAGAAGGTCGACAACAGATGGTGGATAATGAATTTCGCGACCGATGCGACGAAGCGAGGACTTGGATGATCCCCTCCACATACAGATATCGTATATTCTCACGCCCTTGCGGAGGAGTTCGTCGCCTAAACCCAGCATCTGCAGAGTCTCGATGGTCTTCGGTTGGATCCCATCTGCCCTTCCGACGGCCGTTCGCTCGGATCGCTCGTCAAACAGTGCTATATTTATACCGAGTCTAGCCAAGATGACGCTGAGAAATTGAAGTCAGAATAGATTGGATATGCCAGCTCAATCACATTGTATCTGACATACGCTAATGTCAGGCCTGCTGGTCCGGCTCCCACGATGCCAACATCATACTTGTCAGTAGTATTCTTCATTTCAATAGGTATGGAGCTACAGCTGGTTTCGCCCACGATGCTTGTATCGCGCGGGGTATAAAGCACTTAATGTAATCTTCATATAATAACGCGCCTCGCCTTGAATTGAATTCGAGAGTCAACAGCTTCCTAGTGCTTTAAGAGTTTACCTTGGATTCATGTAGGAGCGACATCAAAGCATAGCTACCATCAACCGAAGCCTTGGCCCCTGTTTTTTTGAGAGCTCCAATACGGCTTACTGAATGTTGCAAAGAACAGCATGGTGACCCAACCCCCACTCTTGGTGTCCCGAGTGTGGTGCATTACACCACTTTTCTGGTACAGGCTTCGCCATCAAGCATAGCTACTCTGCGGCATACGGAAAGAAGATCAGGGCGGATGCGACCGAGCTCTCTGGATTGACGCGGGAAATCCATCGCCGCAGATCGGAGGAAACGCGCTCCACAGACGTTTAGCACCCTGCGCTGATCTTATCTTGCGCATCTGTAAAGTTGCTACGGAAAGCCAACAATAATTCTCCTCCTGTAGTTTTCATTACAGTGACGCAATGGAAGAGGGGAATCAGGGTTGGCAAGCCATCGCTGCCAAGAAAAAGCAGATACAGCAGGCATTGATAAGCCAGTATGAGACTTATGAGACAGAGACAACGCAGTGTGCGGATGTGGCGGCTTTTGGCGAGCTCGCCGAGAAGCTCTCAAGAGGTGAACTTAGCTGTGAGGACGTGGTGAAAGAGCATATTCATAGGTCAGTGAGGGATGAATTGTAGATTGAGTATGATTCAGGTATTAAATTTGCTAATATTTGCGTCGTATTTCCGAAAATAGGATTTGCGAAGCGCATGCTAAGGTATGGGATAATCCTTTTTTGATTTGGAGATCTGCGCTCAGTCAATCAGTATTGACCGGGAGCTAGACCAACTGGTGAGTATAACTGAAGCACACCTCAAGCTACAGCTTATCCATCACGCATTCGCTGATCGCATAGTGATATAGTCTCACGGAGATTTTGTTCGATGATGCTATTTCACGAGCGAAAGAGCTCGACGGGTATTTTCAGGAGCATGGACGTCCCATTGGCCCGTTGCACGGCATACCCGTGACGTTAAAGGACCAGTTTGATGTCGCGGGGTTCGACTCAACGATTGGATATGTCGGTCGCTCATTCAATCCCGCCAAGAGAGACTCGGCGCTTGTCGAGATGTTGCGATCATTGGGCGCCATTATTATGGCAAAGACCAACTTGCCCCAAAGCATCATGGTAAGTTCCAAAAACTTACTGTCTGTCTTCCCGGTCAGCGGCCGACAACATGGGTCTCACTGATCCCTTCGAGAGACTAGTGGTGCGAAACAGAAAATCCGCTGTGGGGTTTAACCGTAAACCCGTTGCACAGCGACTATACACCGGGTGGTTCAACAGGCGGCGAGTCTGCTCTTCTCGCGAGCGGCGCCTCTGTTCTCGGATGGGGGACGGACATAGGGGGGAGTGTCAGGATTCCAGCTCATATCATGGGCCTATACGGATTCAAGCCTAGCGTATGTATTATGTTTACCAACTCATGCTGAGGCGTCACTAACAGCGCGAAGAGTGCGAGACTGCCTTACCGTGGTGTGCCAGTTTCCACCGAAGGTCAAGAGCATGTCCCATCCTCGATCGGACCCACAGCACGTAGCCTGGATGGGATTCATACCGCCTTCAAGTCTCTTATCGAACTGAAGCCTTGGGATTTCGACGCCAGGTGTGCTGCTATCCCGTGGAGAGAGGACATATATCAAGAAACCAGCAAGCGGCCGATGGTGATAGGGGTCTTGTTCGACGATGAAGTAGTACGGCCACACCCGCCCATCACCCGAGTACTTCGCTTCGCAGTTGAAGCATTGAAAGCAGCAGGGCACCATATCGTGGATTGGAATGCTCAACTACATGCCGAGTGTGTTCAGCTCATGGTGAGTCACTCAGACCGCTACCTCTAGAGGTTGAATACTCATAACCGCTGCAGGATCAATTTTACAAGGCCGACGGGGGAGAGGATATCCGTGAGGCTGTGAAAGCAGGTGGCGAACCTTTTATTGAGCACGTTCAGAAATTAGTAGATTGCGGCGACCCAATCTCGGTGTTTCAGTATTGGCAGGTAAGTATCTTAGAAATCCCCTATTCGCTGCCTACATTCTTGATGTATGGACACTTGCTCTATCATTGCGTCTGCTGCTCTTGTCATCTACTCGAGAGAAACATACTAATTGAGAACCCCTGAGTAGCTCAACAGAAGAAAATGGGAACTTCAGCAGCAATATCTAGAGAAGTGGAATGCTATGCGGTGCGTCGAAAATAATCGGCCAGTAGATGTAGTCATAAGTAAGTTACTTTCGGGAAACCTGCTGTCCAACTACAAGCCAACACATGTCGAATTTGCTAACAGTAACCATAATAGTGCCACCTATGCCTCATACAAGTGTACCGCATCGTAGCTGTCGCTGGGTAGGCTACACGAAGGTGTGGAATGTCCTCGACTATCCTGCACTCATTATTCCAGCAGGCAATGTATGTGCCCAGGATATCTGTACTAGCTGGTCTTTTGAACCGCGGAATAGTCTCGACGAATGGAATAAGAAACTGTGGGACAACTGCAAGGAAGTCATGGCATCGCTGGAATTGCCGGTAGGAGTCCAGATAATCGGGAGAAGATATACGGAGGAAACGGTTTTAGCGTCTGGCAAAGTCATCGACGACGTACTTAGAGCGTCAGTCTGACCAACTGGGAGCCAGTATATGTAGAGACATCTCTCATCCTAAAGATTGAATAGCATATCGACGAGCGCCGTAGACATTCGACCTAGGTTGCATACAACGTAAAGAGGCAGATTAAGATGTCAATGCTGGTCTATTCCGTAGTCTCGTACTTCTCCCTCACTTCATTCACGCTAGCCGGCATTATTGCGCCCGGAGATGGAGAGTTTTTGCTCTTGAACCAATCGCATATCTACAAGGACTCAGCAGAATGATCGAAGAAGAGAAAAAGAAGAGCGAGGGGGTGTGGGAGTCTTACCTGTCCCATCGTCACCCACTCAACTCCTTCATATTTGTTAATATGTTCAATAATGCGTTCATGCATTAGAAGCACGTGTGGACGGCCAGATACATCCGGATGTATCGTCATTGGGAAGATGAACTCATCTATAGGTAGTTGTCGGCTCATTAGCACACTTTCACTCTCCTGGCAACAGATATATACTGACCATATTCTCTGTAAAAATAGTCGAAGTGATCTTTCCATATGTCCTCTACGTCTCTATTGGGACGGTTAGCATCGCATGCGCCATCGGTGTATTCGGATTCTCGATAGAAGCGTACCGCGGGTTAACCCAGCCATGGGAGTTCGCTGACTTCTTCATGAACATCATGGGAGGTAGATCGTCGATGTACCAAGAACCGGGGATCTCCACAAGACCGGTCTCTTTCCCTTTTACGAGAGGCTTCATCCATTCTTCTGCTTTCTTCGTGTAGTCTATCTTCGTCCAGGAGTCGCCCGTTCTGAGCCAGTATGCTTGACAGTCATGGTGGGACATGGAATGGTCGTACTCAACACCATAGCTAAGGAGCAGTTCAATCCCCTCTTTGCTCGTTTCCCACCACGGCGTGACGCTTCCACGCGGTGGCTTTCCGCAGAAGTCGGTCAATAGCTTCCAAGTTTTGTGAAGGACGTCTCGTTGCTGCTCCAACGTCATGTCTACTGGGTTCTCGTGGCTGTACCCGTGCAGACCAATCTCGTGTCCAGCGTCACGCACCATGGCGCATTCCTCGGGGAAGGTTTCTAGGGAGTGCCCCGGGATAAACCAAGATGCTTTAATGTTGTACTTCTTAAATAGCTTCAATAAACGACGTGTACCGACAGTGCCAGCCCACAGGCCTATAGAATGATATTAATCTCAGAGACATGGCTATAGAGCATATGTCATTCACTGACCTCGACTAATATCGCTGGTGCTGTCTTCACCCCCGTACGAGCCTAACCAGCCGGCGACTGCATCAATGTCGACCCCGTAGCTGATAGTACTTAGTCTCGGATGCGAAAGAGATGACGTATTGTAGCAAAGGTCCGCTTACGATACTAGAACCTTTTTCTTACCCATGCTGCCGTCACTCCTTTGATTACCTCCTAGGGTGTGTATAAGAAGAATTCTAGGACGTTTTCAGTGTCCGTCACGAGAAAGTTGATACGCTTACAGTTTCCTAGGAAGATAGAACTCGCGCCATCGGTCGGCGGTTGTCCATGGGATAGATAAGTCCAAGATAGATTGATTGGAGTAGCTGATTGATGAACCAAGGTTGCTCAGTGCTGTTTAATACCCCACTCTTGGCTGAGGAGCAATAGTGGGATGATCCTGAACCGGCTCCCTATCGCTGTGCGCGTAGAGAACCGTCACCAGACCTGTCCTTCCTAGTGATATAATTTGATAGCACTTTGTACCGGACGGTGACCGGAGCCCACGAATCAAACATGCAGCAGTGCCTAGGTGGGACGCATGCATGAAAGGTACGAGATAAGTAGCTCAGTGGCTGGCACTTATCTGTCTACATGGTATCATAAGTCCGGTCGTCCAGATAATCCATACGTTAGGTATTGGAGCCGATCTCTGTGTGTGTTCATATTACCTAGTAGTCAAATTCACATGACTGATCAAGAAATCCCCTCCTCGCTTGCTAAACCCTGCCACCACCTACATGTATTGCTTCCGGTGTTAGGTATGGCTCTGGGTATTGTATGACTTGAAAGAAAGGAAGAGCAAATCGTGTAATTTACCAAGGCCGGTAAAGGTACCTATCGGCTCTGCCCAGGCACCTTTACATCTCACATCTGTCGCATGGCTCGAACAGCTCGTAACACGACCGGTGATCGGGAGGGGGAACACCGGGCTGGGGAGAAGAGGTTCGTGTGCACGCATTCCGGTTGCAATAAGCGGTTCACCCGTGCCGAGCACGTGCAGCGGCACGCCCTGAACCACACTGCCGGACAATACACTTGTCTAGATTGCCGCGCTCATTTCAAGAGGCCCGATCTGCTAAGTAAGTTAAGTAAATATATATGACCGGATTGTCAATGACTCTCTCTGTGTACCTTGCTTTTGCTCTTTCCTAAATGTTTCCAGAGAGGCACATGACTCGTCATCGTCAAAAAGAACAAGAAGCGGACGGTCCTGGGCACGGAATTCTCAACACCCGGAAAAGATCTTGGAAAACTCTGACTGGCGAGGTTGTTGAAAAGCGGCCTTATCCCCTTGAACAGTCAAGCCGGCAACGCCAGCAGGAGAATACATCGAGGGCTCAGGAGGCAACCCCATCCCAATCTAGTTCAAGCACCTCAAACATCAGACCGCCGGCCCTCGAATCAGCGCATCCAGATGTAGAGAGAAGAGCAGAGCACATTATCTCTCCTGATTTCGGGGTTTCATCCGCGCCAGAGGACAATGTACTTTCCTACGACGCCAATTTGCCTGCATTTACGGAGTCGTTATTTTATGATTTCGAGCAGTTTGAATATGAACAGGCTTTTCAACCAGATACAGCCAGTTCTTTCAATATGCCTTATACGACGAGTCTAGACTATAACTGGTTATTCGGTGATACTGGCCGAGCATTAGCTCGACGACCCTCGGACATTGCTTCCGGAGCAGGAGCCCAATCATCATGTGTCGGTGCCTCTGAGAGCCAATTGAATCAGAGCCCCCCTGTCCAACAAATCCGATATGATATCTTTCCCGAGTCGATGGAAAGCCTCGAGAATTGGGTTAGCTCCACCATTGAAAGTTCAGGTGGTATTGACCACGACACTGCAACATCCCATGAAGTAGCAGAATCTGCTTTGACTCTCACTACTGCTCATCGTGGCGCTGTTTCAACGAAGTCATTTGGAAGGGCGATTCGACAGAGTTCTAGAAAGCGAAGTGAGCCAGATCTCGCGAAAGCAGGAGCCCAAACTCGCATAATCCTGCCGGAGGTCGAATGTCCCCTTTCAATGCTACATAAACCGGCTCGGTTTCCGTCAATTAGCAGCGAAACAAGGCTTAAACTGCTCAATATTATCGAAATGGCAAACCCTTCTATCGCGGATCAACAACACTCTGTTCGAGAGCATCCTCTTCTATCGTCTCATCATCTAGATTCTTACCTGGAACTGTACTTCACCGATTTTAACACTGCGTATCCGCTGATACATTTAGCGGGCTTCAATGCATGTGCAGTAGAGCCTTTATTGCTTATGTCTATGCTATTGTTAGGGGCTACGTACTCTGGCGAGGACTCTCATCAGCTAGCTGTTTGCATCCATGACGTGATACGTCCCAGCATATTCGCCCATGCTGGCTTTTCACCCAGACCAAAACTGTGGATATTGCAAGCAATCCTCCTGGTGGAATGCTTCGGCAAATCAAGAGCTGGACAGCTACAACACGACATGAGCCACCTTTTCCACGGTTTGCTTATTAACCTGATACGTCGATCTGATTGTCAATCCATTCAAACACAAGGGCCTCCGGCCGACGACGATGACGCTAATAATAGTACTAGCAAGGATGGAGTGAAACAAGCCTGGGAGAAATGGTCCGAAGCTGAAGAGAAAAAGAGGTCATATATATTGATCCCTGTATTTCAATGAAAGAGCTTGCTAACTAAAAGATAGACTGGCGTTATTATGCTTCATGTGGGACACGCAACATGCGGTGCTGTTCTGTCAGAGCTTATGTATGTCATCGTTCGAGCTACGCATTACATTGCCGTGTAGCCAGGAGCTTTGGGAAGCCGTAAGAAGTTCCGTGTCTCATACATCATATCTCGACAACTGCTCTGATTTTCGATTTTCCCTGAGACCCCTAGCTATCCTCAAATGTGGTAACTGCTAACAACAACTTCATTCAGCCCGACGCTGCTTCTTGGGCTGCAGCATGGCGAGCATCGAGCTCTCGCGATGACAAGACTTCGTTTCTAGCAGCGCTCAAGTCTTATTTGAATCAAGGACTTCCTCGGCCAGCTATGCTCAGCCTGCTATCACGTGTTCTTCTTTTACATGGCCTAATGTCCGTCGCTTGGGATATGCAACGACGCGAGCAGACGTCCCTCGGTGTAGTACTTGACCCTAGTACCTGTGATAACTGGCGTAAAACACTGAGCACAGCCTATGATATATGGAAGCTTGATTTTGATTCTCATTGTCAGGCTGCTGCCGCTCGTAATCAAACAGGCAATGAATCTAGGATCGGCGGTGATGGCGAGGTAAATCTGACTAACTTTTCAATAGCTTATAGTGCTGTATATCATGCTGCCAAAGCCCTTCTCAATAGTGAGTGCAATCGCAAACCTTTTCTCTGGAATTGACTTCATTCCTCAGCCCTGGCAGCCTTGAATTCTTAACAACATTATATGCCCCCGAATAAGTCATAATCTATTGCAGTAAATACGATACTAATACATGGTCTTAAAGTGGACTTCTTAGATATCCAGATCTATGCCGGCTCGCGCCACATACTTGGCCGCCCAGTGCAGCAGAGAGATTATATACGCTCAGATCAAGTGGTAAAGGCCTGGGCTGCGACCGCATTTGAAGAACCATCTCAGCCAAAATCGCCATCTCATACGAAGGGTGCCTCGACAGCTTCGTGGCACGCCGCACGCATCTTGAATGAGGTTTCTGAACGCTCGTTTGACCCAAGAATCATGGAACTTTTACATGTCCCCTGGTGCCTCTACCTTGCCACTCTGACATGCTGGGCTGTACAGTAAGAAAATTTCCATGTCCTCTTCATATCGAGGAGCTTCATTAAAGCGGTTGTCATTGAGTCAGAGTAGTAGCTCAATGGCTTTTATCCGCCTTAAAGGACCATAATTTCCACTCGCATGGTGATAACTTACTAACCTTGCATGTGTAGTCATGCACGCCCAGGCCGCAGCTTCGGCGACGATTCTCAACTGGAATCCGACGAGATAATATGGGATCCTAAAGGTGATATGGGGGTATTCATCTCAAATATGGTCAAACCTGCTTCACAGGATGCCGCAATACAGACCGGATGGCAACGAGGTACGACAGCTCTAGCCTGGGTCATGGCTGATGTCTTGACAAAGGTCAGATGGGGGATTATCCAGTCTGGAGTAACGGTACTACAAGGATTAATACCTCGGCGGTTAATCCATCAATACGAGGAACAACCATAAACTCCTGTACATTTCCATTTAGAACTGTTACTCGAGTCGCGCATGCATCTGTAGAACTTGGCATCGCGTCTGCCACAATGCAGCTTTTCTCTGACATGAGCTCCTCTATTACCATCTCGTAACTCCGCCGTCTACGAGAATATCGCTCCCCGTGCAGTATCTAAAAGTAAATTAGCAAGCAAACTCACTAACTCTAGATGTGGCTTGACTATGACTATAAGCTTTTCGAGGTTCGATAAACTCACCTGCTAGCATCACTTGCGAGGAATACGCAAGCACCCTTAATGTCGTCGGGCTCAGCAACACGCCCGTTCATGATCTCGTCCTTCCAACTCTCAAGTAAATGCGGAAATGGCGCAGTCATCTCAGTCCGAACATATCCCGGGCTAATGGAGTTAACCCTAATCCCGTATTTGTTCAGTTCGGCTGCCATGGCGGGCACCATTGCACGAACAGCACCTTTGGTTCCGCAATAGGCCGTGCTATTCTGCGAGCGAATGGCCATATACGAGGCAATACTAGCTACCAGAATAATGCTTCCACATTTAGTGCCATTCGAGATCATAGCCCTTGCGGCTAACTGAGCACCGAAATAAACACCTTTGCAGTTAACGCTGACAAGCTGATCAAAGTCGGCTTCCGAGGTGTCCAGAAAACCGACGTTCTTGTTAACGCCAGCGCAGGCAACGAAAATATCGAGCTTTCCATCAAAATCAGCCGCCACGGAGGCGAATGCAGCCTCGAGGCTTGATAAGGACGTTACGTCAACTGAATACGACTTCGTCTGAACACTATAGTTTGTTGATATCTCTTGAAAAGCCGGAGAAGGCGGAATAATGTCGAAAATCGCAATGTCAGCTCCGGCCTCAGCTAACCCTTGAGCAAAAGCAAGACCACAGCCCCTGGCACCCCCAGTGACAACTGCCACCCGACCCTTGAGTGAAAGCTATGACACGTCAGCGAATTGATGCTATCGCCGCTCAAAAAGTACATGGTGCGAATACCGTCGGCATAACTCAATCTACTGGTGTAGCAGACGTACATACAACGGAGTGTAGCGACGAAACGGAATGAAATCTACGACTACATTTAGAAGTTCGGAACGCTGAATTATTCCTGTACCATGCTGCAGTCCGAAAAAACAAGACGATGGGGTAGTCCTATTTTTCGCAGCACCATTGTCCTTATCATCGGACGCCATGACACGTAGAATGCATTTGCTGCCACCCCTGATGCAGGAGTGGGGGAGCTCTACCGATTTCTGCGTCTCTGCCTACATGCGTTTAAGATATATCGAAAGCTTCGGGTATACGACTCTGAGTTAGAGGGGCCAGCTGTTGTTGAGGAGGGCCTATTTTTTTTTTAAAAAAAAAAGCAGAACTAGTACCAGGAATTTCCAGTTGCAGCGCCTGCCGGGTGGGGAGACCAGGAGGGACTTCCTGTCTTTCTTTATTGAGGATCATACGGGGTGCTGCCGTGCAACTATGTCATCATGTACTTGCAAGTCCCTATCTTTTCCCTCTGCGTTTCTTTTTATGGCGGCGTCGCTAGTAATGTGACAACGCCTACAGTGACTGTGGGTGCAGTTTATAGCATACCAAAAATGAATGTTACTCTCACTTCCCCCACTCCTGTCGTCCATATAGACCGACCGACTGCACAAGGAGACGCCACCATCTAACGAAGCACCTGGAGGGGGCGCTATAAACCAGGAGACAGGATCTGTTAATCACAGTGTATAACAGTATTGTCGGGACCTCAGAGTAATACCAGCAGTAGAAACATCTACAGAACGTCTCCTGAGATGGGGCAAGGGAGCATACAAGATATCTGATTGACCTGTCTTGGTTTTCAAATCTTTTACTACCATGTTCAACCCCACTCCAAAGATGGGGGACGCTTGACATGTCACGTCGTCTACCGCCACACGGAACCTGAATCGATACGAGTCACATGCGTTTCATTTTCAGCTATTGTTTCTCCCTTTCTAGCATGGATTAGAACGTTGAATGGGTTGCCCGAGCTACTGCCGGGCCCATTGCACATTTAAGTTGTTGACAGGAAATGTAACACAACGCGAGGCAGCTGTTCGTACACCTAGGTAGTTTTGGAGCGCTATATCAGCTCACTGGAAACGTGATTACCCGACCTAGGAATACCTCTAGCTCCCTCAGGTGAAGCCCACGGCAATACTGTCTTATAGTAAATCTCTATTATCTTCTTCATTCGCACCAAGAGCTTTCTGCTCTGTACGTCTCAGAAAGGCCTTTCACATGTGCCCTCTCTAGCATTGAAACATGGATATATTCCAGGATATTGCGGTGCAAGAGAAGGCTCAACATGACGACCAGAGCCGCCTACATGTTAGTATTCGTTCGTTGCAATGCTGTAGAAGTTCAAATTCATTTCCTTCCTAATTGGTCTTTTAGGTTATCATTGTCGGTGCCGGCCTAGGCGGTCTAGGCGCAGCAATAGCCATTTTACTTGCCGGCCATGAAGTTACTGTTCTCGAGGCTGCATCTGAAATCGAAGAAATCGGGGCCGGGATCCAAGTTCTCCCAAACGCGTCCCGCATCCTATTCTCTTGGGGCTTAAGAGAAATCTTGGAGTCGCACGCCACCTTGCCACAGAAATGCAACTTTTGGGGATGGAAAGGCAATCACTTGTCAGACATGGACTTCCATGCATATGCTGGCGTAACGAAAGCTCCTTTCTGGGACTTCCATCGCGCCAATTTACATACGGGCCTCTTAAAGAGGGCGAATCAGCTAGGTGCCAAAGTGATAACGAACGCGAGAGTGCAGAACTTCACCATAGGAGACGACGGAGCGGCGGCGACTGTATTATTGGCCGACGGTCGGGCCATGAGCGCCGACCTTGTTGTCGGTGCCGATGGCATCAACACGAGATTACGAGAGATATTTCTTGGTAAAGAAGACCCTCCAATCCCGACAGGGGATCTAGCTTATAGGCTACTCCTCAATACCAAGGACATAATAACCGACCCGGATCTGCGTCACTTTGTAGACAATCCACAGGTCAATTATTGGCTGGGCCCAGACATGCATGTGGTCAACTATATTTTAAGGGGAGGCGAGTTGTTTAACATGGTACTGCTTGTTCCTGACAATATACCCTCAGGGGCTGCAAATATCATTGCTGGAGATGCCGCAGAGATGAGAGGTCACCTTCGCCAATGGGATCCGCGGTTAGGTAAATTGGCTTCATTTTGCGACTCTAAATCAGTGTTGAAGTGGAGGCTATGTATCCGTCCTACTCTTGAACCCTCGTGGTCCGATCCCTCAGGTGCATTTACAATGCTTGGTGATGCTGTACATGCAACTTTGCCTTACTTAGCAAGCGGCGCGGGTATGGCTTTGGAGGATGGTGGGGTTCTCGGTCTCTGCCTTAGCAGGATTACGGACAACTCACCAAACTCGAAGAGAAAAGCTCTCCAGGTGTATGAGGCATGCCGGCGAGAGAGGACGGAAAGGGTTGTCCAGCGTGGCTCTTATAATCAGCGAATGTATCACCTTGCTGATGGACCAGAGCAAGAAGAACGTGACAAGAAGTTCAAGGTTTTTGAGGAGCTGGACAAAGAATGGCTGAGCCAGGAGACGCCAGTTCTTCCCCAAGTACAAGAGACTGGCGATGATCCTTTTCCTTGGAGGTATCATGGAGTTGCGAGATGGTTACTAACATATGATATGTGGCGGGATGTTGAAGAGAAGTGGGCTGCCTGTACTTCGCCAGAAATCCGTAGTTGAACATCTGCGGCCACAAGTGGTCGTTGGCATGACCTGATCCAAAGCTGAAGCCTTCACGAAATCAAGTTCTGAGTGGCAGTCAAGATATCAGCCGCCTATTACGCAGGGAATGCCGCTCGGCCTATTGAAGATAGCACATTATTTCCTAGTTTGTGTGGTCAGGAGAAGATTTTGACTCCTTGTCCCCCTGCCCGCCAGCATTCTAGGTCGGTTAAATGAACAATCATATTTCTCCCCTCTATGGGTTTGATACTGGTATTACAATAGTCTATTTACGCTAAGATAAGACATGGATAAAAGTACTAGAATAAGAGTTTGGTGCTCTTCGTACAATAGCAAGAATACATGTGAACCCCGCGAATTAACTAATCATGTCTTGACCCTCAGTCTTCCAGATTCGCTAGCTTGAGCGACGCGTTCTTTCCAAGTATGATTCGCCATTCCTAGAGTGTTTCTCATGTTGTATGAATATAGACCGGATAGTCATTGTAACCCTTGTCAAGCGGATCAGCGCCATAGAACGTAGATCTATCGTAATGATTCAAGGCCCATCCGTTTTCGAGCCTGCTAACGAGGTCGGGATTTGCAACAAAGTGTCGACCGAAGACCACCAAGTCAGCCTCCTTGTTTTTCAGTTTGGTGACAGCGTTGTCACGGTCGAAGTTCCCGCAAGCAAGGAACTTGATACCACCTGCCTCTAATGCGAGACGGAATGGAGTTAGCGAGTTTGTCTTCGTCGTTGGCTCATGTGTGTATTCCGCAAGTGCAGTCAGTTTTTGTTCTTCATCTAGAACCTCATCAAACCGGGGCTCAACCCTACGTAACGTTAACCATGGAAAGTCCTACGAGTAAATTGCTGTGGCACTTACATATGTACGTAAGCTGGGCGTTCAGGCGCTAGAAGGTTCGCTAGTTTCTGACAAAGAGCTAGCCAGTGCTTATTCGGATCACTATCTCTCGTGTCCTGGAAGTAGTTGAATGGCGAGAGACGCAAGCCAGTCCGTTCGGGACCGATTGCCTTTGAAACAGCAGACACGACTTCAAGAAGGAAACGACATCGGTTTTCAAGAGACCCGCCATACTCGTCAGTTCTCTGGTTGATATTATCGTGAAGAAACTGCTCCAGCAGATAACCGTTGGCACCTAATTTGAGTTGAGCTAAGTTAGTTTTCAGATAATTCCTTTGTCTGTTGTGTTGTGTTCCTAGGTAGGCTAGGTAGTTACCGTGAATCTCTACCCCATCAAAACGGGCAATTTCCACAGCTCTCTTTGCAGCTGCTGCCCACTCTTTCGTTATTTCATGAATCTCAGCAATAGACATAGCCCGTGGCGGGTTCTCGGCACAATCCTATCAAGATTCGGTTATTAGATGATCTCGCCAATGAACAATAGTGAATATCCTCATGAGAGTGGGGAGGTGTATAACAACTTTCTCAAACTCAGTAAAAACGTACTGTTCCATCCAGATACTTCCCTCTCATAGGAAGGCTGCTTGATGAAATTGGCTGTTTGCCATCTCGCATGGTTACAGACGAAGCTCGACCTGTGTGCCACAACTGGCAAAATATGAATCCTCCCTTAGCGTGGACTGCATCAGTCACCTTTCGCCACCCCTGAAGTTGTGAGTCTGTAAAAACTCCTGGGACTCCCGGGTAGGCGCTGGCATTTAGACAAATATCTGTGGCTTCGGTAATCTGCAGACCGCCAGTGGTAGCTCGGTCGCCATAGTATTTTGCAACGCGAGGTCCAGGGACATAGATTCCACTCGACTCAGGCTCACATCTCATCCTTGTGCAGGGCGCCTATAACAAAAATTAACGAGTCCTCTTGAGCTGAATGAGACTCTTCACCGGAGCTGGATTATGGCAATCGACAGACCTGGACAATTCGATGCTCTAGATTCATGTTACCCAGGCGGACAGGTGTGAAAAGGGGTGAATCTTTCAACGCCATCAGTGTAGATGAAGCCATGGCGAATCACCTTAGTCTAGACTTTTACAAATTAAGTGTGACTGTAAAAAGGAGCCTGGAGAAGCGGTGCTACGCGTAGTGGTGATTGAACCAACCTCCAGTAACTGCTAAGCTGGAGTGCAAGGGGCATAAAGACCTTAAGACGAGAATAGACTGTATCTATCCCATTTCTCGTATCAGCATATGTTGGGGTCTTGAAGGGTGGCGGATGGTCCGTCGCACGTACATAGGTGGGGGTAACGACATTCCTTACCCGCCACTTTTCCTACAGCTTACTTTATCTTGGAAAGAGTCTCTATTGTTCCGGTTCGACGTGATTGCGAAATCGCAACTCAGTTTTAAGATAGTATCATCTAATACCATATTAGTACCTTATTCTTTATTGGACTGTTCACCAATCGGAACTTCGCGTTAGATTTTATTACATCTTCCTAAACTTACCTTGGCTTAATTTGGGACTCTAATTACTAACTGGCCTTTTCTAGAGTATTGCACCATGTCCTCTTACTAACTGCCAGTGACAGCCTTTCATAGTGACTAACAGAGAGCACAGAACATCCTCTCGTACTGGGATTCACTTGCGCCACCATAATGAAGCAGTCTTCCTGTCTGCAGCTTGAAAGAACTGTAGCTATATGATACAAATATAACGGGGATAATAAATAATCCACCGTCACACTTGGTGCCCGGATTTAGTGAAGCGGTGTAGGTAGTATGAGTGAGGCTGATTGAGGCTACGCCCTGGATCCCGCCTGAATTGCATTAACGAATCAGGGATATTGCGCCGTATGCCCCCCTAGCCAAATGCAGTTCGAATTTATGGCCGGTATCATCGCTGAAGTCGACGCCTGGAGATAGGCCGGCGTATTCTATCTCTAGCTAGCCAATGAGCCCTACATTGAGCCCTAACAGGATCAGCGATAGTGACAATGGAGGTTGTCAGCACTGGCTGATAGCAATAATACATGAGCGTGGCCAGGGCAGTAGTTCCCTTATCTACCTAGGTCCCCCATTCAAATTAATCATCTTTACGTCCAATCCTTAAGGGAAGGCGTACATTGAAGGTTGTGCTTTAGCTTACGGGCGACAGCAAAACTGGAGTTAAATGCAGCCACAACTTTGGCATGATTGAGGTGAGAATCTTGAAGATCGGCTGCGAAGCGGCCGCAAGTCGGGTGAATAGAACCTCATGCGGGCCAAGCCCATATACCACTTATTATCACAACGCGATACCTCGATAGCGTTAAGATATGAATCTGATGTAACCTCTCGTAGCGGACTCTTTTAAAAGACTAGCTGTACGAAATGCGATCTCGTCATTAGACATTGAGTAATAAGCGAACTGTCCAACAATATACAGCAGGTGGGCGGGGTTGCTGCTTGATTGTATCTTTGATCTTTGTGGAAATATTTGTTAGAATTGATGGCTAATTTGGATGGATTGATGCGGGCTAATATGTCAAGGGGTGAGCAGGGACTGCTCACCCCTGTGAACCCGCCACACTATTTATTAGTACACATCTCAGAGAGACAGCAAGACGCGCTCTCAACACAGACAGAACACACTTCTGAACCTCCAATTGACTGGCTCGCTTATTTCTGACAATATTAACCCCCGGGGAAACCCACGCAACAGGAAATAGTACCAAAACAAGCTTTCTTATCCGCCCTAACTTCTTAACACTAGCACATCACCACATTAGCGTGCATTAGCAAGTCAACTAGTGTCGTGATATAGATGTTAGTTTTCTGTAAAAGTAAGGGATCAACTATTCGGCACACAATCGGGATTGAAGCAATTGGACTCTTCACTGTGATCTCTTGTAACAAAAATAATGTTAATACAACAGCTGAATAGTGCGCGTCATTGTGAGGACGACCAATGCCTCCTGACGTCACGAACAATTGGTAACTTGCGGAGGAGCTCAGGATGTCGACGTCTATAAGACCTTTTTAGGCCCCACATGACCCCTGCTAACAGTAGTTACATCATGGGTACGTGATATAATAGACAGCCCGTTGTTAATACTAGTATATCTTACTTAAAACAACAGCTTTATTAAAAAATAATTATTTTTTTTAAAAGTTTATTATTTTTTATACATTAGTATTTTTTTTTTTTTTTTAATTTTTAAAAGCGTTATATCCAGCGAAGCTGCTAAAGCTATAGGTATTACCAACTAAGTTACTGGCACTAGTTGACAGCAAAGGTGGCGTAGCGCTATGTAGCGACTGTTTATGTAGTGACCTCTTTCACCATATAAAGTAAGCGGTGCCCTAGGTATCTCGAAAATATTGAATATAATTGGCTGGATTATCCTTGCACAAAGTCACGGTGCCGAAATGGTCGTTAAAGGGACACTTCGACGTGTGTTGCCTATTACAGTAACACGACCAGAAATGACCATGTGGTAACGAACCCGATAATATATGGAGTAAGTGCCATGTCATCAACAAAACCGATCAATTGCTATTGGGAAATGCATATACTTGGCGGTAAACCATGATAGGGGCTATGAGTGATTACATAAAGAGGTCCTACCGACATTTAATTGTGCTCTACTGTGCGTTAATGGAAGGCTATTGTGTACCTACTAAATAGTCCTGTTTCCGAATACAGCATATCGGAGAGTTGGTGCTGGAGCGGGTGTTGGAGGCTTTCTCTAGCTACCGGCACTTGTCGTAAGCTCCTTGCTATCCAGGTAGGTTACCGATCTGTAGATATGATAGTGTACACTACGGAGCGCACTACACTAGATAGTGCGCTGCATGATACTGCTGACTTTTGGCGGGTCCATCTCCTGTATGATATAGTGCAGGTAAATGCACGAACACAGAAGTACTTATAGGGCAGAGTGAGCCCAAATGGGTATGCAAGCCACTTAATTGGTAGTCTGTATGTGACGTTGCAATATTTTAACAGTGAATGAGGTAAGGAGTTACGACAGGATTAATAGCAGACTCGGCCCCCGACGAAAATAGTATGCGAAAACAAACCCTAGTGTACAAAGGTAGGTAATCAGCGCCGTCATCACACTTCAATATTTTCAATCGTGCATTCATCATGCCACATCTATTTGTGGGCTGACGGCTAGGGCGGCATTCCCAGCCCCTCTCATCCTCTCTCCTTACCCCCTAAAATATCCCACTCTACGATTCTGGGACGCGTGGATGTCCTGCCTGGTAGTATAGTGTAGTATGTCATAGCTATCCCTTGCGGCGCCCTAGTTATACGCCGGAAAAGAGCTAAACGAGAACCCATACCATATATAGACTAGCTATTAGTGCGTATATGTGTATGAGTTGTCGATGCTCCCCACGTGACACTTCAGGTCTAGCCTGACTTATACCTACTATGTACAGTAGCAATCTAACCCTGCTCTGGAGCTGTGTCCTGGGACATCATCCCTTTTCATCGGTTATGTTTCCCGTATCCTTTTCACTTTTGCTCTCCCGACCGTCAGATGGATTAAATCTCTTGTCAGGTTACGCAACAGGGAATACTAGACGGATTAAAAAATATCCTATGCATGTTTGTAACTACGCAGTACCTAAAATATTTGTACAAACGATTTCTTTTCAGCAAGAGCATCAAACTATACCCAGCCACGTATTTCCACAACTATCAGCGTGCCGAAGCCAAAACACCAGGACTAACCTAGATTAGGTACGGGTGTACACTAAGTAAATACCCAGACAAGTCCGCCCGTGGTCCTAGAGATGTCAGAAGACAAAGTCAACATACATATATCTATATCATATCTACTTACGCCAGGTAGGTAAGGCCTATACAATTGAACCTGAATTTACAGCATTGTCGGCACTGTATCAATTTTCTGTGCACTCGTAAGTTAGAAACAGAAAAGGGAGAAGAAAAACAAACAATGAAAAATATCAGATAAACAAAACTGATAGGTGACTCAGACCCACAGAGAGGATGCAGCATTACCGTCAGCTTATCCTGCCAGAACTCGTATTCTACCCTCTCTTTACATTGGCAACTTCATTAATTCGCGCGGCAGTTCATTACCAGCGTGAATGCCTAATGTTCACTTACTATCGATGCAGTCATGATTCTAGCCAACCAATATGGGACCACTACGTCAATTGAGTGAGTCGATACGGCTTATATGCACTGCGTGGTTCGCACACAGCAATGGGTACAGGTGCAAGCTACATATCCCACGGTGTTTGGACGAGCTCTCGGTAAATCGGTCCTATCCATTGCTTCTAGCCTTATTTGCCCGTTGGTTCGTGGCGCGCTACTATGCTTGTACTATCCTAGTCGGTGTTGTCCCGATCAAGACTACGTGTAGTGTGTTCTGGACTAGCAGTAAGTAGCGTAGCATTTGGGCGATCCTTTTTATCCTCGTAATTTCTGGTCCCAGCCCAGGACCCCGGTAAGACTCCAGATGCGAAGCGAGTGTCCACTACCCCTTACTTCCTTAAATACACCGCCTTGCCGTCGCGATCTCGCACAGTTGATTCTTCATGTCTTGGCCGCTAGACCTCGATTCTTAGCCTCTTGGCTTTTACCAACGACCAGTCACTCGTTTATACACCAGGTCCATTCGCAACGGTCTAATCCCTTCAGCGCGGTCTCGTTCATCGACAAGTAAAAGCAATCATGCGGTTCTCTCTCCTGTCACAGGCCATTTGCGGTGCCACTCTCACCGTGGCCCTTCCGGGGCTTCCCAAGAGCTTTGAGAATGCATTTGTAGGCCTCGAAAAGATAGCCAAAGATGCCTTGGCTCCCCTAATTCCCATTGAAGGCATGAGACATAACCTGGTGCCTTTGGAGCAAGCAATTGAGCAGTTCGCCAATGCTCCCAAAGCAACCTCGGATCCGGCCACCTACAACGACACAGGGTCTGCTGTAGAGACTGCAGACGTATTCACGGCCGAGTCAGCTGCGGCGGCCTGCACAAACCCTAACATTCGTTTCGAATGGGATGACTACTCGACATCTGACAGACAAGCACTCATGGCCGCCTTCAAGTGCTTGATGAACAAACCGCCGTCTGGAGCTTTCCCTCCATCGAACAGCAGGTGGGAGGACTTTGCTCGCCTACACCAGATGTACACTCCGAACATACACCAGAACCAGAAGTTCTTGTTTTGGCACCGATACTTCACCTGGACTTTCGAGCAAGTTTTGCGCGACGAGTGCGGTTTTGACCGAGCCTTCGTCTGGTTTGACGAGACAAAGCATTCGGGCGCCTTCTCAGGCTCAGACCTCTTCAGCTCTCAATACTTGGGCACCCTGGGCGCCTCTAGCCACTGCGTGACTGACGGTGCCTTCGCTGGGCTTACACTCACCATTGGCCCCGGCACGGGGAATACCAATCACTGTCTTAGCCGCCAAGGCAACTCTGCCGATACTGCTCAGTGTAGTACCGCCTACATCAACTCATGCATGTCAAATGCGAGGTATCAAGACTTCGAGAAATGTCTTGAATATGGGTAAGTGCTAGCGCGAATATAGATCTATACATTAGACGTACTAACTAAGTTCTTAGACCTCATGGTTATGGCCACAACGGTGTTGGCGGTGTTATGGCCGATGTGTATGCTTCACCCGGCGAGCCTTTCTTCTGGTTCCACCACACTTTTGTCGACCGTGCTTGGCGTATCTGGGAACTAGCGGACCCTACTAACCGATACGGCACTGTTGATGGCACCGACATTAATGGCAATCCCTTGACGTTGGACACCGTTATTTACATGGGGGGTATCCGACCTGATGTGAAGATCCGAGACATCATTAATACCCAGGCAGGCGCTCTTTGCTACCGCTATAACTACTAGAAGTATCGGGAGGATCTAATGACTTGATTATTCGGTAATTCTGTATCTAATTCCAATGTACACATTTCATGCTATTCTCGAAGACGTAGTGCCATATATGAAAAGCGTCCCCATTTGATTGGATATCCCAAGTGTTAAGGTAAATCACTTTGTAAAAGAGGTGGGGAGGACTGAGACAATCTCCCTTGCATTCCTACGCTCTCTAAGACATGCAGAGACAAGGCTCCCTGCGTCGGGCCAGAGCTTTGGGAACCATCCGCTATGCTGCAAGGGTACCACACCACCCATTCAACAACGTGGTAGTGGAGCGCAGCGCAGCACAGCTCACTGGCCCTACTCATTCGTAGTTCGTGGCCGATCGTACGGATACAAAAACGTCGATACGAGGTATTGCCTTCTGGCACAGCAGCAACGCCTGCAGCACACCGCAACGTCTCTACTAATATCGGCTAGATTTCCCTACGTATTCAAGTGCTTACATGTAGCCTGCTAACCTCGTTAATGGCCAGATCGAGTCAACATCAGCTCGTTTCTATTAGCGTGCTCTTTTGGGAGCAGTCTCGACCAGCGCGGGCGTAGCTGTCCAATTCAGGATTTATATCGCGAATGCTCGTATTACGTATACTTGGTATGTCCTAGTCGAGCGATGGTCGTGCGACTGCTCCTAGTGCTCACTCGACATCTCAGGTGACCTGTCCTACTTTTATTCTAAACTCTCCAACCTCCGGGGACTCCAACAGAGTTGGCCAATCACGTGCTTGGAGAGCTCTTACATCAAGCAGCATCTAAGAAAACACCGTCACTTGTCGGAGTTTGCTTTCGACTATCTCGCCTACGTCAGTGCCCGGGGTGCCTGTGCCTACGTACACTTACGAGAATCTCGTTTCTCACGGGGTGTCGCTCTCATCACTCTCATGTCCAGGGTTCGTTTCTACGCAATATCACGTTTGATGAAGCAGCCTGCTTTCTAGGTGTAACCAGCCATTAGGCAAATGCTGGGCTGTCACAGTTTCGATTGATTTCATTCCATTGAACTCTCACCTAGGAGGTTTCTTAGACATGACGGACATTATTTAAAGGCTCAAGAAGATCTTCAAGTCTTCGGTTTGCAGCGGCATTCCTGGCCCAGAAGAAAGACCCGTTATTCGCCAATTCGCCTACAGACAAGCAATGTTCTTTCGTATGGTTAAATGATTTTAAACAACTGTCTTACGATAATGGTGCGATAGCAGGCTGATGATCAGGCTGACTGGGCTGGCTCAAATTCGGCAGTTAGACCTACAAGTAATATCAAGACTCTCCGCTGCACCATCAGGTGGAAAGTCCGCAAAACTGAGGATAGAGAGTTGCGGGAGACGGAATGCCGTTGCGAGGTAAGCACATATGATGCTTACATCGTGAATTCTACATTATCCAAAGCGCCCTACCGAACTGCCAAGGGGAACGCCTGTGGAATATCAATGCTTAGACAGTCAACGGTGCGAAAGCAATTCAAACATGGCAGCTTGCAGCTTGGTATACTCTGTACATAGTTAGTATTTCAGCTTATTTCACTCGTGTGATGCCGTGACGAGGCACATATAAGACTGAGAATCCGAACATGGCAAGATAATACCCCAGCCGTCATTCCCTGATTGAATATACCGGTGTTATAGGCAGCTTGCTATGAATTGTAAGAGCGTGCGCGACTACACAAATATTTACTGAAGTGGTGTGGGTGACTTGAAAATGGGTTAGTCAGCTGGGGAAATGGGCTTGGCTAGTAATGGTGGTATAAAAGGAGGGTCACAGGCAGTCAACTATGCGAATAAGGCAGGAAGGCAGCGATTCTTTTCACCAATTTAATAAATACAGCGTTTTATTTCATCGAGATCACTAGAATCCCTATCTCTAACGTGAAAATGCGAAAAAAATGAAGGATTCAGGAAGTGTAGAGTAGTCTATCTCCTGAATACAAATCCCCAATAATGGAGGACACCCCCATGGGGTTCACTTCATTACAGAGCGAGATCATGGCACATGTACACTGCCCCTGTATTTGCCTCGCGTTTTGAAGATCGATCTCGAGTTTAATATGTCTTCAATTGCTATCTTATCTAATGCGAATTTCCCGAATGAGTCAGAGTATATTCGTCGGTGTTTCCTTTACCACCTTTGCTGACAAGCCGAAACAGGACGGCCGACGCTCTTGGGCTAGATGTTGGCAAGATGTTGGAATCTGAAGCGATGGCCGAATGACTAAGATTTAGACGGCTGAGATATCAAAACAACGTGCTTTCCCCTCACCGTGATAATCACTCAGCTACATTATTCTAGGTGAGCATATTGAAGCGATCATAAGTAACTCCATCTCTCTGTAGACTGGACCGACGAAGAGCCGTGATCGCTACGGACCGGTCTGTTTTTTTTCAGTTCGGCAGTCAACCATGAACCGGTTCATCGCCTACTGGGATCACGCCTGTCTGGTAGAGTAGCACGCATTGCTCAGTCATATGGGTAGAATATGCGGAACTGCCACCATCTTCGCCAAGTATAGGTCGGTAGTCGGAATGCCTCTAAACTGAATGTCCTTGTTGGCCCAAGCACGGAGCTTCTTCCTAGTAGAGTTATCCTGGGTTTTAAAGGCCCAGGTCTCCGCGACGCGCAATGTAAATAAAGATGGACCGTCAGACACGACCCTGGTAGCTGGCTGGCAGATTACGGTAGTGGACCAAATTTCTGCTTACTATCTATCATAAGCGGTTAGCTAGGGCGATTGGGCGAGTGTGGCTAGTGCAGCTATACTATACGTAATCGAGCTTCATGCATGGAGACAGTCGGATTATCAAGCATAACATGCGTGAAAAGGATGTCTTCTTGGATCACAATCAACAGCGAAGCAGATCCGCCACGCGCCTGTGATCGATGTCATGCCATTAAAGAACGCTGTGAATGGGTGGCAAACCAAAGCCAGTGCGAGCGCTGTCTGCGATTACGGCATGTCTGTGAAACTGTTAGACCGAAAGGAAGAGCTGGGCGAAAGCCAGGAGTACAGGGAAAACAATTAGTCCTAGGGGCTCATTCATCGCGGAAGAATCGCAGGAGCAGAGTCCACGATCAGCGCCCCCTTTTTGTCTGGGCTGATTTCCAAAAGATACACGGCAGCGGTCATCTCGCGACAATCCCAAAGTATGTCTCAGGCTTTGAATTGAGCCACGTACCGGAGAGCGACCAGCGTCTGGTCCGGCACTTCCTGTTCGATGACCGCCTCTTCAACATGTTCTCAGTGGGCTCTAGCTTCAGCGAACAGGCGCGTGGACAAATTATACCCCACCTTCTTTCATCCAAGCCGACGTTCTTGGACGGGCTTCTGGCCTGCGCCATGTCTTGGGCCGGTGCCATTGGCCATGATCAAGCAAATCCACGCCGTCTAACCGCTTGTTATCGTTATGCTTCTTCCGCTATTGCCATGTTGACATCGCTAGAGGTTAGTGATTTCCGGACCATGGTCGACTGTCTCATGCTCGGCGCGCTAGTTTCAACGTTCGCGGTAAAGTTGCGACTCCCTGACATCCTAGCTATTTGTAGCCGGACGTTGGGGCTTATTGAGCCTATATACGTTGTCAGCAACCCAGCCCGGGCCGAGTTTCGGGGGTTCCTGTGCTGCGTAATCACGTGGGAGCTCCGTGCTTGTCTGTTCAGCTGTACATTGCCTACGTTGCGTTACAGGCCACCCCTTGAAGCATACGCTGATCGTCACGTCGGCTTATCTGCTACCCTGTTACCACTACTGTATGATATCTGTAAACTGAGTCATATGATAGCCCGGGATGAAACGAGGCATACAGATATCTTTGAAGAACTCGACGTCGTTGAGAAGTCTGTACGTCATTGGCAGCCCCCGGTGCCGGAAGACTTGACTATCCGATTCGATACAATCGAGGTGGCTCATATGCTTTGCCATGCACAGGTAATGCAAAAGGCCGCGCTGCTAGTGATCCATCGTCTGAGATGTCCATTCGGCGTTAATGATGGACCCGCGCAAGTCCTGTCAATGTCTATCTTGAGCCAGATCGAGATGACATTTACTGTTACGAAACAACCCGTTCGATGTAGTGACATAGCTCTCTTGGCTGCTTGCATCGAACTCAGGGGCAGTGGCCGCCGGAAGTGGCTTTCCAACGTGACCGCATTTTCTGGGTTCTCGCCTGAATTTGGACAACATGTGCGGAATGTCCTTAGCTCATATTGGGTGTTGATCGATAGGTTTAACACAATATCATGGAACCGTCTGGTTTCTTCAGGGGCCCCCTTTCTTAGAAACCCAGCCTGATTATTCACCCGAGAAATCAAGAAAAGCTGGGTAGACTAGCTACTATGGAAGGGGGCTTTAAACTTCACGTTCCTAAATCTATTGAGATTACTACCTACTCGAACCACCATACAAGCGCTACTAATCCGATGCGATACAGTTGTTAGGGTTTCTACCTAGAGCAACCCCTCATGTTGCTGCTGTGTGTACGATTAGCCTTCGGGAACCCACGAACTCAACCTAGATATTAGCTATCGCCTCCATTGGAGCTTCTGGTGAAAGGAAACTAAGCATAGCTTCTGGAATCAAGATCACACAATATGTGTCGCATATGTGTCGCGCTGCACAATCCGTTACTAGTACCTTCGGGGAGGAATTAGTTATCGGAAAGACTGCCGACAAGGACTCGTATCTCTAGCAGGTAGGCTAAACCAAACTACTCCAGAAATTACGCTCTGCTTTTCCGAGTCCACCCGATTTAGACGCTGCCAGGCCTTCAGTATTTCCTCCTAAAACTGGAACTATTTTCCCTACTAGGTAGTCCTTTATCCTCTACACTATTTAGTTGGCTTTGACCACTAGCAACCAGGACTAGTGCTCGGCCGACGACCAGCGAGGCACCCCCGTAGACATCGACAACCAATGGCGTCTACCCTGCCCTGGGCGTTCCCAAGTTTTCGTCCTAAGAATTGATCCAGAACTACCTTTCCAGTGTCGACAAGTTCAAGATCATTGGTACCGGGATCTTGCTCCCCTCATATCGCAGTCGCTAACCCAGCTGATGGAGAGCACATTGAGAGAAGGCGATCAAACATGTCTCCTCAGTTCCCGCGCATCCTTCCGCCGCCGATTGACAGGATATTATGTTCGAAGGCCTTCTTGAATACTGAGACCAAGATCAAGATCGCTAAAGCACTGTGAGTTGTGCTTCTACTGCAGAACACGCTCAACTTAGGACGATAGTTTTCCTCTGAGCCCAACTATCAAGGCGTGACCATCGTTCTCCTCAAGAAAGTGCGAGGAGTCTTCAAGTCAGAAGATCCCTGTCTCCGCGATCTTCGCATGTTCCTGAGCCAGGACATTCAGTTTCTTGGTGGCTCCAATGGCGTGATCAATGAACTTAGCCACCTGAATAAAACCATGATACCGTACTCCCCGTGCTGTCATAACCAGTGACCCAAGTAGAAGGCCACTTGGTCCTCTTGCAGAGGTATCTCCGGGGAGTACGTTCCTGTTACTTGCAACACCCAGCAATTCGAGAACACGTTCTACCCTTGCCTCATCAATTCCATGGAATTTGAGACCAAGCTATACCAAGTGCGTATCAGTCACACCAGACGCTCACGGATAACCTAAATCCATAAGGGTGTTTGCCCAGGCCTTCGTGTTGACTAGCACTTGCTTCTGGTACTTCTTGAACTGCGGCGTGAGTGACTGTTGCAAAGCAACAGCAAGCGCCGCTATGGTATTGTTGTGTGGCGAGCTCTGGTGACCTGGGCAGACGGGGTGGTCGAACTCAATGCTGAAGCTCGGCGCGAACTTGCGTTTTCATACGCCGCGCTCGTTGGTAAGAGAGAGAGAGAGACAAGTTCTTGAGCAGCCATGTGCCTTTAATCAGATTCGATTGGGAGGCGGCGGGTACACCAAACTCCCACGTTGAAATGGAGGCGCAAAAGACTATGGATGTGCTGTCAGATGATCAACGCCCAAAGCTCCTCTACTTCTCAGGATACGAAGATATATCAGCAAGGGTCAAACAGAAGAAGATCGATTTAATGGCGTACAAGCTTGCATCCGATACTCTGGAGAGCCATGGACAGGCCCTCGTAGTACGTTTGGACACGGCCTGGTATCTTAACTCTGGAGACATTAACTACGTCAGGCTGACCCGCGTCGCGATGCGACATTACCGAAGTTGACGAGCCAAGCTGTTTCGATGCGGATCACTGTTGCGATGTGTGTCGGCAAAGCAAGTCGTTAGACAACTTCTCATTCAGGTGCATTGCACAGAGTCTAGGCGCGGGTGGTATGCAGAGCAGAACGCCACGATCGACGGAAAACTATCAGCGTGAGCGCTTCCGTTCGTGGTTAAGAATCAGCAGTCCTACGGCGGTGCAGGGACATACCTGATCTACACCGATGGAGAGCGCGTGAAGCTTCTGCAGGATCTGCGCGGTGGCGGCATCTTGCGCAGAACGCTGTCGTCTATGACGGAGGACAACAAACATCTCCGGCCCGCCAGTATCATCGTGTCAGAACTCATAGAAGATCCGATAGGGACCTGGGGCTTGTCCTTCGTCACTGAGAGAGCCCATATTCCTCGCTGTCACGGAGCTCATGCTACTCCAAAGGCGATTCTACATCGGCAGCTCGGCGCAGTACGACCGCGAAAACGAGTTAAAGACCAAGTTCACCGCGTTAGTGAATAACATGAGCCGCTGATTGCGCAGCTTTGGGTATATAGGCCCGGTTGGGGTGGATGTGCTGGAGACTGCTAGCCCTAGCCTTCACTCGGAGGAGTGTCCGCAAGAAACGCGGAACGGCGACAGAGCTCGTGTGGCATATGCGAATAGATGCAAGTCCTCGATATTAATGCTCGCACGTCAGAACAGCTCTGCCTTCCGCTTCTCCGGACTCATTTCACCAGTCGCGGCCTGAAGTGCGCCGCCACCTTCATACGGACACCGAAGACACGAGAGCAGTTTATCGATATGTGCGGAGACCGTTTCTACAAAGGTAGGATCTGCATCTTGAGCTGGTACGATGACCCTGTGTCCAATATCAGTTTTGGGAATGCTATCGTTGGAGCTGAGGATATTCGTGCGTTAGGAGAAGAGGTGCAGCGGATTCGAAACATATCGCAAGAAGTTTCCTTCTAATCAGAACCGAAAGACTGTAGATTCTAATGTCCTATTTATTGATTTTGCTAATGCCAACAAATCCTCTCCCCTGCCTCATATATGCACCAATCACTCTACTTTAGTCTATTTGTTTCCGCAGTTGGAAACCGATGGGCTTTAGTAGTAGTTAACACTACGGAGATAGCGACGAGTTTCTAGACGAGTAGCTGATAGACATCTCTGGCCTTGTGACCGTGAAGTACTTTGCTTTCCTCTCCCTATTCGGTTAATGACCAACTTGTGGCACTTGACTGTAGAGATGTCCCCTTCTAGCAGCCTGTAGCCCCCAGACATGTTCAGCTTGAGCTTCTCTGTCCCTGGTGTTGTCCCGCATGGTAGAGCATGAGAATGTTCTCCGATGTCCATAAGAAACCGACAATCCAAAAACTGGCTATATGAATAGCCCACGGTATGATGACACCCTCCCTATGCACGAACTTCAATCTCGCGCGCCCTCGTTCGGGTCCCTTCCACGGTTTCGCAATTACTAGTTAGTGACCATATGGATCAACGAGATAGGCGTCTCATAGACGAAAAGAGGATCTACAAGGAATGGCTGCTATGAATTAGCGCACACTGACTCCAGCTTCTTCGAATCCACTTCTGATCGATTGTCGTCGTCCGAAGATATTCTTTTGTCCTGTCGTTGATTCATTGGCTTTGTATGGCTGTAAGTAAAACAGCAGCGTTTTGGCACCGAGGGTCTTCATTTGTGCTCCCTTTCATTCTCGTGCGAGGTTTGGTAACAGTATGAGAGCCTAAGATGTTGATCGGTTTCATCAGACCCATTTCCCGCTAAAATTTAAGAGGAAAAGGGGCTTGCTGAGTCATCAAGTGACTAGGCCGGTATGCAGGGGCTAGAAGACAGGGGTGCCTCTCCCACGGCTTAGTGGAAGCGGTATCTGAATATATCCGTATTTTACGGACTCAGTTGTCACATACGACCATAGGATCTGGAAAACGCGGGGTCCCGTCCGCTCCCCCATAGCTAAGCCAGATACCGCCAGATTAGTAGTTGGGTCGGTGACGACCAGCGAATCCCTGGTGTTGTATGTTTTGCTATTTTTTTTCTTTTTTTTCTTTTTTTTTTGTACTATCGATGCTTTTGTCTTCCATCTCGCATCCTCTATACTTCACCAGTTACACAATTAGGCAAATCCTTGTCATCATGGCAATTATCCTTTAAATCTATAAATGACAACGGGTTCGATTTTTGCACTCTCGGCTGCTTGCTATGATTGTTCAAATGACATCTCGCCCAGCAAAGCTACTTCTTTTAGGATCAGTATTAGAATAACACGCCTATTTATACCTTGTCTTTGGCCTCCAGGCCTATCTTTCTTGTCGTCCTTTGCCATTCATATTTCCGTTGCTCAACTCTACAGCTTTCTGCCTCTGCTCCTTCGCTTCTTTAATACTCTCCAGGACAACATTGTACAAGCGTCCTGACCTAATCGACTCGTAGACCCGCGTGTTATAGAGTCCAATGCTCGGCGTGACACCGTCCAGCGTCACCGTCTCGGTTGATGCTAGATGCTCCTCGCTTAAGAAGGGGATGCCAAGATCCTTCCGAATGAAGTTGTACATGCGCCGTGAGGCCTGGCCGATGTACGGCGTCGCGTCAGGCGGCAACGTCGTCCGGCCCTCAATCTCTATAGTGCGCAGGTCGAGCGCTTGGCAAAGCGCCAGCAGGTGTGCCGAGGCGATCTGAGACAGCACGTCGACGGCTTCGAGCGTGTAGCGGGCCGACACGAGCGCGAGGGAGTTGAGAGACTGGTTACCCATCTCGGCCGTCTGCACGTGCGATCCGACGGGGTTGGCCAGGAAGCCCAGCTCGGACGTCAGGCCGGCAATTATGACATCGACCCCCTTGAACAGGAACGAATGGTTGGGGTCGTCTGAGCACAGATTCGGCGGCAGACCCCAGCTGGTGTCTGGATTGATCATCTCGGTACACTGGCTGAAGAGCATGCGGCCGATGCTCTGCAGGCCCTGGCGAAGCTTCTCGACTGCCGACGTGACGGCGCGCGCCTGGAAGTTGCCGCCGTGGAACACACGGCCCGTCGCTGCATCGATCAGGGGATTGTCTGTCACCGAATTCAGTTCGACGGTCAGCTGATGGTGCGCTAGACAAAAGTCCTCCAATACGGGGCCAATCCACTGGCTAGCCGTGCGCAGCGAGTAGCGATCCTGCCGCAGAGTTGCGATGTCCTGGCTGTCGTGTCTGTTTAACAGCCGTGAGCCGGTCAGGAAGGCATTGATATTCCGTGCGCTGTCTACCTGCCCAGCGTGCGGCCGCACTCGCGCGATGAACGGCTCGAAGCTCTCATCGCTGCCGCGTAGTGCCTCCACGCTCATGGCCGTCAGCACTTGTGACAGCGCTGCGAGGTTGAGAGACTCGTGTGCCGCTAAAGCCGCTACCCCGGCTGACACGGCGGTGCCGTTGACGATAGCGAGACCTTCTTTAGCGTGCAGACTGATGGGCTCTATGCCGGCCTCCAACAGGGCTCGGTCGGCTCTTTTCACCTTCCTAGCGCCGTCGATGTCCCGTGGACCGGCGAAAGCCGTAGCGGACGGTTTGCCTTGCATCAGGGCACCGACCCACGCGAGGGCGCTGAGGTCCCCCGATGCGGAAATACTCCCTCGGACTGGTATACGTGGCACGACGTCTTTGTTGAGGAGGCTCATCAGACATTCTGCGATGTCTACCCGTATGCCCGACGCACCACCGGCCAGGGAGTTGAGGCGAATGAGCATGGACGCACGCGCCCACGACTCTGGCATGCAGGTAGCAGCAAGCGGGTCGTTGAGCGGAAGCGAACTTCTCACGAGCGCCCGCTGTTGTTGCCCTATCAGAGCTTTGTTGCTGGGACGTGTCTCGCCATTGCTCTGGCTGGAATGCCTGTTGATCTGCGGAACAGGCTGCTGCTTGCCGTCTGCGACAATTCCGCATGTCAGATGACTGATAACGCTTTGCTGGAGTCTCTCGACATCGTCTGATCTCGTGTTTGCGCTGCCCCCGAATCCCGTGTTAACGCCATAGATAACGTCTCCTTTGGCAAGCTTCTCTCGTATAACCTTGCTGCACACTTTGATGGCGTCAATGGAATCAGCCGTGAGCTTCACCTGTGCCAGATCTCTCGAGACTGCTACCACGTCGGCGATTGTCAAGCCACTTCCATTTATTGACACAGTCGCCTCGGGGGACGACCAAGGGTCACGCCACTGCGACAGGACGAGGTCCGTGAAGGAGTATATCGGAGTAACCATTTCGATTCTGGACGAAACGAGTCGTTAGAAGCTTGAGATTTTTTTCAAGTGAAAATGATGCAGCGGCGAAAAGACTCCCAATCCACCTCCCTCCCGCTTCAAAATGGCACTCCTTGACTTATACTTATAGAACTCAACTACCAGGAAGATCCGTACTTCTAATACAGATGGTGAATATCACCAAGTGGTTGAGATAGCTAGGCCGAAATTCCAGCTATGACGTACGTTTCAGCTAGATATTGTGATTGTGGTTAACGCCGCAGAGGCATGTCTACCTATCGCTTGTGGTGCGCCACTATCTTGATTGACGCTGGTGTGGTGAGAGATGGTGAGAGATGGTGAGTGAGACTGTCTGCAGCCTATACTCATAAGTCACTTACAGGATACACGACAAATGCACATAAAATAAATTTGCAATTTGTTGATACACATGAAAACAACTGTGCATTACTGAGTCCGCTTCAGAGGTTGTGGAAGGCTAGAAAAAAAAGGGCACTCCTGACAATATCGATATCGGAGAGGGATACGCATACTGCTGTGGTTAGCTGCACCATTCCGACTTGGCACTGCCCACCTGCACTCTTAGGGGTCAAGGGATATTGCGCCCCAACCTAACCAAAACAATGCAGAAACAGGGTGGAAGCCTTCTAACACCGCCAGAAGTGTGAAATGCTTCTGCAAGCAAAATGGTTCTTGCTTTGCAGGTAGCTCTGAGCCAAATGCAATATAGGGATGTTTCCAACAAGGTTCAAGATTTCATCAATTAAGTCTTATAATTTCGAGCACCCTCCAACGCCCATCGAAGCTAATGCAGACCTATACAGACTGATCGACCGGCTGCATGATGCAGCCATACGGGGATTGTCAAATTGGTTAATCAGCTGGTTGCTTAACTATTTGCTAGATCTTTCAGCAGATAGCCGCTAAGTAGTGACCTACTTGAGTAAGTGTGTAAGCCGTACGATTGTGACCGGGCCTATCTAATATGCCATACGCGCCATTGTGATGGCTATTGTGAGGGCTATTGTGAGGGCTATTGTGAGGGCTATTGTGAGGGCTGCTATAAAGTACGTAAGTGGTAGGTTAAATGGAATCGTATCAAAATGTTTCCTACGATCTTCTGCATCTGTTACTTCGGTGTTGACCTTTGCCAAGATCCCTAGTGTTTTCGCTTAGGCCTTAGGTTCTTAGCGTTGGGCTTAACACTTCTACAGTACCTATACGTCAAAGACATCATCTTCTCACATCCTAATGTTTCTAATCTTGCTCGCCTCTATTTTGCATCATGGTAAACTTAAAATGGCCAGTGCTTAAAAGAAGCTCACTTGGCTTGTGACATGCTCGAACAATGGCATTGGTAAGGCACATCTTGAGCATTGGGGATAGTGTCCCTGCGACATCACGAAGTCCAACCAATGCCCCTGACCTCGTCAGTGAGGTAGGCCGCCAATAGTGCTGCGTTCGACGTCACGGGAGTCATTGAGAGTATCACTGGGGAGGTGCAAAGGCCAAATTCGATACAAATGTACGGGGAACACTGAGCGGCTGCAAAGCAATACCGCCTAAAACCTAAAGTGCGCCAGAGGGAAACTGGTACTAATATCGTGGAAATAATCAAGTAATTAGTCTTCTGGAACTTACCGGCTTCCCAGCACTCGGCATGTATCTCGCGTCTAAGTACGCACGCGAGAAGGTGAGTGGCATGTAATTCTCGCAACTGAACATCGGGGCTGATTGGTTTCGACTAAGAGAAATTCAGGGAAACTTTTTGATAACCTCAAAGCTATGCGCTTCAGTTGAGGGATCCAACTGGTACAAGAATAGGCCTGACATATACGTCGGTCTAGGATAAGGCCAGTAATGAAAATGTAGATGGTGATCCATATGTCTCTCACTTTTACTCCGTAAGAGTACTTATTCGTCTGGCATACAAGGGCGCCCTAGTCAGCCTGTCAATTAAGCATAGAATCAATTATGAACTTTATGTTCATTTCAATGTCGCTGGAACTTCTAGAAGCAATCACAGTTACACTTCACACCTAAACTTGACCTCAAATAAACTTTGTTATTGTCCTCCTGCTGAGCAAACTGGTAGTCCCTGCACTAGCCGAGGGTTACACAGTAGATTTCCCCACTTTGTACTGTACTCGCGTTCCAGAAACACCAAGTATAGTGCTTGCGAAATTTACCGGGTTATACTGTGCTTCGCCCTCACGGTCTATTTATGAAAAATGTCGTAGGACTTTATCGTCTATTGTTGACACACAAAAATAAGGCAAAGTGGTCACAAGTTATTGAGTTTGCATTAGTTTGGATTGAAAGCAGATAAGTCTTGGTTTGTCTTTCAGCGCCAGGAAGAAGCCGTCAGCGATCTCGGGCAGGTATGATAAGGTAATTATCACCCATACGGGGTACAGCACGCAGTTAATTCGTAATATCTAATCAATATCTCATCTAGCCGTCTCTAAATGCCCAGATACGAATGACTCCCAATCTCTCTACTTAAGTATCTATCTGACCAACTTATCCCACCAGCTATTTACCCGACCGAAATGGAACGCCGTGCAGCAATTCCCGTGTCTCTGCCAAGAGACAACCCCACCCGGAGCTACTGGCAGCTCGACGTCGACGAGATCGCCGACCTGCGCTCCACCGAGTCGCTGCCGGACAAGGCGGACACGGTGATAATCGGGAGCGGCATCACCGGCGCCGCTGTCGCCTTTAACCTGCTGAGCAATGGCGCGAAGGACGTCGTGATGATAGAGGCGCGCCAAGCTTGCTCGGGCGCCACGGGCCGGAATGGTCGGTAGCTATCTCCCCCCTATCGCAGTCCCAGCCATCGCCTAGCTGATGGGACGTCTCTCGCAGGCGGACACACGAAAGCAGCTTCTTATGTCACCTTCCTGCACCATCAGCATGAGCACGGCACCGAGATGGCGGCTAAGATCGCGCGTCTCGAGCTCGCCAATATCCGCGCCGTGCATGCGTTCGCTAGGGAGCATGGTATTGACTGCGACAGTAATCCATGTGTTACGATGGACGTGGTGTATGATGCGAAGCAATGGGAGATGGCTCAGAAAGCTGTCAAAGCCTTGCAGGATGCGATGCCGGGCGACGACGCATCTGCGTACACGTTCCACAGCCCCGACGAGGTGCGCGACAAATTCTATTGCGGCAAAGGCGGGGATGAGGGTATCTATGGCGGTCTGTCGTATGAAGCGGGAAGTATAAATGCGTACAAGTTCACCATCGGGGTTCTAAAGCTCTGTCTTAAAAAGGGTTTGAATTTACAGACGAATACGCCGGTTACAAGCGTAAGTAGGCTGCCGGGAGGTGAGTACCAGGTCGAGACCCCTAGAGGTATTGTCACCGCGAGAAGAGTGGTGATGGCTACAAACGGATACACGGCGCGCTTGTTGAAGAGATTCCAGGGCATTATTGTTCCATTGCGCGGTCATGTCACTGCGCAACGACCTGGTCTTAGTATACCGAAGAGTGGACTCCCGGGCACGTACACGTTCTTCTACGACAAGGGCTACGACTACATGATCCAGCGACCTCGGGGCTCCAAGTTCGAAGGGGACATCATCATTGGTGGTCGACTGACTAGCGCCGTTTCCGAGGGATTGAATGAATACGGCACGACGGACGACACTACAGAGGACGAAGACACAATGCGAGACCTCAGCAACACATTGCCCCGGTACTTCGGCGATAACTGGGGTAACGACAATCCCGAGGGTCGGATTCGCAGGCAATGGACGGGCATCATGGGGTACGGCCCTGACGGGCTTCCTTTCGTCGGTGAGATGCCGGCAGAGAAAAACCTGTGGGTGTCTGCTAGCTTCCAGGGACACGGTATGGTGCTATGCTGGATGTCTGCGAGGGCCTTAGTGGAAATGATGGAAGGGCGCGATGGCGAGGAGCTTCGTGGCTGGTTTCCAGATGTCTTTCGAATTAGCCAGCCGCGATTTGATTTGACGTTCAATAGCCGCATGCATACTCGCGGTGACCCGCCTCCTAAAAGCCATAATGGTAATGAGACCTGACATATCAAATTGTCAAGTACCGCAATATTATTAGGAACTCGGCACGAGAGTCTGGGTCGTGGCGGTGCGGTCCACCGCGTAGCCGCCGGGCCTCCGTTTTGCCATCGGCAGGTCGACTCCACCGGTACACCGTATTGAGCGAAACGGAACCGTCGAGCCGCCGGGTCATGCTGCTCCTCCTGCCCCGAACGATGCCGCTTCTACTTAGGCTACCGAGCACCCTTTCAAGGCTTTACCTTCTCGTGAGGAGAGCAGGGCGATAGCCCAGAAGCACTTCGAGGAGTATGTTACACGGCCCATCGAAGACAAGCCTTTCGTGGCCGAGGAGACTCTAACAGAACGAGATCGGCTCTCGGGGCGCGTTGGACCCAAAACACAGAGCAAGAGCAACTATAGAAGTGCTTAATCGTTATATCTTTGCTGAACTGCTTTTGAAGTATTAGTTGACCTAAATACAAGATGCAACACCTTAATTAATGTACCTGTCTTTAAATAAATAAGACCTGATGGCTTAGTACTCTCTTAGAATACTAGCCGTGTCGATTATATATAGCGGGCCATTTACTAAAACCCCTTTACCGAATCCTCGCACATACTTGCTATTGTCCTAAAGAAAAGAGGGAGAGCCATAGATGACTATCCGGCTCTGCCAAGTATAAAGAAACTCCTAAGGACATTCGAACCTGTCCATAATAACACTCCCTCACCATCACAACTCGTCAGATGTAGAGCCACATCCTCCCACATTTTCCTCGATTACTTCTTTCGTCCAGTTGTACATGCACCCCCCGCCCCCCCCCACGCTGATTGAAGGCGTCCTGATCCCAGTAAACCTCACTCAATGCTTCTTGCGCTCCAACCTCTAGAATTGATCTTGACTGCTCTGAGGCCCCAGTGCCCTTATCAAGGAAGCAAAAGGTACTTATCAAGGATAAGGTAACTGGAAGCCTAAGAGTATTTGGCTGAGGCACAAATGAGACAACGTGTTAGTGTTTGTCGCAGAATGCCTTGAACCGGTCGTCCGAGATGAGAAGCTCCTTGGCATTCCTCTTCCGTCTAGCCAAACGGACGTCCTCTTCTGGGAATTCGTTCTCGCCTTCGACGTAAAGAACCCACTATCAAGGTTGTGGTCGCCACTATTATTGGGGCACCACAGACCAGGTAGTTTTGACAAGGTTAGTTAGGCTTGAACGTTGAACTATAGAATATCAACGCGTAACTGGGGAGCCACAAGGTTGCGACTGATGTCTAGCTGCTAGAAAGTGTTCTAGATAGCAGTGCCAAAAAGGTTGGAAAGGCTAAGCGCCACGTGATACAGGAGTTCCAAACGCAAGCAAAGGAACCCAACAGCCTCAACTTGCAAGTTGGCGTGCCTTAAACTTTTGCAGTTCCCAGTTCACATCTGCTAGAAACTCGCGATTATTCCAAACTGTGATATAACTCTCTGGCTTATCCTCTTGAATCCAATCGTGTTGTGAAGAGGGGGTCTCATCATCAACCTGGCAATCCCCCAATCGTCCGCCTTTACACCTCTTCCTTCTGTTTTCCCATGGCTCTGCTTCAGCTTCTTCTACCAAGCCACCTTGTCTAGAAGCGTCTGTGGGGTGAGATTGGTCGGACGGGGTCGGCCGCGATCTCTTAGATGGGTCGCCTGTCCTACTAATAACGGTCTCCTCGGTTAAGCTCGGCGTCGCGGGGAGGTCGTATCTTGTATCAAACGGCGTGCCTGTCCCGGACGTAGCTATCCGGCTCATGCTAAGCGAGGTGGCATCCAAAATCGGCCTCTCCGCCGCCATATTTTCGATGCAGCACATCTCGTAATGATGTCGGAGGGCCTTGCGATCGATAGTTGCGGGCACTGATGCTCTCCGCCCATTGAACCTGGCCAGGGCGTCGTAGGGGACAAACACGCGGACACGGAATGTGTGGGGGTGGATAGAAAAGAGCCGTGCGTCGAAAAACTCGTGGAGGTGCTTCAGTAAGAGGATGCCGTTCCTGGGGCTCCAGGTGTTTTGCCAGGCTTCTTGAAGCCTGCGCGGACTCTCCTCCACGGGCCCATCTTCGTCATCATTGTATTGGCTGCCGATGAGGGGGTAAAGATGGTAATGGTGTTGAGGAACAATGTGGCAGGCCTGGACGCCAGGGCCGATAGGCGGACCCGGGCACCATGGCTCGCCTTCACCCGAGACGGCACAGCACGTTGCTCTGTTCAGGCATGCGGACCTGAAATCATTTATAACTCGCTTGGCCTCGATGACATCTATGTCCATACCAGTCGGCGCAAGTATGCTGTCCAGTTCGTTGTTGTCGGCGTCGTCCGAACCACTCTTCCTCGGCGAAACCGAGGCGGATGCGGATCGTTTGGGGGAGACTGGGAGCGGGCTTTCATCGTTCGCCGGAGTGGCATAAGAGTGAGCCTTGGATCGGAAGGCGTCTTATTCGGCGGTAAATATCGAGGATCGCGACGGCGGACAGGGTTGGGAAGGTTTCGAGCGCATCGGGCTGGAGGAAGTAGGTTAGTAATATAGACCGGGAGCCAAACGGATGCGACGTAAGCTAACTGACTTTCAAGATGAGTATGTAGGGGTGAATTGGGTGGTAGATGGCAATGCTTGTGGTAGATAATATGGTACTTGACGATATTCTGCTCCTTGGGACGAGATGGCGCCACACTCGGCACGGGTTGGTCTAGCAAGTCTCCTGTTACGAAGGACGCGCAGGGCGGTGACGGGCTCTGCAAGTTTGGGTGGTTAGCCAAAGCGAAGGCAATGCTGGCCCACGGATCGTTACTGTCGTCGTCATCGTCATCGTTGTCATCATCGCTCTCGCTGCGTACTGCATTGGCTGGGAACTCGAAGCAGAGGCGCAGCTCGTCGCAAACGTGGCGAAAGGTCACCAAGTCACTCCCTGCGGCCTGGTAAATGCCGGCAAAGGCACCCGGATCCTCTTCGTGTCCTATGGTGAAGTGTACATTCCACCCGACAGCGCGCATAGAAGGTGTAATCGCAGCGCTGGGCATGGCGTTGCTGCTTCGAAGGGTCCTGCAAGTGATTACGAGAATGACGACGGCTCTAGAGTGGGTCACAACTGTAGCATGAATGTTGGCCCAGCAACGTCGAGCCTTAAAAGTAAGCCACCAACCTACTGCAGTAGTGTCATGCAGGGCCACGCGGGGTACAACGGGACTCGGAATGCTACACGCGCTTGGTAGCACTTCCCGGTTGCGTCACATCACCTCTGCCTACACGACTTTCTCCTGTCTGGCTGTTTTAGTAGCGTAAAGTTCTGTGGAAAGTGGGCGACTTGCTTACTGGTGTGTAGGGGTATTAAAAGAACCTAGTTAGGTATTGCAGACTGTGTTGGGTTTATTAGGTGGTATTGATGTTGTATGAGTGTTGGAGACTAATTGACAGGAATCCACTGGGAGGGGTTATATGGGTACGCCCAGCGTGCCTGCCACAACTGCAGACTCTACACCACCATTATATATATAAAAAATTAGGTACGAGAGCACTTCACCGCCCTAAGAGAAGTAGCCTTTAAGAATAATATATATTCTATGGCATAGTCGGGCTCCTGGCTTAATAATTGATCAGCTCTACAAATGAAGCTCTGCTTGGTCATGCAACAGAGGCCGGAAGTTTATAACATCTTTTCGGCAACGGCTACCTTGGCGCTAGTATTCCTTGAAAATTATTGCCGGAAAGAAGCCTGGCAGAAGAAGCTTAATTAATGATCTCGTCTAGATTTCGTAGGGTCGAGATTGCACAACACAGCAGAGTTAATAATTGAAAAGTCAAAAATGTCTATTATAAGAGAAGAATCTGGTAAATGGGTTGAAAACCCGTTCACTCTAACCATCTACTAGACTCCAACGTCCTAACCACTGTAGCAAATTGCCATGAGATTGTACAAGAACGACTAGCTATCAAATAAACCAGGTTTCTTCTTCTTTTTTTTCAAGAAGGGTTGTCAAATAAAGGACGGGTATTGTAAAAGAACTTAGTTCATAGCAGAGCGGAACTTAATAAGCAGTAAACTCTCATAATCTTGTGCACGAGCCACACCCGGTTTCCCTAAGCCCGAAGACCTTCAGACTAGAAGCACCTAATAAACTCAAAGTATAAGCAGCTGCCCTGCCAACTAGAAATCAACAATAGACGGGAGGACTTACCAAAGGTAAAACAATCGGTAGCTTAGGTTCTCGGCTCCCTTCCTCCTCCCCAAGCCAAGAAGCTTATTTAGGCACTGCCCTCTTTGGTTTTTGGCTCAGCTTTCGCTTTAGCTTTGGCTCTCACTTCGGCTCTTCGTCTTCTCCTAGTCGCGGCGGCCTTCTGCCGACCTTGAGCCTTCTTGACTTCCTGTTTGCGATTCGCTTCTGTGGAGTCCTCGTCGTAGGGGACGCCAGGATTATTGATATTCAAGTCGCAGCACACCTTCTGCCCGATGCAATTGCCACATTTATAGGTTCTCTCGGTGGCTGGATTGCGAGGCACATAACACTTTTTACCTGTTATTATGCACCGAGTACAGGGTCTTTGCGCCACGACCCCTTTGAAACCATCACAGTTGATTTCGTGTCCTTTCGCCTTCTCCCTGGCGGTTTTCCGCGTATTTTGTGATATGCGGTCCTGACCGGCAGTGGGATGTTGGGTTGCGCAAGGGAGCGGGTGGCGTGGGGCGCCCCAGGCTAAACAAGAGATTTGAGAACATTGTGCAGGCTGCACGGGGGGAGAAGCTTGACAATTGTGGGGGGCCATGGTGATGCTAAGCATGAAAAAGTATGTTAGTACGTACGGATGTGACGGTTGCACTATGTAGTATTGACGACAACGATATAAGAAGGAGTATAGTAGAGAGGTACTGGGGTGAACAATAGTAATATAAGACGATATGTAATATTATGTGGGAACAATAGAGTAGCATATAACTCGAGTATAAAAAGTGGAAAAAAGAGATAAAAGAATATTCTTAGATAAATATAAAAAAATAAATAATAATTAAAAAATACAAAAAATACCTATTTTATTTATAGTTAAGTAAGATGCGCGGTAGGTCGTATTAGTAAAGATATAGATAGTAGGAGATATAGATGGTAGAAGATGTAGATAGTAAAAGGTGTAGATGGTAGAAGATGTAGATTGAAGATGTATATGGTAGAGGGCGTGGACAGAAGTATGAACAGAAATGCAAATTACGACCGGGTCGGGGGGGGGGAGACCCTACTCTTATACCTACACATTGAACGCTCATGGACATCAGATACTAAGCAAAAGTCAAAACCAGGTTCTCGCTTGGGAGTGCCTTATTCCGGGCCTAGCAAAGCTTCCCGGGCATCTACAGGACCGAAGAAAGGATCATATGGGCCTTACATGGAAGTATCGTGCCTCCAAGCGTTTATTCTAGCTCATTGGCGACGAAACTGTCTCCTTCCAACACCAATATCGTGTATTGTCTTGACGACAAGGTAGTACAATACAAAGCTGGCGATTATATAGGATACGTATACCGTGCTGTCATTCGTATACAGCGGCTCAACTAGGTCGGGTCTGCTTTGGAGGCCTGTAGGGGTGGGTGATCGTAGCTTAGGGTTCGGGTATGGATGAACATATGTGAATAGCCCTGTTCTAGGTGTTTCTATGTACCTAGGTAAGGTATGAGAAGTGGAAAGAACTAGCACATGCATGTCAGCCATGGGAGTCATCGGAGAGCTTGATCTATACACATCACCCGAAGATCACCGCGCGGCAACCTCCTTTGACTTCGGGTATGAAAATTGAAATGACTGGAGGCAGGAGCAGATGAATAACCCGGGAGCCCGGTGGGTGTCCCAGCTGCCGGGTGGCTCCCTCTGCTGTCCCTGCCCGCCTACGCGGCCACAAGCAAGACAGCAAGACAGCAAGACACCCTCCCACTGTCGGTCCTCGTACGGCGAGGCAGGCCATGCTTCGACACCTAGACGGCGAAGTATAATCATCCACGGCATAGTGATAGGCTAAAGCTTCCCATGTCACACAAACATCCACGCCAAAGAAAGGAGGCGGCTGGGCGTGTGAACTGTAAAGCATCTTACGACGATTCGAGCTCAGTCTTCGATCGACGCAGCCCGTTTTCGAATTTGGTGATCTGAAGCTCGGCGGCGACCAAAGTCTATGCGAAGCCCGGCCGCTCACGCCAGCTGATCTGTTGACCCGATGCTTAGCGGGCCGGTGTCGTGTCCTGGGGGACTTCCTCACAGTTCCTCCAATCACTTGTTGGTAGCTCCAGCCGCCCAATGATTCCCAATTCGTTTCTTGTCGTGCGATGCCACCTGGGGGATTTCGTCAGATAATGCTCCCCTTAAATAAGAGATGAAGAGATAATAGCTACCAACAGCTGGGCCATAGCATCTCGGCGAGTAACATTGGTCTTGGTGTTTAGCTATGGCGGCACAGACCACACAGGCAACATTCGGCGGCTCAAAGGATATGCAAATCCCAACCCCCTGCCCCGGCAGCATCAAGACAGGCACTTGCAAGCTCAATTCTACCCACTTGTAGAATCACATCCACTTGAAGATAGAAACGCACTAACAAAGATCCTAGACATAGATGACTAACCGATATTATAACCGACGACGACGACGCGGAACCCTTATGTCCACTTTTCTCTAGCCGCTTTTATGTAGTGTTCCAAATGCCGACGACTACAGAATAGGCGTCATGGACTCAAATCTATTATCATTGTTAGCATCACGCTACAGGCGAGGAGAGGAGTTGGCACGTACGTGATATTACCCCCATGAGCCCACAGCTCCCCCGATTCATCAAGGAGGTCAGCTGGTTCCAGAAAGAAGTAGACGTGGGGCCACAACCTAACGCGCCGTTGAGTTGAGAACATGACCTCTGTAGCCACCACGTGTATATAAAATTACATAGTGGACAGCGCTCCAGTTCTCGATGTCCTCCAGGAGGCTTGGGTGCCCTACATCGCCGTGCATCCAAATGACATTGAACACCATCAATCAATAGACCAAGCACCAAGTACCTACGAAGCGAGATTAGTCATATATGTCTCTCGAGCGTTATCCTGTCGCCATACTACAATAGTATTAACTTGCCATGTTAGACTGCCGGTAGCGTGCGCATAAGCAGCCAGCGTCCAAAGATTTACACACGAACAAGAAAGAAGTACCATTAGATATCGATGCCATGCGGCCTTTCAACCAAAGTGACGAGCGGTGCACCTCTGTCTGGCACAGGTTTTCGTCGGCGATACGTTATGCAGCGCCTAGACTGGTATCCTTTACAGCACGGCTCGGGCTCTAGATCTCAACGTGCTATAAATAGATATTTCAGCTCACAAGAACAACAATATCAGAGGATTTGAGGTTCCTTTAGACGAGCCGCTAGTCTGATGATGACTTATTCGTCGTTTTTGAGTTATCTTTCCAAGTGGCGAGAGGGTGAGGCTTGGATACGATGACTTAGCCACATGACGGTTAGGTAAGCTAAGGAAAAAGGGGGAAATGGTAGTTTCCAGCTGTAGAACAGGTTGAAGAATCTATCGCGCGAAAACCTCCTACTTATCACATTGAAGTACACTCTTTTCAATCGCAAATTTTGCAAATGAAAATTTTCATCTAATATCTTAGAATGAAGTCTTTTCGTGACGTCTTCTAAGCCAGTACATCTCCATGATGTCAGCCAAACACTACTACAAGGTTATTTGACGGGGGAACCATGTAAAGGTTAATTGATCGACTATAACTTCGTTTGCAAGAAGCGCAAGCCCCAAGGCCTCAACTCCATTGCAGGAATTCTCCATATAGCGGAGAAACTCAATAGTTGCAGATTACCATCTGAAAATAAATACAACAACGGAGATCCAAGCACACGAAACCTCATGCTATCTACCCGGAATGACCACGTTATAAAAAGACCCATTTACGCAATCATAGCGTGAACTCGAGCCGGTTGCCCGCATAATCCCGAGCAAAGAAGCGCTCGGGGTATTCGACGCCCTTGGCGCCGCTATTCTCCTCCTCAGGGGCATCGGCTGCCTTCGGCGCGCCAGTGCCGCCCCGCTGGAAATGCGCGTGGATCTTGCGCCGCAGCTCAAGTAACTGCTCGCCGTCCGCGACCCGGAAACATGGGTGGCGGCGCGAGTCGAAGGAGAAGTCGACAGGGTCCCCGAAGGCGATGTGGACCTGCTGTCCCGACGTTCCGATGTCGAACCAGAGGAGAGTGCCCTTTTGTAAAGCCGGCACCGCACGCGGGGTCAGGCCTAGTGTTTCGCCGTAGAAGGCCGCCGCGTGATCCAAGCTAGCCGGGGGGACGACGAGGTTGATGTGATGAAGGCCGGTTATCATTTTGAGAACGAAGTGATAGAAAAGGCGGTTCTGTCGTCTAATCGATGTCACTTTTTCTTTATTCTTCCTTTATTTAGTTTGGAAATTGACTGGCGTTGTTGGATGTATTAGCAATTTTTTAGATCTGATTAAATTGTATCTGGTCGCCGAGTCTGCCCCGAAAAATTGGAGAGCCTGCTCCCAAGGGTTTGAGATATGCGGGGGATCTACAACACATTAACCAAAGACGGTATAGAAACATTTAGCTCCAAGCGACAATGGTAGGGGAACAGATCAATCATGGATAGCTGATTGCCATATCGAGCATTAATGGAGATCATTTCGAAATACCAGTCACTCTTCTCACTTAATAGCCATTTCCTTCACAATAGAAACTATAAGCGTTTTTAGGAAGCTCAATATTCATCCCCTTCCTGGTCGGCAAGAGAAACCATACACTATCGTGGAATTCCGAATTACGTACATTGGCCTTATTCTCGGTCTACTCACTTTTTCTTAACGTGACTATAATGGCCGCATAGATGATCTTTCCCGACAAACCCGGGGGGTATGTTCAAAGATTCTCCGAAGACGTTCGCGCTCAAAACGACTAGTAATACATGTGAGTAACAGTTTAAACGTCGAAACACAGTGTTAATTCTATGTTCATGTTCAGGTCTAAAGTGATATTATCAACTTAAAGAATCCCAGCTCACTTTTGGAGTGCTCCGCCTTTCTTGAAAATTGCATTCACAAAACGTCGTAGGAGTGTAAGGTTTTATACCGTTGACTCTAGTGTAAGCGTACACTCTACGGCTTGCCTAAGTTAGCGCATGACGAGAAAATGTCAGAAGCATTTGACATATTCTCAACCAGTTTGATGATACGATTCTATTCAATTGCAAGATACAACGGACATGGCGAGCTACGATGTTTTTCTAAAGTTCAATTTAGCGACACCTAGTAATAGAATACACTGGCTTGCTGGGGTGCTCAATTCCCTTCTTTTCCCTCCTCTTCTTTATCAGAGTGGAAGTTCTAGGCTATTCCAGGGTAATAAGTCTAATCACCACGCGGAGACAAAATAGGTCATAGACAGTACATAACTTTAGTATTCCATAGGGCATAGTTAGGGTTTAAAATTCAATCTTGTTTCTACTATAGTGCAATATGTAGGAGTCTAGGTGACTTTAAAGTTCTTGAGATTGAAATAACGAAGATGGGACTAGTGGAAATGCCGGATCTCTGAAATGTTGCTTACATGTTTGCATTATAGTTTCCCCTCCCAACTTGGTACCGAAGGAGTGCATTTTCCTGTGTCGAAGTCTCGAATGCTAGGAGAGGAAGTAGTAGGCGACTTTATATCACACAGTGCATCTCAGTTTCTTCATGTTCTAATCATTGCTAGATATGCTGATGGCAATGTCGTGACAGTCGGGACAAGCCCTAACCCTGTAATCGTTTATAGAGCGCTAGTAAACTATAAGGAGTTCTTCAGGCCATCTTTGCACAACTAAAGGAAAATTATCAAACCTAATGCAATGGAAGTAACTGGATAAGTTTTATCTAGGTAGGTTTCGGTTTTGTAAGCCCTCATAATCTATTTCATGCGTGCAAACGGCGAATAGGATATACCTATAACTTTCGGCTTAGCGCTAAAGGTCTTCCAAAAGCCAGTGACGATAGGTTGTTCTTCGAGTCTGCCTATTCGGGCAAGACAAAGGATCGGTACAGGGATAGCCAGTAAATCAAGCGCCCTCCCTTTCACAGCCAAAACATTACCTCCCGCATGTGCTGTAGTCGAGAATGTGCGTGCATTCATTTCATAACTCAACAATTGGTTTCAAATCATACGGTGGGAATTTGGATTTCTTTCGTTCTTCAGGTAGTGGCATATTATCGGTAGCCAGGCATCACCAACGCGGGATACTCCCCCTATCATTATGATTGAAGATGATTCATCCGTCTCTATACCTAGAACAGGAAAGTTGGCAACACCGGATTGATCAAGGATCTCAATGTGCATAGGCGACTTACAGCTCCCAAGTAACAATGATACTTGCTTCTGCCTCTTTTGACCAAATTGTCTTAGATCTCACGAAGTCATTGGCGGTGTGGTGTGATTATGCGCCTTTTACCTCTTCCACGTAGCTTGCTTGGCGACATGTAGTAGAATACGATGAATGCGAAACAGGACTATCGACATCCGGTCTCCAACGTATAAAAGAAGCATAACGGCCAAGATTATGATAACAACCGAGAAACACCTACTCAATCCTCCCCAGTGTAATCATCATGGAAAATCAACTAGACGAAATCCTCCAAGCCCACGTTGTCACGCCTTCCGAGACAGAAGTCAAAGACAAGCTGCTAGCAGCAGGATTCGTCCTCGTTGACAAGGACGGTAAGAGACCATCAAATAGTTCACAATACTCACAACAGGCTTCTTAAACCTCCTAGCTTACCCCCATCTCAACCCCTCACCCCTGTCCTACATCTATCTACCTTAGCCCTACCTTACCCCTATTCTGCCCCAAACTAACAAAGCCACATCACGAAAGAAATTCTATACACAGGCGCAGCAGGCCGTCTCGACTTTTACCCATCATCACCAGCATACACCGCCGATTCCATCTCATGGCTGGCATCTATGAGCAAGCTTGCAACGGCAGTGAGTCTGCTGCAGCTCGTAGAGAAGAGGGTAATCGGCCTCGAAGACGACGTGCGTGACATGCTGCCAGAGCTCGCGGCCCTGCCCGTTCTGCGCGGGTGGAAGGATGATGGGACGCCTATTATGGAGGCTCATGGGCGCGCTATTACGTTACGGTAGGTATTTAATAGTTGTCTACTTATCTGTGTCTTTACGGCTTCTTCTGCTACCTACCTCTCACTGGACGATTTTCGGCTTCGTATTCATGAAAAGTGAGGAGAGAAAGAAGCAAAAAAATCAGAAAGACAGCAAAACGATACAAATTGCATATATACCGCTAACAAGCCACACACAGACACCTCCTCACACACACCCTAGGCATAGGCGTAGACATGGCAGACCCAGATCTAATCCGCTGGTCCAAAACCACCGGCCGCAGCATAAACTACATGAGCTACACGCTAGAGGGTATCAAGACCCCCCTGAAATTCGCCCCAGGTGAAGGCTGGTACTACGGCACGGCCTACGACTGGGCCGGCTACCTCCTGACAAAACTAACCGGCACTTCTCTGTCCTCATATATGCAAACCCACATCTTCAACCCCTTAAACATGTCCTCGACGACCTTCCATCCCACCTCAACCCCAGAAACACGCTCTCGCCATCTTGCATACGCCTATTCCACCAAAGACACTACAACAGGCATAACCCTACACCCATCCCCACCCCCAATACCCTCAAACATCGCCTTCGAAGCCGGTGGCTCAGGCCTCTTCTCTACCCCGGGCGACTTTGCCCGATTACTCCACGGGATCCTAGCAGGGAAGCTCCTGAAACCCGAGACCACCGAGCTCCTTTTCACACCGCAGCTGAACGATACGCAGCGCGGCATCCTGATGGGGATCGCGGCGTACGCGCGCGAGATGGGCTTCACGCCGGAGTTTCCGCCGGATTTCCCGCTCGATCACAGTCTGGCTGGCGTCTTGAACATGCAGGATGTCCCCGGGAAGAGGTGTGCTGGAAGCCTGATGTGGAGCGGCGCGACGAATGGGTGCTGGTGGATTGACCGGGAGACGGGGATCGCGGGTGCCGTGTTCACGCAGGTTGAACCGCATGGGAACCCGATTGTTGTGGATATGTTCGACAAGCTTGAATGGACGGTGTATCAGAGTCAACCCTATGGGAGCAGACGCAGTTCGGCCTGGGCGTAGACGGGGAAAAATCCATGTGCCATTGTTTTTCTATTTCCTTGTATGACGTTAAGCTGCATATGTAACCTCGAATGATTCTAGCTAGAGGAGATGATAAGACCCAAAAATCATATGTGTATCGGTTTGTACCCTCTTATTTCGTCTCAGTACGTACCTCTTCCCCCTTTTCCTCGGCTCCGTTCGAGGAGCTTGTGCTTGCATGATCAACATGATCATTCAATTCGGATTTGCGTAAATCCCATCCTCCTCGCCATCCGATCCAGCCCTCCTCATGTGGCCCTTTGACTGACAATAGTAGCAGGGCAGTACTCAGTTGCGCGATATTCAGTGCCCCGGACCATGTCCAACCGCCACGTGCATACAGCGCGTTCCCCACCGCCGTGCCAAAGAGCTGTCCCCCAAAGGTAAAGATCATATATACCGAGTTGACTGCGTTATGTGCGGTCGTATCGACGGTCGAGATAGCCATTCTGTTCGCCACGACGACAGTATTCACGCCCAAGTCGCCAAGAAGCGTCCATATGATAGGCCCCGCAAGGGAAAAGGTGCCCACGAATGTTCCGACAAGTACGGTGGCGAGGGTGACCATCAGCGCGATAAGAAGCGTACCGTGGGTGTGTATGCGCGACGTAACAAGTCGAGAGACGACGGGGTTGAGAAACACGGGCGATATACCGCCAAGCGCGAAGAGCCCGATTGACAATGTGGACAGTTTAAATACGCCGGCGAGCTGGAATGTCAAGGTCGTCCAAAAGCTGGTGAACATGCCCATCGTGAGGAAGGCAATGAGAGACATTTGGGTGAGCCGGGGCTTGCGAAAAGGCAGCTTCACTATTCGCCACAATATCGCCGGATACGAAGTCCCGGGCCGCGCTACAGGGTAGTCTTTCATGAAAAGAAATAACAGGATGAAGATGAGCGCTTGTATTCCGAAAGAAAACCACCACACCGTCCTCCACGACGTGTACTGCGTGATGATGCCGCTGATCAGACGCGCGACGAGGATACCGAAAACAACTCCCGACATTACGACCGAAGTCATTGTTGCCTTGTGTTGTTGCGGTGCATACTGGATAGTTAGAGGGAATAAGAGCTGGGGCGTGACGGTGAGTAGTCCAACGAGAAATGAGAGGCCGAGAAAAGACGGGAAGGAGGTCGTAAGTGTACAACCCAGCCACTGCAATAAAAACGTTAACAAAAAAGGTAGACAAATTACAATATGAGGGAAAAACCAAACGATTCTCATTCAAACTGGTAATATCGCTCGCAAGTAGGATTGTGCATACTTACCACGAAGAGCGTCGAAAAGACTAATCCTAACACGAGATATCGCCGACGAAGAATATCCCCTAACGGGATTATGAAGAGCAAGCCTCCGGCATACCCGGCCTGCGTGACAGACGGAATCAACGCGGCGCGCTCATTCGAGACCCCGAACTCGTCCGCGAGGATGTTCAATATGGGGTTCGTGTAGTACAAGTTGGCGACGCCGAACGAGGCGGCCTATAGATAGGAGTGTCAGTTCTACGTGCAGATTACCATGGCACTAATACCAATATCCGATACGTCTTCTAAAAAATGAACGCCACCGGCGATTAGCCTATTTCCTCTCGATATTTGTTGTGTTTTAACAAGCCCAACATAACCTGATGTTGCCACACAAGACCGCCAAGTGTAAATAAGCCAAAACGTCATATAAAAAATCGAAAAGACAAGAAAAACATACAAACCCAAAGAGGGCGACAAGCGGCCAAGTAAGTTCATGATCGGCGTCACGCTCATCATCCCACCTCAGCCAAGGGGGCATCCAAGCAAATAGACGCATCAAGCCCGCCGCTCTGCCTCCAGGTTTCTCTTCTTCTGTGCTGGTCATCGCGAGTATATGCCGGCGGTCGCGATATTTCCTCCTTTACTCCCTTGTATTACAACAATTAAAAGCCGTGTGAAAAGAAAAAGTAAGAAGATCTTGTCAAGTTAAGAGTGAATTTAACCGGGTCATAGAAAGAGAAGGAGGGGCAAATGGAGGTAAGGTGACAACGACACAGTCCCGTCCCTCATAACCGGGTCTCTGGCGCACTTCATATATGCGTGGCAGTTGCTACCTATCTAGATAGTCGGGAATAACTGCAGGAAGGCACGAGACACGCGTAAAAGATTCAAAGGCACCAAACACACCAATGCAACTGTATCTATTCTTTATCTCCTCCAATTTTCGTTCATAGAGATACGACGTCATCCCGCACTCGGTCCTGCTCTCACCAGTGCGGATAAGGCAAACGCTCCATGAAACATGGCAACCTACCTTGAAATTGAAAAGCGCTTTTTTCTAACTTCTTGTAAAAACCAAATACAATAAAAAAAGAGCAAACAAAGAAGAAAAGGAACCAAGCGGGAGGCGCTCATCTCATACTATAATAATTCACCCATTAGGTTCACTCACCAAATTATAACTATCGGAGTATATATACAGTGACAGAAATAGGCCGAAACCGCTTTGTCTAAAAGCTAATGGAAGAGGGAGAGTAGCCAAATTCTAAATCATGGGAAGTGTCCTCGCGCACTCCTTTATTGGGTAAGCTACATAGTGTTACTTATAGTGCCTTGATATAACCAAGCCGCTCCATGTCGACTACAAATCCTAGATTTCGTAATAGACAAACAACTAAGCTTCCAAAAATACTTATTTTTGCTGCACCTTGAGCGCTCTGTGATTATAAGCCCGGTATGCGAAGCATGCCGTATAGTCACAATAAGCTATCCTTGTGAGCAGTACAGGTTTAATAGAGCTCCTAGCCTTAACGTTCTCATAATCAGAGACTCGGGAGACGAACGCCAAGATTGACCCTTTATTCATCTATGCTCATTCCGTTCATGGTGTTCATAATTTTGTAGTAGTCGCGGACATCTATGAGCATTGACACTCAGTCACAAAAACCATCCACCTGACACCTCACGCTGTAATCCGCCGCCATGTTCCATAACACTAAGGGGAAACAAAAGGGCAAAAAAAGAAACAATTATTTCGTATCGTGCTGTAAAAGTGACGAAGGTCCTGAAGGGATGCGGCCAGTCGCAGCACTTTCACCCACTTTCAACTCCTCATCAGGAACGCCTACCCCCATACTGGAGGCACTCATGGTACTCGTTGTACGGTCTGCAACTCGACGGTCATCCCGTCGACCGCCCGCAATCCCTGTACCACCGCCTACTACGCCGCCGACACCGGTGGGTCCGCTCACGCTGACACTGGTGGTAGTACTGCTACTCTCGCTTCTAACTCGACCGGGTCCGAGGTCGCTCTCCCTCCGGTCTCTGAGCATCTTTTCAAGCTCCTTGACACGTTTCTTCAACATTTCGTTCTCGCGCTTCGCCGACTCTAGTTCACTTCGGTAATGAGCCGTTTCCTCATATCGCAGGGTAGCCGACATTAAGCCTGGGGAGAGCTCCGACCCAGGAGTCGCCGCGATGCTGGCGTTTGAAGAGGTGCGATCACGACCGAAATATCCAGACCCATAGTCCTGAGGGAATCCATGTGGCTGTGAATGCGAAGAGGGTAGTAAACCCGGGGTGTTCATATAGGGCTGCGGAGACCGGGCGCGACTTGAGCTCCTATGCGAAGTCGTGCTGTTCTGTCGGCTCATGGCAGAGGGACCGCGGGGGTTTCGGGCAGCCTCTAGGACAGAAGCGGCATTCCCTGAATGGGACTGCGGGATGGGTATTGGGGCAGTAGAGCCTTGGGTAGCGGTCTGGCTCACGCTGCGTGTGCTAGCAGTGGAACTGGTTCGATGATGTCGACGAGCGGTCGGGACTGGGAAGCCGGGTCCGGACAGCAAGTGGGTGTCGGTGAAGGATGAAGGATGCAGCTGGTCGATGGCAGAGGTTGAGGCGCTTGTCGACGACGTGTTTGACGCTACAGAGGAATTCTGGGCCATTCGGAGCATGGTCAAGTCTCGAGATAATCGGTTGACCTAAGACTGAGCATTAGAGAGGGGAAATTCCGGACGAGGGGGTTGCGGCGTATAAATGCGGGAGCCTTACCAGCAACTCCTGTTCTTGTTCTAACTGCTGGTGCAGCTCGGCAGCAGTTAAGGGACGTGGATGACGAATGGGGCCGGGACCAGCACCGACGCCCGTATTGTCTTGGCCTGGGGCGGGCGGGGGAGCCATACCACTGGAGGACGGGAGAGGGGGCGAAGGCAGATAGCTGGAAGTGGCTTCTTGGAAGGCAGGTTGATTGGAAGGGAGGATATTGAGAGAAGGCGACGTGGACAGAGTAGGAGGTGGCGATGAAGCTCTCTGGGACGTCTGCTGGGGCCGGCTGGTTTGGGCCGAAGATGCGCGACGGGCACGGGCTGCGGCTAGGCCCTGGGGGTTCGAGGAGATCGAGTTAAGATCCGGCATCGTACAGCGCTGAAATGGGTAGGCAGGTAGGTAGGTAGCTATATGATGCGCCTGTGATAGAGTTTGGTGACTACCTGGTTGGTATTTGGTCCTCAGCAATGAAGTGAGGTTTTGGATGTATGAGGAATGCGTAAGTAAGCGGCTGAGTGAGTGAGCGAGCTAAAGATATATGTAAGAATTGAGGAGACAAACAGCCTCTAGCTGTAGCTGTGAGTTGCAGATGTCTTTGACATGAAGTTCAGTCACAGCAGAAGTGGCATGTAAGTCATCATGTATAACGTCTGAGGATGTGTATACGTGCGTGTATGTGTGAGGCGTGGTATGGAATGTCTCACACTGAAGCGGACGTGGTGAGGGGCAACCGAATCAATTGCGAAGAGGGATGGCGGTGCCCGGTGATGATAGCGGGTTAGTGATTAGGCTGGTACATATAATGGCAAGGCAATGTGGTGTTGCGGTGTTGCGGTGATGGTGCAATGCGCATGAACCAAAACATAAACCGCGACAGCAAAAGGGGGAGAAGAGGAACAACAACGTGATGCTTCTTGCCGGTCTAGAACCACCTAACCTAAGACGTTGTCGTACCTGCCTGCCGACACACATACAGTTACGTGGTCGCGTTTGGCGGTCACCTTCTTTGGATACACTACTGGTACTGTCCGAGCTTACGTGGGGTAACTCCAACCTTACTTCAAGTTGGGAATCAATTAACGGTATGCAACAGCTCTAACTACATATGTACTTCTAGACTAACCGGGTACTTACAGTGGGCACATGAGTCCTCTGCATCCTGTGGCTCATATGCGCTGTGGCTTGCTGGTACGCAGAGAGGTACGTACCTAGGTACCCGAGCTTAGCCAAAATCCTGCCAAAGCTTACCCATGTCACCCCACTGAAGCCCACTATTTCCCGCAGGTATGTACTGAGGTTTATCAAGGTATGACGACATAGGGATATGAGCACATCGACGATGGAGGGAGTAAGCTGTATTATTGATAGCTACCCCTCGTATATTTGGTCCACAGCAGTAAAAGAGGGCATTTATCTGAGCTTAAGTAACCTATGACGTGCCTGTTGATCCAATTCTTGGTAGCCGATATATAGTCCTGTAGTCAGAATTCACACTTCAACTCCAATCCACCCATCCCACCAACGAAGCAATCTCACCAGAATCGCACACCAAATCCCAAAACTTACAGCCTTATCTACACTCAAGCTCTTACCCAACCATAAAATCCATCATGTCTTCCGTATCACAAAACGAGGGCCGCCAATCTCCTCCCCCCGAGCAGCAATCGGGCGCCCAACTTCATGATGTTCCCGCCTCAGGTCAAGGAACCGACAAGATTGACAACAAGGAGCAGAAGAACGAGGACCAGCTAAAGGTAAATACTTCGCCTCACATCACCTCACCTCACCTTACTTTACCAACCCTCTCAATCGCACAAATCGCACCTGTAAGAAGTAAGAACCATAGCTAATTATCTGTCTCCCAACCTCCAGAACCTCACATCCAACCCCGCTGGCCCCATGGATGCATCACTAGGTGAAAAGTTCGCCAAAGGCGCCGCCAAGAAATAAGGGAAATGTGGGGAAGGGAAGTTGTGAATGAATTGATACCTACCGGTAATTGGTAGTCACTGGTAGACTTGCATATTTAGCCGCTAATAGCAGGCTCGATGAGTCTCGGGCAGTCCTACGAGATCCCAGGGCATATATGACGGCATGTGGGACGCGCGGGTAGCTTGTTTTACGACGGAATGAATGTTTCATGAATCTTCAGTTACTTTCTTTGCTACGTGGTATGTGACATGTTTGAAGGCTTGTCGTAGACATATATCGTAAGGTATCATCCCGTTATGCCACAACCCTACCGAGCGAATGTCTGGTCAAGCGCTTATTTATAACTTTAGAACACAACCTAAAGCTCATGATTTGCTAGCTGGTGTATAAATTCAATGGAATGTAATGTCATCGTATTCATTTGACTCATAGAGTAGGAAATGATATCCTCAGCTGCACGATAAGCAGCCCTATCTGAGTGAAGATCAAACAGGAAAACAAGACGACTCTTTTCATTACCCGAACGGATTGGCATTATAAAATACACTTAGGTCATCGTCATTCGTGAGTTCATCAAGCCAATCATCCATACAACACTGCTTTATGCCTTCTCATCCGAGGCAACCTTCGCATAGCTAGAATCTCTAGAGGGTGCCTGGGTTGGGGGCTGGGCTGATGCGCTCGAAGGAGCGTTCGATGTGGCTGGGTCATCAATATCAGTGAATGTTATAATAAATACTAGAATCGCCATTCTCGAGTTCGCGGTGCATGTGAGGGGAAGATACTCTGCAATACCCGCCAGGTGGTAGAAGCTATGCTGTTCCTAGAGCCGCTCGTTGAGTGCGCAAGCATCTATCGCAGCCGCATCGCTGAGGTGGGCATATGCAGGCTTCTCCAAGACCACGGCAGTTGCAGATATAATCACCGCTCTCACAAGCCACGGGACTCAATATCTGGCCTTTGGACATAGACTCACCAGACTCCGGGGCGCTAGCCTCCGTCTTTTCCTTCTCCTTCTCCTTGCCGAAGACGCGCTCTAGGCCAGAAGCCTTATAGGCGCTGCCACCGTGCTCTTCTTTCCTGAGCTCCTTCAATCGCTGGGCTTCAGCGTGAATATCTTGGGCTTGGCGTTGACTGTCGGTGTAGAACTTGACCAAGCGTTTACCCGTGGGAGTGTTCGTGGCTTTCTCAAAGTACGACGCCAAACCACCGAAGAGGCTGTTGGCTCGGTTGGTGATGCCGTAGGATTGGTCGGCCGCCTTGGCGCGGTCGGTGGCATGGAACTTTTGGTCGAGCTGGGTCAGGGTATTCATGAAACGTGTAGATACGCCGCTGTTAGAGTCACGGACAAGTAAGTACTATAGATCATGGGAATACCAGCATAGCATCAACAGCGGCATGGCCGTAAGTCATAATCGGGAGAGGATATAGGAATGCGTACTGTTTATGGTCGAGTTCTATCGCACGTTCAATGGCAGCATCACCAATGACATAGCCATGTGCAAGATACTCGGCAAGAATGCGACTGCGGGGCTTCTCCTCCTGGGTGATGTGATCGGTATCACGGTCAGCGCTGCCGGCTTGCGGGGCGACATCGTCGGCTTGACCGTCAGCGGCGGTAACAGAAATCTGGGATCCATCGAGCTCGGTGTTGTTTAGGAGCTGGGCGGTCTTGGCAGCCGTCTCCTTCTCGAAAGTGACCTCAGCATCTTGGGTGCCGTCTTCCGCCTGCGAGACCTTGATGTCGCTGATCTTGCCACTATCAAGGCGGGGTGGGTTAGCATGTCGAAGTTCCATGACCTTTGCATGTATGACTGGGATGGTAGAACGCGCCGCGACTTACCAAAAGCTGAAGAACTCTCTGATCTGCTGCTCCTTCGTCTGAGCAGAGATCTTCTTGACGTATACAGTTAGATTGGGAGCCATGGTGGTGCACGATATACGATACGGGCAACTAAGAAAGGTGCAATGTGATATTGCAGAGGCAAGATGATGAGAGAATACGCGTTGTTCTGTTTGCGATAAAGTTCTTGGATTTAGTAGAATAAGTAGTAGGTAGGAAGAGTGTAGAAACATCTAAGGCATGAGGGGCTCTATGTATGTAGGAGGGAGGCCAGCAAGAAAGTGAGAGGTGGACCGACCCATTGCTTGCTTGCATGGTACAGTTAGGTACAATGTACCGAGCACACATACCTAGGTAGGTTTGTGGTGACGCATGCGCGAGAGCTACATAACGCCTCCTACAGATGTTGGGGGTTGGAATGTGCTCCCTTACGGATAGGCAACACCTTTTCAAAACGAGGGGCAATGTCCCCCCAGGCCCAAGCAAAGCCAAGAGGGGTCAGAAGACAACAACGTCATACTTAGGTACCACAAGGTATGTTGCTATTTCGAAGTGGATTAGGTAAAGCAGGTACCACACCGCAGGTACCTTCAGGTAGTACCTACTTTAGGTACTTATATCCCTGTTTCTTCATTACGCATCACTGTGGCGCAGGACAGTTTGTACCTAGGTATGTACATATAACGCCAGCCACAGTCTAGACGCTCCACTTTCACATGTAAAGCCATGACCCATTAACTACCTACGGCGCTGTACCCTTCTGGGGTTGTCTCTCAACTCCAGCCTCAACCTCGATGCCAACGTCATCGCCAGGCATACCGCGAACCCGAAGCCGGCCAGACCAACGTTTGTCCAATATACCGCCCTGTGGCCTCGGAGTCTGTTATGCACCGTCAGCTTCCCGCCACCCATCGCGCTCTTTTCTACTGTCCCCGCGATACCTAGGCCCAATCCCACACCATAATAGGCAACCGTGCAGACCAGGTTCGCCGCTATGCCGCCGTGCTTCTTGTGTACCAACGTCAAAATCATCAGCGTAGCCACTGGCACGCTCGTGTAGAAGCCCCATGCCATGAATAGTATGCTTGGGAACAGTTGCTCCCAGTAAGTCTGCCGAATCTGCATTGTCGCCATGATGATGCCGCCTATCGTGATGCTCAGCATGGCGACACAAAACACGACATCCAACCCGACTCGGCGGAGGATGAAGCGCGTTATCACGGCGGTGCTGCAACCGACAACCACAATGGGAGCGAAGCATGTAGTGGTCTATATACCGTTTGGTCAGCCAAACGAACGTAACTCACTCTCAGCCATCGCGATCCTGTCACTCACCATTAGTGGAGGTGTTGACTGCAGCTTTTCGACGAACTGCCAGCCGTAGAAGATCCAGATACCGAAACATGAACTACCACAACCTAACGCCACGAGGATCCAGCATACTTCCCAAGACATCGCCGAATACGGGATGAGAGGCCTTGGCGCCAGGCAGGTTTCTATCATGATGAATAACACTGCTAGCACGACACTCATGAACAGGATCACCTCGATGTACGCATGCGACCATCCTACTTCGTGAGCCTGGCTCCACGCAAAGCCAAAAGACCCAAGGGAAGTGCTGGCCGTTATCATCCCGGGGAGATCATAAGCCAATGTAACCACCCGTGCTCCAGATAGTAGGTTTCGTGCCCGAGGAGAGGAGGGTATGGTGGAGCAGCTGATGACCCCGAGCACGGTGAGTGCTATCGACAATGTCCAGAAAGCCCAGGGCCACCATGCCAGCTTAACCAAGATGCTCGCCGCAAATGCACCTAATATCAAGCCAATCGGTGACATCGCTGCATAAAGTGTGAATACTACCGCCTTGTGGACCCCTTGCCCGCGTATGGTCCTCAGCAGCGCCAGGCCAGTTGGCAGAGTTAGCGCAGCTCCTAGCCCTTGGAACGCTCGACTGGTGATGAAAAGTGACCGAGTCGAGTAGAAAGACGCGCCGACGATGAGGGACCAGGAGGCTGACCATGCCAAGCCCGCGACGAATACGCGCTTGTTACCGAGTATCTCGCCCAACCTATTGGCGGTCAAGATAAACGCGCCCAGCGTTACAGTATACGCTGCTATACACGAGCTGAGGCTATTCGCGTTCGCAACGTGAAAGCGAGACCCTACACCTTTCAAGATAGGTAATGTTATGCCAATCCCTGCTTCTGGCATGGTGTCAATTTCTACACCCTGTATTTTTGGAAATGACGCCATGAATGATCGACTTACGAGCACACAATTGAGCGATGCATATTGTTAAGACGAACAGGGTCTCAGACAACAGCGACATCTTCAATTTTCCTTCTGGTGACACATCACCCCGTAGGGTAGTACTTGACTGTATTTGTTGCGGCCATGGACTTTCATCTTCATCGTATATACTGCTGCTGCGAATTAGTGGCACGGAACTTATGCGAGGTCTTTCGGCTAGCGTATAGGTCCTTGCAATCTGTGGCGGGGGCGCAGGTCTTGGTTTCGGCACGTGTCTCTCTGTACGGCGGGATAAATACGATAATGGCGAGCTTATGGGCTGCGACGAAGAATATTCCTCATATCCATCATCATAATCGTTCTCATCATCGCTATCGGCTGAGAATTTCGACACGGGGTCCGGTGCCGAGACTGGCGACGGGAAGAGCGACGAGGGTGGTGATGGGAATGGTGTCGGGGCCCTCCTCCTGCTGTGAATGTGGCCCGAGGGCGCATCTAGCTCATGGAGGCTGTGAAGCTCAATGTTGTAATTATCATGACTCCAAACCGAATTCCTAAATGCACCGTCTTCGAACGCCATGATTGTACCGATGCCATCGACGCTTCACTGGTTCGCGATGCTCAAGTACACCATTCCCGCTTGCTCATAGCATGCCCGAGGCACCAGCCCACTGAGCATCTGCTATGCTTTTTTACTTATTTTAGTCTCTGTAGCTAGAAACTCAAACTACGCTGGGCATCTCACATTGTGGCCCATCACATGCCCAAGGTAGCTGAGTTCGTGTACATTTTTCGTCTCTCTCGCTCTCACACTCCGCAATACTACCGTAGACCAAATTGATCATGCCGAATTTTGCATTTCATTAAGCTTACACTTTGTATAGCTTCAAGCTTAAATAGGCGACTGTCCAGCTCGTTCTCTCCCGGGACGCTCGTCTGCCACAATACACGCGATGTGTTCACCTCTTGATAGGTGGAATTGTCACTGCTAAGCACATTATGCTACAAGACCACAGGATATCAGAGTAAGACCCCTTGTTAGTGGCAAAGCATCTAGCATCTTTACTCGGCAACGCCATTTAACCATTTCTATACCGTGGAATTACGACCTGATTTGGTGCTTATCGAGTGAGACCAATACGTAGTTCTCGGAGAACCAGGACGGAGTGTTTCTTACTAATCATCGACTTCCGGTCTACCTGTACTGCTAAGGGGAGATTAGAGGTATACAGGAGCCCAAATATTTCTCCTTCGTTCCGAGTATCGCATGAGGCTTAGGTCATTGGCCTCGTGACGACGTAGAAAATAGCAATCAGATTCAGCTGACGATTATAAGATGATCTTTCCATGATAACGGTATAAGGAACACTGCTGGCTCTTCGCCAATAGATCTTACGCTAAACCTTGCTATTGGACGACCAGAACTTACTTATGGGCCCCAGAGCTTTTGCTGTGCGCAAGCACCTCACTCAGTTCCGCAAGGACCGCGATGCCACGATTCGGTTCATGTGGGGTTGCCTTTTTTTTTTTTTTTCATGTCTTCAGAGAAAACACAGAGAAGGCGAAAATTTACTGTGTTGAAGTTGAAGGCCCATAAACGCGTCTCGAATTCCATCTTGGACCTAAAGCACATCTGTGTAATCGATTCAGGTCGCGGGCATAGGCCTCATATCATGACACGACACAAATTCGAAGACTCTAATTTAACTAAATTGCATTCAAATTTCACTACTTATCTACAAGTACGTCGTATATCAAGAGCTTGCGGATCTCAAAAGTATAGGATACTCCTCTCCACCATCGGCCATGCCATCGATGAGCGCCGCAACACCAGGATGCAGTCCCGCCGATACTGCCTTGGCCATCCACTCGGGCCGCGGGACAACATCATAAGGCCTACCCTGCTCTTCCACCCCCAGATCCGCCAGCGTCTCAAGCGGAATCACCTCATCACCAACGTTGTGTACATACGTGACACTTGCGTCGCGGGCAGCACCATCAAACAGCTGTCGAGAGATATCCTCACACACGCTACGCACATTCACCAAATCCAGGCGTCCTTCTTTCCTCTCCATCGAGGGCACAGACCTCAGCTTCTTCACGTACGCCAAGAAGGCGTTGATCCAGTCTTTCTCGGCCGTGGGGCCAATGGCATCGCTGCCCTCGCGGATAATGGTCGAGGGCCGGTGGATGACGACCCGCAGCCCGTACTGCGCGCTCATCTGCTCCAGGAAGCGCTCGCACGCGTACTTGCTGCAGGCGTACCCGAAGGAGCCGTCCGGCGTTTTCTCCGGCGGCACCACGATGCGGGCCGGCGGGAAGCCGGCGGTCGAGCTCTTCTCGTGGTAGATGCCCAGGCCCGCCGACGAGATGTAGTGGAAGGGGATCTGGCGGCTGAGACAGAGTCGCGCGAGAGCTACTGTAGAGCCGACGTTGGCGGCGCGGACGTCGACGTAGTGCTTGAGATGGGAGGTGTCGGCGGCGTTGTGCACCACTGCGTCGGCTTTTGCGAATATCTCTTCGGCTTCGTCGTCGGAGAGGCCGAGGAGTGGAGCGGCTAGGTCGCCTTCGTAGTAGGCGATGCGCGAGTCTTGTGGGAGTTCACCTCGTTTTAAGCGGGGGGCGAGAGAGCGGACAGTTAGGCAGATGACTTTTTCCACGCTGGGGAAAGACAGGAAGTGGGATAACATGTGATGTCCGAGGAGTCCAGTGGAGCCTGTGAGGACTATGGTACGAGGGGGGTAGTGTACGGGGTTGAGCTTGGTGTTGATGATCACGTTGGCCATGTCTGCGGGAGGACGAGACTCCGAATCCCAATCAATGGAGCTGCCATTCGTTACCTCAGTTTTATGTACGCCATTAGTCTTCGCCTTAGACGGCTGTGAAGCAGAGTTTCCATTCTCGAGCTGAGATGATGACTCCCCGTTAATACCATTGGATTTGCTCTGGGGATCAGAGTTCTGAGGAGCCGCCGCCTTCTGACCGTCCGCGCTAGGCAATAGCTCAGGTGGCAAGCTCTCGATAGCAAACTGGATGAGTGATGCCATGGAATTGTTACTCATTATCTTCAACACTGGAACATTGACTTGTAAGTGCTTCAAGAACCACGATCGAATGTCTACAGAGATTAGGGAGTCTAAGCCGATTTCATTGCCCCGCGAGGCCATTAGGTCTTGGTCCGAAGTTGATACCTGTAGAACAACGCGTAATTGCGCGGCGAATGCACCTGATCTAAATTAGCAACAAGCATCATATCTTAACAAGGTGAGATATCCATACCCTCAATAACTTGATACGCTTCCTGTAACGACTGGCACTGGCGTAGTTGCTCGCCAAGTGCCAGCGATTCCTCATCTTGCTCTTCGTCCACAGTGGCTTCCTGGGCGGTCACAAAGGCCGAGAACCTAGGGTTAGAGCACCAATTAGGCGCATTGGGCGCGGATGCAGCTTCAAGCGATACTTCTGTAAGACCTAACGTCAACTCGGGTCCATGCGGAGAGTCTCGCCTGCAAGCCTCGATGGCCTCTGAAATGGCCTGGCACCAGTCCTCCTCGGACAACCTCTGGAGAAGATACCGTTCGACAATACTGTCTTGCTCCTTCAGAGACTGCCGCGCCACGTAGCCAGCGCCGATAATAGCACCGATGTTGACTGCGGCCGAACGCAGTCCTCGTTTGCGACGGTGAGCGGCAAGGCCGCACATGAAGGCATTGGATGCGGCGTAGTTTGCCTGGCCGGCGTTTCCGATTACGTAGTTGATAGATGAGATCAATAAGAAGAAGTCGAGGTCAGTATCGTAGAAAATCCGGTCCAGGTATATACTTCCGTCGACTTTGGGTCCCATGACCTCCCTGAATTGCTCAAATGTCATATTGCGGAGGAGAGTGTCGTGTAACACCATGGCACCCTGAATTACGCCTACTATCGGGGGAAGAGTGGCGCAGATGTGAGCGTGGACAGACTGGAGCTTGCTTTCATTCATAATGTCGCTAAAATGGTGAAAATAAATTGTTAGCAAAGTGTTGTCTATTTTCGTAGAGCGGGGGGTATGTTATCTTACCAAGGCAGCACCACGACATTCACACCCTTTCGCTTGTGCGCGGAGATCCAGCTCTGGTCAATATCTGGCTGTCTGCTAGTGATCACAACATTCGTTGCACCACTGCTGATGAGCCAATCTACTAAAGAGATACCCAAGGCGCGAGATATGCCAACGATCCAGTAAGTACCGTTACTCTTAAATCTTGGTACTCTATCAAGCCTGGAGACTGTGACAGGAAGGACTTCAGTGCCAGCCCAGTTTACTATGCTCAGCGGGTCGTCTGGCTTGTCACCCTTGACCAAAGAATCCAGAGTGACTTTACTAGGGAAAGCAGCAGGTACTTCCTGATCCAGGCTTGCGATCTGTCCAACAGCCTCAAGGAGGGGCTGCACAATGTCTCCTTCTAACTCAGAGGCTGTGGGAGAATAGAGCGTCTCGGCAGTCAAGTCGCTCTGATATCGCCCATTGAGACATTTCATCAGAAGTCTCTCGTTATTGGATGCCTGGGAGTCCGTCCGGGAGAACCCGATGAAGGCTGACAGTTTTGCCGGCAGGAAAATGTCATCTACGTCCGATTGTGTTATGTGCTGGGGTAATTGAATTGATGATAGCTTATTTTCCCGTCCAGCGGAGTCAGTTGTGTAGACGATCTTAACTCCATTCTCCTTGGCCTGGGAAGACAGGGCACGAGCGACAATTTCTGGTGCATTATGGACCATCATTGCTTGCCCCCTACGCTGAGGGCGGAGAATTTCAGCAGAAAGCAGGTGCGCAGACACTGTTGAGAGATAGTCTGCATCAGAAAGACCTGGAAGGGCTGAATAAGCGACCAGTGACTTCTTTGACGCTGTAAAAGTACTTGGCACCTCTGTCAACATGAGAGTTAGGTACTCTGCGCCAGTCTCCAAGCATGAAGCCAGGACTACAAATCGGTTCCCAATCGGGGTATTGACAGCGGATATGGTGGAACATTTTGTGCGTAGCTTAATAGAGGGTTCCACGCCGTTTGTTTTGGATGGCGAAGCATCGGCAATCGGCAACTTGGTAATAATGTAAGAGCCATTGTTATACTCCAAAGACAAGGGAACCTCCGACGACTTGAAGTCAATCTCATGAGAAATGAGTTTCTGGTCGGAGTTGTAACGATCGTTGAGCTCTGATACCTGTCCTAGTCGAGACAGAAGCTCGTGTCCGTCACCGTCACTGACAATTTCGGGCTCTTCGCTCCAGAGTACGTTGTCGCTTTTCCGGGCCGTAGCGTGAAAGCGCAATAGAGTTTCGGCTAAGTATTCTGGTGTCGTTTTCCCAATATCCGTGAGCTCGAGGTGCTGAACTCTCAAATCTGGTGCTTCGTTAGCCGCTACGCGACTCAATCCTACTGTCATCTGCGAGAACGGCTCGTCTGCTAATCGCCCACTCGTCACCCATAGCAGAGTCTTGCCAGTCTGGAATAGGCTCCTGAGAGCATTGAATCGTTCTGCTGTGATATCCTTGAAGACCGGAGAATCCAGCTCCGTCAAGCAAAGGACTGTTGAGCTCATGTCCACTAATTGGTAATCAACATCCAAGAGTGTTGGAAATGAGTAACAATTTGTGATGAAGCGTTGCAATTTGAATAGATCCTGCAAATGGCTGACGAGATGCGAAGTGCGAGCGGTCTGCCCGCCGATGATGACCAGCTTCTCGATCGTAGGCACATCCCATGAGATACTAAGAGGCTCTCGTAGGAAGCTTACGTAGTCATCGACAGCTTGGGAGACAAAGTGGAAAACACTAAATGATTCCTGGAATTCTTTTGGAGGACTGGCGTCCACTCCGGAGAAACCAGCTGCCCGCAGATGCTTGTCCCAGTCCTGAATCGGGACGTAAGGAGATAGCACTCTTCCCTCATTTGCCCCAACCCACCAGCCAGATAAGGGACCAAAGATGTATCCCATGGTAGCAGCGCCCTCCCAAGCATCTTGGCCTTCACCAACAATGAGGAAGCCACCAGGTTTGAGGAGCCTGCGGATGTTGCGAAGACAACGGTTAATGTTGCTCGTGGCGTGCAGGATAAAGAAGCACACAACTAAATCGTAAGTACCCTCGGAAAAGCCCTGCTCTATAGAGTCGTTCTCGACGTTCAACGTCTTGAATACCATTCGGTCTTTATATCGCAAAAACGTCATAGAGGCGTTCTCGAAGAATGCTGCTGAGATGTCCGTATACGTATAGGAGGAAAAGCGCGAGTCTATCTCCCTAAACATTGCCTTTGTTGCTCCTCCAGTGCCGGCACCTTGAATTCATTGATTAGTCACAAGAAAGCTGCGTTATGAGGGCAGTGAAACATACCTATCTCCAGTATATTCATGTGCGGATAGCGATCCGTGAGCTGCTTCACAGTTTGACTAAGCCAATCAGCGGACTGTTTGAGACCCAATGCGTCGACGTAATAACGATCGAGAATGTTATTATTGCCTTCACGAAGATACTCCAGCATAGTACCGTTTCCGGCAAATACGGCGGGCATCTTCGTGCCAACGAGATGCATAATCTCGACATCTGGGCAATGCGAATATGGTTTACTAGCTTCAAGAACGTCTTCGAGCGAGTCGTTCAACCATTCTTGACGATACCACTTGTGTCTTCCAGACTCTGCCACGCTGGCAATATGTCTTGCAAACGTAAGATAGCTGTCCGTTGGATCTTGGAATCTCGCTGGGCTATCCGCGGGTACCTCCCGGTCAAATTTCCTGAGGTAGAAGATTGATATTCTTTCAAGCAAGCTTATAGTGGCACCATTTTCTTGGGTCAGGGGTATACCGCGCGCCGCCACCGTCCCATCTGGTTTGCTGAGAACCAGATTTGGCTTTGAGAAAATCTTACGGTCATCGGTTCCTGAATTTCCAAGGGGAATGAAAGTAGCATCCTGAATTCGTATGGCAACGTGCTGGGATGAGCCTCGAGATACGTAGGAGTGGCCAATGATTCCTCGCTGTGCGAGCTTTCGTGCTGTTACATTACCGTCGATCGTAAGTGAAGTATCTTGGGTCTCAGTGTTTATACGCAAAGACGCAGGATTGAAAATTATCTCGCGAATTGTAGTTGGCAAGTGAAGGGCTCTGAGACGTCCATCATAGGGATAAGCATAAGCTAACATAATGGACTGCAGGCAAGCGTCCAGTTCTGAAGGGGGTATGAGTAAAGCTTTGTCATCCTCCTCAAGTGGCCCTGGCAGTACTAAGCAGTTCGACCGCGCGTGTTTGCGGCGCATTTTGGCCAACGAGCGGAACCGGCCGCTAAACTCATAGCCAAGATCTTTCAGGGCTGCGTAGAAATGCTCATGATCAACCTCTATCATGTGAGGTGGCTCGTGTTTGCGCACAGAGAGCAGATTCTCGTCGGCGTCGCCCAGTTCTACCTCGACATCACCGCTTGCGACGAGCACAAGGTCTTCGGTTTTTTCGGTCGAGACTGCAGCAGAGTAGGTGAAATGGGCCTTTACTTTGTCCGGAAGCTGACTTGTGACGTTGACGATGGAAATAGCGACTTCTATTCCTCCGTCATTTTCGTCAAAAACGATCGCTTGATGTATCACAAATTCACGAAGGTTGATTAGTGAAATTTCCCGGCCTGGTGCTGCAACTTCGCTCATATGACGAGCTGCCTCTACGGCCGCGCATATATAACCAGCCGCGGGGAAGACAGTCTGGCCTTGAACTCTATGACCAACGAGCCATGGCATTTCTTTGACGCGAAGCAAGTGCTTCCAGCTAAGATGATGCGATGCGCTATCAGCTGACTCATGGCCAAGCAGAGGGTGGAGACTGGCTGGCTGTCTTCTTAACTTGCGAGAAACACGGGACTCGTGCCAATATCTAGTCCCATGGTTCCAAGGATATGCGGGAAGTCCTTTCAGGAGGCGATACCGATGCTTTTCGTTGGCCATGGCACGCTCATAGCTATCGAGGTCTACACCTGATGGGCCAAGATACGACCACAGGTATCCCAGAGCAGAAGACATAGCTTCCACGGCCGTTTTCCCACGCATGAGTGTTCCATGGTACGGAAGCTCTTTGCCGAGGGTATTCAAAATTATCGACTTCGCAGGACTCTTCAAAGCGGGATGCGGACCAACCTCAAGCACTACATCGCAGGGGCGTGCGACAAGGGCAGCTTTGATGGCTTGTGAGAACAAAACAGGTCTGGTCAAGTTATCAGCCCAGTAGACATCGCCTAGCCCTAGCGTGTTGGAATCAATAGCTTGATTATTGACACTGGAATACCAGACACAGTCATTCGATTCCGGTTTTAATGATTTGATGCCACACCGACGTAATGAGGCTACATATGGTTCGTAGCAGGGCAGCATGTGTGGCGAATGGTATGCCCTATCAACCTTTAAGCGGCGGTGGAAAGTCCCTTCATCTTGAAGTATTTCCTCTAATTCCGCGATTGCGTCTACATCGCCGGAAAGAGTCACGCTAGAAGGCGAGTTGACTGCCGCTATGACCATACGGCCTTCAAAGACTCTGTCTGCACATAGTTCGGCAGCATCTTCGGGCGACGTTTCAACTGCTATCATCGCACCTTTGACATCAAACCCATTCGGGCTAGACGCGAGGCAGAGGTGTACGCCACGATAGTACGAGATTACGATAGCGTCCCGAGCGCTTAGAAAGCCAGCTGCGTAAGCAGCTGCGATCTCACCTAATTTTCGTAATTAGAGATTTAGAATTTTGCCACGATCAGCAGAAGGAAACCAACCTGATGAATGTCCGACGACAGTATGGAAGTGCACTCCACCTAACCGAAGAAGGTCGACAAGGAGAATCTGGATTGCAGTGCACAATGGCTGCGAAATAGCGGCCTCATGAATTCGCGAACTAGGCTCCGCGAGTAACTCGTCAATTAAAGACCAAGTGGGAGCATCTCCACCGGGGAGCTCTAGAAGGAAAGATTCTAGCTTCTGAATGACGTTTCTTGCCCTTTCAGATGAGCGTATTAATTCAGCCCCCATGCGCATATACTGGGCACCCTGGCCAGTGAAGATGCCAAGAACTTTGTTATTAGTATCAGCGAGGGCTCTAACGCCGACATTGGATTCGTGCTCATTGAGGTGAGTTAGTATCTTTGCAGCAAGATCACTAGGGGTTGATGCGACAATTGATGTTCGCCAGTTCAATACGGACCGGCGTTCTCGTAACGTCCAAGCGAGGTCGTGGATATTCACATCTTTCCCATCACCAACCAAAAACGTGGAGTAATCGCGAAGCATGTTAGCAAGTGATGCTTCAGAATATGCAGAAAACACTAAAGGAGTAAATAATAGCCTATTAGTTTCGTGTATATTTTGGGCAGTGTCGAAGCTCTCGAGAATAGCATGCGCATTTGCACCACCCTATCCGTTGTCAGCCATGTTATCACATAGAAGGGCCTGCTTTACTCGGACATCTCTAGAAGAGTAGGTCAAACTTACAAATCCAAAGCTGTTAACGCTAGCTCTTCTCTTATCGGTAACATCTGGCCACGGCAAGGCCTTTTGAGGGATCTCAACTTGCTTGTAGAACGGAGCTACGCGATCACTCAATTGTTCAAACAAAAGATTCGGTGGAATACATTTGTTTTGGATGGCTAGACTGGCTTTAAGCACAGCAGCAATGCCAGCCGTGCCTTCTGTATGTCCGAATATCGTTTTAATAGACCCTACGTAAAGTGGCCTTTCGCGCTTTAAGCCATCATCTGCAGCACTAAAGACGCTATGTATGGCCTCAGCTTCTATTGGGTCACCAGCAGGTGTACCTGTTCCATGGGCCTCGAAAAACTGAGGCCGGTCTTTGGGGTTGAGTAGGTCGAGACCAGCTTTCGAGTATGTCTTGCGTATGAGTGCCGCCTGTGCAGAAGCACTGGGCATGGTTATACCTGCATGATAATGTTGGCTTGAGCTGCAAATAGGACATAATGCAACCAGCACGTAATTGTGCAGGAGATAGAAAACGAGTGATTAAAGGAGAAAATACCTGCAGTAGCACCATCTTGATTTAAACTTGTCTCCCGGATGACGCACTCGATGTTGTCTCCATCTTCCAGGGCATTTCGCAGAGTTTTGAGTAGCAAAACGGCCACACCGTCACCACGAGCATAACCGTTAGCTCCTTGATCCCACATACGACTACGGCCATCTGGAGACAGCATGCCCAATTTGCTCTCAATGATGAAGTTTTCCGGTCCCAGGATCAGATTGGTTCCGCAGGCCAAGGCCATCCGGCAGTCACCCTCTCGCAGAGCTTGTAAAGCCATGTGGACAGCGACTAAGCTTGAAGAACAAGCAGTATCGATTGAGATCGAAGGCCCATGCCAATCGAATGTATATGAAACACGATTAGATAGTATACTTCGTGCTGCTCCAGTCGCATAATAAGTTGGAGCGTCCTGGATATCTTCCAGGATCATTTTGGCGTAATCATCGCCCATAGACCCTGCGTAAACGGCCGTGTCGCTGCCGCGTAGCGCCGGCACGGACATACCGGCAGATTCGAGTCCTTCGTACGCAACTTCTAACAAGACTCTCTGCTGAGGATCTAATGCTTTGGCCTCTACCGGTCTGATACCGAAGAACTCGGCATCAAAGGCGCCGGGATCCTCGTCGAGGAAGTACGCATGCTTGACATTGCTATGTCCATGATATGAGCCATCGGGGTGATAGAAGCCCTGATACTTGAATCTGCTTTCCGGAATTTCTTGTAGGAGGTCCCGGGGCTGAGATAAGAGTTCCCACAGCTTAGAAGGGGACGACGCAGAACCGGCAAAGCGACATGCACTGCCCACGATCGCAATAGGTTCATTCGACTGGCCAGCCATAACGTCGTAAATGACAACCTTCTCCGACTCAGAAGGAAATTCGGCGTGACCACACTACCATTGGGCCCTCGTTTCTATTAACTAAGGTATAAAATGGTGGAGGTAACTAAGAGAAAAGCGGTTCTTCACGATGACCGACGTTCATAATAAAGTTGTCAATCGAATCTACACTACGCTTCTTATCAGCAGGGGCCTAGACTCCGCGAATGTCGGTCTGCGCTGATAATTGTCATCCCTACTAGTAGTCAAGGCGAGCCCGACACTATGCGACGGCTGCAACGGTGGCGTTGTAGTCTGTTATTGGTTCAACACGACACTACCACGTGGTTGCGGTTGTATCTATACTACGACAAGCATCCAAGCATCTTGCATCTACTGAGACACAACTTACTGTTTCACACGGTTATCCTTTCTATGCATTCTTCAGGCACAGCAGCCCTATCGACAGGAACACAGTATAGGTAGTGTAACAGTGCCCGAACAAGCAAGTCTCTGGACAGTCTTACCGCATCGAAAGCTTGGCAGATGATTATACTATTGTATAAGCAAATAGCGGGGGACAAAACTGTCCTTACACTAATCCGAACAAGTGATCGGCGGTGTTATCAGCGCCGATTCGACCCCTTACGCTGTTCCCACCGACCGTCCTTTAGGAACTGCCCTAACAGTAGCATGGTTGACTAAGAGCGACACGTCTTTAGCGTGCTGGATTACATACCCAGTACGGAGCGTAGCGCAGGGCCGCCCATCGATCTAAAAATATTACGCTATACTCAATTTCTACTACATATCGTTGGCCGAGGTAGAGACCCTCGCAAGTCCCATCCGAACGTGCATATGCAACTAATCTGTAAGGGTTAATTTGCTTCGCCCCCAACTGCTCTACAGAGTAGCATCCATCATGTCTAAGCTGACGTGGGCTTACCAGGTAGTTCGATCCCAAACCCTCTGAAGGATTCCTCTGCGGAGACGGGCTGTTTAGGTGATAATGTCGCAATGGCTATCCCTTCCTTCGCCGATGTTTCTCTCGTCGCCTTTTTCTGTTCGAGTGATCTCGAGTGATATGTCGATGTCTTGCTGTTGTTCGACGTGAAATTGCTCGTTGGGAACTTGGAATCATCTATTCGCCATGGCTTTTATGGTTTTTAATAGCCCGGACCAAACGGCTACATTCTTTCTGTGTATTTTCACGACGCCAATATGCATCTTGCTGACAGTCCTCCGATTCACTTCCACGCAGCGACGCGGCAGGAAAATCGGCCTTGAAGATTGGCTTGCTCTTGCTGCACTCATCATCTACCTGGCATGGGTGGGATATGCGCTCGCAAGTAAGTCCTATTTCATAACGTATTTCATAATTTCGAGGTTCAATTTGCCTTTTCGGGTCCTTTTCACGCGCGCTTGGGCCTTCTGCGGCTGACTCAGTCTTAACCATTCTAGCTGTCATTATTGAGAATGGTCGAAACGTGCTCGAGCTCGGTGCGCTCCCCAAGTCAACTACGCTGGCAATTATACAGGTCAGTCCATCAAATGCATCATCTGTGTTTACCGCCTCGTGCTAAAGTGTCGACCAGGCCGGATATGTCCTCGACGCGTTCTATGTGTTGAACCAGGCATGCGCCAAATTCTCAATCCTGGTCCTCTACTACCGAATATTCTCTGCCAATCGAACTTTCGTCTATTGGACCTATGGCGTTGCAACCGTTACAATGCTGTGGTTTATTTCCATGTTTGTCGAGCGGCTTCTCGTGTGTAACCCACCTGCCAAGCTCTGGGATCCTACCATACCAGGATTCTGTGTCAACAGCCAGATCGTTGTTGCCGCCGGAGAATCGGTCAATTCGCTCCTCGACTTCATCATGATCGGAATGGCGATATATGTCGTTGGAAAGTTAAAGATATCGACGTCCCAAAAGTTGCAGCTGAGTCTGATATTCGCGATTGGTGGATTGTAAGTGCACAGCAATTGAGTCATGCGACTTTTTTGAAGAGCTAACCATGTACAACAGGGCTGGCATCGTTGGTCCCATCAAAATAGCATTCGCATATGGAAAAGTTACCAAAGACGGAACCGACCTTCCATTGCTGATAACGCAAATGTCCACGAGTGTCATTTGTTGTTGCGTGCCGCTTCACAGGTCCTTCTTCCCCGATTTACACATCTTCAGGACTTTAAGGTCGACCTTCTTCTCGTCCCGGAGCAAGACAAGCCAGCATGACGAGTCGACAAATGGCTTGCCAACTATTCAGACCATTGGGCAACGTTCAACCAATAAACGAGGATGGAGTGAGGAGGATTGGCTGCCACTGCATGAGGGTACCAATAACGGAGATCTGACCGTCCACGCCTGGGCAGACAACGAGTCGCAAAGGTCAGGGAGAGAAGGTGGTCCAATCTACACAACTCAAACGTTTCATCAGGTGGTGGAACATCACAATTAGCCTCAGTGTAACTCTATAAGTTTATTTCTGTAGATGTCATTATGAGCCAATGATAGACGATTGTTATATTATGAATTATAGCCTGCCATCTGCGGATCACAATGTTAAATCTCTTCCCTCACAGTAATAGAACTCTTCGGTTGCCTTCCACCTTTAGTTAGAGCAAAGGTTACTAGCGGCAAATAGCGGCATGCGAATCTGTGCCGCTGATCCCAAGTTAGACTTTTTTAAGGCAATTGAATTCCAAAGCGTCTCTAATTTGAAAATGCAAATAGCGGGATGTCAAATACTCTCCACGATGTGTTGTCGATATGTGATATTAAGCTCTTCTAATACTAATATACATTGAGCATCTTTTAATCGACTATCTTTACATGGTACATAAACGCCCACTGTCATCTATATAGAACTCGTCACCCCCTACTGCAAACTGCCCGTACAGGAGCTGATTAGGATCATAAGTGTGCTTGACACTCAACAGCCGATCGTAGTTCACTCCATACATCTCCTGCTTCCAGTCTCCTTGATACCAAGGATCTATCTCGTTCAGATATACTCCCGAATCAGGTGTAGCCGCCTCTACCAACGGTGTATGCACACTCACTAGCTCTTTCTTGATGGCAAGGTTCGTCTCTAGTGGCACCTGGAAGTTCCAGTATGCAGTGGGATTGCATTGAGCGATAGCATTTCTCCAGGCTGGTAACACTGAATTATCGGGATGCTTTGCGTCAGCAACGCTGATGACGTTACAGCCCACACCGAAAGTCCCGTCGCTCACGATCTCTCGGAATGCGCCAATAAGCTGGGCATTAGCCGTGGTGTTGAGGACCGTAGATCGTGGGATGAGCCGGCTAGTCCATATCTCCGTTGGGGGAAATGGACCGTAGGGTATTGGCCCTAGTATACTGTTGAAGTAGTCAACATAGTTGGCCGACACATTGGGCGTAAGGGTGTAAGTGAGGTCAAGTCTCTTGAGCTCGGCGACAAATGGATCCAGGAGGGATTCTACAGCAGAAGCCGTCTGATCCGGTAGTGTGAAGCCAATGACAACGAAGCTGTTATTGGTGACATCCAAAAGAATAGAGTTATTCGTGGCAACGAAATTAGTAAGGTTCTGGAACCAAAGTTCAGCAGCTTCCCAGTAGGCGTCCTCCTGGGCAGTGTCGTTGAAGCCAAAGGTAAGTATGGCACTGGCGATGGGACCATCGGGATAAACCTTGGTGGTCATGCTCAAGACAACGCCATATGTGCCTCCACCGCCTCCGCTCAAAGCCCAATACAGGTCGGTATTGTTCTCAGGGGTGGCCACTAAGTACTCACCGGCGGCAGTGACAACCTCCCATTCAAGAACATTGTCCGCCGCCATCCCGTACGCACTGTTTAGCATGGAATGACCACCACCTTGGGTGTATCCTCCGGCAAGCGACACGCTAGCACATTCGCCGCCGACAACCCGGTATCCCGCTTCGGCGGCAACTGCGATGGCTTCACCGCCAATAACACCTGGACCAAGCTTCATAGCCGGTCCGGTGTATGTACTACCTTCATATTGTTCTATTATTTCGGCTGTTTTCAGATTAAACATCCATAGCGAGAGAGCACCCTTGCCAGTGGATTTGCCAATGTAACTGTGAAATCTGCTGTCAACTTAAAGCTCAGCTTGCACCACGTGGGCAGTAGGCCCACCGAGAAAAGAGAGATCCACAACTTACTCATGGCCAGTAGATTTGACGACTAGACGAACGTTCTGTTCGTGAGCGAAATCAATAGCCGCTATCACATCGTCGGCGCCAGTAACATTGACAGAGTACGACGCGTAGTTTCCAAGTTCGCAGGGCTTTGAACTGTCCGTGAAGGGGTCACAAGATTGGTTCTGGTAGTAACCATTCATAATCTCTGCCGGCTTCAACTCACTGCAGACACGGGGACACTGGTTAGAACAGACACCACTGGGCCACAGTGATACGATAAGATCACCTACTAAGTTTCGGAGAGACTCCATGTCGTCTGCAACGTATTGCAAGCATCTTGATTGAAAGCGGAAAATGGTGCTGTGTGGCAAACGCTTGCCTGGGGAATTGTCTGAATCAGCCGACCTTGGATTGTAGTATTCAACTGCGTCCAGGTTTCCTCGTTGGGCCAATCAGCGTCGCCGGGGATAGATCTACACGTCGCATCGACGCTTGTAAGAAGTGCCAAGGCACATATCCCAGCAACTGCTGGTTTCACAGGAAAGAAAGACATGCTGTTCTTGGTGTAGTTGAAGAACTGCATCTACAACGACAGAATTTGAGCCCCAAGGTCGCTGTCTACGTTCCCTACGGGCCCCACGAGCTGCTAAATCACAAGTCTTATATGAAATCCGCGTAGACTAGGTGACGTGCCTGGCGCATTAGCATACTAAGATGGGGGCTCAATGCTAAGCAGGCCAGGGTGCTCTTCCTACAGCCTAGGGGCACTGCTAGGGGCATTGCTAAAGTGGCTTATTGATGTATACTAAGCGGCAATTGTCCCCTAGTTTACAACCGTTTCACTGAACCGGCAGTTCAGATAATTATAACTCTTAGTGTGTTAGGTCTCCAGAGGATAGTTGTTGTTGGATGACGATCCGTTAAGGCATGTTGTGAGACCCGAACTTGCGCCTAACTGACGTTGCATCCAGTCGGCCGGGTCAGCGTTGGCATCCACTGCTGGTCCAATTACAACGGGTGGCCGCTGTAAATTACGCTTTGGCTTATTAAATTAGCGACACGTAAATCAGCTAATGATCCCTTTAATAATCAGCTGAGACCTTGCCCTCACCACTCTTCCAAATCTCCTTTAGGATCCATCCTCTCACCACTGACTGGAACTAGACCTAGACCTGGACCCTACTTATCCTTATCGTCATCTCATCCCATAAAGCACCATGCCATCATTCTCGACTGTCTGGACCAATTTCTTCCCGCCGGCGCCTACCTTTGGCGAGCGGGATATTCCGGACCTTGCCGGGAAGATATATATCGTGACAGGAGCAAATTCCGGCATTGGCAAGGAGGTCGCCACATTGCTCTACAAGAAGAATGCGAAGGTTGGTGAAGCCCTGTATCTGTAGTGTAGACCGTTCCCCCCACCTTGCAATTCCCGGTCGGCCCCTCCGTGGACGGCGCGACACACCAGTCTGCCTAGCTCGACTACACTACACTGCCTCCACGATGATTACGTCTAACTCAGCTTACAGGTCTATGTGGGAGCTCGTTCTGAGTCTAAGGCCCAGAAGGCCATCAAAGATATCAAAGATGCAGCGCCCTCATCCACGGGAAGCTTGATCTATTTTCACCTGGACTTAAGCGATCTTACCAGCGTCAAGGCTGCCGCAGAGACGTTCTTGGCACAGGAGAGCAGTCTACACACTCTATTCAACAATGCCGGAACCATGGTGGCCCCGGTTGAGCCTCCGCTCAAGACAGTCCAAGGCTATGAACTAGCCTTGGGCACAAACTGCGTTGGCACCCATCTATTCACACAACTTCTCATGCCTACCCTTATCAAGACGGCAAAGGCATCGCTTCCCCACAGCGTCCGCATCATCTGGCTTAGTTCATTTGCCCTGGAGCTCAGTGCGCACCGTGAAATTGGTTTGTCGACGGACAACCTGGACTACCACGTCCCCAAGGACGCTGAGGAGCGCTATGGACTTAGCAAGGCCGGTGTGTGGGCGCTAGGCGTTGAGTACGCCCGTCGCTACAAGGACGACGGCATCGTCAGTGTGCCGATCAATCCCGGCAACTTAACTACCGAGCTTGCGAGAGACCAGCCTTTCCTGATCAAGTTTATCGCGAAGTTGGTCTGTTACCCTGCTGTCCGTGGCGCCATCACTGAAGTGTATGCTGCGTTCTCTCCTGAAGCTGCAGCCGCTGACGTGACCAAGACCCTGGGTGAGTCATGTTCTTCGTATTTCTCGTTATAGACTAGTCATATACTTACTATGCTCAGTCGGTCCGTTTGGAAGGATTCTACCACTGCGAGAGGACCTGCCTAAAGCCACTTTGCCGGAGACTGAAGGAGGTACAGGGGGCACACGCAAGTTCTGGGAATGGTGTGAGGAGCAGATCAAGGGCTATCTATGAGAGGGGCCCTTGGTTGTCCAAATTAAGTAGTTAGACCATAATGGCGCGGTGCTTTCAAGAAGGGGATCCCGACTAGTTCAGACTAGCAAGCTTACTTGCATGTCTAGCATGTGAAGCTATACATTGCTAGTAACCCGATAATTTCCTGCCCGGAACGACCAGTGTAGGTAGATATTCGATAGCGAAAGGCTCCCTATAGTAGGTAAGGCTTGAGGATATGAAGAGCTTATCGATGAAACCGTTACAGCACAGTGTAGCATACAGAATAGATAAGGTAACCGGAAGAATTGGAAACCAAGAGGCTGGGACATAGTAACGTAAGCAACCAAGACATTGTCGCTCCCCCACATCAACTGTGCCGCACTGGTAGGGCTGAGTATGGTCCACGCAGTCCCTTTACTGACTTGTTTCGACTTCCTGTAGCTACCGTATCGAAGCTCGACTAAGAAGTACCATGCTTATAATTCCCGCCAATTCAACCAAGTGCGGCATAACAGATAAGAGACAAGTTGATATAGTTGCCGCCTAACCTCATTCCTGCATATTTAAGATCGCCATGTGGTGTTAGAACCTAGTGTAGTCTGTGAGCTTGAGGACTTGTCGGCACTGTTTTCCTAGTTAGATTGAGGTCCCGATATGATGTCAGTATAAGGTTGCAGTGATCCCTTAGGATTCTTATCCTCGCCATTCATCGCCCAAACCCCATGGTATGTAATGCTATATGTTTCCGCCTGACGAATGATACCGTGACGAACATACCATTGTACGACGAACACGAGGAAATTCTGTTCACATTGATCGACATGGCTCACCGCGACGATGTGACCACGCAACAACTTCAGACGGCCATTATACAGGCTCGACAGGGTAATCACAATCCCGACTCCGCAACCGACCTCCCCTTATCAATCGCCGAGGATGTTCCTATACCCGCGCTAGCCACCGCCCATGATGTGCTAGTTCGCGTTCTGGCCGTAGCTCTTAACCACTGCGATTACAAGATGCCGACCAACTTCCTCGCGGCAGGCGGTTTGGCCGGCTGTGACTTTTGTGGAGTCGTAGTGAAGACAGGCCCACGTGCGGTGTGTCAGACAGGGACGCGTGTATGTGGAGGGTTGTTCCCGTACGGGCAGTACGATGCCGCGGCATCGAAGCCCCCAGGGTGCTTTGCTGAGTTCATCGCCGTCGATAGTCGCCGGCTATTGCGAGTACCAGAATCTTGGAGTGACCTAGAGGGGGCTGCTTTGGGGGCCGTTGGCTGGGGCACTGTGGGACTAGCTATTTCTGATCCCCACGCGCTGGCGCTCGACGGCTTTCCCTCGACCCCAATCGCAGAGCCGGAACCTGTTCTTGTCTACGGGGCCGCCACAGCGACCGGCACCATGGCCTGTCAGCTCTTGAAACTGTGGGTGACACCCGTCTCCATTGTCGAAGAAAGTACCTTGCCTATCCGGATAAGCGTCCAAATCCTCCTGACTTTAGTTACCGATTAAAGGGCCTCGCATGAAGTGGGACGCCCCCCTGAACACTAATACTAGTACTGTATTTTGCTGACCGCCGGGTAAACGCTCCAGGTCAGGCTATCTACCGGTCGCAGTGACTTCGCCTCAGTCGGCGGCATTAGCCGTTGAGTACGGGGCGAGCTCGACTTGCTCCTATACTTCACCCAAGTGCGCAGAGTCGGCTCGCGCGCTTGCGGGCGTTCCCATACGGCACGCATTCGACTGTATCACCAGCGCCGAGTCTGTTGCGACCTGCTTCGCTGCGTTGGCTCGCACGGGGGGCCGTTACGCGTGTATAGAGAGCCTGCAAGACAGTTGGCGCACTCGGCGGGTCGTCCGCGTCAAAGAAGTCATGGGGTACGAGGCTCTCGGCCGAGACTTCCTCGTAGGTTCTGAGACCGAGGGTGTCACGTACACGCGGAATGCAAGCTCAACGCTAGCTGAGTTGTACGCGCGCTGGGGTACAGAGATGCAACGACTGCTTGATGCAGGCTCCGTGAAGCATCACCCAATCCTTCAGATTGAAGGACGATGGGATGGAATTATCAAGGGCCTGTTGATGTTGCGGAGGGGAGAGGTCCGAGGCCAAAAGCTGGTCATTAGGATTGCCGGGGCAGAAGCTCAGGCATGAATCCTCTGTGAACGATAACCCTCCAATACCCTCAACACTTGGACAATTCACGAACGAACCATGTTCATCATGCTTCAGCTCGGGGACCTAATCCTTTAAATGCAGGCTGGGAATGCGACTGTCGTCTGTCGGGTTACATTGAGGCTGTAGATCTTAAATAATCAAGCCAATGAGGCTTGATGATACGCAGATGGCGTTCGCTGTGGTGCGCCATTGGGCGTGTCCCGCCAGCCATCAAGACAGCTGCATGCAATTTGCTTTTGTCTGACTTGAGTAGCATTATATACAGATAGACTCGTTTAAATCGAACTGTAGATGTTGCCAAGATATCTTGAGCTGCCACGTTGTCCACGTTACACTCCTCATAATGACGCTCCCTTTGCTATTCTTGTTACGTACTGATAGGATCTGGTCTCTCTTTTTCTGATGATCTTTGTAAAACACACATCCCGTTCACGATGACCGATTCCTCGCATTCGCCGACTACAGTCTCAATCTCCAAGCGGACGGCCTGCGACCGATGTCGTGGGCATAAGCTCCGCTGCCCGCAAAGAGAGTTTACCACTCAGCCTTGCGGCAGATGTACTAGGTTGGGAGTATACTGTGTTACTACTCTTCAGTGTCCTATAGGGCGTCCTGGCAAGAATGCTACATCTCAGCATCTGCAGAGGCTCTCAATGCCAGAAGTGACCTCTTCGAGTGTTGAACTTGACACAGCGCAGATACCTATCCAGCCAGTTGGAGATTACGATACACATCTATCGATTCCGATCCGTGGCCTCTGCCTCTCTGTAGATACTTACGATTCGAGTTCAATGACGACCTTTTCTCCTTCTGGGAATCAGTATTCAGGTAGCGAAGAGCTCCATGTCGATAATATGAATTGCTCTATCACCGGCGAATCAATGACGAGCCTCGAGGTCTGGCCTGTCCCTGACAATGACAGCAATGTGCTCTCTGAGTCAGCGTCCTCGGACACATTCGGCATGTATAATCATCTCCAAACACAGACGTCTTGCATGTTACAATGTCGCGAACTCTCATCTCATTTAAATCTCAGCTTTTCGGCTCGCCTAGAACACCCTCCCGGTTCGATTTTTCCTACCTCAGATCCGGTGTCGCTCAGGTCAGATGCTGATGCTCTTGCATTGGAGCTATCAGAGCAATGGGGTTCTCAATGCGTTGGCGATAGCCTTCATGATACCACGAGTCTTATACAGCTTATGGAGTCTGATGGGAGGGGGGCCGTTCCTTCAGAGGGAGAGCAGATTCTTTCAAGTTAGTATTGTGGTGGCTCCAGTATACCCATTTCATCGCTGTCATTGTCGCAAGTCTCTATCACACTTTCCCAATACGCCATATTGGACCAGTTGACACCCTTGCCTCATGTTGAAGCAGCAGGCTTCAAAGTCTGGCATAATGTATCACCGACCAGACTTCTCCCATCTTATCAAGTTATTCTAGTGAGGAAACTGTTAGGAGTTCCGACGTCACTACGGGCTTTCCATGAGCCAACCTGCTATGGAGTAGATGTACTTGATAATATCGAGGCACAAGTGATAGTAAATGCTATTGAGTTGAGAAACTTAAAGCAAAGTAGCTACTTGGGTACATAACAAAGGGAGAAATGAGAGTTATCTGCAGTCGCGTCATGACGGGATCATATTAGAAGCGTGCCTCGTTTTCTCTATCATATTGGCCTGATATACATCTTCATAGTAACTGCCATACCGATCCGAGTTTACACTATCTAGTATGACGGATAATGGAATTCTCGCCTTCGTGGTAGTATAAAGGCAGCCTGTCTAACTGCAATTAGGAATTTTGTTTAACCACAGCCTGAAGTAACGAGTGTATAGAGGTGCTCTTCCAGCAAGATAAACATTGCAGATGACGATCATATGGTAATCTCAGCCCAATGAGGTACTCACACGCTCACTGAGTGATTGTGTGTAATTTCAGTGCTCGAGGCCGTTGCAAAGCTATTGTTCACGACAATGCTGTCTCCATCGGTACCATCTAGTGTGATCACGTCTGTCTACTTTCGAATAATAACTTCGCCGTGCATCTGTGCCAGCACCGCCTCATCTAGCTTCATCCACTCTGCCCAGCCCTCACGCATTTCATCCATATCCGCCGCTGAAATTCCAGCCTTGATGTTACTCTCACGTAGGTTGGGACCTAAGGCTATGCCAATCATCCCCGAAGCTAAGTGCAAGCAGTCCATGTCAGCGACTATGTATATCATGATCAGTTAGAAATACTCACCCCATAGTGTTCGATCTTCCTTTTCGGTATAGGACCAGGTGCTAAAACTGGTCGTGATCTGCTCCCTTTTCGCACCCGCTCGCATAGCCCAAGAGAGGAGCTGCCTGCCTGCATCTCTGTGTCCGCCGCGGTCACAGATTATCTTGATCTCAAAGCTGGGGATACATGTAAGCTTCGTGAATTGTACACTATGACCGCCACTTACTCATGGTGGAACTTCAGCACTCCTGGAATCGGTGGCCAGATGACTTCTGTGTCCAGGTCGCCTTCGCGAGCTGCAATCACACCGCCTGGCTTCGTAACTCGGATCATTTCGCGAAGGATGTCCCATGGGTCTTTGTTGTGAGTGAGGACCTGTGTGTTGTCAGCTTGTGGGTAGTTCTAAGCATGATGAATGATGGCTCACCTGATGGCAGTGAACAATATCGAATGTCTCATCTTCGTAAGGCAACTTATGTCCATCTGCCGTCTCGAACACGATGTTCTTTACCCCTTGTTGCTCAACGAGAGCTTGACCGCGTGGGATGACAACGGGGTTCACATCAACGGCCGTAACATGTCCTTCAGAACCGACGAGCTGTGCGAATTCAACGGACATAGAGCCGACACCAGCGCCTACATCAAGCATTTTCAGTTGAGGTTTGCTTTCCCTCATTTCCTTGATCGTGGGGAGCAGGAACACGGCGCTGTTGGACGCCGTGCGCGACTCCATGAATTTGAAGACATTTTCGGGGAGGATACTCCAGTCGTTAACGTGTTTCTCTTCGGACATCTTAGTTTTCGCTATTGAATGGAACTGGAATATTGAGGATTGTTAAATCTGCCAAGCGCGATTCAGTGTTCTTCTGTTTGTTCTTGAAGTCTACACACGTAACGGCTATCAATTTTGGTGTAAAGAGGGGGCGGGGCAGTTAGATTCAAGCCAATTCCTACCTAACACAGAAAATAACATACTGTAGATACTAGGATTCGCTGTTGAGCCGACGTCCCGCTAGGGACGAAAGAGGCGCAGTGTGATTATGCCACCCCACGACCTAAAACAGGCGGTTCAGGAAGTGCTTACCGCCGATCGTCCGGACCGTCGCCGCTTAGGTCGGGGTTCAGGCAATGGTCCCTGAACGTGCATCATGCTGACTGCAACACATTTCACATGGCCCCCAGACTGATTCTGTTGGATATAACGATTGCCTCCGTAGAGTCACGCCATCACAACGTATCATGGTGGTACGATGAGCCCTACCGCCCACAGGTTAAAAGAGGGAGCCAGAAGAAAGAGGCGCCTCAGAAAAAACAATACAGACAATTCTGACCAGACTTCATGCAATTGACTCAAATCTGACAGATTCCAAAGCTCATGGCTAATAAGGGGCTAAGAAGTAGAGGAGTCAGATAAGGTGACCACTGACCGATAGCCCCGACCAGTAGGGACCCACGCTGGCTAATCAGAATCCAGGGAGTAGCTTTACCCTACTAGTGTCAGCGAAATTAAAATTTTAATTATATCTTACCAGTCCCTTATAATAGTTTAATCTTTATTAAAATGTTTAGTGCACAATGCTTGTTTTTTTTTTTACACTTAATTATATATATATATAATAAAGTTAATAATAATTATATAATTATTTATATAAATAATATAAATATAAATATTTAATAATACTTATTTTTTTATTAATAATTTAAAAATTATTAATTTATTTATATAATTTATATTAATTATAATCTTTTTTTACGTTTAGTTTATTAAATTAATTATTTTTTTATCAGTTTATAATATTATTTTTTTAAAGATTATTATTTTAATAACTTTAATTAATAAAGAAAAATTTAAAATTATATTATATTTTTTATATAAATTAAAAAATAAAGATATAGAATAATAAATAATATTTTTTATTATAAAAAATAGATATATTATAATTAATTATATAATAATTTTTAAATTTTTATTATTATTATTAATAAATTGATTAAACAATTTCATTAATTAATTAAAAAAAATATAAAATAAAATAATAATTTTTTAAAGTTTTTAATTATTTTAAAAATATATATTATTAATTAAAATATTATTGAATTTTTAAAAATTAATCTTTTATTTTTAATTTTAATTAATTAAAATATTCATAATAAAATTAACTTATAATAATTATAATGATTTTTAAATATTATTAATATATAAATATTTTAATTAATTTTTATTTTAAAATATATTTTTAAAAATATATTTTTTAATATTAATTTAAATAATAAAATATAAAAAATAAAATAATTTTATATATTTTTTTAATAATAATAATCTATAATTAATTAATAAAATAATTCTTTTTAATTTTAAAAAAATTAAATTTTTTAAAGTTTAATTTATAATTTAATTATTTTATTTTAATTTATAAAATTTATAAAATTATATTTTATTTTTAATATAATAAATAGATTTTCTTTTATTAAAATTAATTTTTTAATTTTTATTATTATAATATTATAATATTTATTATTAAAAAAATTAAAATTATATTTATAATTTTATTTATAATATTTTAATTTTTATAATAATAATAATAAATATTTTTATTAATAATTGTTTTTATTTTTTAATAATAATTAATTATTTATAAATTAATTTATAAAATAATATATTTATATTTTTATTAATTAATATATTATAAATAATTTATATAGTTAATAATAATTTTATTTAATTATTTTATTAATAATTAATTGTTACGAAGAGGGGTGGCCCAAGAGAAGGCCTAGCGCGCGTTGCGCTCTCACACTCGTTCTCCCATTATTAACGCTTATACGGACCCCGCTTACTGCATAAGGGGGTTGGCTGCGACTCCGTCGCTCCGGTCGACATTGATCCTGTCGATCCTGACTGGATCAATATAGTCGACAGCGACTCCATCGATCCCATCTTGGATCGATGCTGTCGACGACGACCTCGTCGATCCTGGGCCGTCTGCGCCCTGACAAAGCGTATTTCCTATGTCTATATAATCTCATGACTCTCCTGTATTTAGTCACTCGTTTAGCTTAGTTCCTCAGCTATCAATCTCATCTCAATTTCTATTGACGACTACTACTCTATGGCGACTAGACTAGTGGTGGGAGTACCAGCAAACCTCCCTTACGGACCACCTGCTGTTAGTCTTATTGTTACCTGCAAATCAAGAACCCCCGCGTACGTCTTATATATCTTCCGATATATAAGAGGTCTGTAACATTAATATAATTTTAAAAACTTAATTTAATTTTTTTATTTTTTTATTTATTTAAAATTAATAAATAATTAAAAATTTAAATTTAATATTTAATTATTTAAAAAACTTTATTATAATTAAAAATGATTTTTTTTAATAATTTATATTTATTTAAATATTATTAAATAAAAATATATATAAATTATTTAATTATTATATTATTTTTAAATAATAATAAAAAATTATATTTTATAAATTAATTAATAATCATAGTTTTATAATGAAATTTTAAATAATTATATATTATATTTATTTAAATATTTATATTAATTATAATAATTTATAAAATTTATATTATAAATATTATAATTTTTTATAATAAGTTTAATTATTATATAATTTTAATTATTTTTTAATATTTATATATTAACTTATTAGTTTTTAAAAAATTTTATTTATATAATTTTATTAATTTCTTTAAATTATGAAGTTATTATAATTATATATTTAAAAAATCTTTAAAAATAATTTAAATCTTTAATTTTTTATTTTATTAAAAATATAATTTTTAAATATTTTATTTTAATTTTATTAATTAAATATATTAATTTAAATATTTTTTTAATATAATATATTTTAAAATTAAATTTAAAAAAAATTATTTAATTTTTATATTATTTAATAATTCTTTATATAATTATAAATTTTATTAAGTTTTTATAATTTAAATAAATTCTAATTAATTTTATTATTTTAATAAAAAATAATTTTTATTTTTTAAATATTATAATAATTATAAATATTATTTTTATTATTTTTAAATTGTTTAAATATTTTTATAATTATTTTATTTAAAATATTTATTTTAATTTTTTTTTAATAAATTTAAAAATAAATAAAGAAATTCTTATGTTTTATATTATATATTTTATAAAATATTATATTAATTTTTAATAATTAAATTTATATTTATTTAAATATAATTATAAATTTTAAAAAATTTATTTTATATATATATTATATATATTCGTTTTAAATTTAATTATAATTTAATTTATTAGAATATTTTTAATACTAAAAATATACATGTTTTATATTTTTTAAATTTATTTAAAGGATTTTATAATATTATTATTATTATATATTCATAATTAATTAATATATTTTATAATCTTTATACTATTATTAAATATTTATATAATTTATATATTATTTATTTAATTATTTGTTTTATTATATTAATAATATAATACTTATTTAATATATTAAAAATTATAAATTATTATATTTAATTAATATTCTTTTATTATTATTTATTATATAAATTTTTTATTTTTTATTTTTAATATTATAATTTTAAAATAAATACTTTTATTAAAATTCTTTAAATATATTTTTTATAAAATCTTTTATTTTATTTAATTTTATATAATAAATTTAATAGAATTCTTTTTAATATTTTTGTTAATTAAAATATGATAATTTTATAAATTATCTTTATTTTCTATTAAATTATAAAATTATTAATAATTAATTATAATATTTTTAAAATAATTAAAAGTATTTTTATTAAATTCTATAATTTTATAAAATTTTAATTTATATTTTTAAAAAAATATAATTTTATTTTATTATTTTTAATAATATAATATTTATTTATATTTTAAAATTTATTAAAATTTTATATTTTTTTAATTATTTTATTTTTAAATAAATAATATTCTTTAATTATTATTTTTAATTATATTATAAAATATAATTTTTTATTTTTATATTCTTTATAAATTATTTATTAAAATAATTATATCTTTAATAATTAATAATATTTATAATTATTGTTTATATATCTTTTTATTATAGTTCTTTATATACAATTATTATTTATTTTATAATTTATATAATCTATATTATATATATTAATAATATTTATATAATTTTATAATATTTTAAATATTTAAATATTAAAAAATTATTATTATTATTTATTATTATTTTATTATATTTATAATTTTTAATAATTAATTAAATAATTAATTAAAATATATATATAATTTTAATTTTAATTTTAATAAATAATATTTTATTATATTTTTATATTTCTTATTATTTTTAAATATTAATTATATTTATAATTTTCTTTTAAAAATAAAACTTATTTTTAAATTATATTTTAAATTTAATTAAAAACCCTTTTTTATAAAAATTTAAATTTATTAATAATATTAATTTATTATTTTTAATAATTTTTAATTTTTAATTAAATTCTTTTTAAAATTATGTATTATATAATTTATTTTAAAAATTATTTAATTTTTTATAAATTAAATATTTTATTTTATTAAATATAAAATTACTTATTTAATTTAAAATAATAATTTTTTATTTTTATTTTAAAAATATATTATTTTTTAATTAATCTTTATTTTTTTTCTTTTTTTAAACTTTTATTAATTATATTTCGTTTAATAATTTTATTCTTATTATTATTTTTAAATAATTATTCTTTAATTTTATTTATTTATTTAAATCTTTATTTTGAATTCTTTTAAAAATTATTTATTTTAATTTTCATAATTTTCTTTAAATATATTTATTAATTCTTTTAATTTATTTATTTTTTAAATTCTATTTTTAATTTATATAATAAATAAAATAATATAAATATTAATAATTTAAAATTATTATTAATTATTTAAATTTTATTATATAATTTATTTTAAATAATATTTTTATTTATTTTTTAAATTTTCTATTTAATTTTATTTAATAAAATAATTTTTAAAGAAAATTTAAATATTAATTAGAATTATTTAAATATTTTCTTTATAAAAAATTAAAAAATTATTATTATTTTTTAATATTCTTTTTAATTATTAATTTATATTATTTTAAATAAAGTTTTATTTATATAAAGAATATTTTTACATTTATATATTTATTATATAATTTAAAAATTATAAACTTAAAACCTTTAATTTTTAATAAACTAGTTATAATAACTTGTTTTAAAGGTAATAATAATAATAATAATAATTTATTTTTTTTTGACTTTTTTAGTTTTTCTGGTTTTTTTAACTCTTTTAATTCTTTTAGCCTTTTTGCTTTTTTTAGCTTTTCTGGTTTTTTTAGCTTTTTATTTTTGTTGGCTGGTTTAAAAACTAATATACTTAAGGTCTGAGTTAATATTGATTTTACTGGTTAAAATATTATAAAAGCAGCTGTTTAAAAGGTAATTATTATTATTATTATTTTTCTATTTAAATTATTATTTAAATTATTATTATTTATTTATATTATAATAATAATTAATTAATTATAATTAAAATTTATTATTTAAATATATTAATATATATAATTTATTAAAGTATTTATAAAATTTTTAAATTTATATTTTAATTTTATATTTTAAGTTTTATGATTTATTTAATTAATTTAATTTATTAAATAAAATATATTTATATTTTATTATTTTATTAAATATTTTTATAATATCTTTTAATAAATCTATTTTATAAATTAATTATGATTTAATTTTTTATATTAATATTTATATTATATTAAGTTTTATTAATTCAAAAATTATTAAAATATATATAATATTTATAAAAGTTTTTAATTTATAAATAATGATAAAGTTAATAATAAATAATTTATAAAAAAAGTTTATTAATATTTTTATTATTATATTAAATATTATTAAATATAATAATTATTTTTAAATATTTATAAATATAAACTAAATGTTACGAAGAGGGGTGGCCCAAGAAGAGGCCTAGCACACATTACGCTCTTACACTCGTTCTTCCATTATTAACGTTTATGCGGACCCCGCTTACTGCATAAGGGGGTTGGCTGCGACTCTGTCGCTCCGGTCGACATCGATCCCATCGATCCTGACTGGATCGATGCGGTCGACAGCGACTCTATCGATCCCATCTTGGATCGATACTGTCGACGGCGACCTCGTCGATCCTGGGCCGTTTACGCCCTGACAAAGCGTATTTCCTATGTCTATATAATGATCATGATTTCCTGTATCTAGTCGCTCGTTTATTCTAGTTCTCCAGCTATCAATCTCATCTCAATTTCTATTGACGACTACTACTCTATTGCGACTAGACTAGTGGTGGGAGTACCAGCAAACCTCCCTTACGGACCACCTGCTGTTAGTCTTATTGTTACCTGCAAATCAAGAACCCCCGCGTACGTCTTATATATCTTTCGATATATAAGAGGTCCGTAACACTAAATTAAATTAAAATAAAATTAATAATTAAAAAACTAAATTAAATAAATAATTAAATATAAAAAACTTATAGAATTATATAAATATAAAAAATATTAAAAAAAATAAAACTTATTTTTATTAATAATTTAAAGCTTATTAGCTTATTATTATAATCTAATAATTTAAGGCTTATTAGTTTATTATTATAATTTAATAATTTAAAGCTTACTAGCTTACTTTTATAATCATGTAACCTATGTTAATTATAACTTTCTCTCTTTATATCTAGCTTAATATTTTTTTTTCTACGCCTGGCCTGTCGAACTGGCCACCCTTTTTATTAGTTTATAATAAAATTTTTAATTTATAAATAATAATAAAACTATTAATAATTAATTTATAAAAAGAATTCATTAATATTTTTTTTATTATTTAAAAGTATAAATAAAAATATAAAATAAAATTAATAATTAAAAAATTAAATTATAATTATTATATAAATAAATAAAATATTAAAAAAATAAAACTTATTTTTTTTATTAATAATTTCAAATATATTAATTTATTTTTATAATTCCTTAATTTTAAATTTATTAACTTATTTTTATAATTTAATAATTTATTATAAAACTTATATTAATTTTTTTTATATTTAATTTAATATTTTTCTTTATGTTTAGTTTATTAAAGTAATTCTTTTTTATTAATTTATAATATTAATATATATATTAAATTTATTTTTATATTAATTTTAATATTTTAATATAATAGATTTATTTATATTATATTTAAAGAATTAAAACTATATTTATTATAATAATTATATAAAATAATTTTAATAATATTAATAATTATAGTTTTTATATAAATAAAAGTTTTTTAATAATTTATTTTTTTTAGATTATATTATATAAATATTAAATATAAACATATTTTTTATTTAAATAAATAATTAAACCTAGGTTTAATAAATAAATATTTTAATAAATAATAATTGTTTTTATAATTATATAAATATTATTATATATTTATAATTAATTTATTATATTAATATTTTTATTTCTTTTATTATTATTTTATTATATATAATATATAATTTTTAATTATAATTATTATAATAAAAAAGTATTATTATAGTATAAAATAATTTAATTTAAAAAATTTTTATTATATAATATTTTTTTAATATAATTTTAATAATAATAAAATAAAAATAATTATTAAATATAAAAATTTTTAAATTATTAAAAAATTTTTAAAAATAATTTAATTAATAAAAATTAAAACTTTAATATTTAATATTATTAAAAATATTAATCTTTTTAATATTTAAATTTTAATTTAATTTTATAATATTTTTTAATAATTAAAAATTTATTAATATTTATAATATATTTAATATATTAATTTAAAAATTTAATAAATATAAAATAAATAAAATATTAAATTAAAACTTAAAAATTAATTAAAAAAATTAATGTTCAAATAATAATTTATAAAAATAATAAATATATTTAAAAATATATATAAAAATAAAATAAATAATTATAAAATATTTATTTTAATTAATTTAAATAACAAAATTATTTTAAAAAATAAATTAAAAACTAAAAACTATATTATTATTAAAAACGCTTAAAATAAATATTTTTTATTGTTTTTATAAATAAAAACGGCTTTAGTTAAGTAATAGTAGGTGGTAGGCCAGGTGGCCCGTGAGGCCACGGCCCGGGACCCCTGCGGTTAGCTTAATCCTTAGGTGGTTGGCTGAGTGTCAGGCTGGGCGTCCGACTGGCTGTCTGACTGAGGGGCCTCCAGAGCCGAGAGTCCTATGTCAGATCTGGAAATATGAAGCCGGTTCTTTGTAGCACCCCACCGGTTCTGGTAATCAACAGTGCAATGCTCGTCGGGGTCGGCCAGGCTAGTGTGCCACCCGTTCCTAGACCCTTGTGTTAGTTGCTGAGTTTCCCAGGATGACATTTACTAACACGACCACGGTCGAGACAGCCCAATGAGGAGCGTGTTGAACAGCCAAACTGATGATCACCACTCTTTCGTGGGGCTTGGTACTGTACATGTCGTCGGGATCGAAGGAGACCTGGGAAGCATGCATGATGACACAAAGAGTGTTGAAGAACTAGAATAAGTCCGAGCTGGTGATTGTATTAGAAGGTTATTTCAGAATAGCTTTGAGAAATAGAGTCTTCCGAACGAGAATCAACTCACTGGTATATGCTACAAGAGTTCGTTGCGAAGTGATAGCTTTCACGGATAGCGAGACTGTATCTTAACTCCTGGGTCCGGGATATATACCATGAAGGTGAACTATATCCAGCTAGGAATTACAATAGAGAAGAAAGATGAGATGCCTTTATACATCCTATCTTGACGCCTCCAGCTCTACGATGAACTGTTTGTTCAAAGACTAGAAACTAAAATGCATTGTTAGTCAATTGGTAATACCTATTGAGCTGTGGCGGTTAGAAATCCCACACACTCATAGGTATAATGTGGTATTTTTGACTGCTCAATGGAACAAAGGTATAAACTGCCCCAACGACCATAGAAATAACAAACTGACCTTCTGACTCATCGAAGGACAAACCAGCCGTCCTGTAGGTGTATCAGAGAATCAAGAGCATTGTGTCGATATGTATGTCTAAACAATTTGTGACTATAGGGATGTTTATATAGCAATAAACCAATGGGCTCGATCAGTTTTGCATTCATCACGTTCAGGACTGAAACCTAGGGTCTTCAGTTGACTATGATTGTGGGTTATCTCACAAGCAGAGACATTCTCATCCTCTACGCCGGATAATAGGCACCACGAGGGTAGGCTCTCGGTGGCTCAGTCAACAACCATAGCTGGAGACCGATGTGCTTAATTGCGATAGTACCGAAAAAAACGGTGAATTGTTGTCAGTAAAGGATTAAGTAGCAGGGGTTCAGCCATCAGAAAACTGAACAGGTTTGCAGAAATAAAAGGAATGATATGTATCATGAATGGTAACGGACGCATATAATACTCTTACAGAGATTTAACAATTAATGAATAGTAATAATGAGTCTCCTTTGGTCGTAAAGTGCCTCTTCTAGCTACCTAGGTAAGTCAACTAACTATCTGGGGGCTTAGAAAGTGCAGCTCAATTCTATCTCTTCTATGAATGCTTGAGTCTGTTGGGATGAATAGCAGGCTCCCAATGATAGCTAGTATAGGATATGAACCTTGCAGTAGGTTACTTTATAATATAATATTAAGACTTTGAGAAGGAAATAATCTAAGTCGCAGCACATCTGTAGAGAATATATTATTTATATCCTGTTGTTCTGGGCACATTATCCTTTCTACGCAGCCCGCAGTCCTTCATAACGAAGCCCATGGGGCTCGCTTCAATGAGAGTTTGTAGTGGACCGACCAATGACTATTGGTCGAAAATAAGGTAATACACTGTCAGTAGCCTCAAATTGGAAGGCTATGATTGGACATACTATGCATTGTTGTCCCAATGGGGTTAGTGTACAAACAATGACTGCACAGCCAATAGACAATAGGAAACCTTAAGGTACTCTTGTTTGCCTTGTTTGCACATGTACCTAGGGACGTCTCTGCTCATAAATGTAGGCTCAATCAGCAGCCTAGATCTCTCCTCTACGCATTCCTGTCATCCATCTGCACACATCAGCATCGGCACCTATCAGCACAGAATTACATCTAGTCCGCCATCTTTCGCTTTGAAATCCTTGGAACACCGGCTTTTACCGTAACCATGTCGACCAGCGTCACCTCCCTCCTCTCCTTTCCCTGGCCTCGCTCTCTCCCCTCTGTTCCTTCTCTTCAGTGCCCTCCCTCGCCGCCCCCAACACCCCCACATAGGAGAACATTCCCCTACCAGCGGAGGTTCGAGCCTCTTGGTTCGCCCTGCGAATGGATAGAAAGATACCGGCCTGGTGGCTATCATCCTGTCCACCCCGACGATCTCTTCAGCGACGGCCGCTATAAGGTCCTCCGCAAGCTAGGCGAGGGCTCTTACTCAACCGTGTGGCTTGCCCGCGACATGAGGTATGTGCACCTTCTCTACAACGTCACGGACCAGTCCAGCTAACCCTCTCAAGAATGGAGAGATACGTCGCGCTGAAGATCATGGTTTCAGATCCCGAGTATGCCACAAATGAGACCGCAATGTTGCGTCATCTATCTCAGGTTGCACCGGAACAGGCAGCCCATCACTTCACCCAGCTACTGGCCACCTTTGAGCATCTCGGTCCCAACGGTCTTCATAAGTGCTTGGTGTTCGAACCCATGGGCCCCAACGGAAATACTATGCTCTTAGAGCTGCCCCAGTTCAAAGACCGACACCCACGTGGGATGCGCTATCCTCTCGAGATGGCAATGTCAATTCTCAAGCAGTCCTTGCAAGCCCTTGCTCTCCTCCACGAGCATGGGATTGCGCATGGAGACTTTCAGCCAGGGAATAGTGAGTGCCTCTGGATTCCTTGTTCGCTTGTTCTTAAATACTATCAAGAGCTTATTCTACTCTTAGCCCCAAACCGTATCGCGCTACCCGGATATACTCCTCACCGTCTCGTAGATTGGGTTAGAGTTACAGTTGCTAATACATATCATCGCAGTACTATTCGTTCTTGACAATATCGATTCGAAGAGCGAAAATTTGTTTCGGCAGCCAATGACTGAGATTAACCCCCAATCGATCTCTCCGCCGGTACAGAGGAAAGACGGTAAACAAGATCTATGGGCGCCTCGATATCTCTGCATCGGACAACCACTGGCTGATTTCACGAATCATATCGACAACATCAAGATCAAACTATCTGATTTGGGAGGTGGTTAGTATTTCCCACGTTTACTAAACATTCTTTTGTAATACATAGTTGCCGATGACTCCTAACTAACTACTCTCCATAGCATATTTCTTCACGGACCCGCCGACAAAGCCAGTTACTCCAGCTGGCCTTCGAGCTCCTGAATTCGTACTTACCGGAGCCATAAATAATACATTCGATGTGTGGAGTTTTGGGTGCCTTCTATTCGAGTTAGTCACAGGAACGCCCCTCTTCTGCACATCGGGATATGGGTCCAAGGTCGACCAGGATGACGAATATCTATTCTGGCTGACTATTCGCCTTGGACCTTTACCTGACGAACTGTATAAGCACTGGGAAACATCCTCTCTCTACTTTACCCCGCAACGGGAACTCTTTAACTGCCTTCTGGGTGGCGTGAAGGAAGGGGAAGAACCATTGATGCTCAAATCATTACCTTCGCTGGAAGAATACTTTGATGCTAAGACTCACCCTGATATGGACAAGGACGAGGCGAGCCAAATCAAGTCGCTCATTCGCCAGATTTTGCAATATGACCCTGCTAAAAGACCTTCGGCTGCTGAACTCTTGCAAGATCCGTGGTTTCGCGAGCCCTGATCCGGGGCCAATTCGCGAAGTAAACAGGGGGCAAACCAAGGAGTCCATTTCACCCTTCGTTTGGAGACCTAAACCATCTTGTAGCGGCTGCTATGTCTGGCGTCACGACTTCTCTCCGCTTCCCTGGACAGCCGAATTCCGATTTGTACAAGTTAGCAATGAATATGGTATTACATTACTACACTCCCTATCTTTTCTAGCCCACTTTGCCCAACTAAATGAAGCTTACCCTTCATAATCAGATAGGTACAATTTCCTCGCCTTCATTTCTTCATGGTTGGCTTCGCTCCCGGGACTAGTCGCGACGCTTACTCACCTTGCGTTCCTACTGTTCCCGAGCTCATACAGCACATCCTCGATTCGAAGAACACGATGACCGGCGTCGACTTTCGGAATGGACGCTTCTTGGCGTGCTCTATAATTTTCCGAGGTAAAATATCGATGAAAGAGGTCGAAGAACAAATCCGAGACGTACAAACTCGAAATCCCGCAGACTTCGTAGGATGGACTCCTAGCAATGTGCAAACGGCACTGTGCCCTATCCCAACCGCGGGGCTAGAGTTGTCTTCTACGTTCGTTGCCAATTCAACGGCTATCCAGGATATCTTCAAGCGTATCGGCGAACAATTCTCTTGTCTGTTCCACCGAAGGGCATGGCTACACTGGTTTACTGAGAAGGGCATCTTTGAGGAGGACTTTACGGAGGCTGAGTCGGGTATGAATGACCTCAAATCGGAATACCAGCAGTGTCAGGGCGTCACTTTGGATGAAGTAGAAGCAGAAGCAGAAGAGTAGAAAGAGGAAGGCTTCGAGTAAGCTGAGTTGCCAGAACTATATCTCGAGCCCTAGACCGGCCTTTCCGTCCGTCGTATCTAAACCATGCTCGGGTTAAAGTAATGTGACCTTGTGTAGCAGGTAGATAGAACTCAGCACAATCGTACACGCGGTTGGAAAATCGAATTTTCTGTTGCTTTTTCTGTCGATAACAGCCGATGCTTCGGCGTCATACTTTAAGATATGAAGAGCAAATTACACGTGCGTGATCAAATAATTGTTCTCATTTTATCATGTAACGGCTCCCTCCAGAAAGCTGGGACATCTCCAACATGGGTCAAGTCCCACCCGACAGAGCACATTTCGCTCCGTCAGAGTCTCTGCATCGACTGGCTCTACGGGAGTGAAACACAGGCATAGAAAGCAGGATATCTTACTGTTGGAGGCGGCTCTGCGCTGTACCTAGATAGATTGGCTGAGGCTGAGTTAAGTGTTCAGCCACTAGCTGGCTGAACATGAATATAGAGGAAAAAAGAGATGACAGCGTACCATGAAGGAAAAAGGGACAGAGAAGAGACGCGCAAAATTTCCTTCAACTACCCGGGTAAATGATGTTTAGTCCCTATAGCATTAAGTGAATTGGCAATCTGAAGACCTCAGGAAGTGTAGGCCTAGCTTATCTCCTAGAGGCCCGAATTCCGTCTGTCGCGAGGCCCACGAAGCTCACTTCAGTACATACTCGCAAATTGCTCGGTATATATTGAATTACCCGAAGGATTAACATGGCTGCCGTAGACAGACTGCGAAAACCGCAAATTCCGGTGCATTGAACGCCAGTATCGCGCACCACCAATGCCAGGATTTACCACGGGGGATTTGAAACTGCCGAGCTCAGAAGAGGCAATCGGTCTCGACTGCCTTGGTTAGAATACATCTTTTGGCGAAAGGTAGAGGAGTCTAGGGAATATTATTCTTGCCCAAATTGGCCGTGCGACACGAACTATAACATTGGAACCTCGCCATAGCAACTTGTCTTGCCAAGTACTCCTCTGCCACGGTCATTTCATTCCCGCATGCAGTGCTTAAAGATAGTCTCACACCCATGTCGGTACTGTGAATTCGGCTGACGAGGAGGAAGTTGGAGATCGCGACCACTACCACAATCACACTATCTCAAACGCGGAAGCCGGTTCAGTTACTTCTTGTTCTTACTAAACTAACGATAAGAGTGAACCATCACCACTATGTAGATACTGTATACACGTGTTGCTCATTTCACCTCTGCATACTTGTATCCTTATGGATGTGCAAGCTCCAGGGTACGTTGGCAGATATCGTTCAGGGCACCATTGTCGATACAGGAAATTTCATCCGAGTGTTCAACCAACTTAGGAACCGACAATAGAGCGTTGTATGATTCTACGACATGTCGCATTGTGCGTGGGGACGGAAATATGCTGAATGTAGCCATACTGCGGCCAGGAAACTCTATAACGATAATGACGCTAATAGAAGATCCCACGTAATGATAGTTACGAATGACGGGAAACAAATCATAGCGATCGGCCAAGTGAAACAAACCTTCTCGGAGCCTGGAAAGAAGCAGTGCCCCTGTGCCGGAGCCAGTACCACCACCCAGTGAGTGCGTGATTTGAAACCCCTGGATACAATCACAACCCTCGGCCTCCCGACGCACGGCATCAAGCACGACATCGAGCGCCTCGTCTGCAATATTGTCTTGTTTGGCATAGCAGCCTATGTACCCGTTGCCTCCCAGCCCGTCAAATCCTGAAACAATATTGTCCTTGCGAAAAAGACGGCCAAATGGACTAGCAAGCGCTGCATCCAAGTAGATAGGATCCATACCCAATAATACGGCACGGGGTACATACTTATTGTCTGAGACCTGCGGCAGCGAATAATTTAGTTATGCAAGTGCGAACACGTAGACTAATACACGACATACCGAGTTGAAATATACGCCCATACCCTCCAATTGAAGATCTGAGGTACCTTTGTATCTTCAGGTGCAATGAAATAAGCACTCAAAGTCAATGATTGGGTGGACGGCACAAGACTACCTACATGCCATCGCTGTTTAGGCCATGCTCACGGCAAATGTTCTCCCAGAAAGCAGTACCAATGTAGTTACCCTAACGAAGCATATCAGTAACTAAGAAAAGGTAGTTTGAGCCGGGGGCGCAGCAAATATACTCACAGATCGGCCGATTTGGACGTTAATCTGAATAACGGAGAATAATGTTAGCCTAGGTAACGACGGATGCTCGGATTTGAAAGACGAGCAGAAACTCACGATTTCACGCATTTTCACGTCTAGCGAGTTAATGATTAAGAAATGAGGTGTCTCTAGAGGATAGAGACTGGAAGATCAGCGAGAAACATTATGTTTGAAAGAAAGAGAAGGAGAAGATGTACCTTAAAGCAAACTTACACGATCGCTGACAGGAAGCACTTTCGGGCATTTACCGGGTCTTATTGTACCCAATCACACGTTTCAATGTAGTTTGCCATGCCATTGTGTTAAGGTATTGCCCACAACACCTCTGCGCTCCCCCCCAGCTTTTTCCTACTAATAGGGGTCTGAATTAACAATGTATGAGTATGTGGCCGAGCACATGGAATCGGTCGCTATCTCGAACATTTACATGCCTCGACTTTTCAATTGCTAGCTGTAGCCTTCTCATCTTTCACTTTTAGTAATTTTGATGATAATCGACGCCTCTCTCCCAATGGAACTGGCCTCAAGCAGGCCTGGCTTTTCCTTGTCAAACAAATGGCCCTCAAATAATTGTTGGTGAGGGACGAAGTTTTTAGGCCAATGCTATACTTTATCGACGCTTTCAACGATCTTGTAGTCCTCGGGAAAGCTTACTTTGCTCAGTTCACACGAATGCTTTCGTGGTGCCACTATTCTCGTAAAGTCCCCAGGCTACTAAAGAATGAAACGACTAACCTTTATTATACCCATCTTTCCTTAAAGTATGGCTCTAAGTAAGAGGTACGCCAGGTATGTCCGGTCATCTAATTCCCATGCTATCGTATCCCACCGCATTCGCGACGCATGAGCAAGACATGAGTAAGCAGTTTAAGCACAGCAATTTTATCATAGAATGGCTTTCCCAGAGAGAATCGGGAAACGCGGGGAGGGGGGGGGGGGAATTAAGCCAGTCCAGCGATGAAACATTGTGCCGGAACACTTGCAAATAGCCCCAGCTCTTTTAGAGCTCGTTGAAGTGGATTTGGTATGTAAATCTGCGGTAGCAAATCGGATAAGTATCGAAGTGAACCTCATGGGCCAGCGCCCTTTCAGTAGGGGTCCTGACCTTCAAGAGGGAGGCTAAACCTACACTTCTTGAAGCCTTCCGAATCGGATCCCACTTGGTTATGATTGGGGATCTTTGTGATCACGAACAATTCAATCAATCCATTCGTGAAGTGAGGTAACTCAGAGCGTCCTGCATATCCTTCTTGTCCTGAGAGACCTGCCTAACTATTTATCCCTATTTCTCTGACTTGATTATAAGTGACATTTCCTTATGCACCCGCTGGGCTTACGCACACCACCTTAGCATATGCATCACTCCGGGCTCATCTGAGCGAAGCTTCTCGGGCCAAGCGGCGAGTCTCTTCAATTTCAGAAAATCCCTTCTTCGTTCGTGCGATGCCTTGATCTGGGAAGCCCTGGAATGTGACTTCCTCGTCTCCCATATGTGACAGCATCAAATACTGACTTGTAGTCTCATTCGCATGAACACTAAGTGAAGAGTAGAGGCATTGACGAGCCACATCACTGTGCGTTTATACGGAGCGACTGTGTCACGCGAATCTCAAGCCACAGCTTGATGCCAGGTGCATAGCGAGCATTATTCACTCGCACCAAGGCAGTTCTAGGGTGCCTTCCCCTTTACCCCTAGCTTCATAGGTATTCTGACTGGTACCTCCTGAACCAACACTATCAAGATATATTACGCTATTGTTCGTATAACCCTAGGTGATACCACCCATTTGTTATCAGGATAAGAATTCAGAGTAATGGTTGGCTTACCCCCTTTTGATCACCCCATTCCTGACATTAGTACCATCCGATTCTCTACGCGCGAATGATGATACTAAGCGCATCATTCAATTAGAGTGTATTTCTGCTTCACATCATACACCTGCGAGTACCCGGGGTTTTAAGGTAGCTATCTCTCTTAGCGAATCGAGCGAGTTCTCAAGTAGATGCTCATGTAGATATCTAAAGTAACTCCCTCACACAGCAGGGTGCCATGCCCAGATTCATATACCCCTTTTCTTCGTAATACAGACGAATACAACTTTGTGTGTACCAATGGGCTAAGGTTAGGTATTACGGTACTAGTGAGTGTGAAGATAAAATATTTTCCTATCATGCTGCGTTTCATTTACAGGAGACGAATCTAACTCTCGCTATGCACTAACCTAGGCACAGGAACGAGAGAGAAAGTGACACAAAGAAAAAGAACAGTACAGTTCGTGCAGCCTTATGCTCAACTGCCATAATCCCAGCTGCTTCTGCACCTATCCGACGGAAAGGGGCAGTTGATGATGTACATATCCGTCTCGTTCATGCGATGATATTCATGCATTTACTAGCAGTCACTCCCCGAACACTCTCGGGTTGCTGCAGCCTCGCTAGCTGACACGGAGGAGGAGCGCACTCTATTCGAATCCCGTGATACATAGGTCTTTCCGTGTCGGTCCTGATATCCAGTACAGAGCGAGCGCCCCGGCACGCTTTCTACTATTGCGATTAGTCGGCCACTTCTGCAAGAAGAGGATACAGCCCCGAATATTAGAAGATATGCTTTATGTAATAGGGAGTATCCTGCTGTGTATTTTCTACTGCCTATCTCAAGGGTTTCGATCCAGTGCGTACAGATCATGTGCGGCTCAGACGCGTGGGGTGGGATAACATATTTCCCAAGAGCAGATATCCCGCGTGGTAAAGAACGGCGCAGCCACATTTCAGATCTCAACCCGTCAGGTCTACAGTATAGATGTGTTCTAACCACAAGAGGACATAACGCTCGGTCGGCATCTATCTACACACCTACCTACACTCGGGTTAGAACACGGAACTTGATAACCGGGCGCGAGCGACGTGTGCCCTACCTGAAGGAGGAATGCAGTGAGGATTGCAGTCTTTTGGCAGAACTTACAGTACCAGTGTGGCGGCGCTGACCACACGCGTTCTGGAATGCGTGGGTTTGGTTACATCGCGCTACACTAGAATAAGCGCGTCTTGTCTGCGAATAAAGTATTACCAGGGCTTAGTCAGGTTATTGTGAGCTAACTATTTAGTCAGAAAGCAGTTGGTTATATGTAGTCACTACTATTTAAGGTGGCCAGTGGGGGTTGCAGTTACACATACATAAGTCGGGCTGACGTACAACTAAAATAGGTATACATAACATATACTGGAAAAATGCGGATGATCTCATCGTGTTAGAATCTACTATTATACTGCAATATATAGTAAGAACATGAAGGCAACCAATAACACTGGGGCGGAAATATTATTGTCTTGGGAGGTCTATTCTTTGACGTTGATGAAGCCTCAATGCAGGGGTCTCTTGTTGCCCGCACGCATCATATTTACAAAGTTAGAGAGGCTGTTGGCGCGGGATGGATTAGAGATGCGGGAGACATGGGTCCAGCGCCCGCGCTTGCGGACGCTATGTTTTGCCCAAGTAAAGGGTCATGGATAGAGACGGCCGCCCGCAACCGAAGGAATAAGCATGGAAGGATCTGTGACATAAGTAGTATGGCTGACGAACATGCATTGTGTTATTGTTGGGCCCAAAGACCAGGAAGAAGAGCATCAAGAATAGGGGTGGTTAGGAAGGGCCAGACAACGCCAGGCCAGCCACGAGGGAGAGGAGAAGCGCCCGACTTGTATTTGGCCTCGAATATCACCATTATTTCCCCTCATATACATTTGCACATTCAAAGGACGACGACGATGCTACCACACCTAGGCCTATGATTGGTGAGAAAGGGATTTCGGATGCTGCCCTGCTAGCCTTAACATGTCTTTCCCTCACCTGTTTCTGGTCCCTGGCCACTAACATGCTGATGATGACATGCATGGGCAGCATGGATTATGGGCAAAAAGGGGATATTGGATGTAAGTGAAGGGATGAGGATGAGGGGTCGTTGGGCTGGGCTGGAACTGGCCCCGGGACCCAGCGTCATAGCTTCGAACTCCCATTTCCCCTCTTTTCCTGTTTTTGGTAGGTTGGTGTTTTGGGTGTTGATGAATGTCTTTCTGTGCGCGTGCATTTGTGTGCATGTTACTCTGGAGGTATGTGTGTTCGCATGTATATACGGTTTCGCAGTTATTCACAACATCGATTTCGCAAACTTAGGATCATCTCCCACACTAGACAACATCCAATGAATGACGAATTCAAAGTCGCATTTGAAGTCGCGTGAGTGTTGGTTCTACAGCCCAGAGACAAAATTCCACAAAAAGTTGCATCGCTTGATACGGGTTTTTGGAGGGCCGGCTCAGAACTTCATTGGTCTAGACTTTACTGGCCGCCTTTACCGTTGAGGCCCAGTTGAACTGCTATTCCGGCCCCCCAATTAGAAGCGGAAGCCAACGGGAGGCTGGGAAAGGTAGCGCAAGCGACCTACAGAACCTACATATATGCTACTCTGGTTCTTAGGCCGGCAGTGTACTTCTCGGCGGTTGTGGTGCATAATGAATCTATATCACCAGGCGTAATGCATACATTTCCATAACCCGTGAGGCGAAGTAAGTCGTTACCATTACCAAGTCAGTCGGTATATGATTCATCCTTTAGCCTCAAACACAACTTCAGGTAGAACTCGGACATGATCTACCAATGCGTAGTCCTCCAGCCTCTCTTTAGCCCCCAAAACGAAAGAGGAGGATAAAGACGAAACAGGAAAAGCAAAAACGGAAACGAGTAGGGAATAGGGAGGAAACAAAATGGCTGGTAAGAACTAGCATTGCCGCATGCTCGCATCCCACTCTATCCGCCGCTGGCTGATGTTATTCCCTGTCGCTATTGGTTAACCTAACTCACACACACTCACACTCTACTGGGGGCAATACTGCAGCATCCACTTGCATACCTCCCTACCTGAGAATTTCGTCCTACCTATGCATATTATCACATGGTTGCATATATGCTGCTATTTTGATACGATGACGTGCGACTATAGGATGGCTGGGGTAAGATGGTTGGGACGAAAAGATCGTCTGTCTTCCTATGAGTGAAACAGTAACACCAAACGCGCACACACTCCTACAGCTTGTCTTCGTCGGCCTAGCCCTCCTAAATCAGCATGATTTTATCGAAGAGCTATTTGCGTAGGGGCCTTGATTGGCAATACAGACGCCCTGTCAGCCTCTTTCCGTAGCACCATCCGTATCTGCCGCGGCGCATGAGCACATAGTGTAGTATATGGTCCAAGTAGGTAGGTAAGCTGTGATACCCGATGCCCTCTATCAAGAGGGCGACTGGGGTGTCTGTCTTGTCATACACTACGTCCTATCCCGTCTCACTGACTCACTGGAGTTGAAACCGGTCACATCAACTCAGATAGAGGGATTCAGGACTACTTGCTGGGGGACGGGGGAGGCAAAGCAGATTTGAGAAAGTGAAAAGAGCCCCAAAAGCATTGATTGATACCCAGCCACCTCGCCTCATCTGAGTCCCAGAACCGGTTTTCATTACCTGCTCAGGCGCTGCCCCATGCAAGGCACCAGCAATATCTCTCGTCTTGGGCGTCCGTGAGATAGGGCATAAGCTATATCGTTATAATAGGGGGGTTCGGGAGGGGTTACGGTAGGAGCAGAGTTCTGGAAGAATTGCAGCTGGCCTTGGCTTTATCAGCACACCATCTTTCTCTGAAAATATAGCACCCACCCGAACAGTAGATCATCGAGGACCTGGGGGAGGGGAAAGAAAAAATCGCATCCCTTTACTACAACATCGAGCCGACCGGCTACTCCCTTCGTTTCATCTACACACCCCTTCACAACCATCTTTGAAAACATTTTGTATTGTTCACCAGCCACAACTACACAGTATATGACCTTTTCGCCTCATGCCTGTTTAGGATCCCTTCTCTTCGCTTGGAAGGATGAACAGAGGTTGGTGTACACTATCGGCATTGTAGCACCCATCCCAACGCCGCCCGGCCCGAGAGGCGGATTGACGGATGGATGAATAGGGGCCACAAACACAGAGCCGCGTCCCTGCCGCTGCCTAATTCCTCACCTAGCACAGGTGTATCTTAGTCTATCTGATGAACAGCGATGATCACCCACTAGCCCGATGGTCAGCATCCCGTGTGATACGCAACTGAACAAAACCGGCGAGAATTTGAGGTGCACAGGGAAGGCTGTAACCCAAGGACTGGCAAATCAAGAACACCGCGCATTATTGAAGCATTGGAGAAGAGTGAACCCCCGCAGCCTAAAATAACACGTGGGAATCTGTGATACCATACCTAACGACTGTAGCCGGGCAGATTATCACCATCATGAAACGAAGCACAAACAAAGTCCTTAGTCCTACGAGGATGAAGGCCAAAGTAATGACTCGCCCGGCCTGAGAGTGCACGGGAAGGAAATAAGCCTCTCACGCTAGATCAGTAATCCGATCTTCCCCGTCGAAACACCCCTGAAGGGAGCAGCACGCCCTTCCAGCGTAGCGTTCAGACCAAATAGACTAGGCCGGCCTAGGTAAATGAGAGAATGACAGGGTACGCTAGGATCGTGTGGCCCGGCAGGGAATCCCTCGCGAAAGAATTTCTCTAGCACCCTGTTCCAACAAGTAGTATACACTAACTATAATTGAAAAATACAGGGAAGATTCGGTGACTGGAATGCTGTTGGTGGTTTGCAGCGCGAACAGACAATAAACAGAAAAAAACATACCAATAGACAGACGCACATACATACCAACGACATGAAAGTATCTGACCACATTCAAAAATAATAACATACATATATACGCTCACTTGACAAATACCACAGCGCGCCAATACGGCGTAGCCTTGTCTCTCCCACCTATTAGACAGCGAATGAAGCGAAAAAAAGATTTTTTTCGTTTGTGTGCGCAAACTGTGCCGCACCTCTAGATCACCTAGCTATTAACTAGGATTCAATTCCCTGCCAAGCGAAAATAACGAGCTTGCTGCTAAGCACGGCTCACGGCGTGGCTTATGTTTCCCCCATCCTGATATGCTATAATAAATAGCCGCCGAAATTACCTCATGGGTAATCCATAGCGAGATTAAAACGCACACAGAGGTAATAATAATGACAATACTAACTATGGTAATCAATAATAATAGTAATAAGCGTAGATAGTATTAATAATAATGTGACTCCCAAAGAAAAACGGAATCGAAAAGGAAAAGGAAAAGAAACTAACAATGTCAAGGGTTAGTTAGTCAGTCAGCTATAATTCCATGAGCGTTCGCCAAATTTAGAAGACGAGGGAAATCAACAAATAATTACATTGGTAGGGAACATCACTGACCCTATGAAAACAATACTCAGATATCTTCACTCAAGCCGTGGTGAGATAGATATACTTAGTACTATGTCTTATTACTGAATGATACAGGCTCACATATAGGCTCACTTCGGCACTGTTATACCTCCCTCCCAACCTCCCCTTCCTACAATTACTCCGTCTGCAGCGCAACATCGTCTCTTGGCGCACGAGGTAGGTCCCCACGCGGGTCGGTCGGCGGCCAGCCTGCAGAGGCACCCAGACCAGACCAAGGACGCGGGAGACATGCAAAAGTAAACAGACACTAAACCTAGCGATATCGTGATGGCCAGCCTTGCGCGTTCTAACATAGTGACAGTAAACAGTAAATGATAGATATTAGATATTAGATATTAGAAGGGAGCACGTTCGCAGAGCACAATTGCTAAGGTCTTCACTTGAGCACTAAAGTCGGGTCTAGAAGAGAAAAGGAAATAGATATGAAGTAATATGTTAATGAGTTGCATTTCGAAGAATTCAACGCTTCGCCTCAGTACTACCACTACAATTGAGTTTACATTATAAAAGCAAAATGGGTATACCGAATCCAGCCAGCCAGTGTAAGCAAAACCCGACGACATAAGGCTTACTGGCCTCGCGCGATTCCGCCTCCATAATAGTCTATAAGTGCGCTGCAAGGCCAGCCCAAGTGTAAAGAAATCAACGCCCTGCGCTTAAACCAAATGATCCAACTTGTCCGTCCGCGTGATAAATATCGACGACGACAAGGTATATCCTCCAACAATAATCCTTGATATTAAAAAGCTTCGTAGCCAATCCCGTGGCATATAAATGATTCGCCATAGTTATGGCGACTTGATCCGACGACAGCGATTATAGTGGTCGGCCCAAGTCTAAAACAAAAAGGAAAACAAAAGCTCCGAATCCTCCGAGTCCCAACTTTTGTCTTCCCAAATAAAAACCTGAATAAGCCCATCGTTGATCGGACCATTCGTGTTCTCGTTCGTGTGCTGCTGTGCTTGCGCGGCGCAATATGTAAATCATAAACAGTACTAATGACGGGAAAAGCGCATCTGGCTGCGCGGCCCTCTCAATCTGCGTATCTTCTCTCGTCGTACTAATAGTTCTCTCTCTCCTCTGCTCTGGGGTATCTCAAAAAAATGGAAACAGCTGAGACAGATAAATAGTATATGGAAAACCCTTGTCGCCCCCCGTAATGCGAAACTGCCCTGAGGCCTGAGTAATATGACAGTAGTAACACACATAGGAAACTCTGGGAAGGGAAGTCCGTGGGATTGAAAACCAATAGTAAATCCCGGTATTGTACACGATGGCAGTGGGCCATCTCGCTTGTGGGTGTTGGTTTATTTTTTGTTTTTATAGTTGTGGGATTATCCTGGATGTAGCCTTAGGAGATACCAAAGATAGGAAAAACCATGGGCCAACGGAAAATCCAAGGGAGAAATCCATCGGGCAGTGGAATAATCTACTGGGTTGGCCTCTTCAAGATGTCCTCACAGTTGGCGTCAAATCGAAGGTTCCAAAGACGCACGGATTGCATGAATTTCTCCGTCTTCTCGAGCTCGCGCTCACGGCCAAATAGAGTCTCCACAAACTCGATGCCGGAGTTCTTACCGAGCTGGGCGGCCTCGCGCTTCTTGCTGGCCTTGAGCATGGGGGCCTCGCATCGCTTGAGAAGAGACCGCAGCTTGTCAGTCAAGCGCTCGCCTGACGCAATGAAATCCTCGATCATCTCCCGGTTCTCCTGTGTCCGGACTTGGGGTACAATCTCTTCAGAACGTTTTATCTTGCCTGACAACTGGATGAGGAGGAGCCACATCTCACCGGCCATGTCCGAGATGGGAGTCGCTGGGCCGTGGTGGTAGACAGTCCAGTCGTATATCCACTTGCCCAAAGAGTTGGCGTCGAAGACGCTACCCAATAGCATGATGGGCTCCTCAGTGGGGTCCCAGTTCTTCAAGGAGTAACCGGCAGGAATGCGGTGTTTCTTGGCGTCGGCCTCTGTGGCCCGGGGAGCTGCTGCAGTTACTGTCTTCTTGGGCACGGCCGCCGTAGGACGGGCCGTAGCAGGGCGCTGGATGTTAGGGATGGCGTTGGAGGAGGGGCGACGTGAGTGGGTGTGGTGACCAACCCGGGTGGCGGAGCGCATCGGGGGTTCCTCATAACGAGCGTACTCGGCCTTCTCTTTCTCAAAAGAAAACGTCGGGATAGCCTGTGGGTAGTAGCGGGAATCAGTGCCATACTCCGGACGATCAGTGTAATAGTCATAGTGATTCTTGTGCCTTGAACTCTTCCACTGCGGCCTCAGTACATAGACGTAACCGTTTCCGGCCTCGATTACTTCGTCCTCGTCCGAGTCCCCATAAGAGGCCCGATAGCAAGAGAAAGACTTGCGGCGCTCGCGGCGCGGCGGCTCGTGGACGGCAGCGGCGGCGGGGTAGTCATAGTCAAGATGGTGCTCAAGATGGATGTGATGGTGATTGTGCTTCGACCCCTTGTGGGAAAAACTACGCTTGCGCGAACTCACTTGCGGGCTTGGGCCAGTGGCGTATTCACCGGTGCTCTTGTATCGCGGCGAGAAGGCCGTGGTCGGGCGCGGGACGAACTCGCCGAAGCCGGTGCTGGCGCCGCGGACGTGGTTTCGCGTCGCGGATCGCTGCGGGGTCTTTGCTGGGTAGAATGGGTAGTGATGAGGCGACGGTGTTGGCGAGGGGCTATTCACGTCGTTATAGTTATAGTAAGGGTCACCGCCCCTGACAGGCGTGCCCGAGTAGGGAGAACCGTAGTGGCTCATGTTGGTGATGGTGATGTTGATGAGGGCGCGGATGCTCTGCTGCTGCTGCTACTACTGCTGTCGAGGGGCCGAAGTCTCGTGTTGCTGGCGGTTTTGCCGGGCCGCGATAAATGGAAAATGCGCGCTGGGATGCGATCTGATCGGATCCGATGCGATGCGATAACTGCTGCGATGGTCGAAATGCGGTCGAACGAACAAACAAACTTCTTTGAACTCGATTTCGCCGTCTTCGCCCCCCTGACACCGCGCGCGAGGTGACTGAGGGATGTTGGGTGCTACTGCTTGATCCTGTATGCTAAATTCTTTTCTGCAAGTCTTCTGGCGCCGAGGTCGTGACGCTGTAGAAAGTGACGCCCGTCACCTGGGATTGTGGTCGGTAGGAAGAGGAGAGGAAGACCGACTTCTTTGTGAGAACATGCTACAAGTCTAAGATGTTATCCCCCAGGGCGAGGATCGAAGATCAAAGTCGAGGTTAGTCGAGTTTGACGTGTGCAGAGTGGTGATGGTGCGAGAATGGGCCGGATGGTTCGAGATCCAGCGTCGTGACGGCGAAGGCGATGATGATGATGACGAAGCGAGCAGGCTGACGAATCGACGGATGCGATCGATCGATGGCGACGTAGTTCGGTTCGGGCGAACAGTCGGCGTGGAGAGTTGCGTTGCGATTGAGTCACAGTTATGGCGAAAGCCAAATTGAGAGAAAAAAAATGACAACAAGAATTGTGTGCCTGTGTGTGTGTCAGGGTGCGGGTGGGATGCTTTTGTATGGGCGAACACGAAAAATGATGGCGAAGGGCCCTGGCCTGAAATTTTTATTTTTTGCTTGGGTTGGGGCCTGCGTGCGGTGGAGACCAGCCTGTCCTTTGCGAGAATTTTTTTTATTGTTATTCTTTTAATTGTTTTTTCCGTTATTTGGCGCTGCCAAGGGGGCAGGGAACACCAGCCAAGGGGCAGGGGAGGGAGACACGGAACCCGCTGAAGCCCTGATCCTGGGCCGATAACCTGCTGGAAGCACGCCTGCGCTAGCAGAAAGCCAGGACCGACTAGGGTCTTTGGGGTGTGTGGTTGCTCACTAGCGTGCTGTAGTGTCGCCTGTACGCTAGGTCGGTACCTCTGTACCTCGTCCAGCCGGCGCCGGAAAGGGGCCAGAGGGGCAGAGAGAAGAGCTGCGAGGGGAGTGCGATCATCCACCAGCTACCCTTTCGGGCTTAGGCGGTTCGTCCGAGGATTGGTAATTCTTCGGCGGCACAGCCACAACGTCCGAGAAGCTTCCGGCTCGCACTTTGTGCCCAACGCAGCCCACACCACCAATCAGTGGCTCTCCCGGCACAGCGGTCCGGGTACTACGCTAAGCAGACTGTCCGTCGGCCTCCAGCTTTGGCCCGCCTGTCTTGGACGTGTGCGACGGTTGCTCTCCAGTGGGCTGTAGTGCCTGCAGGTGTCCTCCAGCCTGCACTTTTTAGTGGCCTGCAGTACGGTGCCTGGATTCGATTCGATTGCAGTGGGCTGCAGTTCATTCGATTAGTGGATCGGATTTGCCTTTCAGCTTTCGCCTGTCGCAAAGTCGCCTCCTCCCTCTTATTCATCAGCTCGGTTACACGCTATTGTTTGGCCTGCCAAGTTTTGTCTTATCTGGTTTCTCTTGACTGGCCTCGTCGGCTTTTCATGTGACGGTGACAAAATGTGTCATAACTGGCTGGCGATGAATCACTCTCCAGTCAATCAGAACAATCAGTCATCAAGTGATTGTCTGATTGATTTGATTGTGAGTGAAACACCAATGACGAAGCCTGTTATCCCGTTTGCCTCTTTGCCACGAGTAACCAACAAGGGCAAAGCCTGCTAGAGAAAGCGAGAGGGCTCCAGTTGTTGTCGAGTCTTGCTGAAAAGTTCTTCCCTCTTTACGGTGATGGACCAGCAAGGGACGCGAATACGACGATCTTTGCGCAATTGGCAGCTCGCAGTCCCGCCCTTCTGTAGTAGGATTCCAGGGGCCTGGTACTCGACAGCCCACACAATGACGTGACTTGATTCCAAAGGGTCACTCACTCACTCTCTCGCTGACGAGACTCGGGATGCCGGCAGCTGGCTGGCTTCTTCTTTTCTCAAATGCGAATGCGGTATGCACAATATGTCCGTCCGGTCTGTCGTCGTCCTATCTCCGCGCATGCACAGAGATGGAAGATAAGATGCCTAGTGTACCGGTATACTAGTGTACCGATCTTCCTAGTCGCAGATTCTTCTTTCTCTTTCTCTTTTTTATTTTTTAATTTTTCTTTCGACTGTGCGAAATCGTGCAAACCTAGCTACCTAGTGCACACTACACTAGACGAGGAAGATGCCAGGGTGCCTGGGCGAAAGTCAGGATCTGTGCTCAGTCCCTAAATTGGTTCGGAGTTTAGCGAAATTGAGATGTGGTGCAAAAGTGAGAAGACTGTCCGGAAACACGAGTGCTGCTAGGCAGCTAAAATCCGCGCCGTCCGTGAGAATGGAATCCTTTGCAAATGATCCTAGTCGGCTCGAGTACCGTATAAAGAGAGGCGATGAAAATTTTCCTCTTCATCAAGGTCCAGGGTCCATCTCACTTTCCCTTCTTAATCAGTGATTTATCCGTGCAAACACTTTTTCCGTCTTCCAAGGGCGCCAGGAAGTGATGCGCTGCGGTTGGCCTGTTTGCAAAGAATTTGCGATGAGTTTGTCGCCATATAGTAAGTGTAGTGAAAGTTGGCTCTCTTTAGTCAATTGGCTGCGGTTTTATCCTCTACCGGTCCAAGTGTTTGACGAGGATGGAAAGCTTGTTCCTATGCGCGGTTTCAAGAACTGCGGGAATAAGTGCACGGACAAGGCAAGTCGTAGCGTAAATTCGCGGCCAAGTTATCTTGCGCCAGCTAAAACAGCAGATTGACTTATTGGCTGGCGAGTTTATCGAGCGAAACAGGTCCAAAATGTCTGTTTCTTTTCTACCAGTAGCTGTCAGAGCGGGTGTTTGATAATGACGCACAGTGGAAGTGAAATAGTCGTGGATGGGAGGTGTAGTTGGAGTCGTTTAGTTAATAACGCACGCACTTAGATGATCCCAACGGAACGGCAAACGCTAGGTAGAGAACAGGAGACCTCAACGTCACAGGTCGATGATGAGATGATTGAACGGTTTATCTAGGTACCTCTCGGCAGATTGCAAAGTCGATCAAGATGCGCGCTGACGGTCATAGTACAAGTGTTCTCCTTTTTTACAAACGGCTGGGCGCTGGTTTGATCAACAGGGCAGACTCTGGGAACAAACAGAACTTTGGGGAAGGATGACAGATCGCATAAATATGTACATCATGCGCCTTGGTAGAGAGAGATCTCAGATAGTGTGTATAAGTAGGTAAAAGATAGGCAGAGGGTGTACGCGTCCGTCATAGACGGCGAGTGTGTCTGTTACAAAATCGGGCGATGGAAGACGACGGCAAGCCTGCTTTCGTCATCGCCCGAGAGGTCTTGGTTTATAGTGGGATGCTGTGAATGAGTTGAGTAAGTGAGTGAAGTGGGTGGGTGAGGATTACCGCCGTATCAGCCAGAGGGTGAGATCGGCCAGATGCGAAGTGTGATCTCCATCAGGCAAAGATCAGACTCGGTTCTTGTCCTCCCCTCCCCCGCCTCCTCAGATGCCATCAGGTGTCCCAAGACGCTTCCCTTCTGGGCGAAGGAGGGGGAACGCTGAGGGGGAGGGGCAGGACAATGCATACCAGGCACAGGCTAGATGTGATGGGATTCTAGACCAGGTTGCCTGTCTACCTGAGCATCCTACCTGAACATTGGGGCCGGTGGTGGTCTGGGTCTTGTCGTGTAGTGTACATAAAGCAGCATACTATTGTGCGGATGTACATGGTTGTAAGTCAGGTCGTTATGCTGTATGTTGTGCATTTTCTAATATGTCTCTATATTGTGTGTACTACTGGCCGCGAGTTGTCATTCGCGGTCGATTTACGGCCAGACCAATGAGAAAGAGAACGAGATCAAGAACTTAGAAACTTACGTACTAACTTAGAGCCAAAGCTTGGACAGGACTGGACTGCTAATTCCTACGTGAATTAACATTGGCTCAACTCGACTGACTCACAGCTCAGACAACCTATCAATTCCCTTTTCCTATTTGTATCGTGAGCGTCCACGCCGTCTCCCACTGCTGCCTCGAGTTCTCAACGGCTACCTATAACCAACCGTTGTGTAGTTGTGTAGCTGTCTTAGAAGAGGGCCTGGGAGACTCAGCTCAGACCAACAACCAGTGATTTTCCGATATAGCCAGAATGCTTTCCGGATGGAGCAAGGTGGTGTGAGGCAACTGAGGTGACGTCTCACGCACGCACCTCTTCATTGGCACAGCGTTTCATCGAGCGCTTGCGCTGATGTGACTCGACACCTCCCAGCCACCAGTCACCGCAATCACATCACACATGCGAGGTACTTGTACTACTCACCTCGCCTGCTTATAAAGATAGTAACTAATGGTATGTACTGAGTATTGGAGTGCAGTGTTTTGGTAGGTGGTATTTAGTATAAGTGTTGGTACTCACCCATATCGGATGCGACGGGATAACAGCCTAACAACATTTCCCATCATCCTCTGTGACAGGTACTATCGTGCTGAGGTACGCAGGCTTTGAGATGACTCCAAAGCCTGGCTCGGTAATCTATTCTCTTGGTGGCTTGCTTACTATATCATAGTCGGATATAGTAGGCCTCAAGCTATGAGCCTCCTATCGACATCGACCATCTACACCACGTGCACTTATAGCCTAGTATGTATCTATTCACGCATTATTCTTGCGTTATTCTTCTTCACGGTGGCCTACGTATTTGTCTTGGTACTCAGGAGTGAGTGATTCACCATCGGGAATCCCCTCGAAGAGCGAACCCCTCAACAGGGAATAGTTCGTGCTAGAGACGGTCATCTGCACCTCCTCCACATGCATCGCGGGTTTCTGCGCGGGGAAAGAAGAATGGCCTAACCTAGGCAAAAACGTGGAGGTCGCCGCACAGCGTGTCCACCCTGTCCACCCTGCCCACCTCTTCCAGCTCGTTCTACCAATGATCGATGGTGGAGCTGCTGCCCGCCCTCATGTATGATGTCGTTGGTCTGCAAGCCTTTCTTTATCAATTATCTTCTATACTACAATACTTGATAGCTAACACACCAGGTCGATCCCGCGGTTTTGGGTCACGCTCTAAAAGGTTCGATGTCCGAGACACAAGGGACGAAGGGAATACAGCACATAACTTGATAAATTAATTGATTACTATTATACCTACAGTATGTGATCCTCCACCTCGGTAATCCAGTGATAAAAGGCTATTCCCATAAGAACTCTACAGTATGCGCTAGTTTAAGTACTCCCCGGTATGTCATGTTAAGTACACATGGTACACTATGCCGTTTTTGAATCCTACCTAACGGAAAAGCCATGCCTGTTTTGTAGATCTTATAGTTACATTCGGCGTAATTGAAATGAGCTGACTCAAAGTCAGCTTTGAAAAAATCCAGCCACCAACAATTCGTATCGAATGGTTGATAGGCTCAGTAATACACGCAGGAATACGCGGGCTGTCGATATTCAAATTCTCATAGGTCACTTCCTATTCTGTATCCTGATTTTTTTGTGTAAGCCATAGGCTATCAGTTCACATGACTTCTCTCGCCATTGTCTGTTTCAAATATATAGTATGCTGATACGGACCTATGGAATGCCAATTCAATAGTTACCAACGGGCGCAAGCAACCGAGATGGGCGTCCGACCCTTGTGAGAGCGTGGAGTTCACTATATTGGTTAGGATGTCTCACTTCGATACCTTGTTTCGGTGTTATTAGCCCGGCATCATGTTATTTGTGGCACAGCGGCACCTAACACGCAACGGAGTCCGCTCCAGCTTGGACATGGAGGACCTTGCTAACCTAGGCAGTTTAGCTAGCGTAGGCCCGGACCTACGAACTATTTTCACAACCCTACCCGTATCTTTCCAACTTATTAATTCTTTGACAGAAATGCAGCGACACTCGCGAGGACCCGGCTTTATATGATTCCTCCAGCTATGTGCAAGAATTTGGGTAGAGATTGATAAACCACGGCTGTGGGAATAGGGGCAGTACTAGTGCCCACTCTCGTGTAATGGTCTCACAAGAAATGCGACGAGGTGACTACCACGCACGTTCCTAAAGCATGAAGATATATATATATCTATCTACGGTTCAGGCTGATCATCCGATAATGCATGAGCGTAATTAACGATGAGGCTCAAAACTCAACTAGAGGGAAAAGGAGTGCGGCTCAACAACATGCCTGTCCCAGTGGACTCTCATGCACATGAAGCACGGATGTTATTCCGGCCATCGTTTATCTGGTCCCATTTTCTCATCAGCCTCAACTCCAGGGGGAAGCACCGGCCACGGTCTGGCCCCATACAGTATCCCCACAACTGTCCTGTACACTCGAACTTGAGGATATTAATTTTTTTTCTTAGCAGCTAGACCAGCAGGATTACATCCACGACCACGGGTCTGTCCAACAACATGTGGATCGGCCGGCGTGGGAAATTAGCGTCGCGCAGGTAATATCCACCCCTTCCAAGTTGATCCTTCATGCTGGCGAACACACCTCTCATGCAGAACCAAGCTTCTCTTGCTGAGAGATTACACTACTATCCGCCAACCACATGCCTAGATATCTTCATAGTAGTTGCCCACTACCGCACTTCTCACCGGTCTGGCTGTCAAAATGTACTAGTGTACATCAGTAGCAGTAGTGTGCCTCTGTCAAGTTTACATACGGTACACAGTAGGGCACCATTCTTTTATTTCCGCCTTACTATTCTTACTCTGTACAGTGTTTTCCAAAGAAGGAATACTTTGCTTCTATGTTTCACATCCCGTACCCATCCCCCTCTACCCAACGGCTCATCTTCATTACAATGTAGCGAACCGTACGAACCTCACCGAACTCGAACTTCTCCTCCCCTCCAGGCAAAGAGCTCCGATCTCGTCGGTCTACAGCCCTAGGTGACTCATAACAATGGACGTCATGGTGCGGTACCTTGTTCTGTTTATGCCGTGATGCCCGGCGGACGTTGGTGCTCATAATGCACTGATGTCCAATTTGTGTGGGCTGAGAGGTAATGCTGTGAAATGTGTGGTCAATTTGAGGGCCTTGCCTTCAGGCCGCATGCAGGTGTGCCGCTCCCGATTGGAGCGTCCATGGGCAGAACATGGGCCCTGCAGAGAAAATACCCCAAAAGAGTACACACACCCTCCTCAGTTGCTATAGAATCCGACACCAGTTGACTGAGCAATCCTCTCTCCTCCTTACCCAATAGCTCGACCGAAACGGTCTGGTCAACCTCCACCGAGTCTTCTTTTTTTGACACATCGTCAACTGGGAGAAACAATCCATTGGCCTCGACCCAGAAATAGGATCTCTCACCAAGACAACACGGCGCGACTATCAGGCAGATCCTCGTCCGTTGTCACTCACCGACACTTACTTGCCGCTCTCAAGGGGAAAAGGAGGGCGGTCTGCATTGTTTCATACCTACCTCGTCTGAGCAAAGATGAGGCGGGAGACGTGAAAAGTTTCGCCGGGCTAGCCCTGGCCCATGAGCCCATGAGCTCTGACGTAGCTCGGCGCACAAATTGGTATATAGGAAAGAAATTTTCTTGTTGGCTGGCGTCGCGAAAAGACCCCTCCTGCTCATGCGACTTGCCCCTCTTGATAGACGAAATGAGGTCGCAAAGCAGCCGATAATGACCAAAGCATATAATCCTATCTGTGGTGGGCGGACGAGTCTCGACAAGATAATGCACAGACAGCGAAGCGCTTCGGTTTTCTCGTACACGCTGGCACTTGCCAGTATTACTGCTCTGCTTAACATCGCGATCAGCTTGACACTGGTATCAAGACACTGCAAACCCTACGATCAAGCGAGCATCCTTCGCGCCTCATATCGCCGATAGGGTAACTCACCCACCAGTCAAAATTGTCGCGACTCGCACCACACCACCTGCACTACGAAAAGAATTACCCAACCATGTAGTAGGAAACATTTGCATGTGAATGCAGCTAAAATCATCGCGACAAATGCTCACTCGTTCCTCGCCCTCATGACCGACGTTAGCCTAACTTCAGTGATGTGATATCGTGAACACCCAGCACGGCATAATTGAGGAGACGTTAGTCGAGTCCTTGCTGTGTTGTACAAATCTAGGTAATGATCATGCGTTGCCCTCACTGGCCCCTCGTTCGCCCGACTGTCCTTCAGGTGTTGGCCCAATGATAAGTTGGGCTCTATCTTCTAGTAAGACGATCAGATATCGGCTGCCTCTCATCTTTCTACTTTTCTCGTACCACCAAGATAACAGCATCTCATTATTGCGAGATATCACCCAAGATGAGGCGGAGCCATTGATAAATAGATAGATATAGGGACAGCGCAACAATTTCGCACGCTCAGCAAATGATCTGTGCGCGCGGAAAATGTGCGACAAAACCTGTAAGACCTGCAAGCGGTCCGGTCAAGCGGCGATGCACCCAGGGTGCCGCCATCATGGTGAGAAGCCGGACTACATACATTAGCAGGGCGTCTTTCTTGACAGCATGCACATGCACGATGCTTGCCTTGCTTTCGATCCGTCTCTTATTGGGGCAGAAACAAGTAACAGTCTCGACCCATATTCTCGGGAGCGAAAGCTAGTTGACGTGTCACCGACGAAGATAAAATAGAATAAAATACAAAAAAAATGGCCAGCCATTCCCAAAACTGAATTACGCGCTTTCGACGTGTGGCTGAGCCGGCAGCTTGATATGTGAATGGCCGAGTCCAGGTGTGAGTGACATGGGCTAATACCTATAGCACCTAGGCAAATGTAAGTTAGCTAATTCGAACGACTGAAGAGAAGCTATCCGGCCGGGAGTCGCCACTCCACTTATTCCGGAAGCTTCCCTTTTTTGTACACTGGCCGCGTTGGTGATATTTCGTGCCTGAGTTGACAAATCTCGACGTCATGAAAAACTTTTTTTTCTCTCGCTGAATATCAGAGGATTACCAACATTCCTTACCGTACTATTTGTTACCACAATCATCCTATCTCTACACCATACACCTGGTAGTGTTCCTACTGCATATCATACCTATCTTATTAACACACCCTCTCCCCAGCCCCGTTATTGGGCTTCTTGGGAGATATCATTCAGAGGCGCAGCCCCAAATAAAATTAGGACCCCGGCGATATGAAACCCGACTTATTGGGAAAGCATACAGAGTATATCCCACACAGATATCGCAAAATATTCCTTTTTTCACGCCGGCGCCGATTAGTCAACTATGTGCTACTTCCGATACGTATATAAATCTAATGAATTACAGTCCCGTATGTTGATACCCAGTCGGCTATGCCGGGCATATATGTGCTATGCGATGCCAATGAGTCACATTCGAGGCTCAACACATGAGGAATAACAACCTGTACCCTACCCTACGCGCTTTGCTCCGCTTAAACTCTCAAACGACATTAATGCAATTTGGGAAGTTGCCCAACAAACAGGCCAGCCGAACAGGGTTCTCGAGAGCTGCTCCGGCATCGCCTCGTCACTAAGAAAGAATTTCTCTATTGCCATGGTGGCGGCTACACGCCTGCCTGCCCACCGCTAGTAGTATAGGGCCGATATTACGACATCGGGGGGGCCTTGTCGATGTGTGCGATGGTGACTGGCAGTGGTTATCCTCTGCGTGTGGATTACATACATTCATTCACACTTACCGCGTAACCGGATATTACGGAAGAGGGCTGGAGCTGAATACGTAGTATACAGTAAGGTATAGGATGGCAGTAGGCATGATAGAACTGTGCGCAGGCAGCAGTATGGATCTCGAGTGAGATCCACACACGACAACTGCTTCCGTCCAACTGGAATAGAATTTTCGAGGACGGCTAGGGTTCCCGATGCATGTCCGCTGTCGTGCCTGGGTGGGTTGGATATGGAAGCTTGTCACCAACCCTTATCGCATCGCACAAATGTTCGTCAACATTATTGCCTCTTCCGCGCCCGAGAGCCGCCGCCGAAATTTCCCGTATATGCTCTCTTGACGCCGCCTTGCTTTCGCGATAGTTCAAGGCTTTCGTATCAGTTCATGTAGTGCCTCCTGCTGTAGTCTGTTGTAGGTTTGCTCTGCTTGTGACGAGATAATGCTGCTACATGATGCGCAATCGGAATTTGAACAGCTTTGCCGGGGCTCCATGACTCGCCACACCTTGATCCACCGCTTACTAGTAATCCATATAGTTATCCGTGTAACTAGAACTGGCTCATATGCATTCGGTTATGTGACTCTGCTTGATAGTGATGACGGACTGGGGTGTACGTATGTCGTGAGGCGAGACAACGAATCCTGCGATGCGTCGGTATTTGTTAGACGCGTAGTCAAGTGACTTGCCACCCCCAAACTGACGACGATCTTAAAGGTGGCATGGAGTTACATTGATATTGAGTTTTGGGCCATGGGATTTGATATCGAAACTTATGCCTTATTGTTGAATTCGTCGCTATGACTATTTTATTGATGTTGCACAATAGACTATCATAAGGGCAGTGAGTTACTCAGGTAGCGTTACACAGATTCGAACACTTCACTACCTACCGACTCATCCTAACATGACTCTCAACGTGACTAATACTTCCTCTATGACCGGGTGGTAATATTGCAAAGCCAGATGCGCGATATTAGCCATTCCAGTAATTCACGATTGGAAACCTGGAGCGTTACGCAAACTGGGCTGGAGCCTCCGGTGAATCAAAACGTGGAGGCAATTCCACGGTGGGAGGCCTCCAATGTCCTATGGTGAAGCCACGACCTCGGGTTGCTATTCAGTTGATCTTGCGTCGGCACTTACACGCCGCCAACGTGAACTGCAGGACCAAAATGCAATGACTCACTCGCCGATCCAAAGATTTGTGTAACTGCTAATATAGTCATAACGCCATAGGGACATGCCGGATATAAGTCCTCGATCTTATTAGAAATGACGACCAGCTTGCGTCTGAGTACGCGTTTTTAGATCCGTGTTGACCGAACTTTGAAGGATGGTCGTAGCATTCCTTGTAGGATCGCTCGATATTTCTGCAGAAGTGAGTTTTAAAAAGAGATGCGACTTTACACTCTAGTTTATAGCTACTAGGAGCCTCCTAGTATACGATAAGCCACCCGCTGCTCGCAAAAGTCTATGCTTGGATGACTCCGATTGTGTAATGTCGTAGGTTCGGCTGCTGGAAATAATCTGTGACGCCGGCTCGACGTTGTGACAGTCAGAGGATTACGCCCTGCCACAACATGTACATACAAACAGTTTTGAAGGAAATCCTCGACTGGAAATTGGAGCAATAGGGACTTATTGGCCAAGTAACTGCTCTCCTCTTCTGGGTAAATTCTGGATGGGGTGTAGAATGACTTATGAGGCGCTCCGATGTAGCCTCTCGTTTACCATCTGTGTTCCCTTGATGATATGGAGCGTGCATATCACTCACATAGGTTGCTGTAACAGAGAAGCCGTTGAATAAACAAGCACCCTCATCATACGAGTGGCGCTCTATAGCCTAGTCTAACACCATCTTTCCTCCGGGGTGAATTGCACTCGTCAGATAAGAAGCTATTCGACAGCTTGAATACGTCGGTAAAATTCACGTGTAACGAATAACGATGAACTGGCACGCACTATCTCCCTGAGCAGCCATTGTTCGAGAAGCATGTTCGATGAGTGGTAGAGATTTAGTGGTGGACAATAAGGCGATGAGTATTAGTTCCCGAAGCTGTGACAGATAGGGAACACAGCTACAACTCATGCGGCCGCCTAGTGTGTTTTATTACTCAAACATTTCATACGACTCAACTCTTCTAAGTGCGTAAGAGACTGAGATTGGCTTGATATGCTATAGTCTCTTGTGTCAACGCGCCATGGTCTAATCACAGTGTCTAGCCGCACGAAACTCATCTTGTAAATCGATTGATGTCCATGTCTAAACTTCAAGATAAAACAGGAACTCGTAGATACAAGCAAGTTTTCGTCATCTACATGGATGCGTCAGGTTGTTGCATAATGCCTGGTTCATCAAATTTCATTTGGTGTTCATCGCAGGCTCGCATGGCTCGCCATATTGTGAGTGATATGTACACAAGGCGGCTCTACGACCGTTACCAGATCGAGTGATGTCGCTTTCCTAAAGTATCTTATTCATTCTACAGAGTGTTCTCAAACAAATATCGAGAACAGCAAAATAATCCCTTTCAGTATGACGGGTTATGAGGCAGTCAGTTAGCCGTAGTCATGTAGACATGTCCACATACTGATAGCGGCTCATTTCAATCAAGAGCTTCAATTTAACACTATATGCCTTCGGATATGATCTATATGTTATTAGGATACCTTCGGGCAATGCGCGCCCCTGAATTCACAGGGCTAGCGAGTAGCCATTCCCCTTCTCTATAGCTCGCTTCCACGCCCGCCTAGCCACGCAGCGGTCATGCCATGCCTTCACATTAGGATATGGCGCAATATCCACTACCTTGCTGTAGTATACCGTCTGTACGAAGAATAGCATAACGAAGTCGACCCTTGTGGGATTTTCGTTGCTCATGAAGTACTCTTGGCCCTTGAGTATGCCATCCATATACTTCAACTGCGCATCAAATTCCTTGTCGACGTATCCCATGTGTATCATAGCGCTGACGGCTGCGATGAGAGGTCGTATGAAGAACGGCGACATGGCTTTCAAATAGTAGAACATCATCGCCGTCATTGCCACCACGTTGAAGCTCGACTCGGCGAAGCCCACGAGTTCTTGCTCGCGTAACTCATCGTGGTCCTCGTCGATGCCGGAGACCTTGAACTTGCCCGCGCTGTCGTATGTCTTGATGAGATAAGCTGTGATGGCCGACCGCTCGATGATGACGCGCCCTGACGCGGTGATGAGCTGGGGTGATTTGCCGAGGGGATGAGTCTCCTTCAGGCTTTCGGGGGCGCGGTTCTTGTTGCGACCGCTCTTCTCTCGCTCGAAAAGATTGAGGTTGTATGGGATTTCAAGCTCCTCGAGAAGCCAGAGGATGGTTTGTGATTGTGAGTTCTGCGTCGCGGTTAGATCAGTCTACGCGGGTGCCAAGCCAATATTTACGGGGTAAACCTACGCTGAGATGCTGGAGGGTCGGCTTGCCTTCTGTGGATGCCATGTCGCTTGCTTGTTTCAATTCCAATGGAATGTTCAAGTAGTAAAGACACTTTTATCGAATGTGAATACTTAACGTGGGGGTAGACGACAGTGCCATTCATTCATTCATTCATGTTACATGAGGTCTTCCCCTGGGCTATCTGAAAGAGGTGGGTGAGATCATTTTCACGCTTACCCCAAACAGCTGCGCAGACGCTAGTAGGTAATAGCTACGTCGGCGCCTTAGTCTTCTTCACTTAAGAGGATTGCAACTTGATGTGTCTCATCTCCATATGGTATAACTTATATTCGTACATACTTCTATGATAATTGCGGCATCGCGTCGCAGCTCACTTATGTCTAAGCTTACGTCTCAATAGCAGAAACCCTTTCGCGCTCCGCCTCTTCGAACTTTTCCTTCGTGTGCATCCACGTGTAATACGCGTTCTGCACATCACATGCCATTAATGCTTTGGCCTTGAGCTCCTCTGCTGCGGCCTGAACCTGCTTCTCGTACGGCGCGCCGTTCTTTAGACTTTGCTCCTTCAGTTCTTTCTTTCTAGACGCAGCCGTGAGCTCCATTGCCGTTTGTCCGAGTTGTTCCACGGCGTATTTGAATCCCCATCGCGCAATCTGTAGCTCTTCAGAGACAGCAGGGTGGGCATGGGCTTCGGGGCTTGAGATATCGTCTGGGCTTTGTAGCGTGCGCCAGACACCTCGGCTTGGGACCTCAGCAACTTCTATCGTGTATGCAGATGGTGGGCTTGCGGATGTGTAACGGTGGTATCCGACGGTATTGCCGCAGCCACATGGAAATGAGCGAACGGTAACTTGGCAGCATTCGTGCGCAGGGCATTGAAGACCTTCTCTAGGCTTTGATGTGATGGTAGCGCAGCATCTTACCTCTGCAACCGTGAAAGGGTCAACGATGTGTGAGTCTGGGTTAGAGGGGTGGCGCATTACAGGGCGCGCGTCGCACATCATAGTGTGAGTTACAATCTTAAGACACATACTGACTGTAGCTAAGAGTTTTCGGATCGTCTATCTTACTGAAAGTATAGTATACTCGTTGATTCCTCATACCCAAACGAATACAGAGCATGGCTTTTATCTTCACTACGCGCTTTATGTCGCTTTAGACTGTGAGAGGTCTTTGAGAATGTCAATCCTTCAAACTAAAGTGATTGTGCCGGTCTATGTAGTGACATACTCAAAGAAAACCTGAAAGGGGTTGTTCTACATATCTGAATGACGAGTGCGAGCCTTTTGATCTTCGGAAAGTTTATTGTCTGCTGTCATTGAAAGGCCATAGGAGATAACGGTTAGGGCAATATCATAAGAGTGAAGGGGGCTTTTATAATCTGGTAGGCTGGCCTAGTAGAAGAGTTCACATGTCCGCCTTTCAGCGAGTCAACGGGGTCATCTTAACGTAGACGTTGTTATTATCGTATGGCCGGGCCACGAGGGAATTGCCTGAAAGAGTTGTGAAGTATTGACGAAGCCCAGTCATGCACCTCCCTGATGGTATCTCTTGAAAGCCACTAATCCCCAGTGACACCTAGGGTAAATAATCTCTTCTAAAACCCCGACTGATATATAAGCCAATTAGCTTCATTTCATCTTGCTGTGAGACGCTATGTATTTTATCAATGGAGGGATTAGTATTACGTAGAATGCTGACGTGTGAGGCCGACCGTCAGTGTGGCGGCTGTAAGCGATGCATCTCATCACGGGCTTAAGTCAGCTCACTGACGATGTGATATTGAGATGACAACAGAAACCGAATGCGATGTTGCGACGTGCTCCTAAGGTCGTAGCCTAGGCCGATTTTCTCGGGAACAAATCTCCAACAATAATTCATCGTAACACAGAGCTCTAACGGAATCCCGAGTCTACGTAGTATCATAGGATGTCATCACAGACCGTTGAATTAGCCACTACAGTTAGCGGAGAGTACAGTAGTCCTGATGGGAAACAAGCCAAATTAGGTCATGAACCTGTAGACAATAATAGGATCGGCGTTGATTTATGATATGATTGGTGTTCAGGGGATGAGACAGCCCTAAATTTCAGGGGTATCCAGCTGGCGCCAGCCCCAAAAAAGATCAGCTCGAAACACCAACTCTTTTCTGAAGGCCTTCAATTATACTAGAAAACAATATAACATAGGAAATTGCTTCAATTCATCTACTATATGTATTCATTGATTATGAATAATGATTTTGCCAAAGACTTGAAAACTCAATACTTAATGTCGAGTAAGCTCTTGGTATTGAAGAGCTGATCATCTGCTCTGTTGACGTGGCGCCGAGGTGTGCCCGCAGCGACCGATTTTAATGAAACGAATCGCCGCATGGGTAGGCGTAGGAGCCGAGTAGTGCCCGAGGACTAGGCTTTTGAGCTTCCCAGAACGCCGTGGATTTTCTCGGTGCTGGATGTATTCTAAGCTCATGTGGGGTTATGATCGGCTCAGATCTACCTGGATGGAGGAGGTGCTTGTGCGCCGCCAGATTGGTATGCAGGATTTAATGCGAATGCGATTTCAATGAAAGGGGTCACGCTTAATATACCATGCCGTTCAAAGCTTACTGAGAGCGCAGCGACTTGCCCAGTGATATAATTAGGTGAGACCGTTAAGGATACTTAATGGCTTGATCGCGACGCTGTGTTCCTGAATGCTCCTGGCGTTGGGACTGCTTTGTTGCCCAGGGTGCACATTCTTGTTGCCATACGCTACCGATATTCAAGATGCGATTCAACTCCCGGACGTCGGTCGCTTTGACCATCGCTGCAGCCTCACTGGCTGAGTCCAGACGTGCGTTCCAGTCACCCACGCCTAGGTTTATCACTAACTCACATATCTGTAGCATCGCTTTCCTCAAATGGCGCGCCCAGAACTAGCAGACGATGGTTGCCCAGTTCCGATAAGATCAGGGGCGTGAACCTTGGCTCATCATTCATCATCGAGCCATGGATGGCAGGCGATGAATGGAGCAGCATGGGCTGCGGCAGTGCCAACGATGAATGGTCATGCGTTCAGGCTCTCGGTCAAGACGCAGCGGACGCCGCCTTCCGAACCCATTGGCAGACCTGGATCACCCCCGATGACCTCAAGGAGATTCAAAGCTACGGCCTAAACACCGTTCGAATTCCGGTGGGATTCTGGATCAACGAGGACCTCGTGAACGAAGGCGAATACTACCCGAAAGGTGGCCTTGATTACCTGGACTACGTCGTTGGGAACTGCACTCAACTGGGGATCTATGTAATAATGGACCTCCATGGAGGACCGGGATCTCAGTTCCCAGGACAGCAGTACACTGGACATGTGGTTGATTCCCCTGGCTTTTACACAGCGGATAACTACGAACGCGCATACAAGTTCTTGGAATGGATGACAGAACGCGTCCATACCAACTCGGCATACTACAACGTGGGAATGCTACAAGTTATCAACGAGCCTGTCCACTCTGGGGACTATCCTTCGCAAGCAGCAGACATGATCGCGAATTACTATCCTAACGCTTGGACTCGGATTCGAGACCGAGAATCCCAGCTTGGAGTAGCTGATGCTAACAAGCTTCACATTCAATTCATGGTACGTCTACAACCACCCGAGGTAACCATTATAGATCTAATGTCATCCACAGGGTGAAGCTTGGGGCTCCGGTAATCCCAGCCAGAACTTACCTGACACTACTTTCGCATTCTACGACGACCATCGTTATTACAAATGGGACACATCGGTCACGGTCAGCCAAGACGGCTACATTTCTGCCGCCTGTGGCGACAACAGAGGAGGCGACGACATCATTGTTGGCGAGTGGTCGATCTCGGTGGCAGACGATGCGCAATACAACAGCGAGTTCGACATCCGTGACACCGACGCCAACAATGACTGGTACAAGAAGTTCTTCGCTGCTCAAGTACAGGCCTTTGAACGCTCCGGTGGGTGGGTCTTCTGGTCGTGGAAGTGCAACTGGATCTCTGGTTTCAATGAATGGAGATGGTGCTACAAGAGTGCTGTTGACGCTGGCATTATTCCTAAGGACGCCTCAACTGTTGCAGCCTCGGGTCCCTGCTAAAGGCTACTTGTTCATTCACAAGCCTGTTCTAACATAGCCTCGCATCTTTTCAAATTCTAAACAAAGCTCAAGTTAAGCATTCAATGTGATTATTGACGATACATACTTTGAAGGCTCTTTGTGACGTTAGCGTCCTTGTTTTTTCCGAGAATTCCCTGCGTATTGTAATAGAATGCTTTTATAAGCACGCGACTCCTCAGCATTTCTAGCTCCGAATAGTCGACTCTCATCATCGCTTCTTCTCTTCCTACTATCACATCGAGACGTACAGACACCACCTTAGAGCTGTACAAGGAGTTTATCACAGGCTGAGTTTGTCAAAAATCATAACTCTAGCCGTTTTTACACTCTGGACGTACTTGCTCTAAGCCTCATCAAGCCGGACTTGATATTGTTGGTTTCTTAGTCTTCCTCTTCTCTACCGCGTTGTTTTCCAGACTTTTTCCGACAACATGTGTCGACGCACCATTACTCACTACATGCACCATGATGCAAGGGCTGCGATGGTTTTTAGTTCAGTCTCATCGCTCCTAGTTGCATATGCGAATCCGCTCCGCACGAATTTTCATCAATGCGAGTTAGTTCTCCCACCGCTAGACCATGCATTGAATGGCACCGTCGAGAAGTGCGCTTATCATACCTGTTGCTGGCCTAAGACTGACGTAGAGTATTGCGCTGAATTCATGGCTCATCAAGGGGGTTCGCGATTTGAGCCGGAGCAGTGCGACGCCTTTATTCTAGAGCATCGACATGAACGTTACCCCTATTTTGGAAATGAGGGTGCGTATCGCGAGAAAGTACCCGCAACATGGCGTGATCTTGCCCATATTCGAGCGTGGAGTCCAGGCACGTTTCCCGGATTTGCTCATGAACGCCGATTCTTCCCGAATTGGGCCCATAAGTGCTTTGCGGAGTGCGAAAAGCTGTATATCCTTGAGCAAATTAACGCGATCTCACACGCCTCTATGCAGGACATGATGAAATTTCGCGATTTCTGTGCAATGGAACAGTTGCAAGGATCAGAAAAGAAGTTCATGGTAGCGCAAAGTAATCTTCGTGCGCAAAACCAATTAGTTTCAGATATGTTTCAATGGGGCACAGTTAATTGTGGCAAGTGCCATCATCCAGAGCTACACTCCGAGGCGGCAATCCGGTGATGCAGCAGCGTGCTGTCGCTGCTGACCCAAGTCTACAAGTACCGAGCTTGCGGGCTAAGCCGAGAACTTCTCACTATAGGTATGCTCTTCCTACCAGTATTTCGAGCCGCATGGCTGCTGATTTCGACATATAAAAAGAAAAGAGAAAAGGGCAGAAGATTTGCAAGCGTAAAAGTACAGGTGAGTATTGTATGAAAATTAGGGATTGGGGGTAAAAATGTTATCAATTAAAAATCTGTTTTCAAATAAAAAGTGTCTCTGTGCGGTCGATTGCTGCTCTCTCTCATCTCGTCTCCATATGTGCCGATACCTTAGGACAAAGTAAAGAATAAGAAAATATCCTTTGTAAAGGAATATAGAATTCTAGTAACTTCGAACAAAAGCCCACACCTGGACAGTTTTTGCTTCCTGCTATGATTTGGCTTCTTGCGCCTAAACCAGGTCATACACCCTGGCCTGCATTGGCCGAATACTGTCAACTGGATCCATTATTGTAAGTAAAACTATTCCGGGTCTAAACAAGAAACTCGTGGTAGACCGCAAGGGGTGTCCGTGTGCTTTGATGTATCGAACTACCAGGATTTCGGAAACGGGAACAAAGAAATTACTTTCCGTTCTTCCAAAGAATCAGTCCAGGGATAAATGTCGGTATTTAAAACATCAGCTACTCAATATAATACACTATGCCTTTTCATAATGGTACCTGATAGAAATGACGTTAGCTTCACTTTAACCATCCATCAGTTAGGTAGGTACGTAGTCAAGACGCTATCGTCGTCATGTAATTATGGCTTCAACCATTTCCCCGAGTCCTTCGTCGAGTGACCCAACAAGCGTTGATAGGTCACGGTTCTGATGAGCCTTAAAGAATGAGCATAAGAGGAGTGATCCCATTAGAAGCCTGACGGAGCAAGCCTGTGCGAGTGACGATCTCCCAACAGCACGGCAGGCAAGAATAGTTGCTCGAAATAGGCAATCTGATCGACGAAGACGATTCCCTCATCTGTGGATATAATGGCGAAGCAAGTAAAAGATTTCCGACTCCAAACGTTCGCGGGCCGCTGTTGTATCGATTGCCTAATAGTTTCCAACAGCTGGAATAGGAGCAGGGCTAAAGAGCCTGTAAATGAATCACGAGGTGGGAGGGTCTTCTTATTCTTCGGCAGTACCCGTCTCCATAGGCAGCTTCTATAGTGAAAGACAGATGTGAAAAACAAGTTTTCCGCTTCTGCATTCTATATTAGCTAACTCTGTCTCCAGCGCACATCATTTCCGTCAGCGGCTGCTTCAGTGGAAATAGATGCGTTGATGTCACGAAGTTGTATTCCAATATATCGCAATCTTCTTCGTGAATCAACAAATGCGCATTTATGAGACGATATGTGTAGAGCGAATACACGACACAAGTATTTTTGACCGAGAAACTTGGCTTTCACACCGCTGGTCTGCGATGCAATTGCATGGCGTCGATCGGCAGGGGAGCCGTTCCCCAAGGGCTAATGGAGGCTTATATTAAACAACGTGTTCAAGGTATCCATGAATGGTTGGGTCCGTTTGCCCCTTGTCGCACAGAAGCAATAAATGGCGATGTAATATGTAATCAAGAGCCTTTCGGAGAGCGTTCGCTAAGTTACCCATTTTCAGTCGATGTGGCGTATCATTTTGACTTACAGTCTCTTGTGAAGCTATCGCAATATATTCGCGCCGTAAGCTGAGAGAAGAGGTCGATATCCAGATCAGCGTGATCATCTCTGCTGATAAGAAGCTTAAAGATCCTCTTGCCGCGATCTTCAGGGCACGAGGTGAATCCCCGAACTTAGGTACAGCCTTGTCGATGGCAGGATTCTGAGATGACCATCATACCATCGTGATGTGAAAATATCATCGTACTATCTGGAAAACCTGAAAAGTAAAGGAATTGACATCATCAGACATATCACGATGCCACCTGGAGTTATTTTAGACTGCTGCAATGACCTTGACCGGCTGTTGTTGCGCGTTCCGATATAGACAGCTTCAGGGGGTAAATGCCCTCAAGATGTATATGCATGCAGCCTAGGCCTGAGAGTCATGTCCAATGGCAAGAGACGTCTGCATCATAACTGTTCACCGATGGTGGATGAATACATCCAGGGGCTAGCGCATATTAGTTTCTCCTGACTTCTTTTGTGGTAAGGGGATGAAGGTCGATCTTTTCCTTAAAAGACTGAATAATTTGCGTTGGCACAAAGATGCCATCTTTGTTCTTGCTTCCTCATCTCAATGGCATCACCGGGTGAAATACGCTTTACCAGAACAATGGAGGGTATAGGAGCGCGTGGGATCAAGAAACCGGCTACAAGACCTCGTCGACAGTGAAGAAGTAGGAAAAGATCGACATCGATTGCACCTACATGCGGACAGACACCGAAATGGAAGAGCATTTTTAAAATTAAGAATATGATGAAATGAGGTGCTAATATTAGGAAGGGGGGAATGTCGTCACTGGCGAGTAGACGAACATTAAGGGAGGATAAATAGAAGCGTTCAATCTCTCTCAAGGAGCTTCATTCTCGCTCGCCATCAGCACAAGCACAGCAGCGGTTCCAGCAGTCTCATCTTGGCTTCAAAATCATTCACTCTCCGTCCTCTCAGCTTCGCCCTACCACCTAGCACAATGAAGTTTCTCACTTTCTTCGCTATAGGCGGGTTCCTCACCAGCGCCCTTGCCGGCCCCATCGCTGTCTCCAGCAGCGTCGAGAAGCGCCAGGACTACGATGCGCTACAGGCTACCCTGACGACTCTTTTCGCCGACATCCAGAAGCAGACGGCCATCATCAGTGAGTAAACAGCCGGACAAACAGACAGGCAGGCAGACAAGAGGTCATCATGACTGACACAGACTAGACTCCACCATTGACGCTGTTCCCGAGAACTCGACCGATACCGATGCCACCGCAGACGCGGCCGCGATCGTGCCTCAGCTCCAGACCATCACGGACCTCCTGACGGCCGTCAACGGCACCGTCGTCAAGCGCGCCGTCGTCGAGGCCAGCTTCGGCAAGCCCGATCTCTTCAAGACGCTGTCTCTGATCATCTTCGAGCTTCTCTTCACCGTCAAGAAGATCCTCTTCAAGCTCGGTCTCGGTACGTAAATAACGTTACCTAACCTTACACGATGGTGGATTTACCACCATCTGTGTGAATTTAAAGTGCTTTATGTGCTAACGCCAGATGCAGGCAAGGTCGTCATCTACCTCACTCCCCTCGTCCTCGCCCTCAAGAGTCTCGTCTTCAGTCTCGACCTTGTCGTCGGCGGTGTCCTCCTCGCTGTCGGCCCCACTGTCAACGAGCTTCTCAAGGCCGTCGGTCTTGCCCTCATTGGCCTATAATCCATTGGACTACAGCCTTAATACGTTGCTGGAACGGTTGCAGTCAAAGCGGGGTGAAGTGTGGTTGGATATTCCTTGACTTTGTGCTGGGAGGGGCCCTTCAGGATGGCGGATACAAACGAGTCATCTTCAGTTTATCGTAGACGAAGTATCTAGGTGCTTTAATAAGAAACCGCCATTCTTTTTGTTGTATGATGAAAGTCCATACGGATTGATGTGAGTGTAACACATCGTGTTGTTTAAGCGACGTTGAATTGCGAGTTTCTCGGCGCGCTTGGTACGAGCAGGGATCAGGAAGATCATACAAGCGTCGTAGTCTCTGATTGGTCGCGCAGCATCGTGAAACCCTGGCAACGACTTACATAGAAAGACCTCTGTCGCAAACCCCTGGTACTTGCGTGCTACGCGAATCAAGGATGGCATCATGAGGCTCGCCAGCTTGCGAAGCTGTCTCCGTCCCTGGTATTGATGGGGGAGGAATCCTGGTTATCGCTCACAACTCAACTCCTCAGTTTGCCGCTTATTGGTAGGTACTTAGTTCTGGCACCTTTGCATCCTAGTCGATAAGATGTGATGGATAGGTTGAATGTGGGCTTGGATAGACTTGAGACGATGCAACCTCGTCAGTCTGAAATGTCACGATGTGTGAAACGCCACTCCCGTTCGTGCTCTTGGCGGGTTCCACGCTCATCCGTCCATAAAGTCTCACGATGCGCAGTTTGATATTCCGCTCATCATCACCATCACCACTATCATCGCTCTTGCCTCCATCTTCTTGTTATTTTACTCGTTCGCTACCCTCCTTCTGGAAAGGATTCCCCTTCGCTTCTTCTTCCGCCTTTCCACTCGCTGGCTCGTCACGGATTGGTCACCTTATACTTAGACCCTCCATCCGTCCATCCTCTTTACAACACCTGCAAACTTCTTTTCAGACCCAGGGATTAAAGAAAACTTAAACTCGCCCAGAATGCACTCATCAATCCCCATCGCGGCCCTCATCGGCACCGCCACAGCCCTCCCCAAAATCCCCTTCCTCGCAACAACAGACACGATCCCACTCCCCTCAGGGCCCGTCTCACTCTCATCACGCCAATCCGCTTGCTTCGTAATCGGCTCAACACCCCTCCCAGCCGAAGTCGCCGACGTAGTCACCAGCCTCGCAAACAGCATAACCTGCTCCTCCACCAAAACCACCCTCTCCGGCGTTCCAGACGTGACCTCAGGCAGCACATCCTTCTCCTCAATCGACTTCTCGCAATCCTCTCAATCACCTCTCGAATTCGCCCTGTCTACTTTCAATACCTCGGACCCGGTATCCGATAGTGATTTAGGATTTTTCCAGGACGCGCTGAACGTGTACCTAGCCACCGAGGCTGGTATTAGGAGTGTCGGGGGTGATCTCGCGATCAAGGTGCCCAAGTTCTTCCTCGAGATGCAGGTGAGCCGCATCGAGACGGCGCAGGGGGACGCGCCGACCGAGGCTGGACTGCAGGTAGATCATTTAAGGGATAAGGTGATTAAGAATGCGGCGGGCGAGGACCAGGGCCTTTTGGATCAGGTTACGGCGTTGGCGGCGCAGGTGCAGTAAAATTAGGGATGCGGGATATGAATGTCCTTCTGAAGGTGGCAGTATAAGCAGGGCGAGACGGAAAGAAATAGTATTTGAAATCCTTATTGCCCGCCGAAATCTGCATTTCATTTGGCCAGTGTTTATGTACCTTCATATCTATATGTAAAAGTGGTGTAGATGCAGTCCCAATTCCTTAGTGCCTGAACGCCGCTGTAATGCTACCTCGCTTCTATAAAGTACAGATATAGAAATAGAAAGTATCTATTATGTTATACATTTGGCGACAACAAATCGTATTTGACGCATCTCTCGACCTAGAAGGTGTTTGTGTTAGCATGTTGCTCGTCATCAAGTTATGAGGGAGGTGCCTTACGTCTTCAATGCTGGCCTGCATGAAACGTCTCGCTTCTAAGCCGGCCCAGATAAACGCCATTGGAATGTCACTGGTAGACCATCCGCTTTGAGCGCCCAGTTGCCTCAGGATTGGTAAAGAGCTGCTTAATAGGTCAAGGTCTGGATCGAGGCTTCGTCCTATCCCTTCTAGAAGGAGAATGCTAATAACGACGTTGACAAAGTCGCCTTCCAGTCTCACGTGATGCCCGCGCACCATGTCGAGCACTTGCTGTAGGATATCGCCAATCTTGACATTGCCAAGGGCCAAGGTCCGGCTCTTGACAGACAGGACGAGATGCTGCATCTTCAGAGCAAACACTTCCTTGTCGATGACGGCCTCCGGTTGTCGACAACGTTCGCACATCAGGTGGCCCGCCTTGTAACCATCAAATTCTGCCACCGCCCTGAAAAGATCTAGGAAGTTCCGGCGATTGGTGTTATTAAGCTCCGTGACTAGGCCGGTATCAATGAAAATCAGCTGCGGCCGAAAGCCTTCAGCGTCAATTTTGCGTAATTCGGCTTCCCAATCTGAAGTGTCTTTCTTCTTTCGGTGGGGTCGTAGGCGTGCAAGTACCTCCTCTGTAACATCTGGCTGCTCTTCTGGATGCACTTCATCATGGCTCCGAAGCTTGAGTTGCTGGGTTTGGTAGAAGCGCACCATGATGTTGCCAGGATGCAGGTCCGCATGCACGAAATTGTCGATAAGTAGCATGCGCAAGAAAGCATCGAGGCCTTCGTGGGCAATATCGCGCTGGAACACGCCACCACCGTTTTCTAGGAAGTCAGCAAGCGGTATACCTTGGGCAAACTCTTCAATCAAGACCTCCCGGGTGGTGAATTCGAGGTACGGGAAAGGGAACCAGGCCGTAGAGCGCGATTTGAAGTTCTTGCGGAACCTAGCAAGATTGGCTGCCTCAATGCGAAGATCCATTTGTAGATTCATCATCTCTCCGAACTGCGCGACCTCGTCGGGTAGAGATAACCACTCGATGGTCGGTATCAAGTTGAGCGCCGAGGCGAAGAAGTGCATAATGCGCAGATCGCGGCTCACAGTACGTTCGACGCCAGGGTGAAGGACCTTGACGGCGACATATGTGGATGGCACGCGGTGCGGGCTGCTTTTAAGGACAGTATTCACGTTTCGACGAACGTTGTCTCGGATATTCGCGGAAGCGTCAAGTATGTCAATATCACCGGGGGCGGCAAGATCGCGCTTCAGTTTGGCCTTGTATACTTGTGCAATAGCGCCAACGCCAAGGGGCTGTTCTTGGAATTCTTCAAATATGTCTTCAAAGGGCCGGCCGTCGAAGGCGGCTTGTACTATTCGTTTGGTGGCGTGGAGGGAATGCGCCGGGGCGTTGGAGTGGAGTTTAGACATAACATTGCACATCTCGATAGGGAATATGTCGGTCCTTGACGCAGCCCATTGACCAAGCTATATAGACAGCCAAGAAGTCAGCTGCTGAGGGTATAGGGGTAGAGGGGAGCAAAGTGGGCAAACAGAATCGGCCTCACCTTAATGAAGGCGGGACCTGCAGCCTCCATGCTCCAGACTAAGAAGTTGTACCACCACAGAGTCCCGGATCTTTCGTTGTTATGGCTCGGCTGGCGACGTCCGATCCATATCGCCGGCACTGATACTATCACAGGCACGAAAATGAGGACCAAATGGCAGAATCTGAAACCCGTACACAGCGGCTCCCATATGTAGACGTCTAGAAAGAGCACGACTTCCTGAGTCCAGCGCGAGAGCCCGGTTTTGTCCTCGTCGACCGTCTTCGCCCGCTCCTCGGTCGATGCCTGCAGCATGCGCTCTTCGGCCGTCTGCTCCGTGCCGCCATTGTCCTTCTCCGAGAGCTTGACGAAAGCTGCGGTGCCCAAGACACCGTTTACCGCAGCCTTAAGGATTATACCCTTCGTCTGGCACCTACGACGAGGCGCCGATCTAGAAAGTGCAGATCGAAGCGTCCAAGAGGTTCGGCCGAGGCTCGCATGGGCAGACCCCATAGATGCCGCCGCTCTAGGAATGATTTGTCGCGCGCATAATCGGGCAAGCGAATGGAGAGACCTCATATCTTTGACAAGTCGAAGAGGGTTCGCATTGGGCAAATGGTATTAACATAGTCGCGTAATGCCCCAATTGCTGATATTGTTGGTCGTGAGGACGGGGCTCTTGTAAAAGGGCTCATTGAGAGCGAAAAATGACGAGCATATGAACATTGGCACATGCGATAGAACTTCGGGACGGTGACGTAGAGGACTGATAGCGATGGGTCAGGTACGGCTCGGTTCCTACTTAAGACTTTTTAGTACATAGACTAGGTGGGAGGCTATTCAGCTGAGTGCGTAAATCACAATGTGAAATTATATGCACATATCCATAGCTTGATCAAATCCCGGATTCTTATCGTCACTGATGAAATCCAGAAAGTTCGCGACCGGAATTTTGCCTCTTATGCCCATCACTACCACTACCACCGCCGCTGCGCATTCTTTTGATTCTCCTCGCGGGAAAATCGAAGACAAAACGGCGCCCTGTAAATTAAGTCCATTTTAATAATCTAGTATTAACCGTCCTAATTTCTAAAGAACCACCACCATGGGCTGGTTCTGGGCCGATGCTCCTACGCCGTTGTCACCACCTCCATCCCACCGAGGCTTTGGCCGGTACCGCGATGGTGCGGGCTCGCCACCTGTAAGAAGCCGTGCATTAGATCGTTTTCGCTCCATACGTGCCGTGCCAGTCTTGCTGATTTGCCGTAGCCAGGATGCCCTATGCACAAACACCAGAAGAGCGCCGACGCCATGATCTCGCCACCTTCGGCCTGTCCAGTAAAGCACGATGTCTCAGTAGCAGAACTCTCGTCGGCATGTCCCGTACCGCACGCGTCCCGGACAGCCGCTGCTGAATCCGAGTCGGATTCGCAGTCCACCATGTCGAAGCTCAATCCCCTGAACTACATGTTCAGAAACCTGTCACAGGCACCTGCACCTAATCAGACACATGCGCTGCCATTAGAGCGCGAGCCCTCGACGATACCCAGGGGAGACGGCCAGGGGAACTGGGAGTACCCCTCACCACAGCAGATGTACAACGCACTGCTGCGCAAGGGCTACACCGATACTGATGTCACCGCCGTCGAAAGCATGGTCGGCGTACATAACTTCCTGAATGAGGGCGCATGGGGCGAGATCATGGAATGGGAGAAGCGCTTCGCTGGTGGACTATACAAAGGCTGGCAGAAGTGCAGCCGTGGCGAACAGAACTTCGAATCTACTGTGAAGAAATACGGCTACGAGAAGGAGGTGGAAGACTTGGCGCCCAGTCTAGTACGCTTCCAAGGTAGACCACAGGAGATGACCCCCAAAGCCGCCATGATCCAAGTCATGGGCTGGATATACCCTGCCGCATTCGTGTAGGTTCAATCCTTTCCGGCAATGCCTCAAAGCGCCTAGAAATGTCTAACATCCTGTTCTCAGGACGGAACCCCCCTTCGATCGACATGATTGGTACGTTTCCCGAGAGGTCAACGGAGAGAGGAAGGAGATTCGCTACATCATCGACTACTATTCTGGCGAACCCGAGCCGACGGGAGAACCCGTCTTCTACCTCGACGTTCGCCCCGCCATCACGCCCACGACCGCTGTTGAGCGGGCATTACGCTGGGGCTGCGACGTGTGGTGGAGAGCATCGGGAGGTGACGTTCGCGAGATGGAAAAGCAGCAAAGCCCGTCGAAAAAGCAGTGATCATAGGGAATGTGGTCGCCTCTTCTTTCATCCACCTGTCTTAAAATACCTCATTTGCAGCGGCTCGGAGTTTGGGGATTATTTGGATATGTACAACTCGGCCGGGGGGGAGGGGTTATAGTGTATCCTTGCCGGGGCCCGAGTCGCCTCGTGACGCATCACGACTCTTGCATGACTTGTACAATCTATATCTACGTAATTCTGTATAATAACGCGCGCCAATGTTCATTGTCACCCCGCCGCTGGGACGAGGGTTAAAGATTCTGTCACGTTCCCCTAATCCAGGGCCTGGATTATGCAACCACTTTACACCCCTGCAACTCGTGGGAAGCGGCGCTGAAATAGACACGTTTGAACCGGGTAAAAAGATACCCCTTACCTAAGGTCTACGGTGACAAGATGCATTCATTCTCGCGATTTAGAATTTTTCCGAGAATACGGAAAAATAATCACTTATATGCGGATCTGACGTCTTGCGATAGGCACATTTCCGGGGAGGGGAGGGGGAAATGCGACAAGTTATTAATATGTATGTCACGGGCTCGGCTTTCCAAGGAATATACTCGTGCTAAATTCGGCATGTATTGATTAACTGCTATATCGGGAAAAGAAACTCCCAACATGTTGGCGTATGACTACTGACTTCTACAACGTGTTCATAACTCATGCGGGTCAGATGAATGTTTGTCTATGTATCTGTCCTTGCGCTTGTACCTACTGTGATTAATATACATGGATGTCCCCCTGGCCTCTTGATATATGTGCAGATGGTATTTCTGTACTGTCGCTATAGTGTTTGTTTCACCTTGTGCAAATGCCCGCCGCGTAATGTCAGGCGATGCTTAGCTTCTATCAGTGAAGGGCTACGCGTACGTATGCCGACTATATCCCAGGCGCTATCGTACGAGTACCAAGTCTCGTTTCGTCTACCTATTTTTTTATTTTTATAGCCCTGAACAAGGTGTATCAGACGCCTCTCTACCTTTACTTCATCTCACTCGTCCATCGGTAGAGCCTGATAGGTGACCGGACTGCGAGAGCGTCTTTTCGAATCAGCAGTCAACGGGTTTATTCAATACCCATCGCTCTCCGTTGCTGGGAATATAGCGTCGTAGGTTCCATGGCTCGCGGGTGACGGAGAGTAGAAGAGGATTTACACCAGAGCGGTAGGTGAAGTGGGTTTGCGATATCGCTCTCCCCGGTTACCTCAGCGTTCTATTTCCGTAATGAATACCTCGCTAATCTTTAGTTAGAACAGTTGATGCAGAATTTGAACATCGCTGGAACACACTCTTATCTACCTAGTTAGACACCTGATAGATAGTTGCCGCTACTCTCCACGCCCGCGGATACCTCCCGAGGATCTTGATCAGTTGATTCTCAGTGGGCTTAAGAATGCGCTTCGACATCGAAGAACTTCTCGGCGACTTCGACGTCTCCTTTGTCGACGGCCTGTGGATCGCCCTTGTGGCGGTCGAGGCGGCTATCATCGTTTGCGCTCTCGGGCGGCGTGTTCTCGGCTGTGAAGTAGATCACAGAAAATCGATGGGCGGGAGAGGGAAGGGTAGTTTTGCGGGTTATGATAGATCTAGAGACGGGTAGAGAGTGAATGAATAAAAGAAACGGGCTTCAGTTCTTCGGAGTTGATGTTGAAGTTTCGGCGTGCTGGTGCTTGAAGTCTTGAGGAGCCTGAATATTGGCCGTTTAATGCCCGATCACCCATCGCTTCATAATCCCCTATATATTATGTCTCTGGACTTTACGACTTCGGGGCTACTACTTCATCGCAACAAGGATCTTTCCCGAAAGGCAGGATCCCACTGCTATCTAGTTACACTCTACCGGCTTGCATTGTTTGTTGAGAAATAACCCCCCTGGACTCACTGCTAGTGGCGTCGAGTCTCTCGACGCGCTATTGCCGCGAATGGCACCACGGAGCTGCGGTGTACGAGAGTCTCTCCCCATCTCCTCGTTCCTTCCGGCTTTCTCGTGCCCAGTTGGTTCTTCTACTTGTGCGTCCAGGGCTCCGAAGCCTCCACACCACAACCGAGACAACGAACCGGCGAGTCGATCTTGGCCTGACCAACGGAGGTCGTCCCTGCGTCTTCTCCGGCCGCGAGTTAGTCATTAGGAGTGCAAAATACGATGGTCGCATACCAGACGGCGGAGACGGGAAGCTTTCATCTGACTTGTGGCTTCGGTTTGCAGTAAAAGCCACTCAGGGCCTTCACTGCTTCCATCAAGGCTCCATACGACATAACCACAAGGCATCTAGCTTGATGAGAGAAGCTCGTCTGCGTTGTCGAGTTTGATGCTTTGCTTTTGCTTCCCTTTGGAGCCCCTGATGCGTCATCCCCCAGAGCCCAGGGAAAAGGAATACTTGTCGCTCCAGGAAGACTCCAAAAATTACCTAGACTCATGACCTGCTCTGTACAGGTCGCCTGCATCTGAAGGAGAGACATAGTAGTTGTATGACACGACGATGAGTAGATAGGGATGGAATCTCATTATTCGCGATTATACTTCCCAATTCCATAAGGCGTCACGTTCTGATAATACTGTGACTGGATCCTGGAGCGCTAGGGTAGACATTAATCCCTCTTCAAGATTTTATGAGGCAACGGAGCATCTGGGAGAACACCAAAAGACCAGCGTTATCTACGAATTGCTTTAAGATAAGGGGTACAAGCCATATAATTAGGTCTGAATGGATTGAGACTGAACCTTACAGGGTGAGCACGCACCCGTGCTTAGGTAAGGCCAGCCGCGCCGGTGTATAAGTGTATTGGTTCTTGAACACGAATATAGCTTGTATGGGATTTTCAATCTATCATTGAACTCACATGCTGCGTTTCAAATTTTTACACTTACCGAAGTCCTGACTTAAAAGTAAAGATTTTTGAAGACTTAATATGGGGTATGATAATTTTAGACTAAGATGAATCAAAGTATCTGGTTCGGCCTACATAAGTGCTGTTGAAGATCATTCTCTCAACTACGAGTTTTAGTAACATATGTACTGCCACACATTCATAAGAATAACCAAAGAGAAACGGATCAGCTTCAAGATGTCCCAATCACCGGAAGGAAGTTAAGGTCGCGCCGAAGTTCGCTCCAAGTTCCCCATCTCAGTGATCAGTGCTGTGGTCGAACTTGGCTGGTTGATATACTATTTTACCATGCTCAATTTCAATCGATTAGTAACATCAAGTGGTCCTATCGGTATTAGGTTTCCATCCACGTGTTTACATTACCTCATAAAACGACAATGGCTAAGTGATGTGACACTATATCACCCAATGCGAGTCCATGACCATGAACTATACAATGGCCTTGCTTGAGGACCTAGCTTGACAACGAGCGAGTCAGTGGCACTACCCAGCTGGTCCTATAGTGTAGGGTTCGACGACTGGACCCGAACTCGTACTACGGGGCTGCGTCTAGCTGACCCTCGTCTTCTAGGGTTACTATTATGGTTGTATTGGGCTTTAAACAGTACGGGACGACTGAAGCCCAAGGAAATGCACCGGTGCAAGGTAAAGATGGGATGTACCTACCTGGATCTTATATTGAAGCGGAGTGGGTGACAGGGGTGAGGCTAAGTAAGGGACGGTCAGCCAGTCATTGGCGGAGTAGGGACAAGGGCTATGAAAAGGGAGTAGCCATCACCAAGAGAAAACTTAACTAGCCCTGTAGCATGTTGGCTTGTTTTCAGTCAGTGAGATTGCCTTTCTGTTCGTTACCACGCTCCCTATGAAATTTAAGTGAAATGTTGTATTGAAGGCTTCAGGAAGTGCAGATTGAGTCTCCCCCGAAGGCGTCGGCCCTGTTCGAGCCACAGACCCTGATGGGCTCACTTCAATATATATCGTGGAGCAACGTGGTCTCAACGACCTCGCGTTCTGTCAATATACGATCAATATACGAAACTGAAGTTTACAAACAGGATGAATGTTCGGCTTATTAAACCTATCGCAAAGATCGAATCAACTATGAGAGCTTCAGGGGTAAGCTAAGCGAGTTAGCAGATATAGGCAATCCGGCATTTCGATTTCAGTTAATCGCTATTGTATTTACTCACATGTTCTCCAGATGGGGTTATAAAGATATCAGGAATAGGGATACACACTGGCCAATGGAGACTTCGTATTGACACTTCAGCTTAGCTACGTAGACTTAAAACCAGTGCCGACCGGTGGCAACTATTACTTTCTCTAAATAATGTACATGCTCAGTCCGATGCGGTTGACATAGGCAGATGCCGAAGCCTTTCAGAAGGCAGTCTGACGGTCCCCGCACCACCATGTCCAATACCACATCTTTAGCCTCCATCCAATTCCACACCCCAGGTATGCGACTGCGGGGAGTCAGCTGCAATGCAACATGGTAGAGGCAAAGTCTGCCAGCCCGCGAACCATTACTGTATGCGGGATCTGGTTTTGGACGGTCGCGATAGGCCTGATTATGCGTCTGGTAGGGGCTAATCAATGTTGCAGATAGCTAGCTGTCCAGAACCATATCGGCAGGTTTTGTCCAGCAGGTAACTACGCCACGATATTCGTCGATCCGATTGACCGGTTCTCACATCTTCACATCTTCGTCCATGCAACATGTAAGTGCTTAGATAGGCTGTGGGCCAATAGAGCATCGATATGCACAATGTATGGTGTGGCTTTCTGCTAGGTAGCCGGAGTCTCTTGATCAGGGCCTCGCCGAGCGACACAAATAGCGTTTTACATAAATGACGATGTTATGAATCTCTCTTGTCGATGCCCATCCGTATTCCGTTTTTGTTTGTGCTTGAAGGCTCGATCCTCGTTTATTGAGTAATCAAATGCTGTTATCGCGTCTACTCAGAAACGGTCTAAAAAATGCCTCCTCTTACACAACCTCCCGAGGGGTGGAGGGACGACATATGGGAGAGGCATAAGTTGACTATACGGCGGCTGTACCAAGTTGAGAGGAAAACGCTTGTCGATATCAAGACTATAATGGAAAGGGATTATGGTTTCCCTACTATCTCGTAGATTGACCCTAGGTATGCTATTACGATTGGATACTAATACATATGATAGTTTGTCGATCTATGAATCAAAATTACGCCAAATGAACCTTCGCAAGAAGATGAAGAAGGCGGATTGGCATGCTGTCTATCAGAAACTTCAAAGTAGAGGGGGAAAAGAGAGTGCAGTGTATCTTTGTGGAACGAAGATCTCATCAGCTAGTGCCTGGAAAGAGATCAGACGCTCAGGTGCTAGGTCAAGTCGTGATGGTAGGACATCTCATACCCCAAGGCGTAGTCCGGAGTTCAACGCTAATAACCTCCAGTCGGTCAACAAAATCATCTGTCCCGAGACGTCGTGGTGCGAACACCTTCCCCAGGGAGGCAATCACCGCCACTGCCTTTGGTCTTTCGAAATCGAGAAAATGATTCGTATCGTGGCATTTCCACATCGAAGGTCCTACCGGTTGCAACGGGGGAGATTACAATTTCGCCATTGCCCACCAGGATTAATAGAGAGCAAAACGAACTCTTTATTTTGGACCTACCGAGTTCAAGTTCAAGTTCAGGTTTTCACAACGCTTTACTTCACCACACCCCTTCGCATGTCTTCAAGCTGGAGCTTCAAAGTACGTTCAAACTTTGGTCTGATACTCAAATTTATAACCCTGACTAACCGCCTTGTTATTGTAGAACTTTTTGAAACCTCATCCTTCATGCGTCCAATGCCTCGCGGCAATCACCTTAGCTTTGGAATCGATTCACAGGTGGCTAGTCCTCATGCTAGCTTCTATTTTAATTCTTCTCTCCTCAGCTTTCCGACACGGGAGTTAACTATCGCAATTCACCACATATCACGATTTATCTATACTCTAGCCAATAGCCATGAGAAGCCATCGGATGAAGACCAGTTATTCGACGGTCTTTTTGCTTATTTCCCAGTCGATCTGATTATCTCCCTCTCAGCAAGCAATTCGCGTAGCGTCCAAGTTTTCTTTGAAAAGGCCTTGCGATATCTATTTCGACACGACCGGAGAGACGAATTCCAAGTACTGATTGGGGCTCTTGTGCGTGATCATCCTGACTGGCTCTCCCCTGTGGTCGATGAATGTCTTTTCTACGCCTCCACAATGAACTCTATTCATGCATGTCAATTGCTTTTAGACGCCAGGATTCGAAAGCGTCGTTTCGACCAGCGAAATATTTGGGGGGACGATCTCCGACACCTGCTCAAGGGCGAGTATTTGTGTTACAGCCCTGCAATTTTCTCTTCTATTGCTGCTGGCTACCTTGATTGCGCAAGATTACTGATAGAGTACGTGGCTCGAAGTTGTCCGCTGTCTCGTGATTGTCACGAGGATAGCGCCCTAGATTCTCGCCAACCAACCGAACACGGGGTGTCTAGTTATAACTTTGAGCACCCGAAAAATCAGGTGACATGCCTGTTCTTTTACGCTATATTCATAATCACAAGAGAGGTGTTCTCTTTTGTTAGGAATATTTCAGAGGAAGCTCCTAACCACCATGTGCCGTTCCGCTTCGAAATGGACAGCGTGCAACAAGCTTTTGATATCTTTCTTGAGTATGGGCTGAATGTCGACGCTTTAACGCCAGGTTGGCTTAAGGATAAATGGAAAGGCCAAATTCTCGACTCAGGATATGGCAGTATATGGTATCATAGCGAGGATTATCGTGCGGCGCTCTTTGTGTCGGATATCTATGTGGACCTGCAAACCCCTTTTTACCTACGACCTACAGTTTTGGACATGACCTACAACCTGAACAAGACGGTTTTTAGCTACTTAATTCGCCATAGCAAAAAGGTTGTTACGGGCTTTACGCGTTCTGGTTTATACATTGCAGCGGACAGAGGTGGCGATCATCTATCTGAATATTTTGATAGATGGTGCTTCGAGTCAGCAGAATGTTTAAGACTGCTTGAATTGATCCTCTTCGAGCAATTCATTCTACGGTTTGATCTTAATATCACATACACGCTCCTGAAGCGTGGCGTTGGCTTTGGAGCTTTCCCGGGAGACCTCAACCTATCGCTTCCTCTGGGACGCTTCGTCGCTACAATAAAGAAGCATGGTATCAAGCTAGAGATCCTCGAATTTTTTGGTCGAATACTCGGACAAGGAGCGATCATAGACGCGGATATAATGACCATCGCCATTGAGTGTCAAGGAACGAGCCTATTGAAGCTTCTTGCTCGTTACGGCGCCGACTTTGCAACATATGGAGCTCCCGCTCTTTTTATGGCTGCCTTGCTAGATAATTACGAGGCAGTAGATTGGCTTTTAGAGGCCGGAGTGGACATTAACGCCGGGTTTCACTATAACCATAAGCTCACTACAGTTGTTGGCGCCTTTTTCCAAAAGTTCGATGGCTACAGGAGCATATGGCAAAGGCCAGCTTCACGGTATGAAGTTTACTTTTCTACATTCGCTCAGAAGTCGGATTTCGCAGAGGGATTGAAAGTCTCCATGCTCAAATACTTAGTGGGCCGAGGTGCCTCGTTGCGCCCTCATCCGCGCAATTCTCAGCCGAACAGTCTTCTATTGCACGCGATCATGACTGGAAAGCACCGGTCTGATATCCTTGACATAATCGCCTATATTCTTCTGGTTCAAAATGGATTTCTTCCTTCGTCATTTTCTCAGCCCTGCTTACTTGAGGCGTGCTTCCACGATCACTTGTCGTGCTACCATCGCGATTACGAATCCCGGATTGGATGTGGCCTGCCAGTTTTCGAATTTCTCTTAGCAAGCGGCCTTCCTATCGTGAACAGCGGCGTGCTTAGCCTTTTGATTTATTATGGGGTCGCAGCAGAGTCGATTCAAATGGTCATTGACGCAGGGGTTGATGTTAACACATACTCTGGCCGAGGTAAAGGACACTTCAAAAACAGAGACTACATACTGCAATGCACACCTCTCCAAGCGGCAGCAATAGCAGTAACGCTAGTGCTAGTCAAGAACCTAGTCCAAAATGGTGCAGAAATCAACCTACCAGCCAGAGGAAGCGTTGGTATGACAGCTCTTCAAGCTGCCTGTTCTCGACAGTATATGTCCCGCGAAGAGCATAGAAATAAAACGGAAATAATCAAGTTTCTGATCGACAGTGGTGCGGACGTGAACGCTCCTGCTGGTTTCGAGGGTTTCACTGCGTTGCAGGCTGCTGCGATGTGTGGCGACTTCGAAACAGCAATGGAATTACTCAACCATGGCGCTGATATTAATGCGCGATCTGCAGGAAACAGCACTTGTGCATTGGATACGGCTGCACAGAATGGACGGCTGGATATGACAAAAGTTTTTACTTGACCTTGGGGCTTTGAGTGGGAACCAAGGAGAAAATGGATAGGTAGGTGCAATTGAGTGGCCCGAGCGTATGGGTCACTGGGCCGTTGCTGAGCTTATTCGAGAGTACGCGATGCGTTCCTCACAGATACGCAGTTCCCTCGAAGGTGGTGGGTTTTGAAGAAATGATCATGCCTTGTATGAGATGGGTCATTCGGAAGAGCGCAACGAACGTGAAGGTTAGTCAGACTGGGAACGATCGTTACAACCGAGTGCTATTAAGTCATCCTTCCTTGCGGCTCGTCACTCCTACCTCCTTCAAGTACTCTAGTTTATCCTGGTATATCAACGGCATATGTTTAGTTAATAGACCCATTCTAGAATAGTAAAAATTAGGGAAGAAAAAGTAGCTAGGTCGAGAGAAACATCGCATAGCGGCAGTGCAACGTATTACGAACACTGATAGAATAGCCGCTTAGTATTTAAAAGGATTTACTGAGCGAAAACTGCGCCAATCATAAAGGAAAATTTCCAAATATGAGCACGCAAGACAAGCATAGATATGCATTGCTGAAGCCTTTGCAGCCGAAGTGCGAGATTTTGCAACACATTTTCGATGTCCATTTTAAGCCGAAATTTCTGCTCTCCTCGAGACACCTACACGGTACAGTCTTTGGCCAGCTACCAAAATTACTGCCCGCGCAACCATCTGAGTAGTCTCTGTTCGCTTCTTCCTTTCTTTCTTTTCAAGGTTGTCCCCGTCCCTTTCCTGAACGAATTCTCAAGACCCTTCCAGATGGGTGTCCACAAGTGCCCGTCAGGAGTCGGAGAAGAGGCAATGCAGGTTCGCCACTGGGGGAGGTCGGCTCCTTTAGTTACTCGCTCGGTCGCTGGGATGGCTCTAGGGCTGCCAAAGGTCGAAAAATTTGGAGCTTCGTAGTTTAAATTACACTCGCTATCTCATAAACCAACGTTATCTGTCGCATTACCCGTCGTTAGCTAGAGGAGGACACACGGCCGTTTCTTCGGAGCTGCAGCAGGTTTCTACGGCCTTCTACGAGAAAGCCATTGGATCACATGACTCTAGGAGGAATCGTAAATCTCACGTAATTCCACTCAATGACGGCGAAACAGGTTTTGCTGGCGTACAAGGGCCAGTGTCAGAACGGCGTCTATGTCGCTCTCTGACCCTCATTCCAGCAGTGCAGCTTTAGCATTTTTGTTGCATGTTGTCTGCGTCGTGATGTGACTAAATGTCGTCGAGAATTCTCAACCTCTTTAAACCTTGGAACTCGGTTACCCTGGCCTACTAAAGTTAACAATGTCGAGGATTGATATGACTTGTCCTGAGGATGCAAACTCGACCGACTGCCTTCTTCGAGTGCTGCTTGATTTCTTAGAAAAAAAGGCCAAGGACAATGACGAGAAGTTCGACTGGGATCCCGTCACTTTCGGCTTTACGGCGCCGGTTGGCATCCTAGCTGCCGTCTTCGGCTTGATCTCTATTATTGTAGCTACTATCGCCGCTGGCCCCGGCCGCCGAAAGTCGAGCGCTCTCGCTATCGGCGAGTGGTCTACATTAACGAGCCGCAAGTGGGACTGGAGCGGACTGACATGGGAAAGCACAGCTGCTACACCACTGCTGACTATAGCGAACGTTAAAGAGGTACTTAAAAGGGGGGCGGCTAAGAACAACGATAATGGTAACAACAACAACTACAATAGCGGGAGTAAGGGAAATAAGTACACCATTACCAACGGCCACGCGTCGGCGTCGGCGTCGTAGCTGCGCTTCTTGGACGAAATCGGGCTGGGCTACACCGAATTAAAAGACATCCTGTCATTGTATACGCTGGCCGATTACTTGCCCGCCGACATATTGGGGGCTCCGGCCTGTGGTGAGGTGGGCTTTATCATAACTGCCATGACGTGCGCGGGTGATAGCTTTGAATCTGCCAGTGACCGGTCGAGCTACCCCGTTATCATTGGCAACGGCTTCCAATTCGATTTCCGCGAACACCCTATTCTAGGCACCGTCGGCGCTTTCTCCCACCATCGGCCCCCCAAAAGCCAGGGGTTGCCGCCGCAGCCGCCGTCACCGAGACAGATGCAGCACGCTGAGGGAAAAGTCGACGTCAGCAAGCTTCTGCGCCAACCTGGACAGCCCAGAGCCACAGTCACAGAGACTGAGATCAACGCCATCAGCCTGTCTAGCCCTAAGCATCTGCTTGAGACTGTCCATGGGAATTGCAACAATCAAAACAAGCTGTGCTCCATGAAAGCCCTCTTCTCCCGCGGCGATGATCACCACCTCCTTTGGTTGCTAGTTGGCGAAGCGCCGGATTTCCCGCCTGCTATTTTCCCCGCAACGGCCGCCAGCGAAAGAGACCTCCTCTCGGCCCTCGCCTTAAGCAGCAAATTCTGGTCTATGGCCTGGCCAAGCCAGAAGTTCGAATCCTGAAAAGACGTCATTCCTGGTATGGAATGGTCAAATAGCAACGACTTGCTGTTTGACGTAGGCCAAGGCGACTTTGACTATGTGTCGTCAATGCTTAAGTTGGCAGATAGAAAACTTAAGACGGCGAATGGCTGCCATCAAGTCGATCTCGGCTTCAATCTTGAAAGTAAAGAGCTAAAGAAGGTGCATGGGTTGCGGCACGTTCTCCGGGCTAGCCTACGGCTCCTGGGATCGTACTACGATTTTGAGGACTGGTATAACACCCTCTATCCCATGAGAAAGCGCGTCTTTCGCGTGCTGGTGCTTATAGATCTGTATTGAAAATACCTATTTTTTTTTTCTTTTTCCAAGTTTATGACATAGAAGGGTTATATCCGTTCGCGGAAGGTCGTATAACGGACTTAAGCATTGGCTAACTATGGGAAACAAGCCGCTCTCGTCTCCGAGTCTCGGCTGGGGCCAGAGTCGAACTAGCCAGTCAGACTAGCTTACAATATCAACTCCTGTATCCTACCGAGGCGGTCTGAAAAAAACTTGGCACCGCAAAACACTCGACAGCACCAATATAGCCACTTAGTCAACCCTTTATTTTTGAAGCTATTTCGTTAAAATACCTTTTAAAGGCGTAAATAAGCGTACTATTTTTAAAAATACTTTAAAAATAGCTGGTTAAATAAGTAGGTGGTTAAATAAGTGCCTATATTGGTGCTGTCGAGTGTTTTGCGGTGCCAAGTTTTTTTCAGACCGCCTCGCCTACCTGAGTATGTACTAGAATGGGAGCCTTATCCGGAAATAGATACTTCTTCGCTTATGGGCCAGATGGGGGCGACTTCAGATCTGCAATACTGATAGGCTATGAATACATCGCTTAAGTTCTGGTTTCGGTGTGAGGAACTCGCATAGGCTTATACGAGCAAGCGATAGTTTCGGTGTCTCCATGCATGTGCAAAATTGAAATTGGGGGCCTGTCAGAATATTGGCTTAAATGCGTCTGAGCTGTCTATGTAGCTATGTTTCATAAGAATAGAATGAAAATGAAACTGAGAATAAGAGTAATAAGGAAGAAAAAGAAAAGGGGCAAAATAATAAAATAAAAAGGATTGCACGGTGTCGTTGCGACTCAGTGCGGAGCTTGCGGACTGCTTACATAAAAAATAAGTACGGCCCAGATTCTAGAGATCTAAATTATTCAATCTAAGCTACCGAAGGGCTGATTAAGAAATGCCGGCAAGCCTCCATCCCTCAGTCGGCAAGGGACAATTCACCGGCAAGATGGCATCAGTCCACCGGCGTTACAGTGCATCATTGCGTTGTTGGAGACGACAAGACTGGAGAACGAACCCATCCCCGGGCGAATTGGGATGTTCTGATAGGTCCCGCACGTGCGTCGCGGCTCCGGGGGCCCTCCCCCCTCACGGCTCGTCGTGTGGCTAAACTCCGAACAAAACGTCATTAGTGATCATGAACAATCGCGGTGTGTGCGCGTGCAGGATGCAGGGGTGTCGTGCGAGGTTCGTCGCATAGCATAGTAGCACGTAGCTTACGAGATACATGCGGTCCGGAGGTAGATCAATGACCGCGAAGCGCGAGAGTAGACATAGAATTTAAGTAAACAATCGTCGCCATTGCTCTCTTGTTACACTCTTGGGTGAGTCTCTATCTATCGCTCTCACCTGTGATGCGAATTGGCAATATGCGTTCTACGTTGCTTGCCTCTCTGGCCGGATACACGGGCGCAGCCCTCTCAGCCTCGGTGCTGCTTTCGGGCGGTACAATCATCGCGTTCGACGAGGCTAGCTATTCCCTGAATATCATCCGGGATGGCGCATTGCTGGTAACAGATGACCGTATCACTGGACTCTACGACGAGGCCAAGCCGAAAGGGATACCAGCCGATACAGAGATCGTGGACTGCACTCATAAGATCATCACGCCGGGATTTATCGACACACACCGTCATGGATGGCAGACAGCGCTCAAGACGTTGGGCTCCAACTCGACGCTGGCGGAATACTTCATGACCTTCTCTAGCCCTGCTGCTGGGCCCCTCTACAACGCGGAAGATGTATATGCCAGCCAACTCACGGGGCTACTTGAAGCTATCAACGCCGGTGTGACCACAACTCTGGACCATGCTCATAACATGTGGTCGAGCGAACGAGCTGAGGCTGGCCTTGATGCTTCGATTGAGAGTGGCGCCCGCGTCGTCTGGGCCCCTGCCATAGACCCTACGAATGGGTACTCGGTCCCGGACCAGCTCAAGGACTGGAAGAGGTGGAACAAGAGGTCTTTCCCAGATGACCTCGTAACTCTCGGTATTGCCTATGACGGCTGGGATGTTGGCGCGCCGGAGAACACACAGGCTGTGGCTAAGCTGATCAAGTAAGTCAATGATTTGCTCGCCCGCCATTATACTACTCTGTTTGCTCCTGAGTCTGACCGGACATCGCAGGGATGCAAAACCCGCAGTTCTGACGATCCATTGGCTTGGTGGTGCCTGGCCAAGTAAGTTTCTCCCGCCCCTTTCCATCCCTCTATTTCAGACGGAGAAAAGGATAACTAACCTAACTGTGCCGCGGGCATATAGTCGACAGCTCACCGTCACTAGTGCACTCCTTCGGCGTGCTGAACACGAGCACGCCGGTCGTGTTCTCGCACGGACCGGGCCTGACGGCCGCGCAAGCCCGGCTCTTGCGCGACACGAACCAGTTCGTCTCTATTACGCCCGAGTCCGAGATGCACTACGGCCACGGCCACACGTACTCGCACCACATACTCGACCAGGCCGCCCTCGGCGTCGACACCCACCTTACTTTCTCCACTGATATCATCACGCAGGCGCGCCTGTGGCTGCAGCGCACGCGGTCGAGGCTATTTGATGAGGTCCTCGATCATTGGGAGATTCCTGCTCGGAATCCTAGTGAGTGCGCCCCTGCTTCTTATTTTCTTTCCTCTCACTGTGACTTTGATGTAGATGAGGCTGTTGTGGTAGCATTACAGAGGATGCACTAACCCTCTTAATCAAAACAGTGTCCGTAAACCAAGCCTTCCTCCTCGCAACCCGCCAAGGCGCCCTCGCGCTCCGCCGCCCCGACCTGGGCGCCATCGCTATCGGCGCAAAAGCCGACCTCGTCGTCTTCGACGGGCGCTCGCCCGCGCTCCTGGGCTGGGCGGACCCCGTCGCCGCTGTCATCCTGCATGCCAGCGTCGGGGATATCACCCACGTGCTCGTCGACGGCAAGTTCCGCAAACGCGACGGGAAACTTACGTATGAGAAGTATCCCGAGCTTGTGGAGAGGTTTTTAAGCAGTGCGGAGAAGATCAGGGGCGATTTCCTTGCGAGGCCGTTGCCCGTGCTTGAGGGGTCTTTCTTTGGGGCGAAGGGATCGTATTATGGGGATGTGAGGGAGGTGGATGTTGTTAGGGGGAAGGGGACGGGGTATGGGCCGCTTTATCGGTGAGTGATACACATATTAACTCGTTGACTGACTGATTTGCCGCTTTTCTGCTGTCCTTTATCCTGGTGCTGACTTTTTCTAGGGGCGCTGGTGATAAGACGTCCGTGAAGGCGGCTTCTGGAACGAAACATGACGAGCTATGAAGGGGTTTTAAATGATGTCGCGAGAGGGCAATTGGATGGTTGTGATGACGTGATGGCTTTAATATGATATGATACGACTTTTCATTGGTTGATGGTAAATGTAAAAAGATTCATTTCATGTCGTCTATTAGTAGTACCAGATTGATCTCCAGGTCTCACTGCCTTGAGCGACTTGGGTCCGTGCAACCATTTATTGTGTTAACATGTACGCCGCCAGTATACTGACCTATGTGATTGTGTGTGTGTTATATGTGTGCTCACGCACCAGTATATGTGGGCATCATCCTGCAGCTCAGCTACATCTACAATAAAGTAACCGCTCGCACAAACTTATGATGACATCAAGTCTGTCACATCCAAGTATCCAATCATCGAGGCTGCTATACTCATCCACGGCTTCCCATGTAGATCCTAGCCGATATTTATGTGCTTTGTGCCATCCTAGTGCCGAGCGATAATACATGTATTGGTTGGTAACTGGTTAGGAAAGCTGAGCTGTATAGAATGTCACGTCGTCGGCTAAATGCCATACTTCCTCATTCGATAGTAGATGTGTCCAGAATTTAACACCCTGACGGTCCTCGAGAACTTCTTGACACATAGAATGACAGTTGTCTGCTGAGGCGGTATTGGCGTGGAAGGTGACAGCAGATCTTGAAGCTTGAAATCTTCGAAGGCCTCATCTATCAAGTCGGACAAGACCCTTCCCTAGATCAACTCGCGCTCGTGTTATGTAAGTGCGCAGACCCCCCGTCTCATTGTTGTGCACCAACAACTCGTGGAGCTTAGTAAATAGCGTTGGAACCGGTTGCTGCAGGACTCACTTTTGACATCCTCGTACAGATGTTGAGTGTGGAATCCGGCACACTTGGATACAATGTGCGTTGAAAACGAGGCTACATAATCCATCCGCTTTTCTAGAATTGTCAGGGCTCGGTCAGAGTGATGTTGACAGTCAGATGCGCCTTATTCTCAACGTGGACAGTTGGTTGCTAAGATATGTGTCTGGTACCATCGCGATCATGTTTATGCACGCGTTGTTATGGTGAATGGTATAGACTGTACCTATTTGATTGTTGTGATGGCTGATAATCCATCATGATAATGCGCGCGACGATGTTGCCTCTGAACCAGGACATATGGGTCACAAAAATGGTGATTGTGTTTATCAACACCAATTACTTCGTACACTGGCGATAGTTTTTGATTGGCCAATTACCACCAATTGCAAGAAAGGCTCAGCTAACACCTACAGGCATGTACCTGCTTAAAAAAGTACACACGTCCAGTGATTACCTGAGAAAGCATCTGCAGATGACTCTTGATCTAGATTTAGTCGATTAAACTTTAATTGACTTAGTCTGCCAGATATTTATCAACGGGCAGGGCAGGTTGCAATTTCACGAGGGTAGAATAGGTACTCCTTCCTTGTCAGGCCGATTCCGTGCCAAGATAGAAATTACCTCTTTAAGCTTAGTGCTTCTTAGCTTATGCGGATTAAAGTGGACCAAGGTGTACTTGCTCAGGCGAAAAAAAAGCAGACGGGCCCAATTCTTCAACTTGTTTCACAGGCGCGACTGAATCCAGCCAATCCGCAACTGATACATCACAACTCGAGTCCGATTCTTTGGTAATTTTTGGAAGGGCATCCGCACTTTTTGTAGTCTGTCAATTCTACCATATCACCTACCGACTGCGACTCTGTATATAGCAGGAAGCGCGGTGTCGTGTGCCGTGCCACCGACCAGATGTACATGAGTAACCAATATTCGTCGGCGTCATCGTCAGGTCCTCCTCTTGCTCCTCCTCGTCTCCCTCCTCATCCGCCTCCTCCGGGTTACGATCGATACGACGCCTATCCGCCGCCGCCTCCACCGCCTTCCAGTCTCCCACCGCCTCCGCCGCCGCCTTCTTCTGGCCCTTCCGGCCCTTCTTTCCAGCAATGGGACAGGGGCGATGACCGCGACGGTCGTGATGGCCGTGGTCGCAATGGCCGTGATGAGCGTGATAACTACTTCCCGCGCGACCGAACTGATGGTCATCGATTCCGCGGCCCTTTCTCAGACCTGCGCCAGCCGCGCAGGTCATATCGAGATAGTCGAGATGGTGGAGACAGTCGAGACTTCCGAGACTCGCGGGATTCACGAGAAACGAGGGATTATCGCAACTCTCGCGATGAATACAGACCGCCGCGCGGGGAGTTTACCTTCCGTCAAGAGGCACCCGCTGGCATGATGTCGGACCGGTCTTCCCACTATCTACGGTATGATGCGTATATCGCTGTCCATCGACTGCGAGGAGGAGGATGTATTACTGACGCTGTCCGCAGCTACGATGATAGGGGCCCTAACTCGTATGCGCCTCGCCGTGACGATTTGCGCCGCGACCGAAATCAGCAACGCCGTCCGGGCCCGTATCAGCGCCGAGAGAAGGAGAAGGCGGCTGATCGTCTGCTGCTCTCCAAGCGCTTCGACAATGAGGGCGAGCTCATGCTGGGCGACACTGCTGTGCGCGCGACCTATCGAGATATCGATGAGCTCTCCGATAGCGGCGAGGTAGACATGGACATCTCAGATAATGAAAATGACAATGACGCTAACGGTGGTGGCTCTGACTCCAATGCCACCGCGGACCGTCCTGCGAAGCGTGCCCGTACTACCGACGACGCATCCGTTGCCGCGGCAAAGAAATGGTCCAATCCGGATCCCTACGATGCCCTGCCACCCCCCGAAACCACTCGCAAGAAGGATGTCGTGCAGCTGATCCGCAAGGCACGTGTGGAGGCTGAAGCCAAGAAGCCCGACGCGCCGGCTGAGGCCGCCGACTTCATATCGTGTGACTTCTCTGAGGATGACGATGACGAGCCTAAGACCAAGGCACCGAATGGAGCAGCAGAATACTCGCGTCCAGACGCGCCCAAGGGTCCGCGTGCCGCGTTGTCAACTCTCCCACCGAAGCCGCCTGTTCCTACATCGCAGCTTCCCGAGAAGGTGCAAGCCACGCAGCAGCTTCAATCTCAACCACCCCCGCCCTCCAACCCCGCCAAGCAGACACCTAAGAACGAATCGCCTGTGGACCTCATCCCCGATGCTTCCCTGGGCAGTCGCAAAAGAACGATAGACGACGAGATTAAGGCGCCCCATGCGCTACTGAATGTGAAGAAAGTGAACAAAATGCCGGCCGGCGGCTCAGTTGCCCATATATGGCAACCTGTCAAAGGCAGCAACCCATGCCCTTGGGTCGTTGATGATCACTCTGCCGTTCTTAACATGGGCGCTCGGTAAGTCTCGATTGATCATTCATCTGCCTATATCTCGGAATGCTGACAGCCCTAGTCTACACCACGAAATCAAGGACTTCTATGCCTACGTCAGTCCCCGCGACTTTGAAGAGAAGCTTCGCCAGCAATTGATTTCAAAACTGGAAGCCATCGTTCAGAAGAAGTGGCGCGATGCCCGGGTCTTGCCTTTCGGATCCTTCATGTCTGGCCTCTACTTGCCCACTGCCGACATGGATATTGCTATCTGTTCCCAAGGCTTTATCGATGGAAGATACCCCATCTATGACAAGAAGAAGTTTCTCTTTCACATGAAATACCATCTGGAGACCAACAGGGTCGCCTTCCGAAACACAGTCGAACCTATAACCCGGGCCAAGGTACCCCTTCTCAAGTATACTGACGACTATACCGGCTTGAAGGTGGATATCTCGTTTGAGAAGATGGATGGCTACAAGGCGATAGACACTTTTCGCAAGTGGAAAGCTCAGTATCCTGCCATGCCTCCTATAGTCGCAATCATTAAGCATTTCTTGCTTATGCGGTCTCTCAACGAGCCTGTGAATGGCGGGATCGGCGGCTTCTCCGTTATATGCATGGTGGTGCATGTGCTGCAAATGATGCCCCAAATTCAAAGTGGTTCAATGACGGATGACCACCTCGGTCAAGTCCTCATGCAATTCCTGGACTACTATGGGAATCTGTTCAACTACAAGCAGGTCGCTATTACGATGGATCCACCAGGAACCGTTAATAAGGTGGGTAGCTGAACCAATTTATCACGTTAATGTGCTGATGTTTTTGAAATATATAGGCCAAAGGGAGCAGTGTCGTGTACCGCAATCTTGACCGACTCTCAATCATTGACCCGAATAATCCCGAGAATGATATCGCCGGCGGCTCTTCAAATTTCGATGTAATCAAAGAGTGCTTTGCTAGAGCATACAAAACACTGCAGCAGACCATGATGCAATTTGCGAAGGAACCTCCAACCTCATCTGACCGAATCAAGAACACCTTATTATATTCATTATTTGCCGGAAACTATTCACAATTTGAAGACCAACGAAACTGGCTAGAAAAGCTAGACCACGGGGAGACGCTGAGATCCAGCGCTAGGTAAAGGCGAACAGCACCGATCATGCTGAATGTTTGCTTCTGACTTCCAGCTCAAACTGCGCTCAAGCACAAAACAGTGAGGACTCTGTCAGCAACACATTTCATACATAAGAGAGAACTCCGCATATGAAACGTTCTCTATCGTATATATATGAGCCGCGACAAACTACTACGAGATTATGATAAGGCGTTACGGATAGAAGGGAAACGGCGATCGGGGACCAGGGCATATTTGAAAGAAGAATAAAAGGCTGACACCGAAAGAGACGATCGAATCACGGACCCAGGCGTTTTCGATTAAGATACCCCTTTTTCGTTGCATTTCCATGTCCCCCAATTCAGAGCCTGACTTATGGCGACGTGTAGTATATAGCATGCCAGGTGTACGGCTTGACCATTGTCATGTCGCTGTCCGCAGACCTGTTGATTCTCATTACCCCCTCGCCATACTTCACTTGCGATCAGGCCGGTGCGGATCCATAGCCAAGTGGCAGGGGAGAATACGATTGGGCTTCTCCACGGCTCTTCTTACACTTTATTCACAACACATCGCATTATGACTGTGACATATTGACTTTATCTATATCAGTATCGGACTGGAGTCGCAGAGGCTACCTGATTTGCACGTTGCAAACGAAGGTGGCATCTGCCTGCTAACTTGGCCACAGGATAGTGACGCTTTTTTTTTTACAAGATAAAGCGAGTTCAATTGGCGTCTCGAGGCATCGAGATGACTGGTCTCGTATTGAATGAAAGAAGAAATTGGTGCCATGTCACCCCCATTTTCTCACTGGTTGCTAAGCTTCGCGCCTAGCGTCGGAGAGGAAAGGGATTTTCTGCGGCTATCACATGATAACAAGTGGCTGGGTGTTGGTTCTCGGGCGCACACATGACAAGACATCTGTACACTTCGCAGTGACACAGCTGCTAGCGGTGGTCGGGTGCTTGCATGTTAGGTTGGTGCTGAGGTGTACTGTTACAATTTATATGTTGCACTTGTTAATTGATTGAGTACGTACTACTTATATCGTGGGAGCGAGTATTTTTACGACTACCTCGATTGGTTGCAACTTCAGTATGCTGGGAATGAGTTGTCGATACCCGCTAGCTGTATTGCATTGCAGGGAGGAAAGCTTAGGTAGTTGACCGATATGGGGGGATAGCGCTGGATGGTCTGGAACATGTGTTCTTGGCGGAGACTGGCTGATTCTAAGGCTATGGCTATCCGACCGTGTGGTTTATGGTATGGTTATCTTGACTCCCACATCACGCAACGGAAAGCCCGAATTATTAGTCAGGCATACGAGCACCCAGTGTCGGAAAGGCAATACAACTACTGTCCCTTCCTACGTAGTATGTTTCTGCAGAAAGCTGGGCGTTAGCTAGCCTTCATGTGGCATTGCCAGCCGAACGAATTAAGCACGATCGAAAACCAGACCACGAGATCTCCGGGCTAGGATGTCTCACCCGGTATGTATGCTTGCTTGCTAGTAGCCGCCACGTTCCCCGCATCCCCAACATGAATACCTACTGAGTAGATTCAGTACTGGGCTGCACTAGCAAGCACATATAGGGTCTGCATGTAGGAATCTGTGATCGACACTCGTAGTGTTTTTAATAACCCTTTTGCGCTGAAGAGTTGTTACATAAGGATAAATAGAGTGTCATTTTCTTGGCTTCCAACTAGCCCATCAGGAGCCGTGGTAATATGCACGTAATATCAACCGGACACGATCATATCGGCCCATTAAGCAGTCTTCCCACCCCGCCTCGCCCGCCTCTTACTACTACTACTTGTAATAACGAAGACGATGCTACGTAGCATGGTCTGTCTGTCTGTCTGTCTGTCTGTCTGTCTCATTATCGAGCGATGCATGGAATACCTTGCTCGTTATAAGTTGTATTCTATTCGTCGACCAATCGCACCTTTAATTACTTCAGAATTTCTTGCACGATGTCAAGATCTCGGAGTTTTTATTCATTGTGTCTTCTTTACCATTATAGGACTGCTTGGAAAGAAAGTGAATGATTTATATTGGGCGTCGGACAACTAATCAATCGTGTCCTTCGCGACCTGCGAAGCAAACAGCCGCCACGAGAAAGGGAGGGAAATTGTTACATTCTTCGTTTCTGTACGCGGCTGGCAAACACCATATATCCCGGTGACGCGGTGCGGTATCATCTTGGGTATGCCGACGTTTACCGACTACCTATCCACCTACATACATACCTACACACTTAACCCTCTACACGTCTGCATCTCTACCTGTCTCTGATCTCGTCAATGGGAAAATTGGTGCGAGAAGTCCAATGCGCCAGCTATTCAATTTTCCCTCTCTACCAAATGCCCGATAGTCGGGAATAGACAAGTACTCTGTGGGAATAGCCGCAGAGCTGTATAAGACGCAGAATGAATTCCTTTAACATATTCTCTATATCCCGGCATCTCGTCCTCCCGTATAACGTAGTCGATCCGCTTGATTCACCTTCTTTCCGACATCGCGTTACCGTAGCACAAACACTTTTTTTATATTTTGCTCTTCTGTTTTTCCTGTCCACATGGCATATTGTCCTTGTCACCACCCAGCGCTGTACAGAGAGAATTTCCTCCGCACTTGGCCATCTGTCGTGACACCCTCCGTGGTGCACACCCCTCAATTCTTATTCAAGATACAAGAAAACTTAAAATCTCAATGGCTGGGTTTTCTATAGTCTTTCATACCGGCCTGTGGTTGGAGGGGTGAGATGCTAGACCTATCCTACCCTCCTCCCTCCCTCACACATTATCTCACACCATCTCAGCGTACCAAGTATCTTGATTTCCCCCCTCCTTGTGCTCGTGATTGAGTTTTAGGGCCTTACGCTGCCATCTCGTCACTGAGTCAGGATACCATATAGGAATTCTCCGACCACCCTCACCCTCCCCTCGTAACACAGTGTTTGCTCCGTAGGCCGCCTTTTCTTCCCGTGACTCTTGCGGTCGTGTTATTGTTATGTTACATGGGGCGGGTGCATGTATAACTTGCCTCTCCAGCCTTCTTCAATGTATATAGCCACTTGCTTGCGCGCTAGTTTGATTGCTTTACTACGACAATACATACATATATACACTCAATATACCTAGTATTCACTGCAACCTCCCCATTCTACTCAGATCTTCACACCTCGCTAATTAATTCATCTATATCCCAAGCGTGTTCTCATCTTCTGGTCTATAAGACCCCATAACCGGACTATTGAAATAGACGCCTAGCGCGACCCAATCTACCTTTATTGCGCCCGATCTATCGTTTGCTCTGGTATTATCTTACCTGAGCGCTGGGAGATCAGAGTATTTTGATACTGGCCAATTGGTCTTCCTTTCGCCGCAATGTACCAGGCCAGTAATGTCTACTTCATTTGCGGCTTTGCCGCCATCGGTGAGTCGGCGTCCTGGTTTCTTCTTCGTTGGCGAATTGACGGATGAGGGAACGGATCTCGTCGCTGAGGAGTTGCGATCTCAATCGGAGGAGCTGAGAAGATAGGCGAAAATGAAGGAAATAGAAAGAGAAAGGGATATAGAGGATTGGAAAGGAGAGAGAGGAAGGGAGATCAGAAATCCTGGAACAACTGCTGAACCTTTACACCCCCTTTCTAGGCGGCGGCCTCTTTGGCTTCGATATCAGCTCGATGAGCGGTGTCCTTGGTACCCAGGCATATAAGAACTACTTCAACAACCCCGTCTCATACCGGCAGGGAGGCATCACAGCCTCGATGCCCGCCGGGTCCTTAGTAGGTAAGTAAAACGCTAAGCTCTTCCTTCCGAGACCCCCTTTTCGCTATTTTTTTATAAGGCCTCTGTTTTTGACGAAATTGGAACCGGTTGATTGACTCGTCTTGTTATTGTGTCGTAGGCTCGCTTGCCAGCTCATTCATCGCCGACCGGTACTCTCGAAAAGTCGCGTTGCAGGTTTCGTGTATTCTCTGGATCATCGGCGCTATGTAAGTCCTGCTTCACTTACTCAAGACGGAGGAATCCGTACTTTTTATGTCTTGGACGCTACTATAGATAAAGTCTAGAATTGCGCCGCTAATGCCAACTTTATCAACTGACCTGAATACATAGAATCCAATGCGCAGCCCAGAGCGTCGGCATGCTCTGCGCCGGCCGTGTCATCGCGGGTCTCTGCGTCGGCATAGCCTCCTCCGTCGTCCCCGTCTATCAATCCGAGATCGCGCCCAAGGAGATCCGTGGCCGCGTCGTCTCGCTGCAGCAATGGGCCATCACCTGGGGCATCCTGATCCAGTACTTCATCCAGTACGGCGCGTCGCAGGTGGGCGGCGGACCCAACGACCCGAACCAGCCCGCCGCCGCCTTCCGTATCCCCTGGGGCATCCAGATGATCCCCGCCGTCATCCTCTTCGTCGGCCTCTTCTTCTTCCCGCACTCCCCGCGTTGGCTGGCGTCCAAGGACCGCTGGGAAGACGCCCTCCGCGTCCTGGCCTCGCTGCATGGCCATGGCGACCCTGATCATCCTAAGGTCCTTGCTCAGTATAAGGAGATCGAGGAGGCGCTACGGTTTGAGAGGGAAGAGGCTACTTCAAGCTTCAAAGCCCTTGTGCAACCGCGTATCTTCAGGCGTGTTATTCTCGGCATGAGTATCCAGATGTGGTCCCAGGTGAGTTTTTGGCGTGCTTCGCGTGGTAATTGATGACTCACTGACGCTTTTTGGTCAGCTTTGCGGAATGAACATCATGATGTACTACATCGTATATATCATGGAAGGCGCCCAGATCGCATCCCCGCTTACGACGGCATCGATCCAGTACGTTATCAACGTCGTGCTGACTCTGCCCGCTATCCTCTATCTCGACAAAATTGGTCGTCGGCCAGCTCTGATCTTTGGCTCATTCTTCATGATGATTTTCCTATTCATTTCTGGTAAGCTTCCTTCTAAGCCCACGTCTCATACGCTTTGATCCAGGTGTTTTTATTGCCGGTTATGCTAATGGATATAACAAGGCGCTCTCCAGGCCGTGTATGGCCAGCCTAATGATGGCACGCTCTTCAAGGATATAACCTGGATCGTGAAGGGCCAGCCCGCCGCGTCAAAGGGAATTGTGGCGGCCTCGTATCTCTTCGTCGCCACGTTCGCCACGACATGGGGTCCTACCTCATGGACATATCCCGCCGAGATCTTCCCCAGTAAGGTCCGTGCGAAGGCCGTCTCGCTGGCCACGGCATCGAACTGGTTCTGGAACACGGTCCTCGCGTTCGCCGTCCCACCGCTACTGTGGTCCATCAACTGGAAGATGTACATGATCTTCGCGGCGTTCAATGGCGCCGCCTTCATCCATATGGGCTTGATGGCACCCGAGACGAAGGGGCATACCCTCGAAGAAATGGACGAGGTATTCGACTCTGGACGTCCTGCTTGGAAAGCGCATAAGAAGACGAGCAGGCTCGACCAGCTGGCCCGGGATATTGAGCTGGGTCATGTCAAGGTCGCGGCTCCTCATCGCCAAGGGGGTGCGGCTGAAGGTGATGCGGAGAAAATAGATCATTAATCTCGCCAACCCGACGCATCAGACACGAAGAGATTTGGAGTGTAAAGGTGTCCGCCTGAATATGTTGCATGATTATCCGCATGGTAAATTGAAGAACAGGAAGGGCATCTCTGAACGGCATTTGAACGGGCTCGGGGAAAAGGAGGAGCGGAATGATTTCATCCCTTTACTTATGGCGAATGGTGAAATAACTTGTGCTTTCCTGTCGTCTATACTTGTATACAAACAACAAGTCTCGGTATAGAAGTTTCTACGAGCGAAAGGGCTCAGCTCTTCGACGGAAGGTGGAAATGGCTGGAGCGAAACGAGAAGTAATGGTTCGACTGTTGAACTGAAGCTGGAAGAAGCAGACGAGAGAGAATATAAATGACTAATAAAGGCCATCTTACATATGAATTTGGTAATTACCAACTCTATGAATAGGCTCAACCCGTGGCTCAGGGAAGGAAGGCCAGGGCATTTGCGCATTTGAATGTGATAGAAATCGTGGCAGCACGCAACGCCACCCCGTCTTTATGTGATAGGGGGAAAAGGCATGAGAACGATCTAGAGGCAGTCTTCAAAAGTCCCAGCTGAGTCGATAATAGTCGTGTCTGACAAACTTGCACGCGCAGTATCGGAATCAATGAGTATCGATATGGGCATATTCCTGCTATAAGATGCATCTTAGACGATAACTCTTGACAAACGATATAACAGATTCGTAGTTTCTCTTACAGAAAATGAGATTATTTAAACGGTTAAGTTCTCTTCTAAGTGTCCCCCTATCGGGTTGACTTGTCGCAGTCTGACGTTTTCATCGGAAGCTTTGAGTAGGTATTCTCTAAGAGATCTCGCGGCCCCTCTAGTGCCGCTCACAGATTCGATTATGCAATGCACTGTCAAAGTGTTAGGGCAATGGAGATGATATATCTACATAGAAGAGAAGAATAGTTCTTGACTCGAACGGATTGAGAATTGCGTGTTACGTGGAACTTCAACAATTATGGAAGGGTTTTGTCATTACGAAGTCAGTCAATCAATACCAAACAGCCAGAGAATTACTAAGGCAGTGGTGTGGGGAGTAACAAGGGTGCGTTAAAGCCTATTGGGTGGGCTGACGCAACCCGCTTAGAGGCGTAGATTAGGCCATGACATACCACAGTACCAGTTGACCGGGACCCTACCTTCCAGCTATCTGGCTTACTTAAGCGGCCTCATGAGTGATTCGTTTACTCAAGTACCTCTCATGATTCATCCTAGACATGCTCGAATCTAGTCTCGGTTATCCTTAGACTAATTACTATTTTGCGGGCACTACGTGCGGAATAGTACACGAAGGGTGATATGGGGGCACTCTCTATCTGAGACAGGCAGGCCCACCAACCCTGGCGAGCATATTGGTGGAGTTTAGTTTTTCACTACTAGTATTACCTACAGAGGAAAAGATTGGCATATTGAAGCCTTTTTGTCACCGTCAGTCCCACTACGGCGAATAGTTACTCGGACAGTGTCCAGATGCGAGCTTCAAACACGAACAAAAATGGACAACCAATGTTATGATTAATCCGGGGCTTACACCTTATTCAGCGGAAGAGCAGTCACTGAGCGAGTAAACAAGCGTCATGAAAGAAAGAGTTGCGTAAGGTACCGAAAGTGGTAAGAAGCCCGTCGTGGATATGGCAGTAGGCTCTCTACCGGCCAGGAGCATGGTTCACTATGATTGGAGGAATTTCTCGTCAACCTGGTGTGAAACAACGGAGGAAAAAAGCTTGTTTAAACTTATGTTACTACACATTACTTCATGCATGAGAAAAGATATAGAAATGTCTCGTTATAAAGGAAGCAGATCACGCTGCCAAGAGACCAAGCAATGGTTCGGCACCTCACGTTGTAAGCCGTCAGTTACCTTTCAAGCCAACTGCCAAGTTTCCGTTCTCTTTTTCTAGCAAGATGGCTCCTATATCTTCCGCTCTTCTCCTCGCTGTATTCGGGGCTAGCGGCGTGCTTTCAGTTCCGGCACCAGCGGTTACCCCGGCGCCTGCTCTAGGCAGCGCCCTGCAGAAGCGAGCCAGCTGCACATTCTCCGGATCCGATGGTGCTGCCTCGGCAAGCGCATCCCAGGCGTCATGTGCTACTATTGTCCTGTCCGATGTTGCTGTACCGTCGGGTACCACCTTAGATCTGTCCGATCTCGAAGATGGCACCCATGTAAGAAGAGACCAACCCAGGCTAGGAGAACGAAACTAACCACTCGGGCTTTCCGCATAGGTCGTCTTTGAGGGGACAACAACGTGGGGGTACGAGGAGTGGGAAGGCCCTCTTCTCCAGATCAAGGGGACTGATATCACCATTGAGGGAGCGGATGGCTCTGTACTCGACGGCGATGGTTCGCGTTGGTGGGATGGAGAAGGTAGCAATGGTGGCGTGACGAAGCCTAAGTTCTTCTATGCTCACGACTTGACCGGCTCCTCTTCCATCACCAACTTGAACATTAAGAACACGCCAGTCCAGGCTGTCAGTATCAACGGCTGTGAAGGTCTGACCGTAACTGGCATGACCATCGACAACTCAGACGGCGATTCGGAGGGTGGCCATAACACGGACGCGTTTGATATTGGCTCTAGCTCCAGCGTGACAATTACTGGTGCCACGGTGTACAACCAGGATGACTGTGTTGCTGTCAACTCTGGAACGGTATGTGAGCTCGCGGCGGGAGGTAATTGGTTCAAGCTGACATAAGTATTATAGGATATCACCTTCTCTGGAGGTTATTGTTCCGGAGGTCACGGGTTGTCTATTGGCTCAGTTGGAGGTCGTGATGATAACACCGTTGAAAATGTCACTTTCGAAGATTCGACTGTGACTAAGTCTGTGAACGGTACGCGTTTCACTTGTCCTTAACAAGGCTCTATCCTTCTGAAAGCCAATTTGAGCACGTATGCTAAATCTTGAACCCGCAGGCATTCGTATCAAGGCGGTGGAAGGAAAAACGGGTACCATCTCGGGCGTCACATACAGTGGTATCACCCTGTCTGACATTACAGGGTAAGTAGCGAGTGTGCCGTTTCTCGGGCTAAGACGTTTGCAGAACGTGGATGACTCTTCTGTGCCTGGACTAACATGCTAATGCCTCCGTAGATACGGCATCTTGATTGAGCAGAATTACGACGGAGGTGATCTGCACGGCGACCCGACGAGCGGTGTCCCCATCACAGATCTTACCGTGAAGAGCATCAGTGGCTCCGGTGCGGTTGAAAGCGATGCCTACAATGTCGTTATTGTCTGTGGCAGTGGAGCTTGCTCTGACTGGACTTGGTCCGACGTCAATGTCAGTGGTGGTGAAAGCTACGATGAATGCCAGAACGTCCCCGACGTTGCTTCGTGTTAGAAAATGGGTTCTTTGGGGCAGCTGGAATTTCAAAGACCCAGAGTCTGGTGCTTTTCAAGCATAACAGTCTATTTCATGTATATTGTTGCATTGAGTGCCAGTGAGGTGTTGCTGGTCACCCTGAATATATCTTTTTGCGATGAAGGAATGTCAGCAGCCATTTGCAAAGCTGTCCCAAGAGTAGCCCGAAATGAGAGGGTTAGTAGTCAAGTCGCTTAACTTGCAGAGGGAACGAAGTGCATATTATGCTCGAGAGCGAGACTTGCAGAATTTAGGAGATTCCGAAAACCCGGGAACGAGTGATGGAGATAGGGAGGGGGCCGAAGCCGCTTCAAGGCTAACATAAAACACGACATTTTGCTTATGGATTCTAGGCAGATATTGTAATATTATATACAATACTCAACCCAGACTTAGCGGCGTCTGTGCTCCCTCTTAACTATTGATTGGCATTTTGAATAGTAAAACTACAGCTCGTAAGCCCTCAAAAGAATTGGATATGTAGACTACAATCGAGTCATTTCTGTGCATCGTTAGTGACTTTGTCAATTAGTATTCACCAGCAACAGCAATCCCCGCCAGCCCCCAAAATCAGGGACGTGGGGAACGCGGGGCGGATGGGCGCTACCCCGCCTTTGCTCGCATGGAGAATGCGGAGTTAGCGTTAAATGCATGCGAAGTCTACGCAAGTTGATAGCCAATACTTCATAAAAAGACAACATCGGGTAGGTCCGAATCATATCAGCAGTTGCTGATACAAGAAGCCCGGTGTCCCAACAGAGGGGCAGCTTGTATAGTCCCGTGATAGCTATAAAGAGAGTCGTATCCTTGCGCAATGACATATCATCCTTTGTTTTACACATCGTTGAGCATTAGTCTATCTACAGCTCTAGTTCAATCCTAATCATTAACAACATGAAAGCTGTAAGGTACTATGGTAAGGAAGATGTTCGCATTGAACAGATCCCCGAGCCGACAATCTGCCCCGGCCAGATCAAGGTGAGCTCCCAAGTTGGCCATGTTCGTTCACACATTCGTTACTCAACCTACTTCCTAGATAGCCCCGGCTTTCGTGGGTCTATGTGGAACGGATCTACACGAATATCTCGGTGGGCCAAACTTCTGCCCCGTCAATCAGCACCCAGTGACCGGCGAGACTATTCCTGTCACTCTCGGCCATGAGTTCTCCGGTATCATTAAAGAAATCGGCCCTGGAGTCACAGGTTTCGAAGTTGGCCAGGCATGCGCCGTCCAGCCCACCATCTTCTGTGGTCATTGCTCAGCATGCCAGGACGGCGCCGAGAACGTGTGCCATACCGGTGGTTTTGTCGGACTCAGTGGGGGAGGAGGTGGGTTAAGCCAGGCTGTCTGTGTGAATGCGACACATGTGTTCCCTCTCCCTGAAGGGCTTGAACTGGAAACTGGAGCTCTTGTCGAACCCCTCTCAGTAGCTTGGCACGCACTTTCTGCGGCTCCCGATATCAACCCTGACTCTCTCGTCTTAATTCTCGGAGGCGGTCCGATCGGTCTAGCCATGATCCTGTGTCTAAAAGCGAAAGGTGTGAAGACCATCGTTATGTCAGAAATTGCTGCTTCTCGCCAGAACTTTGCAAGACAATTTGGCGCGACGCAAGTTGTCAACCCGGTAAATGACGACGTTGTAAAGGTAGTTCTCGACTTAAGCAACGGAAGAGGTGCAGACGTGGCTTTCGACTGCGCTGGAGTCCCTGCTAGGTAAGCTTTCAACTTAACGTGGTCACTATCATTGGGTTGTGTCTTATAACATCTCAGCATCAAAAGTGCTTGCGACGCTATCAAGACTAAAGGAACCGTGGTCAATGTAGCCATCTGGGAGAAGGAAATTCCTTTCAACCCAAACTGGATCACATGGAAAGAGAGTAATTACAAGTCTGTTCTTGGGTACAGAAGAGAAGACTTTGAAGCGGTAATCGAGAACTTAAGGACGGGTAAGAATACCACTAATGCAATATGGTACAGTTGCTAACGTCCTTCGAGGTTCTATTAAGCCCGATGGCATGATTACTGCGAAGATTAAATTCAAGAATGTTGTCGAGGATGGTATAAAGAGACTTATCTCGGACAAAGATAACCATGTAAAGATCCTGGTTGACGTAAACGCTGAATAGTTTTTGCGGAGCAAGGTGACAGCTGTGGTGAGCATTCAAATAGCTCGAACTATTCATTCTCTCGACCAAAGTAGCCCTTCTTATTAGAACTCAAGGGTCTTATAAGCCCCTTAAAGTTTTAGGTACCCAGATAGTTCGTCTCTGCGGAAGGTTAGGTTGCTCAGCCTAGAATTTTAAAGACCTAATCACAAACAACCAGCAGAAGTCTCTCTTTTCATCTAACACACCCTTGAATAAGTAACTATCGTGGAATATTTAATACTCATTGCACAGAATATTGAAAGGCAAATGGCCCGGGATATTGTGTGTTAGACAGAACAACCCGTTGAGGCGTTTCCCAAGCGTCGTACGCCTTTACGCATCTTCGAAGCTAAGAGCATGAGTACTTTCGTAGAACGGTGATATAATGTTGCAGTATCAGAAGGACACTTGGCTATTAGTTTGCTTTTTCTTTTAACCCGCATCTCACGGTTAGTGGCAAAATCTTGGCTACTAAATTGTATCACAGCACACGGCTAACCACAGTATGCCGTCAATCATCCCAATCAAATTGCTCAACTTGTCTCTACCATGGGTTTTATGACACTATTTCAAGAACGTGTTAGAGGGTTATGCGGCGAAAGATTAGCTTTAGAGACATGAACAGCTCACGGAACCCCGGAGTAAAAGCTATGGTAAAGACATCATGATTGAGCAGGTACTTTAATTCGACGGTGACGACGACGAAAGTGATAGTGAATTTGATGCATGACGTATTCTGCCGTAGTGATTGTTCTACACGGTAGGTAAAATACCGTTGCTTTTTCTCTTATATTATAATTGTCCAATAACATTAGCCGAGTTGTCAGCAATTGAGCCGCAAGTTCTACGCAGTCTGTGCCCAGTAAAAGTATATATAATTCAGTGGCCAAAGTCGCCCAGTGGAGCTGGTGGCTGGTGGCATGCTCCCCACGCGGTATGCGGGGGCTCGTAGGGGATGGGGATTTATAGCGCAGATTAGTTCGTCGCAGAATGTGTCCACAACAACCAGACCTTCCGTTGACAGGTTACAAAAATAGATTCATTCCATGAAAACCAATAATGGAATGGAACAGCAACAAGACTGAACTTAGATATCTGCCATCCACGGACGATGGTGAAGTAAATAACTGAATCGCTCTAATTGGTCCTATAGCTATATGGCAAGGCTTCGATCTACCCGATGGTGATGTCATGAGCCCAGTGCTATCCGTCACATTGGAATTAATGACGATTCTCGACGTGCCGGGGTAACGCAGTATGATTTAGAAACACTTATTCTTCTCCGGGATCTACTCATCTAGACGGGAACCAATCAGCGAATGCTATTTGGTAAGCCCGCGATCATGATTCTTGTACCGGTGTTTGCTACGGTAGGTAGAATAAGAGGTCTTCAAAGCCTCCCTGTCAATTGACTGTCCGAATTCGTACTTCTAGTGTTCTTGTCTTCTCTTTGGCAAGCACAATTACTCTTAATAACTTCTTTTGATATCATCAATACACCTATTCATAAAACATGCGTACTCTTTGCGTATCAGTGCTCCGTCCATGCTTAAGGGCCCAGCGCTTAAGTCATATTCAAACCCCAGTTAGCATTGGATTCATTACCGCCGCTATGTTTACGATCTCAAGCGCCATCATTAAGGACCACCATGAACTCGAGCAGTACTACAACGAGGTCATAAACTCAAACGATCATGACCACCAACAACGGTTTGGTAACCAGTTCACCTGGGAGCTCGCTCGTCATTCAGTTGGCGAGGAGCTTGTAGTCTACCCTGCTTTTGAGAAGTACATGGGTGCAAAGGGCAAAGAAATGGCTGAAAGCGATCGGAAGGAGCATCACCAGGTAATGTAACCTAGCTGAATAGCTTGGAACAATTTACTGATGTTCGTTTGCACTTAAATAGGTGAAGTTGATGTTGAAGGAATTTCAGAATATGAGCTCTGATCAGGCCGAGTATGTGCCTAAGCTGAAGGGGCTTTGGAGTGCTCTGTCGCACCACATCAAGGATGAAGAGAGCCACAATCTGTCTGCTCTCGAGTCAGCTTTGCAGTCTGATAAGACTCAGTCCGAGTCTCTAGCCACGAGCTTTGGCAGGACCAAGGCATTCGTTCCATCTCGCAGTCACCCAAGCGCTGGCGAGCACCCGCCTTTTGAGACGGCCATGGGCTTGTTGACTGCTCCTATTGATCATATTGCAGATATTTTTCGAAAGTTCCCCGACAAGACTATCAGCCCAAATCCATCTACTAAGTAAGATAGAGCAAAGATCTAAAGAGGCAACAAAGTTTTGAAATATGTCTAACTGTCATGACTTAAATCTGAGTGACCTAAAACGTCCGCTGTGATGAATGGAGGTGTTTATCATCGCATCTGTCATCATTACCAGATGCGCATTCTCCCGTGAGCAAGGAATCGGACCCTAATACTTTACACCCATCATAGCCAGCAAGTAACGGTGGGTAGATCTCTCATCGGTGATGATAAAATGGTGACGTTGTCGTGTAACTTTCGCACGTGAATATTCGACCATCCCAGTATTGATCATGCAGGTACATTAGCAGCGGAATATATGCTCCGAGGATGTCTCGTACCCTGGGAAAATGGTAGCTAGGTATTTATCGTACATATATCATCATCCTACAGAATAGTGGTTAATATGATTAGTCATATTCCATGGCAGCATACTTACCGTAGGCAGCAAGTGACGTACCTACCAGTCATCGTAAAGGAATGATCGTATATATATTTTCTTGAAAGTACATGACGTATAACGATGCATGGGCCTTGACTGAGACTGTTGATACTTGGACGACACTTCCCTCTGGCAATTGACTTCGAGTGCGACGCCTCATACGTATTGAACAGTAGCCCGTCATCATATAATTACACACCAGCCGTCCCCAATTATTATCTGCAAATCCTATAACTGACCCGAGTATGTCAGTTTCGTCGAACCACTTTTTCACTGCTTAACCCAAACCCGCCTTTCTCGTGCCATCTTCATCTCTCAATATGTCGCGAAATGTTTGCATCACAGCAGTTGAAGGCAACACCGGATTTCTCATCGGTGAGCTTCTGCTCAAGCATCCGTTTTCCCGTAAAGTCGACTCCGTAGTCGGGCTGGCCCTAGATCCCAACGCAAAGCGCGCCAAAGAGCTCGCTTCCCTCGGAGCCAAGGTCGTCCGCCATGCGCCAGGCCGCGAGCGCGACGTAGTCAAGCTGCTGAAGGAGACGGGTTGCGATGCTCTATGCCTGGTACCGCCTGCTCATCGCGAAAAGATGGATATCTCAGCCGAGCTGATTAGAGCAGCTAAGAAAGCTGGGATTCCTAATGTTCTGCTTATCAGCTCCGTTGGATGCGACTACGCGGACCCGAAAAGGCAGCCCCGCCTACGGGAATTCATCGAGCTTGAGAACTTGCATCTTGCGTTGAAGGGCCACTCATCTACCCAAGCAGGTCAATCGCCTTGCGTTATTAGGTACTTATCCGTTATTTTCTTCGATTATGACCATTTCGTGAGAAAGTTGTCTGACGTGCTAAATTTGCAGAGCTGGCTTTTATGCAGAGAACATCCTGACCTATGCGCCTCAGGCCCAAGAAGAAGGAATCATCCCTATCCCCATCGGTGAGAACCATACGTTCGCACCTGTCGCACTTGGCGTAAGCAGAACCAGATCTTGTTGGGATGACTCGAGCTTACGCATCATAGGATATTGCCCATATTGCAGCTCATGTCCTTAGTGGAAAAGGACAACACGGCTTCGACGACAGGCATCGTGGACAAATGATGGTGGTAACTGGTGAGGAATCCGTAATTTGCTTATCTAATCAGCCGACAAGCTTACTTACTGTCCGGCATTTTTAGGCCCCATGCTCTGTACTGGCCAGGAGCTTGCTACGGCAGCGAGCCAGTCACTGGGCATCGACCTGAAATTCGAGAATATCTCTGAGTAAGTAGTATGGCGACATCTTTGTTAGGGCAAGCACAGCTGAACAAGCCACCAGGTCCGAGGCCAAAAAAGTATTAATGGCACAGTCGGAAAGTGACCAGTCCGAGATCGAGTATCTCCTCGACTACTACAGTCTGGTTCGCGAGGGCAAGACTAATTACATCTCGACTAACACCTTCCACGATGTCACTGAACAGCACCCAACGCAGCCGACAGATTTCTTTAAACTCTATGCGGGCGAATTTCGCCCTACGAAGAAAGCTAAACGTTAGCGTTCTTGAAGATGACGAGGAGTAGGGAAGGGACAGTCTTGAAGTCGACACGACCTGTGTATTGGTTTAGCTAAGTATCTAACTCAACAGCGTGGCGATAAAGCTCCTTTAATTTTGAGGATTGTCAATTACACGAAACATTATGTTGAACAGATGGCGCATTATATGTACCGGGTTCTTAAAACCCATTCACAATTCGCATCGCAACAACTTTTCTCAGTTGCACCGTTCTAAGCTTACTTGAGTTTCGTGAATGTGTCAGAACACCATGTTGCCCGGTATAGACAATTGGAAGCCGGTCTGGACAAGGACGTTGTTTGGAATATCGGTCTCGTTTTGCACGCATCTGAGGATGTCTAGACCCGAGCACGATTTCAAAATATTTGAACCCTCGGAACATCGGGTTAGGTAGATTGCTGTCCTCCCCCGGACCTTGCTCTGTTTACACGGATCACTCTGAACCCGCTTGTCAACAAGTCGAACGTTTGAGTACGGGCGCAGGCTCTTGGCGCCAAGTGCGCAGATTCTGTCAGAAATAAGCGAGCCAGTCAATTGGAGGTTCAGAAGTGTGTTGTATCTGTGTTGAGAGCGCGTCTTGCTGTCTCTCTGAGATGTGTACTAATAAATAGTGTGGCGGGTTCACAGGGGTTGAGCAGTCCCTGCTCACCCCTTGACATATTAGCCCGCATCAATCCATCCAAATTAACCATTAATTCTGACAGATTCAATTACATCGAACGCCAATTTGAGTAAAAATTAATGATTAGTAATATATACCCAGATTTCATTCCGTTCTCGATCTACAGAAGTTTTGGCCAAAATTAAGTAGCATGCTTAACGTTTATATAACGTGTTAATATAAAGCTTTTATATAGTATAGCTATTAGTTTAACTAGAATAAGTAATAATTAACAGCAGTTTTATAGCTGGGCAGTTAATATCTCGGGCCGTAAGCGGGCTTATATAACTTAGCACTCCGTTAAATCAGGCTGTTTATAGATGCTCTAGTTTTTCCTAATTAAATTATTTTGCCAGCAGCTATTAGTTACTCGCACTATAACTCTACTTTAAACATGCCACTTGATTTTGGCCAAAACCTCCGTACGTAGTACTGTCAGATTTGAGTCAATTGCATGAAGTCTGGTCAGAATTGTCTGTATTGTTTTTTCTGAGGCGCCTCTTTCTTCTGGCTCCCTCTTTTAACCTGTGGGCGGTAGGGCTCATCGTACCACCATGATACGTTGTGATGGCGTGACTCTACGGAGGCAATCGTTATATCCAACAAGTACATTAAATTATGTGGAGTTGGCAGATGGACTTGCTTCACCGGGTATAGTTCGAGAGCAGGTCGGCATATTAATTACTGAACCTCGTATAATTTAATTTCCGTGATCTAGGACTTGGTTGCTGCAGTCTACACTACCGGCCCCGCCGGCTCCTGTTGCGATCCGTCAATACACCATGCCAACCTAAGTTAGTGGATCAGGCAGGAGCAGGACCAAGCAAATAGGCCAGGAACGTGGAAAAGAGATCGAATCAATGACTTGCAGAGTTTTTCATCAGATCCAAATTAAGGATGTGTATATCTTCTGTCTTCTGCCTTAAACGAATTGTGATCAGTTGCGAGCAATGGGTAGCATACTAAGTAGTTTAGACGGTTTTGTTACAACACTAGTTGTTGGTTTCACGATTGCATTTAAGAGGCTCAATGCAGAAGTTCGCTACAGAAGCTCCACAAGGAAGCCTCCTACCCATGAACTACCATAAGCAACGGATAAGGCGATGACTATTTTTATCACCGCCCTGTACAATTGAGCTACAAGCATGTGGAGGATATAAAAGTACACGGGCCCTATGCATCGCGAAAATGGAATTAGACTCGGTCATCCAACTCTCCGTCACTCTTTTCGGAGCCGTTCTTTTTTATTATGAAGGCGTTCGCTTTCGGTGCGACGGCCCTGGCAGTGCTGCTGTCAAGCATTGTCCCGGGCTCTGCAGCTGTCTCGAGGGTCAATAACGGAACATCGTGCGGAAGTCCAAAGCCAACAAATGGCACCACGACAGCTGCGCCAACACCTACAGCGACAGAACCCTGTGTGGTAGCTAGAGATGCATTCACTTCACAAGTCTCGGCGTCCCCTGGGATCGTCCCAACGATGGCTGCGTCTCTAGCTTACGAGTGCCTGAAGTCTGTGCCCCTCCACAAGGAGCCCGCAATCCGACTGCTCGATGAGCTGAAGCCTTTCCTTGAGTGGCAGTCGGACCAATCCTTCTTGAAGAATCCCCCGTCTGATTATCCTTATCCGCCGGTCGACATACTCGGAGAACTAACGAAGATTCGTTCTAATCTCGAATCAGACAAGTACAGTGGAGAGCTAGAGTGGCAAGAGGACCTTTTCAAGATCATCTCGGGGAAGCCACATAACGGTCACTTGGCCTACCACCCAGACCTGTTGACTGTCCCATTTGAATGGGTTCGTCCGTGGACACTGGTATCAGTAAGCGAGGATGGCACCTCTTTGCCTGTTATCAAAGTGATTGAAGACATGGGATTACCTGGCGAGAAGTCATCACATGTTGTAGAGATCAATGGAGTGGACGCCGCTACATTTATTGAGAGCCGTCTGGCCGATTCATCCAATGCGCAGGATCCTGATGCTGGGTACAATACCATGTTCTTCAGTCAAGCCAATAAGGCCGCGCTCCAATCCGACGGGTACTTTGAAGGCGGTGGACGTGAGAGGTATGTCATCAATTCAAGGAAGACAATATCCTGAGCATTGCTTATCTTGAACATCGCGGGATCTGACTTTCCGATAGATTTTTCTACCCAGGAAATACTACCAGCTTGACATTCGCAAACGGAACCATAGTTGAAAAGCCTAATATTGCCAGATTTCACTATGGCCCTTACGACTGGAATAGTGTCATGGATGCCGAGACCATGCACAAAGAGTTTTGCCGTGGAGCATATGACACTGGTCAATCCCGCGCTGCTTCTCGTGGGTTGAGGTCGACTCGCCGTACGGCTGCAGCAAACAGCATGCACAATTACCCCCAGCCCACTGTTTCGCTTGTTCGCCGCCAGGATGAGCCGAACAAGATCGACGGCTACCCCGAGCCCGTCCTCATCACAGATGATCAGATGGTATCAGGCTACTTCATTGACGAGCCCGGCTTTGAGGATGTCGCTGTTCTCGTCATGCTCTCCTTTTCGTCCGATTTCGTATCCTTCCAAAGCACTGTACAAGATTTCTTTGCCAAAGCCGTTGAGGCAGGAAAGACGAAGCTTATCATTGATCTGCAAGCTAATGGGGGAGGCACCATTCTTCAAGGCTACGACACTTTCCGTCAAATATTCCCGGACATCGTTCAAGACGGACCTAGCAGGTGGCGATCTTCATCCAGCTTCAACGCTCTGTCGCAGACCTTCTCTCCTCTTTGCGCCAACTACACGCCCAAGGTAGACTTCCAGGACCTCGACGACCCTTGCACCACCGTGAACAACTGGCGTAACGATCTCAATGACACCAACGGCCGCTTCACCTCCTATGCCGATAAGTTCGGCCCAGTACCAATGAACGGTGACAGCTACACTAACTTCATGGAGTGGGACCCTGCGAACCCCGTCTTGACACGCCAGGCGTTTGGCACGGATATTACCGGTTACGGTCGTCGCACAAACTTTACCAGGCCGTTCGGTGGCCCCGAAAACATTGTATTGCTTTACGACGGGTACTGCGCCTCGACGTGCACTATCTTTTCGCAATTCATGAAACATGGTGCGGGCGTCAAGAGCATTGCCATGGGCGGCCGGCCCCAAGAAGGGCCGATTCAAGGCGTGGGTGGCGTTAAAGGGGCTCAGGTATATCCATTCAGGCAGATGGGCGTTCTTGCCGCAATAGCGCGCTCATACACCCAAGATCCAGCACTCGTGAAGGAGCTAGAACGGCTTGACGACACGTACGTTAGCAGCAGGAGCCCATACCAGTTGCCTGTCGTCAACGTTAGAGACGCGGTCCTTCCTGGGCAGCTTGATGAAGGTGTTCCAACTCAGTTTATAACCGAACTTGCCGACTGCCGCCTGTACTGGACTGAGCCTATGATTCAAAGCACTGAGGAGATCTGGAAGGCCGCGGCTCGGGCCGCATTCAGAGGGGCCAGCTGCGCAGCTGGAGGCATTGTTCAGCCTGTGAAACGGCCTCAATTTGCTTCGCTAGGGTCGCGCAGGTACAGGAGACATCCGCTACCGGTCCGTAGTGGACAGGTGCTTTCCTCCGACTCGCTCATTATGCAGCATTTGCGCGTTCAGGTGTCCGATTAGACTTCATGTTTAGCCATTGACAATAGAAACAACCAGCTTACGTGTTCAATACAGGAAGCTATGGAGCCCAGATATAGCTCTTATTGCCCTCTGAAGAGTCCACTGGTTGGGTATATTTGGTCTCAGCACCGATAGTTCACTGTTCAAGCAATACCCAAGATAGAAACAAGAAAGAACACCAAACCGGAAACTATAAGTTATAACAGATAGTATATGTATCTTCTCTCTAGGCAGAAGATAGTTTTAGAAACAGATGCACTGCAGTTCCTCATAATGGGATAAAATCACTATCCTTAGTGCCAGTGACATTGACATGACCACCAAAATTGCGAAACTTGTAAACTCGCTGCTCGGCTAACTGCTGGGTGGACGTGCGGGCAAGTCTTGACTTGACCGACTCAGGCATCAGTGAGATGATTGCAGGCCGAATGGTAGGTAGGCAGCAAGAAATTACGGCGACATTCATTTCAACTGCGCTCCAGAGGGTAAGTCCAACGTAGCTCCCTCGAAGCGCATATAGTTAGCCAGCTGCAAGGGCTTATATACTTGGGTTGTGAAGGTTACTCACAGGTAGGATCCTTAGGATCGAAAGCCAATGTAAAATGAATACGCAAGCCGCTGGCTATGATGACGAAACCTCCCAAGATAAACATCCCGCTCACACCAATCTTAGATACCCGACTCAGCTGAAGTTTCCAGACGTCACGGATTGGTAAAATCAGAAGAAGAAGGTCAGCGAGGATATTGGGGATAGCATTGCCGATGAAGAACCATTTCGAATTGACGCATTTGGAAGGGACATCAATGTCCCAAAAACCATGAACGGGAGTGCAGCTAAAGATAGTGACAAGGAGGAGGGCGATACCCCAGAGGATGACAAAGATGGCCAGTAGCATTGTGCTGAAAAGCATCAACCGTGTGGGGAATAGTTGTCGATAGAGAGTTATGATAGATAGTTTGATCGCGATGAAGCCGATAGTGTAAAACAGTTCGGAAATGAACAATTCGATGAGGATTTGGCGGATACTGGCAAGAGAGACTTGCTCAATGTGTAATCCAAGCCCGGATCTCGTTCCTACGGGTAGCTTCGTTAGATTAATGAGTTAAGACGCCATAAAGACCAAACTTGCCCTCTATCACCAACAAAGAAAGAACCCAAGCGCAGATCAACCCGGTAATGGCCAGATAGTCAGATACCAAGAGTCGCGACCGTTTGATACGTCGAGATGCAAGACGCAGCACCACAGCGATGAAGGAGAGCACCATACATGGGATCGTGGAAGCGATGATGTAGCCTCGATCGTCATCCGCGGCTCTACTGGGGTCGAAGGCGACTTGCCGCAGCCACAAAGTAGCCATTATCAGGTATTCTGGAGGACAGGACTTGACAGTTGTGAAGATAAGGAATCATTGAAGAAGCCAGGCTCAACTATTAAATGGCATCGAGGTAGATAATGTTATAGATTTGTCGAGTGTATAGTTAACTTGCAGCTCACAGCTATTCCCGGGGGCGGATTTGATGTAAGCTGACCGCTATGTCAGCCCCCAAACTCAGAGGAATTGTACGACCCTACCGAAGCGCACACTGGGGGAAAACATACATAGTACATTGTAGCATAATCTCGCTAATATCTTATGTAGTACTGTTGGTACTTCGTTTGCGCAGTGATGCACGTTGGAAATCTACTCTTACCTGAAGTGATCCTTTCGCAAGTGTCAAAATGCACACTTCAGCTGAGCTGGAGCCAGAACGAAAATGCAACTGTCGGGTGGGATTCGGCCGGAAATTTGCTTTAGAGGTGACTATTCCCACGCAAAATGTTTTTCGTCTCATTTTTCCCCTCTTCTTTCATTTGGGGGCCGAAAAGAGGCTGGAGGATCACACAACCTAGGTCGGCAGATATTGTCTGACTGCCAGATGCCCGAACCTGTATGATGGAGGCGGAAAGATGATTCATGTATCTAATGACTGCAGGATAGGGGCACCAAGTCGGTCCTATGTACCTAACTCCCATCTAGTACGTGGTGGCTCTTCAATTTGAATGGGATTTGTTGCATTTTTTTACGTACCTGTGTCTGTGGCTATGAGAAGGTGGTAATCCTGTATCTAGGTTGTATCGGATGACATGTACGGTAAGAGGGGTATCTATGTAACCCAGGCCTCCGCGGATTACCGTCTCCATGAGGAGTATGATTTCCATGCCTAACATACTTTCTGATCGAATAACTTCCGCTTCTATCTCTGCATCTCCTTCGACCCATCTGAGGCAGTCAATCCCATTAAGCGCACTGGCTCTTCTTCTTTCTCTATGTGCTATGACAGCCATGAATCATCCGTCGGAGCCTAAGCTCAGAGTGCTCGAGGTGGCTCATTTGGGTTATACCTTGTTGAAGACAATTTCAGTGGCTTCTTTAGCACTGGTCACGGCACCCTTCAGAGGCCAATCTGGTCATCAACTCTATTTCAAACATGTGGCTCATACTGCGCTACGTACATTGAATGGAAATGCGACTGCTAGAGAGATACAGTAAGTTGTCCTGCGACTGAAGCACGTCGTTTTCCGAATTGTCCTAACATGCGCCTAGGGCTATGAACCCATCCTCAGTCGAAGCGTATCGTAGTTTCGCAATAGCTCACGGTTTTGAACCAAATATTATCGATCTTCCAGCCACGTCTGGAAAACTGTTGTGGCTGGGCAATCCCAAGGCATCCAATGTCCTAATTTTCTTTCACGGTACTATGATTCTTTATTCTTTTTCTTAGGCATACTATACTGTACTCCATCTTCCCTGTTCTACAAACTCCGTTGATCCTTCAAGCCCAAGACTTACACCAAAAAATGTAGGAGGTGGTTACGTTTATCCCGCTACTACGCAGCTGCAATGGTGTTGGGATCTCAAGGAGCGCAGCAATCTCAGGACGGATCTTGCGGTCGCATTCCTGGCTTATAGCTTGGCACCTTCTGCTCAGTACCCAGTCCAGCTTTCTGAGGCAGTAGACCTATTGCGATACTTGACTGGTAAAGAGGGCAAAAACCCGAGCAAGGTACGTGGCAGTCTTCTCCTGTTCAAGAAAGCAGTCTCATAACGTCGTGATAGATCGTAATTGCTGGCGACTCCGCCGGAGGCCAACTGGGTCTTGGAGTTGTCTCTCACTTGTTGCATCCTCATCCATCAATTGAGCCGCTCATGCTGTCGTCTCCGCTTGCTGGTCTAGCCCTTGTCAGCCCCTGGACGGGCCCTACAGTTACAGCAGCAGAGTCTGCTAAGCGTAATGCTCATCGAGACGTAGTCAACAAGGCGATACTCGAAAAGTGGGGGGCGTATGCAGTCGGCAGCGCCACACAAGATGAGTACAACGCGCCGTTGACAGCAAATCAAGATTGGTGGTCTGGCATATTGACAGTAGTCAAGGCCATCCTCGTGATAGGAGGGACGAGCGAAGTCCTTTTCGACGACATCACAGCGTTTGTAGATAAATTGAAGGTGAGATGTCTATATGGCACCCGATTTTCCACTCAGCCGTTCAAAGCACAATTACTAAACCATGACTAATTATTGGCATAGCCTTCGGTGCCTGAGTTGGACGTCGTCTACTTGGATGAAACACATGATCCGCTTATGTTGGACCCAATTCTTCATATAAAGGAAGAATGCGAGTCATCCAAAGTTGCTAAGTCCTGGGTTATCTCAAAACTTCAGTGATGAAATATGGCTCCCAAGCATGATAGAATGTTCTGCCGGAATAGTCTTAGCTGGGTAGATATTTGTCTTATCCAAAGCGCCATATTTCGTAGCATATCGTGTTACTTGATCCCGGCTTTTCTCTTTCTGTTATGGTTCGCGTCTTCTCAGAATTCCCGAGGGCGTACTGTCACATGACTCTCACTAACAATCACGTGATCTTTGGCGTAGGAGCACCTAGATAGCTTCATACTCATTCAGCCTACATTGCACTCATCTGCCCGTGCTCTTAATTAAGACTGTTGTGAGTGCTAATACATTCGCCGGCACAAGACTTCTCCCGTGAAAGAACCGCCAATTCTCCTCCACAAAGTCTCTTGCGTTTCTCTTATCGCGCAGAGCTTCCCTCTATCTGGTGTAGTATGCGTGGCGAGGTTTAATCTTCATTCTTAGTCGATGCTCTTTCCTTCTTGCCTCTTATACTCCACCAACCCTGAGACGCTAATAGGATTTGAGCGGCAACCTAGTTAGCACCGTCTCGCCAGTCTACAACTCTTTTGCTTCTGCGCCCAGGTACTTGCTCTTCAGTGCGACGTCCTTTGCTAAAGCTCCTAGCGATGAGCTCTGCATGATGTTGAAGATGGACAAATCGGCATTAGCTTGTAGAACTAGCATGTTGCGTAGCTCCACGGCGACGAGTGAATCGACGCCGTACTGGGGTCGATGACTGCTGCTAATCGATATCGTCGGCCGGAAGCATGAATATAGCCGCGAGCTTGGCCGCGATGGTCTGGCCTATGACTTTAGCCGCAGCCTCACTTGACTGCGCGCTGGCTATTGTGTGTGCTAAGGTATGAGTCTGGCCTTGAGTCCCGTCATTGGCATCAATTCGGGAGCCAGCTCTTGTCCCGCGCCACTTCAACGCGAGGAAGCGCGCGTCACGGGCCATCTGAGACTTACCCTGAGGATCCCATTGCAGACCTGGGACCGTGTTGAGACCCAGAAGAATCTGCGGGTGCCCTACCGGATGGGCGATGACGGCCTGAAGCGCACTGTGTACGGCCGTCTCGCTTAACATGAGTGTCTCGCCCGTTATGCGCATGCGGTCCGCTACACCTGCCGTCTCGGCCACGTACCCAACGCCCCTAACGGCACCGAGGTCGATGGCCACTCCTGGCAGTCCGTGCGCTGACCGCTGGCGGGCCAGCGCGTCCTGGTATGCGCTCCCCGCGGCGTAGTTGGCCTGACTAACAAGCCCCAGATGTCTGGAGAACGACGACAGCATGATGGAGAAATCGAGGGCCTCCGAGGTAGAGTACTGCACGTGTAAATTGCGCGTGCCGCAAACTTTGGGTACGATACATCTCTGCTAATCGTCGAGCGTCATGTGCTCCATGATAGAATCTTGGAGCACCATCGCGCCCTGGATGACGCCTCGCACTGGTGGTAGGCCCTGGTCTTTGCATGTGCGTAGCGCTTGGGCAAGATGACCGGTAATAGAGACGTCGCAACTCACAGCCACGACTCGGCAGCCGGTCTCGCGTAGCTCGGCTACGAATTCACCACTCTCCTCCTCGTTGCTCGCACTCCGTGATAACAGAATAAGGTTTCGGGCTCGCTCAACCGTCCAGTGAGCGATGGAGCGCCCGAGCCCACCAGTACCTCCTACTAGCAGATACGAGGAATTGGGTTTCAGACGAACAGAGGGGGTGGCCTGGCGTGGACGCTCCTTGACTTCCTCGTTTGGCTTGGCCGATAACACGATTTTGCCAGCGTGCTTGCCCGTCTGCGAGAGACGAAAAGCCTTGGCCGCGTCGCCCATCGGCCACACAGTGACGGGGTGGACAGGCTTTAGAACTCGCTCCCGGACAAGTCGAGCAACCTCGGAGAGCACCCCATGCGTGTGCTTACCACGTTGCCGTAGTAGCGTCATCATATCCAATGAACTGTAAGACGAGACGCGTGAAAAGGTCCCCATGTCAAGCAGACTGTTGCCCTCCAGGTCCTTCTTTCCAATTTCAACAAGATGCCCAAACGGTGCTAAAATCTCGAAGCTCGCCTGTAATAGGTGGCCGGACAGCGAGCTTAACACGACATCGACCCCACAACCCACGGTAGCTTCCAGGACGTCCGAGGCAAACGAAATGCTGCGGTTGCTAAATATGTTCCTCAGAAGTCCATACTCTCGCGCCAAAGGTTCCCGCTTCTTCTGCGAATCAACAGTGACATAGATGTTCCCAGCGCCCAAATACTTTGCGAACATGATAGCCGCCTGTCCAACACCCCTTGCCGCTGCGTAAATGAGGACTGATTGGCCCTTCTGAAGCCGTGCTACATCTACCAAGGCAACGTAGGCGATGCTGAAAACCATGGGCAGGGATGTTGCATCATCGAAGCTCATGTCCTCGGGCATGTGCACAACACCGTGCCATGACACTTGGGCACGGTTGCAAATGGCCCCAGGAGCAAGGCCATGACGCGGTCACCAATCTCGAAACCTTGCTCTCGAGCCTCAGAGCTCCCTCGAGTAATGATGTCGGAACGCTCGAGACCCATGACGCGCTCCCTCAGCTAGCCCATAGCGACCATCACATCGCGGAAGTTGAGCCCATATGCTCGTGGTTCGATCTCCACCATATCCTTCGTCAATAGCGACAAATCTCTTCGTCCTTCGTATCGACATCGTCACTGAATGGCAGGGTATCCAGCAGACCAAGAATTCCTACCTGCAAGCGTAGTGAGCGTTGTTCTTGGAATATGGGCTCAACCTTGAGGACTCCGTCGGGATCGTGCCAGTTCAGCGCGCGAGGGGGTGCTATCATGCTATTGCGCGTCACATCTTTGTACAATCGCGGAATCGGCAACACCCCGTAACCCTCGGCCCATTCGAAGTCCTCAGGTGTAGCGCCGTCAATAGAACCATCAGCAGCGGTGCCGGCGCCAAAGCCTAGATGAGTAATCCTAGCGATTGCCTCTACGCTTGACATTTGCCAGTTCCCGTAAGAAGTCAACGAGCCCTGGAGGTCCAAGGTGATGTATAGCCGGTCCATATACTCGTTCTGAATGGTACGCAGCAGTCCTTGGATCAAACTGGCATCTGGATTCTCACATTCGATGGCGTCACCGGTCGTGACACACGAGACCCTTACAGCTTGTAGCAATGGTCTGGAAACAACTATTTGTCTATATAGTGTAGAATGGACTGCACGGCCTCCCCTAAAAATATGCAGATCTTGTTGTTGAGTTCGCCACTCTCGATGGTGCTGTCCAGAGCGACCAAAGCAGATAAGGCGAAATGAGTGGTCGCCATGATGCTGTTCTTGATCATCTCCACCGTTCCAGGGGAAGGAGGTGCCTTGCTACTGATGACAAGGACCAACTGGTTGGAGTTTTGCAATTTCTGGGGAGGTGACCCTTGACGTGATAACGCTGATTGAGTGCATGCTTTAACTATCACAGTTGGGCACATCAAATTCGGCCCCGGTAAACCCGGCACGTTTCAGCACATGGTCGGCGAATGGCAGAGTGAGGGACGGGCTTGATTGACGCTCTGGCTCCTCACTCAGCCACCACCCGGCGAGCAGGCCAAATGTAAACTGAATGTTGACCTGGTCCTGGGTCGTCTCTATAAGCAGCAGAGTGCCTCCAGGCCTCACTAAACTGCGCACGTGTGCCATGGTGCGAGCCATACTCTTGGTCGCATGCAGTACTTCGCAGGCAACCACGATGTCATAGTTCTCCAGCGGGAATCCTTGCGAGGCCGGGTCCTTCTCGATGTCCAGCCTATCGAAGTCTAAAATTTCGCTCCACTCGGCAAACTCTGAGCGAGCCGCCTCAAAGAATCTCGAAGAGATATCGGTGAAGTGCCAGCTCGCGGCATGTGGGCCGCCTTGCTCGGGACCGCCGAGTGCCCTGAGCATGTGCCGAGTTGCGCCTCCGGTACCTCCGCCGATCTCAAGGGATATGTGCGCGCGGTGTTTTGTGAACGACAGTCCGCAGCGGGCTGGCAAGCGGTACCAGTGATGACCCCATACGCAAGGCATCGGCATAATATCTGTACAGGAAACGGCCCTCCATCATGACCTCGAGAGGTGGTCTCTCTTTGCGCAGCATGGTTACGAGATGTGGTCCGAGGTGACAAACCATCTCGCCCTCGCGCTCCTGCTGCCTGCCCGACACCCATCCTTCGCTGCCGAGCCCCTGCTTGCCCGAGGCTGCGAGCAACACCTAATCCAGCATCCAACGGCGGAACTTGACGTGGTGCGGTTCCAGGTTGACGATGTCCTTGCCCGTGAGTAATCGCAGGGCCTCCTGGCAGCCATCCACACATATGCGCCGCAGCCGGTGGCTACTTCCCTGCTCATGGGCATGTCCGACCTGGGAATGCCGCCGAGCTTCTTCCCGAGTTGGTCCAGCGCTCGGGGCTGGGTGACTGATAGATCGGGCGGCCATTCGATCATAGTGCACAGCTCGCTGATGGACTGATACCCGAGATCATACATGCTCAGCACAGGCCGTGATGTCTCCTTGTCGTTTACGTTCTCTTATTAAGATCCATATAGGATAGAAACTGACATCTTTCATCGTATTCGCGCCCTTTTTTCAGTCGTCCACGGTGCGGTTGTATTTACTGATTCAAAACCGCGCCCTAGCCGCTCGTCGGTTCGCCGCTCTAGAGGAGATCCCGACCAATTCCTCTTTACCTCGTCCCACAGATGCATTACCACAGGCATCTCATTTTCAGGCTCAATCCATACTTGTAGTGTGTACAGCTCCGTCATGTCTTTCATCCAATCTTGAGTGTCTCCCCACCGGTTAACCCGTTTAAGGCCCTTTGCGGGCTCTTTCTCTCTTTCTGTACTCCGATCACGGGCAAACATATCTAGCCATTGTTTTGGCCTGAGCCTCAGCGCGCAATGAGCCACTTCTCCAGTATCAAATCGCATGAGTGCCCGCGATTGCGGGCAGTTCATTATGATCATTGGTGCAATTCCCTTGACGTGTTCAGGAAGCTCTGAGTTGCTGTTGCGAACAAGATAGCATGAAGCATTTCCGGCTAGAAAGGAGCAGACAATAAATACATGCACCGTTCCTCGAGAGATGGCAAGATAGATGGAATCTGCAGTATATCGCCCCCTGTTTGAAAAGTATCCGCGTGTGTAAACTGTCTTGGGAAACGACGTTATCCCATACCAAAACAAACATAAATCCGGATGGTTGCGATCCTTGTGTGCACGCGTTCCGGCCGTCCCTATGTGTAGGTATATAGTTCTCTTGGTGAAAGTAACACGACTAGCTTTCACAAAGTGAAGGGCATCATAGGCTGAGCGATAGTATGGCCCGATATAACTACTTGTGACAGTTTCGCTACTGGGACTGAGCCGGATGCAGACAGCTTCGTTCTTTGACCGAAGATAACAGTTTAGGAAGAGTAAGAATACTTTCTGTGGTTCCACTGCCTCATATCTCGGGAGATATTCATCTATAATGGGTAGCTGAAGTTGAAGGCCACGAGCAGTAAGCCGAGGAGGGTCAAATTCTGATTTTAGACATTTGTCCCGGTTATGTATTGATGGGCCGCCTGGCCATAACAGTTCCACTCCTTCCTTATATGTTTCAGCGTGTTTAATGATCGCGATATCATTGTATGACCAAGCTGCAAGGCGGAGCGAGGTTCTGTTCTGGAAGTTTCGCGGTGAATCTGCAAGGGCTCCCTTCCCATCTGAGGATCCTGGCCAAGCAAGCAGGGTGTAGTCTTCTGTCGTCTTCAGAATCTCTTCTTGGAGCCGTTGAAATGCTTTCCTCCCTTCTCCGTACAATAACGGCATATTCACTTCGAATATACCAAGGAGGCAATATGCAATATCTTCCTCCCTCGTCGTGCTTCGCTTAGCAGCCCATGACATGCGGGTAGCGGCGGAATAATTGACTAGCGGAGTCAAACCCACCAGCGCCTTCGTCGCGATGCCCGTGATTCTTGATATTTCTTTCGAGGCTTCACTGCGGGTACATATTTCTTTCCATTCGCGATTGTAGAACTCTACCTCTGGAGGTGCCAACAGCTCCTGTAGTGTCCACCCGCGAGTAAACCACTGACGACTGTATGTCAAAGGAGCTCCTTAATTTTAAAATATCGCATTTCGTTTACTTACCCGAGACGAATGTAGATTCGACTTGTCATTGGCATCATCCAGGAGCGCATAGCATATATGGGCTTCCTGGTACCACCGATACATCGAGTTGATCGATTCGGACAGCTCCGCGCTGCTGGTTTTATCGATGCAGCAGGTATCAATCCATGCCCATTCATAACCATTCTCGTAGGCGATCGTGCAGAACCCTTTGATCTTCGCGGCCCCGTTGTTGTCGGTTGTTCTCCATTTGTCACACGTCATGTCCTGGTAAGAAACCTCCTCTACAGCTGGACCCCATGTGTGCGAGAGGATTGCGTATTGCGGCTTCGAGCCGTCGAAAAACTCTCTCAGCTCAAAGGTGACAGTATTGAGTAGTCGCATGCTTGAAGATGATAATATCGAGACTCAACTTCTGGCAATGATGACTACTTCCAAGCTTATGCGCCTCATGAAGGCAGGCATGTTCGAGAGTCAACAAGGCGGGGTCTTAGGTGGTCAGCAATTGCCTCTTTGGGGGAGCTAAGCAGTTTCGTATGAACATGACGATGATAGGCTCAGTGTTTGCATATTCATATCAGGATGAGGACAATTGGTTGAAGGCGGGCTGGGGTACCAATTTGTAGCAGAAGAATCATTTCAATCTCACGTCACATGCAATTCGTTAAAACACCAATATAATATTGCATCGTAATTAAATTATATCATAGTATAGGTCATCTTACTGATCGTCAAAGCAACACTGCCCATTTGGATGTTGCGAGCGCGGGCTGGCTGTCGCCTATAGTACCGTTGTCATAATTATAGCGTATGGGTTCTCTAACTTATTTAAACATAAAATCACGTCATGTATAATACTATGAACGCAATAGGTTTTCAATTGTAACAATAGCAAATACTATGCATTTTTCTGCGCTTGTACGTTCGTCCTTAGTGTTACTGCTGGGCATCGGCCCCTTTTCGAGTCAAGCACTCACGCACACTGTCCATATCCCAGCAACAGTACCCTCCAATGCGTCGAAGGTCGTAGATCAATCGTTCACAGGGTTCGCATTTGAGCAATCATCATTCTACAACTACTCCTTCGACGCGCAGGGGAACCCCAATGAGTTCTCTCAGAACCTCGTCGATGCCGTGCTAAGCCGCACTGGCGGTACGCCTCTTTTAAGAGTGGGCGGTACGTCTGGAGACCACGGGCGATATGATGCGTCGCAGAAAAACGCAACCAACTATCCCGCGACTAAGTTTGGGCCGCAGACCAAAGTCTCGGGTAACAGGCTGGTCATCGGGCCGTCTTTCTTCAAGGCCTTCAAGAACTGGCCGGGGGCTAAGTTCGAGTTGATGGTACCGTTTTATAATACAACATTTAGCCACAGCGTGGAATGGGCACGCGCCGGCGTGAATCAAATCGGGATCGACAACCTGTACGCTCTAGAAATCGGCAACGAGCCTACCTTCTACCCTTGGTTCTCCATCAAGGAGTACGTAAAGAGATACCAGAGCCTCCAGGCGCGCCTCATAGCTGCCATCCCCTCTTTGGCCGACAAGCGCATCTTCCAGGCCTTCGACACCGCATCCTATGCAGCCGGCGATCTCACCACCAAGCCGGCTTTCCAAGATGGCCTGAACGCCAACGCCACGAGCATCAAACAGGTTGCTTATCATTATACCAAAACCAGCACGGTGTTGCCGACTTCGTCGCGCTTCAAAACTACATACGCCACACAGCGACGAAATCCAATATTACTAATTTCCTCCCCAACATCAAATTCCTCAAAGAGAACCACCCCGCCATTGGTTTCGCCTTCACCGACACGGGTTACTCCGTCGGCGGCAGTGGAGGCAATGATCACATCAAGACAAACAACTTCGCGTCGGCTCTCTGGTCACTGGATTTCCAGCTCTGCGCCATGAGCATGGGCGTGAGCCGTATCAATTGGCAGCAGATTTTGCGTTCGGATCTGCAAATGTGGAGGCCCGTTAAGACATCGTTGGGCGGACCTCGGGTCACTGCCCATTTCTACTCACAGCCTTTCGTGGCGGACTTCATCGGCAAGAGCGGAAAGACAAGAGTTGTGGAGCTTGGTATCGGAACATCACAGAACGGTCTCTACGCTGGGTATGCCGCATACGACGACGGGAAGCTCGCGCGTGTCGCCCTATTGAATCTCGAACTGTGGGATTCGCAGCGCAGCAGTGGTGATCGTCCGCAAGCGAAATTTTCTATGTCGGGACTCTGGGGCACCGGGAGCAATATTACAGTGCATCATCTGAATGCAGACAATGGGGCTCTGGCGCAGCAAAATGTGACTTACGCTGGCTTGGAGTGGACTTGGGCATCTCGTGGGAAGCAGAAGAAAGTCAAGGACGACAGTAAAGTGCTTGAGATTAGCGGCGCCGAAGTCGACGTCGTTGTTAAAGCAACCCAGGCCGTGCTACTAGAAATTCGGTAGGCGAGCAGAAATTTGGCTGATGCGTAATCACTCATTCTTCAATAAATAGAATGTTGACTTTATAGGCTCAGCTTCTTGCAAGTGTTTGTCGAGACATGTAGTAGGTATGTTCAAGTGTGTTCTCGCTAGGCTTACACTTCAAATAAAAACTTACAGGAACAACAAAAAAAAAAAAATAAGAACAGAAATGTCGTATTGATGGATAAGTGATAAGGCTCGCCGCGGGCGTTAGGGCAATTGGGTGATTTACCTGTCAATACGGCCGTCCTGTTTCCTGAACCAAGGTTTGGGGAGCATAATATCTCTGAGATAAAATTCAAAATTTTCTATTCCACTATCGCCGAGGCAGCTGCAAATCTGCTATACGTTATTAGCTGTTACATATGTATGCTGAAGTGTGCGGTTCGTTGTGGTGTTCGTCACTTACCGGTAGCTCTGGGTAGACTACGGTACAACGGTAGCGGTTAAAACGTGGGCTTGTTGCTTCATCAACCAATTTTTCCTTATGTCCCATAGTAGATGCCTAAGTAGATAAGCTGTGGGGTTTTTATCACCATTACTACGAATTGCCATGCTGATTCTCCAGCCACCTATATCGCTCAGCAGTCGATGTTGTAAATGGGATAATTACTTGGTTCGCCTCAATTGCATGCAAATTTCATACCTGCAACAGCTCTTACATACTCGAACTTTACGCCCACGATCGTTAACAACACCCTGTTTCTGCATCCCGTTTACGAAGAGCTATTTAACGTCTCCTCGACACTAGCGCAAAACAATTTGGTGCCTTCTCCTTCAGTGGTAACAGACATCATAAGACAGCACTTGTCGCGCGCCAAATTGTCGTAAATAATGGCTTTAATGGTCTTCTATGACTCGACACCCAAGTAACCTGGCCCGCACGCGTAAGAACCGATTATGACGAAGACGACAATGCCTACATACCTAACGGTAACGAGTGTAACTTCATAGCCCATGCTGACTCTTCTGTCAAACCCGCCCTCGAGAGCAATAGCAAGTTAGGAACGAGCCCTATGCCATCGACCCGGTCTTTGAGGATTGGCCTCTTTCTCATGACTAAGTCTCCGCTCCCACTCTAGCGGCGATCCATCGATTCGACTCGACTCGGCTTGATCTATATACCGTTGTTGTTGTTGTTGTTGTTGATAGAGGTATGCGAGGCATTGGAAAAGGTACGGGAATATAGGTACTCTTCTCGCTGCGCTATTTGTGACGGTACCTTGGCTATCGACATGGCCACCTCGACCCGAATTACCGCGAGTCTTGATACTATGGGAAACGCACGGCCTAGGACCGGTTGACCGGGTCTCTCGACATCGACGATACAGCGAATTTGTGCGTCCTCCACAAAGACATCCACACCGCCCGCGGCACTCTTCTATTCTCTGCTATCCCTAGACAACATGGCTATTCTCCCCATGCTCTCCCGGCTTGTAGCTCATGGGCTCAGTTCGCTGCCGAGCTTCATGGCGTGCCGTTTGTTGCGTAGCGAACGACATCTATCTATTCGCACGCTTAGCCGCCGCGGCAGTCGTGGCTCATGAAGCCCTTCGCCACTCACGCACATTTTCGTCGTCGCGCAGCCTGAGGCCTGGGGTACTCCGACGTCTAACTAAGGATTGGCCATTAGCTTCGTAACGAGGATTAGTCAATGACCGACCGAGAACTATCTAATAGCTATGCCGAAGATAGGTCTAGGAATGCTAGCCTATATAAGCACCAAGAGTGATGAGGCAGCAGTGATCCCCAGGCACAGCAGCAACCAGAAAGCCATTGTCATCGTTTTGATTCGTAGATACCACGCTGACGGACCGGTCATCGATTAAGAGACCATTCTTGATATCGGTTGGCGAGGAAAGCGCGAATACAATGAATCACGAGTCCCTGGCCTTGTCGGCTGTTCTAAGTAGAATCAGGTCATCTGCGTTCGCTTCGCGTTCTAGGAGATCGCGATGCTTAGCTTCTGTAAATCGGGAGGCTCTAACCCCTATGGTAGCAGTGAGAAGAGAGAATGTGCGGAACTGCATAATACAGCAGTATTTCTGAGCCGTTGTGCAAATGAGGAATAGTACATAATAGGGAAAAGGTAAATCTGCATAGTTTCAACGTTGTCCGGAGTAGTGTGTTTCTATATGATGATAAGGAGTGTCTAGGGTAGCGATTCCACCCGTATAAATCTTTTTACCACCTCTTCTTTCGCAGTTTTATTTTGCGCTGCAATCTTTCTCTAGGGCTCCTCCAGCGAGTGTCATGTTAGCTTGGGGATGGTCCCTTGTTCTTTCTGTTATCTTGCCACCTCAAGTGGGCTGTCGAAAACATGCTGATTCTCGCTGCTTATCCTTGGGGCAATCGGAATCGCCCCGGCCATGCTTCTATGCTTGCAAAAGTAAAGCAAGCCATATAGCCTCATGGTTGTTATGGTATGTTCCGACTGCCACTGTTACTATCTAGCGGTCTCCAAAGCTAGCAGCTGCCAAAGACTTTGGTAGGTCAAGAGGAAGTGGCCTGCGTGGGGCATAAGAGTCCTATCTACGTCAAACCCCAGTCAGACACCGAGCTCCGTCACGAAACTTCACGACAATTTCCCTCATCAGTCCTTGCGCAAGCGAACGAACCTGACGCTTCCAATACTCTCTTCTCTATGCTCTATGCGTACTAGTGCGTCCCATACGATGTCACTCTGCAGTCGCTGCGAGAAGAGATGGCCAAGCTATAGCCTGGCCCTTTTCAAGAACGAAACGTGCGAATTCTGCCCGCTGTTATACCAGGGCCTAACATCCATGTTATCGCCCCTGATCCTCGACAACAGACATGACGCGGTACTTCATCGGTTTCCTCCTACTCTAGATTCTTCTTCGAGAAAGGAGGGCCCGCTCGTGGTGACTGTGATGTCTCACCGTGCCGTTGTATCGTATTGGTGTTCGTGGGGTAAAGTTCTAACCTCGTTTCCAAATTCACATGATGCACAAGTGGACGCGGAACTAAGACTAGCGTCAGTTAGGTACGACGTGTCCGTGGGGGATCTTGCCTGCGCATAGAGATATTACGCCTATTAGTTATGAGGGCGAGGGAAGCTTTCAGACTGCTCTACAATGGATTGAAGATTGCACTACGCACCATCAATGTGGTGATGTGGCTACGCCTACAGCTTTACCCGCTAGGGTAGTCGACACGGCCCTCCAGGGAGGGCCAATCCACCTCGCGGAGGGTGCTCCAAGAAAGGGGCGATACGCTTGCCTGAGTCATTGCTGGGGACAAGAACGGCCGCTCATGACAACATCCCAAACACTACGAAACCACATGGAAGAACTTAATTGGGATTGCATTCCGGCTACTTTTCAGGACGCCATACATGTGTGTCGAAAACTGCGTATTCGCTATATCTGGATCGACTCGCTTTGCATCATTCAGGATAGCTTAGAGGACTGGGAACGCGAGTCTTCGAAGATGGCCGACATTTACCGCAATAGCTACGTCACCATCGCTGCGGCGTCGTCAAAGGATAGTAGAGGAGGACTTAGCCTAGATAAGCCAAGACGAGCACAGACGACGTTGAAAGGCACAACGAGCACTGGAAAATCTTACAGCATTCACGTGCAATGCTCCATTATGCCACATTTTTACATGGATAAGAAAACGCCGAAGGAGGCCATACAACACCCTATCTCGCCAACTACTGCTCGCGACTATGCTGGAGTACTCGGGGTATTCCCCCTCTTGACACGCGGCTGGGTACTCCAAGAGCGGTTACTATCACCTCGCTTTCTACAATTCGGCAAGGATGAATTGCTTTGGGATTGTAGGGAATCGATGCTTTGTGAATGCGGCCAGAGATCCGCGGATCTCCCCTATAATCAGTTCACCCTGACAGGCGATGATCACGAGCTGCTTTCCTACAAATGGCGCAAAATCGTCGAATTCTATTGCTGCCTAAGTCTAACCTTCCCCCGAGACAGGTTACCGGCGCTTTCGGGCCTAGCAAGGCAGATGGGAGAGCGGAAGGCCGGCGCAACGTATCTGGCGGGGCTCTGGAGTGATTCTCTGGAGCTGGACTTACTCTGGATACCATACAGGCCCGAAAGCGGGGCAATAGACGAGTATATTGCACCGAGTTGGTCCTGGGCTCACGCGCGACGTAAAATCATCTATCGGAATGTATGGCTACCGGACGAGGAACAGCCTAGCGCGAAGACGCTCACTACGTATTTCGAGCTGGTGGAAGCAACGTGCATCCCGAGTTCTGCTGACCCGACAGGCAAAGTGTCGGGCGGAACCCTGGTTTTGAAAGCCCCTTTGTATGCGATCTCCGTGTGTGGTCCGCTAGATAGCGAATCAGGATTCGCGGAGTTCCGACACGGTGATACACTGTTCTCCCCCTGCACGGATAGTGATATTGATTCAATACTCAGCAACTGGCGGCTGCCATTCGAACCAACGCGAAGGAGGGTTTTCCTTGATTACCCGGATACATATCGTCGTTTCATCGGCAGGAACACGCTCTACGCCTGTAGATTAACCCGCGTCGAGATATCGGAGAGAAGTATCTATTATTTGGTTCCTGGGGCGCGCGAAACCCTTCACGTAGAGTTCAGTCTTCTCCTCGAGCGTGTGGGCTCTGGTGACGAGTGCGTCCTGTTCAAACGGGTTGGGCTCTTGGCTGATGGCCGCTTTATTGAGGGACATCGTGGTGATGGCGAATCGTGGAACAAGGACCCGAGTTGTTTCGAGAGCATTGCTGATCAAGTTAGGTTCAGTATCATTTAGAGTTAATGAGAGCCGTAGATGTGCCGACATTTCACCTGACACAACTGTTGTCGAGGTATTGACATCGTCAAACAAAGGTAGGCGGAAGGAGTGCTATCTCGTGTTGTATGATAACCTTGATTACCGAGGCTCCTCAACCACATCGTTAATATGTTGTCAACCCGAGCTATGGCCATCGCTGCTCGTGGGTGAACCATACAACAACATCTAATTACTCGTGGTCGACACGGTAGAAAAGGGCGAGGGCGTCGTCGAGGTGCATGCACACTTAGGTGGCTCGTTTCGGACTACTCGTTAGAAGTGGGTATAAAGTAATGTCACTTTAGACGATATTCTAGTTCGATTATCGGAAGCGTCGACTCTGTTCGTCTGTCAATTCCTATATCCTGTCTTTCATGTTGATCGGCTTACGTCATTGACGCTTAGATGTTATGTGCTGTCTGGATGTTAGACGAGAGCCGACGGTTGCTTCTCCTCTTCTTTTGTAGTAATACATAATATTCAAAATTTCATTAAAAAAATGAGAAGTAACATGTAGGGTCGCGCAATTGGACATTAACACTTTCACCGCGGGCCGTTATCATGGCCGAGGAGCTCCCAAGCGTCTTTAGCACCGACACGAAAAGACAGGCTAAGACAACCCGTCTACAAAGCGCCGTATTTCATCCGCTAGGTACTCGGGTTTCTCGAGTGGCACCAAGTGCCCACAATCCTGAATCGTCTTCTGAGTCCAGCCGAGGTCGGTACCAAGCTCCTCGAAAAGACCCCGTTCGAAGTCCTTATCACCTCTAAGGACCAGTACTGGTACCTGGATCTTCCCCTCTAAGTCCCCATGATTCTCCGCAGATGCATAATCGGGCCATGCCGCAGTGGCTGCTTCGTTGCCCCGCATTGAGTCCCTGATGCACTGGTCCATGGCCTCCTTGTCCAGCGTACCTGGCCCGGCAGTAAGAACATTCTCTAGTACAAATCGCACGCCGTCTTCACTCTGGTAAGCAGCTCGCTGTTCTGCCTTTTTGTCGGGAGGCAATTCCATTCCGGCTAGAGGCGCGGGTGCTACAAGGACCAGACCTTTGAGTGCTGGTGAAGACTTGGTTGCAGCATAGTGTTGTGCTATTTTGCCACCCATGGAGTGTCCAACTAGGATGAATCCGGCTTCCTGGTTAGTGAGCCCGGCGTCAGAGATAATGGAGGATAAATCCGAGGACAGGGCCGCGGTGCTGTATGCATCAGACGCGGACGGTCCAGTACTGGGAAACCAACCACGGGCATGGTAGAGCACCTTATGGAAAGGCTGGATAGTTGGTTGAGATAGAACGTGTTTAAATGTGGCGGGGGAGCCGCCGTAGTAATGGTGGAAGACTAGTGACGGGGGTGATGATGAACGTTGTCCGTAGGTCTCATAGTGTAGGGTGACCCCGTCTCCTACGTCGACCGTGTGGGTTGAAGTAGCCATTATAAGACAGTAGATATATAGGAGTGTATTGAGAACTTTTAATCGTGTGCTAACACATCGAAAGCCGGCGAGTGGTGCCACAAGCGGTCTTATATGTCAGTGTCAATTGCCATTTCATGATCAACCTCGGTCGTATTGTATCATATCTGGGGTCTAAAGTCAACGCGCGCTCTTCTCTTGGCGTGAGGTTCCGAAGACCAACGGCAATGCGAGATGTGAGTCAGATCACGTTAGTCCAGAAAAATGATTCCTAAAGCGCGCCCACCATGAACTGTAAGTCGTCGTAGGGACTTTAACACCGGGGACTCACGGAGTTAAATATGTGATTCCACATACTAGCCTAGGAAAGGGCCTCGTCATCAAAGCAGCGCAAGATGTGCTTAATTAAAGGCCAAAATGAGCTAGGTGATGGCAACACATAATATTTAAGTATGATCCTATTAGTATATTGGCAATGAATGTGGTACTCGCGACACTAATCGGAGATAATAAAGGCAAGTGTTGCGCTGCAGCAAAGTAGGCATACTCTCGCAATCCCGAAATACAAAGTCGTTCGGCTGCTAAATTTCGCTACTCCCAGTGGCCATGCAGTGGAGGAATAGCGCATGGGTTAGGTGTGTAAAGGTATTGAATCTATATAGCGCTACGTGGCATGGTTTAAGCCAACAGGGGCCAATTAAACCCCGGGCTGTTCCATGACCGTTGTCGGTGTTATCACTCAAGTGTCAGGACCTGCAGAAGTTCAAATATATATCGTTTCCCGGATCACTAGTTATTTGGGACTCTTTTAATCTTTTGTTCAGCATTGAGGGACTGTTTGTGACCTTCCAGATAGGGAACAGAGTGTCCTGGAGTTGCCAAGCCGGGGTCGCGCGAACTGGGGGAATCACTATGCTTAATTTAGCGGGTGAATGGTGAACTCCGAGTAGTAGAATTAACTCCATCTGAGCCGCCCCGTATCAACGGTTCATCACCACTTTCACGATGAGACTGAGTGGCTGATTGGATCTTGCTTTCAATTGGCTTTCTTATGCATACAGTCCGATACTAGGATAACAGACAATAACGGAAAACCAATAGCAACTACTCCTTATGTGGCGCGCAATAAACCCATCTCTTCTTTTCATGAAGTAGCTATAATTGATTGAGCGTGCGGAACATTTCTGACACGGATCAAGAGAGATTTTGAACTTGTCCTCTCATGCCCCGAACCTAGGTTGATATTTGACCCAGAGATCTGGCTTCTTCCATAGAACACGCATTTTGCAGTCACGCACCCATTCGTCCCGGGGTACAGCAAGTTCCCAATCGTACAGCCAAATCATCTTGGCCAAGACAAGTCGCATCTCAAGATATGCGAGATTGATGCCCAGGCAAGCACGCGGGCCCATCGAGAATGGCTGGCTCGCCTTCTTCTCGTCATTGAACCCCTCGCCTATCCAGCGCTCAGGGCGGAAAGACTCGCTGTCGTGCCAATATCGGGAATCACGCGGCATGCTCATCGTAGCCACCGAGACCACCGTGCCTTTCGGTACGTAGTGTCCGTCAACTAGGGCCCCTGGGGAATGGCGTGGTAAAGAAAACGGTACGGGTGGGAACAAACGCAGGCTTTCTTCAATAACTCCGTGAAGGTAGGGTAAGTTCGCCGTCGAGTCACCCGTGATGTCATCTACAGACTTGAATGCACTGCGGACTTCACTCTGAAGCTTTGCCATGCACTCAGGGTTTTTGAGGAGAAAGAACGTCGTCCCACATAGGGAAGTGGCTGTGGTCTCCGACCCGGCGATGACAAGGGACGCCGTCTGACTCATCATCTCCTTCTCACTCATCGTAGCCCTTGTTAGCATATGGGAAAAGAAATCAGGGCGGCCAGTATCTCCCAGTTCGATACGCTTCTTTGACTTCTCCCTGCAAAATGTTCGGTGTATCTTTAGACTCTCGTCCGCTCCTTTCGGTAGAAGGAAAGGCATGATGAGACTTGAGAACGGCAACTTCTCCCGTATGGACATCGTCTGCGCATTGAGTACTGAATCAAGAATGATCTTAATCCAAATATGCGTTTCGCCTTTTTCGACGCCACCGAACGGCTCTCCGAACGAGAGATCGCCTAGATATAACACAGGTAAGCGAGTAGAATAGGCCGATGGAGTGGAAGCAAGACCAACCTATAACGTCGAAGGTTAACCAATTAAAAGTTTCCGACACGTTTAGCGCAGTTTTCCCATTGTTGCCGAGTCGGGCCAATTGCCGCGTAAACGCATCTACATAGTCCTGTACGATCTCCTCCTGACCGCGCAAGGATTTTGCACTGAACGCGTGCGAAAGCGACTTGCGCTGGCGCGCATGGACTTCGGGGTCTCTTGCACCTGTGATGCGCGGCGTGGGATCGTCATTGTCGTAGAACTCCGTTTTAAGGAACCTCCCCTTCCCTTTAGAGACATGGCCGTGGATATCCTGAAATGCCTCTATCGTCGCGAAGGACAATTCGTTGGGACCAATGCGGACCACATCACCTGAGAACTGGATCAGCTGATAGGAATGAATAGCTGTATGAAGTCTTGCTGAGCTGACCATATTTCTTGTGTAGATCATGTATAATGAAGGGCAGGCGCTCGGTGCTCAATCCCCATATCCACCAGAGCTGATTAGCCATTAGCATTTATGCTCTTCCAAGTTCGCTGAAGGCTAGTATATCTCACATCTGAAATCGCGGCAAACTTAGGCCCCGGGTATTTGGCGAGAGGGTGGAAGAACAAGAGATAGACCCCATGAGCTGTATAATAGAGCAGGGCCTGAAGACCAAGTCAGTGCTGGCCATCGCATGTCTACAGATATCCACACTCACAGTGAGAACAAGACCAAGGGCGCCAACTAGTGGCGTTGCGATATGAGTGCCTGCAATATCTGGCATAGTCGGAGAACGTGTGTTGGCATGGGGAAAGGTGAAGTCAAACCCTTCTCTTGTACTTTTCAAGTATATATATGACAACACCTTTGGTACCCCGTTTCTCCGTGATATTGCATTTTCGGCTTACTAAAATCGAAAAGCGCGGTACTAATTCCTCTTTCGCGTAGTGCGTAGCAACCCTACGATGAAGAGGCAAGGGCATCGTTGACCCTTTGGGAAGCTCGCATGGGCATATGTGGACTATGCAGCGTTAAGGGTCTCTCGGGTAGTAGCAGATCGCCAGTCGCTGTCTCGCGCACCAAAAGCGCGAGCCATACCAGCTCATCCATCTTAGACGCGAGCAATGTACACGTGTAGGCTCGACTTCCTAACTACCGAGGTCGATAGAAACTGGGAAGTCTCGCCTGTTCGCTGTTAGCAACGTTGATCACACCAGGGTTGAAGTTCATCTCCAATACGTCGATCGTCCGATGGCCCGACGGTAGTTAGAAAAAGAGCCTGTTGACCGCCGTTGTGTCCCCGCTACCCCATAATTACCAGAACTGTGACTGCATGGGTGATACCTAGATCACCAAACCGAACCACTTGCCTAATCTTGATATTATGCTTTTGAGTTTAATAGACCTTTCACCGGTATTCATTAAGAAGACATGATTGATCGTCAGATATATGCTTGCATTCTCGGCGAGTACAGTACTGGATGTCGCGAATCTCCCAGGCCAAGCTGCTGGTAACCGCCACTACTGCTCCAGTCCTAACCCTGGTCTGCTCGTATTTATCGGGTTTGGGGCAACATCGGTTAATGTTATCCATTATGATACAGTCAATGTTCAATATCACGGCTTTCCATTTTCGGGTTAGAGCGCTCGAAAGCGACTATCGATAAACCGGGACAGAAGCTGGAAATACTGCAGGAAGCCGCGTTCTAATATACAATTGTAAGGACTACACAAAAGGGAACAAGCAAGTACCACTGTACAGAAACGAATCACCTATCTATGGATCTTCATCTATTATAGAAACAGTAGAGGTTAAACATGAAAAGTGAGCTATAAGTAATTTCATATGTAGCTTCCGACAAGCTGTCCATTTATAGCTTTCACTAGATTAAGATGTTAAATTTTACTAAATTTGAATGGTATGAGGTTTACAGCGAATATAAGGTTGATCTCGAGGTTAGTTGGTATTCTAGATGTTAATTATTCCTATTCTCTAATCTATAACCACTAGTAGTGTTATCTTTCACCTCCTTATGCGGAATCTCCTAGCGCTTTGACTTGAAGAAGACATTAAAACATAATACCAAACGCCGTTGTCGAACTCTTCGAAATGACAAAGTAAATAAACGCACTAATTCACTGTATGTGAGGTCGGGCAATATCTAGATTGCTATAGGACCATGTCTGCCACTCCTTTGCGTCTTCACCCTCTTTAAATATTGGATGGTCGACATCAGATGAAACCCAAAGAGGAACGACCATACAAGAAGCATAATAGCCGCAGCAAGTAAAACGAATGCTACCGAAAGCAAAGCGATAGCTCTTGAGAAACTCTGAAAACCTATGCTACTGCCTAGTTTCTCAGTAGCCAGCGCCACTTGCATTGCGGAAAGTAAGACAGAAAAATAGACGAACACGCCTAAAATCCAGCCGAAATTACGTTGAAAAAAGGCTGGATAACGAGTTGGTCTGGAGGTGAAGCCAAACACTGTGTTCCATAGTGAAAATTCGGCAGCGCCCAGACGGTAGAGGTGGTTGAGTCTCGAGAGCCGCAATTCGCCATAATCATACCGCTCATTAACAGGTATCGGGGTTCTAAGTACAGTTCTCGTGCTAACATCTCCTGCTAATGCAGTCCAAGCATTGTAGTCTACGTCAGCAGGTACAAGACCAGCGTCAACAGCAATGCAATGATCGCTTTTATAAACGATTAGCCATGTGTATGATAGCAGCAAGCCGTAGGCACTTTTGTAGAGTGTTTCGTCGTGACAGAGCTCTTTTTCCCAAAGTCGAAGCTCAGGAGATACTCAGGAATCGGTTTGATCCAGATATCCGTATCGTGCCATACCAAGTGCTCGTCTGGCAGTTCTGTGAGGAGGATAGTGCGCATAAGCAGCCGCTGTCGATGAAGGAAGCGTGCGGGACGTGGAAGACCTGCATGCCAAAGGTGACGGCTGATCTTATTAAGTCTTGTTGGTTCCAGGTCTGTCTTCAAAAAGGTATTGATGTGCCTTCTTGGATCTAAAAGCTCGGCATCTTGTCGGAATGCATGTGGGAGAAGTATATGACCCGAAGATCGAAGAGAATTCGCTTTCGAGAAAGGAGGGACTAAGCCGGTATTCTAGAAATATAGTGTTAGCATCTATTGAACATTCTATATTTACTAACTGTCATGCTATACTTACCGGACTCTTCATGTTAGTGTTTGAGAGCCGTTGAAGAGAGCTTGATAGCCTGTAGAGTTCTGATTTTGGATTTATTCATGAATTCCGCATAGGATGATTGAAATATGAATCGTAAGGCTAGCAGGCAGCAGAAGCTGAGCTGTGCACCTTGACACAGCCCCTTTCTATACCTACAGGAAAATGCATGCAACCACTGCGCCTGCCGTCAGATTCAAAGTGCATTTTTCCTCGCTGAATGTTCTACTCGTAGGGACACTAGCTCTAGATGAATAAGCACGAGGCTAAGACGCGACAATGAGTTAATTAACTCAGAACCCATGCTAACAGATCGAAGCCCGATTGCAGGTCAAGACATTCAAAACTTTTTCATAGTCTCTCCTGAGAGAAAATCACGACACCACCACTAGGTGGCTGGTGCGCCCGCTACAGCTGTCCTGCCAACTGTAGGCGCACGAAAAGCCACACACCAAATTTTTGTGCAGAGTTCTCTCTTTTTTCTTCTTCGCCCTACGGTCAATCTACAAATGGTATCCCAACTAGGAGCGTTACCTCTAAAAGGGCTCCAGCCGTAATACTAAATAGCACTTTCACAATCCCTGCTCTACTCCAATGCTATAATATGTCCGTGGAAATTATCTGCTTGATTCAATTATTTTCCCAAGGGCTTTGAGATGTTCAATCTGTCTTTCTCTTTCAGAGAAGTCTCGACTTGGCGTTTTCAATCCACTTTTGAGAGTGAGCTGCAATTTCTGCAACTGGCGTGTCTCTATGCTCTAGTGAGGGACAGTTAGCCAGAGCACTTCTCAGGGTTAAGAGGGCTCCTAGATTGTGTGTATTAACCTCTTCGATCGTATTATGAACAATATATCGAACTACGGTGACCTTTTTATCCTGCCCCAGTCGGGCCACACATCCTATCGCTTGGTCTTCTATAGATGGATTCCATTGAGGCTCAAATATGTGTACGCGACTTGCAGCCGTCAGGTTGTTGAGCCTTTAAAAAGAATGGTGAGTATCAAGAGGTACTTCGTGGTGATTTGACTTACCCAACAGCGCCAGTTCCTATCGTCATCAATAACACGCGTACTGACGGGTTGTCACGGAAATCCGTCAGCATTTCTTGCCGTTTGGATGGATGAACTGTGCCATCAGCTCGCCCAAAGTGGATTCCTTGCTCGTTCAAAAGTTTCTCGATAAGGTCTAGGCTTCGTCTCCAGAAGGAAAAAACAATGCTACGTGCATATTAGAATTCGATCTTATTAGCGGTACGAGCGCTTTGAACGTACCTTTTCTCTTCGCTCGAATTCTTCTGGATATCCTCAACCAAGCACTTTATTTTAGAAGGATAGGATGTCCTGTTATCGTGCTCAGTTTGTTCACCACGCAATGTTTCGACGCCGACAAGGCTTTTAAGCACCTTAAGTTCTACCTGTAAATTTGTCGAGTATCGCATATCGGAGGATCGCTGAACACAATCCCGGCATTTTAAACGATGGGATGCTGGATCTCTCCCTTTTCCCGGTAGAGTAGCAGCATCAGAAAACAGCACCTCTTTCTTGCAGCTCGTGCAAACAGCCTCGCCACATTGCTGAAGTAGGCTGATCACTTCGTCCGGCCGAAGCAGGCCTCCTTCAGTATCATTGAAGAGTTTGTCTTTGGAGTCTAAGTGCCCAGTGTCACAAAACATGCGCAGTCTCATGATGACCACCAGAATTGAGTTATTCCCGCCATTAGCTGATTCGCCACTAACTTCTGCTTTGATATATCTATCACACAACATACTGAGTTCGTTATAGCCTTTACGCTCATGCTCGGACAAACAAGGTCGATGCTTGATGAAAGACACACCTAAAGATGACAAGATCGACGAGGTGCAGCGCCGTAAACATATCGATTCAAGCAGATACCTCAGATTTCTGTAGTTCGGTTTAGAGTTACCGCTTACAGTCTCAGGTCTTCCTTCAATATATTTTCGAAATTTCGCGGGGTCACCTAGGAGAGGGACTCGCAAAAAAGTAATAAGCGAACTCAAGTCCTTTAGAGAATCCTGCACTGGAGTCCCCGTTATACACCACCGGATTGACGCAGAAAGATTGTTCAGTGCTTTGAATCGCTTAGTAGCCGAGTTCCGAATCTCGTGTGCTTTTCCTATTGTCAACATTCAAGTATTATGCTATTATGAGGAAAGATAATAGGATTCTCACCTTCGTCCAAAACCAGTCGATACCAGTGGAAGCAAGTGAGGACTCCTCCACCGCGGCTATAATCTGCTGTGACTGTATCGTATGTTGATAGGACAATATGGTAAGGCAGGGGTGGAGACGATGGGAGGTTTCGATTTGGTCCATGATATTTATAAAAAGACAATGTACCGGGAACTACATGCCTACTGGAAGCATGAGAAAGGTACGCCACCCTAAAAATGTCAGCAACAAACCTCTTAATCTCATCAATCCAAGCATCTAGAAGTACTGTGAAGTATTAGTAGTGATACAGTCCCCGGGAGTTCTCCACTTACGAACAGAGGGCACAATAACCAGCGTAGAACTGACAGCAGCTCGAGATGTGATTCCCTGGGAGCTTGCTTCTATCGAGTCATTCTTAAATATCTCAGCTGCGCTGAGAGAAGATATAATACATGCGATCATGCTGAGAGTCTTGCCAAGACCCATACCATCGCCAAGTACTCCCCCAAGAATGTCGATGGGCTTTGGACTGGATGATCCGGTAATGATGTGTTTATACCTAGGGCCAATGTTAGCTCGAACAGCTATTCTTACCAGGGGAAATAGCATGTGTCTACAGTGGAGCCTCAGCAGTAACACCTTCAGCCTTCCATAAAGTATTAGTCGGCTTCTCCGTCGATTCTCGATTTGCCATAAAATTCACAGCATCTTTTTGGTGGCTGCAAGTGGTACTGAGTTAGTATTGATTCCTGGCGAAGGGATCGAAGAGCTGACCTGAGAAGAGGAGTTTTGATTCTTTCGTCTATTTTCACAATCTTAATATAATCGTGCCGGGGAAGACTATCTAGGACTGCCTCAATAGTAGCTGACTCTGGATCAATAGCACCCTGTTTGCGTGAGCCCTGGTCGAGAATATTCAATGCAATTGGGGGTAAAATAACCCCGTTTCCAAAAGAAGATGTTACCATGCTGAGATACTGCGGGTTTTCATAGATGAGATCATTAGGCATGGGTATAGGGTGCTGCAAAAACAAACGATATCTGCTTAGTTCTCTCGCAAGTGTATCTTTCAGAGAGCGTGGACCGATGATGATAAGCGCTATGTTGCAGCACGTTCGAGAGGAATGGCCCTGTGAAGTCCGTGCTACGAGTGCCAATTTCTGGTGAAATTCTGATTTAGGGACTACTCCTCTGTAGCTGAACAGTTCGCCCGATGACAGGGATTTCAATGCAAGATAAATCTTAGTCCCCATCGTTGCGATTGGGACGCCATGTGCGAAGACGTCACACCGATCTTCGGAGAATAGTAGCTGCAGAGTGGCGAACTGGGCATTATTCTCGCCAAATCGGTGCACGATAGAAGTAGTGTTCTGTCCCTAATTCAACTGGATTTGGACATCTTTCAGCTACGTGATGTCAACGTCATGTTCAGAATCCTGACACGGAAAAGTTTTAATTAGAGCGCAGACTGAGAGACACACCATTCCAAAACATATATCTTCGGATGTTGACGCGCGAGAAGACGTGATGTCGCGCTGGATATCACGGGACCCGGGGGCCTCTGCTGAGCCAAAAACGTTCATCCTAACAAGGTAGGCCAGAAGTTTGGTTAATTGGGCCCTTTCTTTCCGGCGGAGGAGCCTTACCTACTACATACCTAGGTAGGAGGCTAGGTATTAGGCTAGTTCGGATTATCGTAAAACCGTATAGCGCTAAAGCAGGTACTATATTAGGTAGGTATGTAAACTGGTGGGGCTACCTCTTTTCGCAGATAATTACAAGGGTAAACCTAATTAGGTATGGTTGCTTCGTCTAGTTGCGCTTCTCGAAGTGTTCTATGCATCCCCCTGAAATAAGATTAGCTTGTTGCACCGCCCTTGAACAGGACACAAGAGTGTCTGCCTGGCTTTGAGCACGTGATCTACCGTTAGGCCTCTTTAGGCACACCACGTGATTAGTCACCTGATTTTGTTGTGAAATAGTAGATGACCCATACAATACCAATACATCCACTTTTCGGCCCTACTAAACACCATTTTGCCAAGCCATATCTTTGTCCTACAAGATGCAAGAGGCCCACCACACAACTTCCCTCACAGCTTAGATACAGCCAGAATTTGTCTAGCCCAAGGTACGGATGACTGACCTGACTGGGTGGCCCTGCGGCCCGTACAGCTGCCATGCCAGCTGTACGCGCACAAAAGGGCATACACCAATTTTGTATGCAGAATTCTTTCTCTTTCTTCTTTACCCTACGATCAATAATCATTTAGTACCCCAACTAGTAGCATTGCCTTAAACAAGGACTCCAGCAGTGAGAGCCCACCTCTTAAAAAGTCTTACATTATCTTGCCTTTCATTATTCTATATCATTATTCTTCAATACTAGGCAGATTCTGGCTAGCTTTTAAGGCTCTGCTTTTTATATTCAAGGCCTGTTTAGCTAGCTGGAATAAGCTCGCTTCCTGCCAGTATAAGTTATCCTGAATTGATAAAGTATGCGTGCCCTGGTTGTGCTCTAGATAATTGGTCAATGATGTTAAAGATACTTGATACGTCTGTCTGCAACATATGGTTATATGCGAAGCTAATTTTTCTTGCTTTTTGTTCACAGCTTGCCTTTTTACACGCCGCAGTATTATTTACCCAAGAACCTTTGAAGTCCAAAACGTGGATTTTAAGTGGACAGCATTTTCGTGCTAACACTAGGCGGCCTGGAAACAGCTTAAGTTGGGTAATATAAGATGAATCGGCACGACGATAAATTTCGCAAAACAGTATTTCGCATGAGACAATTACCGCATAGTTTCGGGACTCTAGACAGTGTAGCTAGGTTGGTGTCTACGAGCCTTGGTGATATCGCAGCACGTGATGTTTGCGTCTTCTCTTTAGCTACAAGCCTAGGTTTCGCGAACAGTCCGCAATCTAAAGTTGCTACCATGATGTTTGCAACTATCCCTTCACTTGTACGCGATAACCCAGACGCCAACCAATGGGAGATTGCAATCCGGGACCCTATACCGGGACACCACCTCCTTTTGGATACACACTTTGAGGGTATGACAGTCATGAATGAGGTAGATTATCTATCTCATAAATTTGAGTATGTTCCTAATTTGGAGCCTTGTTATATGAGAATAGAAGCAATGAACAGAAGCTAAATCGCAAGCAGTTGTATTGCTATCTCTGGACTTGGTAGCCACCCATTTGGCTCCTGGCAGCCAAAAAAAAGTGATAAAACGTTCATGTGGATTCGTGATGCTCTCCCAAAGCATGTCCACGGCATCCGAGCAGTAGTCTATGGTTACGAAACCAGTCTTGCTGAAAACCAATCCATTGAACGCATAAAGGACCTTGCTAGCAGGCTTATTACTTTCCTCACGACCTATGGATGGGGAACACGGTCCTCAAAACCTATTATTTTCCTGGCCCACAGCCTTGGAGGACTGTTGATCAGGGATGCACTGCGTCAACTTACTGATAGCTCGGCCGAAGAGTGCAGGAGGCTTCTTAGCAACATCCACGGAGCACTATACTTTGGTGTGCCAAACCTAGGGATTGAGCACGGTTCACTCTGGGATATTGCTCAGGGAAATCCCAATGAAACTTTGATTGAAGATATTGGCCGCGGATCTAACTACCTTCGCCGACTCAATGAAAATTTCTCTCACATATCAGTCAATCGAAATCTGAGACAATTCTGGGCTTATGAGACTTTAGAGTCTCCTACTGTTGTCGTATGTAATTCATACAAGTCATGACCCATGTATATTCAATGCTGACAGATATCAGAGAACCTCAGACGGCCACATAAACCGGAATGGCCCACGGGCTATCCTAGTGAGTCGGGAGTCTGCTACTCTGAGATTGGTGGACAACAATCCATCTGTCACTTTCCCAATAAAGGCTACTCACTCTGAAATGGTGAAGTTCACAAGGGAGTCCCCTGACTATCACATAGTTGTTTCTAAAATTTCAAGCATTGTCAATGCCGAGCTGGACCATGACCTCTTGCAGAACAGTGGCCAGGATCTTGTGAATCACCAGGCTACAAGATCCGAGGCATACCGAGCGGCGCCTTCTGCAGTCGTAGAAGGAAATAATATGGGTAGTTCACAAGCCTGTCCTTGCGCCTGGAAACACCTTCGCTGATTTATTTGGTAGCCCAATTCGATGTTTTCAGGCGCTTATCAGGCGTAACACTGAGTGAAGAAAGTAAATTCTCACATGTTACCTACGACACAATCAAAGATACTGCTCACGAAATCCAAATGCTCCAAGAGGAAAGGGGAAGTCTCATGTACATTGCAAGACTTGCTCCAATCTTGACATCGATGAAACAGTTCGCTGAGGTTTCAGAAGCCATGGTGGTAACACTTGGTGTCAGCAACCCAATTTCATACGTATGGGTGCGTACTAAGTGCAATTTGTTAAAAAAAAAACTAAAAAACTGATAATCCAAAGAAATCTGCTAATTGTACTAGGGCCCAATGAAATATATTCTTCGAGTAAGGAACACATAGTTTCACTTCTTCTCTATAGTCATGACCAGCTCATTCACATATTATAGGCAACTTACTTATATTCAGACGAGTTTAATTGCATCCTGGATGCGTATCAAGAGATTGGGGAGCAGGCCCCCCAACTCAGCGTTTATAAAGGGCGGTTTGCTGTAAACCGACATTTAAAGTACACCCTCGTCATGATCTACAGCGATATCTTGTGGTTCCATAGGGAGATATTGCGGCAGTTAAAACAGCGAGGTGAGTATACAATAATCAAACGTATATTATATACTGAAAGTATACTAGAATGGAGAACGTTCTTTAAGTCCACGTGGGGTGATTTCATGACTTGTCTCAATCAGATTAAAGACAATATCGCTCGAAGTCACCGATTGATTGAGAACAATGCTTCATTAAAGGAACTTGAGGAAGTCCAAAATCTTCGATCAAGCTCACTATCAACTTTTAAGACCAACAAGGTCGCAGAGGATATCTCTCATAGGTCTACCATACTCCAGTGGCTTTCTCCCTACAACTACGAATTAGACCACGCCCGGCATCGTAAAACACGATCAGTATGTAAATCTCCCGGGCAATGGCTCCTAATGCACCGTCAGTTCCAGGAATGGACTGCTCTCGATCTGTACTCAGGTCCGTTTCTGTGGCTTAATGGAATCCCAGGTGCAGGTAAGATTCTGTTGAATCAATCGTCCGACAACAAGGTCCTTTTTAATACGAATCTAGGAAAGACGGTCCTTGCTTCGATTATTATCGACCATTTGAGACTACTACCGGACGCTGCTGTTGCGTATTTCTATTGTAAACATGGCGATGAGGCGCGGGCTTCCTTCATCGCTGTTGCCAGGGCCATACTAGCACAATTGCTCCTTCAACGTCCACATCTCACGCCTTACTTTTTTGAGAAAGCATCAACAAATGATCATGCCTTACTCAATTCTACAGTTAATGCTCGAGAAATGATAGAAACAAGCATAAAGAGCTGTGACAAACTATATTTTATCATCGATGGTGTCGACGAATGCGGGCACATCCACAGAGATGAAATTATAGATGTGTTTCGGACGACTATTGAAAACTTGCCAGCAGAGGCTGTTGGATCGATAAGTTGTCTCTTTGTCAGTCAAGATGATGGCACTGCTCGTCGCAAGTTTCGCAACTTCCCTACGATTAAGATCTGCGATCAGAGCGAGGGTGATATTAAGGACTTTGCTGAAAATCGTCACTTGGCACTAGAAGCTAAGTTCGGTCCACTTCGGTCGAAAGACTGCCACATCTCAAGAATCTTGATCGCACGAGCGCGAGGTAAAGCTCTTCAGTAACTTGAATGTTTGGCAAAGAAAAAAATCAGCTGACTTTAGCCTAGGGATGTTCATTTTCGCAAACCTATTTTCGATATACCTCGAAAGCAGGGACACTAAGGCGGATTTGTTAGCGGAACTAGATCCCAGCAAATTGCCAGTTACTCTAGATCATGTGTATGTCTCGACTAATTGCTCTTTTCCGAAAGTTGAAACTCGTGCGTCTAATTTTATGATAGTTATAACCGTATCCTCGAACGCATATTTGAGACGAGGGATGACACCAACAGAGCTCCTGTTCAAAAGATTCTGGGTTGGATAACATGTGCCCAGCGCCCATTAAAGTGGTCTGAAATACAGGGAGCTGTTTGCGTAGATTGGGATAATCAAGTCGTCGACAACAACAGAAAGTTCTCAGACTCCCCTAAGGGTCTTTTTGCGTCTCTCATTGAGATCAGAGAAGATGGTACAGTCGAGCTAGTTCACGAAACTGCACGGGAGTAAGTCAAAGAGCAGAAGATAGCTGGCGCAGAAACTAAATAATTTAATAGGTACCTTTGCAAGCATGTTATCGTCTCTCGCGAGGCCAACTACTCTCTGGCAATGGCAAGTATTGGGTACCTCACCCTGCCACAGCTGGATATGAACAGGCCGAATGAGGATGTCTTGTCGGACTTAGTTAACGGCACTTATTCTTTTCACGACTATGCATCGGCCTGCTGGGCCATGCATCTGCAAAGGGGGGTGTCAGAGCTCAAAGCTGGCAGCGATTTGTCCCTGCTATTAGAGGCTCTGGAAACGTTCATCGAGTTGCACTGGTCGCCCACACACAAACCCCTTCAGGACCTCAAAACAGTAAGAAGCGCTTTGGATTCAGCGAAGATATCCACATGCTTTGATCAGATCGTCTTCGCAGTTGGTTGGGCGAAGAGACAGTCCAGTAAATATGGCCAAGGTCCGACTCCAGATGAAGCCCTCGATTTATGGCAAATCACCAATAAGATCAGATCCGTATTAGAAGATGCGCAGAGATCAGAGCCTTCAGAACATGAAGAAACACTACAGAGATTCTACGGCCCTCACTGGTTCAAATGTCCTCGAGTTAATTGCTTACGCTACTACCAAGGTTTCAGTACCTTTGAACAACGGCAACACCATCTCAACAAGCACGACCGTCCCTTTCTTTGTTATGTTTCGGGATGTTATATGGAAGTTTTTGGGTACGCGACCAACTCCGAGTTGAAAAAGCATCTCTTGAAATATCATGGAATAGATAGTTTCGATGATACTTCGGAGGATGAATTCCCAGCTCCATCCAAGCGCAAGACTACGGCAGCAACGAGAAGCGATGCATCGTACTCATGTCGAATATGCGATAAGAAGTTCACGAGAAACCATAACCTACAGAATCACTTGAGATCACACCAAAGTTTGAAGCCGTATGAATGCCAAGTTTGCGGCGATAAATTCACGCGTAAGTCTGATTGCGACCGACACGAAAGGGGGCACGGAGAGAAGAAATTCATATGCGCGGGTTCGCTGAAGAATGGAGAAACATGGGGCTGCAATAAAGCATTCGGCAGATTGGACAAGTTAGTGGACCATTTTCGAAGTAGGGCAGGGAGTCGTTGCATTCGACCTCAGCTGGAGGAAAAGATGCGTGAGAATGCTGGCAACACTGGGGAAAAGGATATCATGCTCTTTGATAACCAGACAGGCGAGAACGCAGACGCTCTGCGAGCTGCTGGGAAATCGTTGCCCCCATTCCAAGAATTCCTTCAACTGTGTGGATTGAGCCCACATGTCACGGAAGGCGGGGTTGAAGCTACTGGCTCAGGTGAGTAATTAATCCCGGCAGAGTTCTTTGATTAGCGGAAGACATCACTAACAGCACACACAGAGAGCACAACAAGGTAGAGGAGCTTCACAGTATATGATTATGAGATGCAACACGTAGGCAGAGAAGTATAATGATCCTATTAATAGGCTCTGTACGATATTGTAGGTCTCACACACGTAACAGAATGTAAATCATTGTACTAGGTTTATTTGTGTATCTCAAAGGAGTTCTCCTTTAAAGGAGAAGCTCTGCTTAGTGTACGAGCTAAGGGAGATAAGGTGCACACGTGACGTAAGCCCCGCATAGGGGCTGTACGGGCGAGGCGGTCCGAAAAAAACTTGAAAGACTTCACACCACCAATACAACCACGGAGTCTTTCGAGTGTTTTTCAGACCGCCTCGACGGGGTATTGCAACCAACTGCCAATAGTTCCAACAGTTAAGGCGATATTACAGGGCTTTAGACGTCCTTCGCACAGTAGTAAATAAGGATGGTAGCTTTAGAATCGTTACGCCCAGCTGAGATTTTACTTGAGTTGATACACTAGATTCGAGGACGAAAGACCGAAAGCTGAGAAAAGGGCATCAAATCTGCGGCCTCACCCACATTCCAGGGTCGATAACAGCCTATTAACCCTGCTCGATCCTTGTCGCCGTCACCAACCGCCACCTTCTTCAACTCATCATTCCGTTTAACCTGTTCCATTCCTGCTCCCTATCATGGTTCTCGTGTATGCACTTCCTCTTACGCCCCGACCCCACGGACCCCAGAGGGAGGGTTGGCCTTAGTTGCCGTACCTAGTGAGAGAATATTTTCCGAATTATTCTTCTCCATAGTCCATCGTAGAAAAAGCCTTGGTTATGTTTCGCAAATGGTATCGCGGCAATGGCTTTGTCTCTCTCCGCAAGGTAGCGTAGGAAATGCGCTGGGGGATTGCGTGGAGGTGGTAATGCTATGGCGAAGGCAATCCCGACAAGCAGGGCAACTGCCGCGCTTTTAATGTCCCTGTGTCCCATTTCCTAGGCTTGCTGTTTGTGAAGAGATGAGATGTGTCCTGCAGTGCACTTGATTGTTCCGGATATACTTAGGCGTCCTTACTCAAGGACAACTTGTGTTTCTAATTTGAAGATTTGGTGGTGTTTAGTGACTCTGGGAGATAGATCGAATTCGAGGGTGCGAGGACACATATTTATATTGGCTATTGTTCAAGCTAAGGATATCCCGCTAGAGTTTATGAGATGACCGGAGAAAGCTTAAGCAAAAGTTTCATTTTCCTACGCGAATCCATTGATAAAATCTTAAATGAATTGACGCGTCTGAAGTGTGAGTCAGCGTACCGACTTTTAAAGTAGGTACACCACACTCTATAAACGATAATGGTATTCAATGTAATTAGTTTATAAACTTTATCAAAACGCGATGCTTCTTCTAATACAGCGCTACAGCGGCTATCATAGAATTCGATGAAGATGTATAAGCAGCCTTCTTTGCGCCACCAGTTGTACGGTGCATGGACTTAGATACTATTTACCATCTAGCTTAAGGATGAAACTTCTAAGAACCGCGGTATGAGTAATTTAGGGCTTTTAACCCCCAGCTTCAACCGTTATAAAACAAAGACACATTTTGTAGATAGAGTTCGAGATCTGTTCATAAAGACTTCTGAAATGGTACCTATAATCAGGCTTGCAAATAGATAAATCCAAACCAAATCTATTCAAATCAAATCAAATTTATCCAAATCAAATCAAATCAAATGGACTGCCAGGATATTCAAATCAAATCAAATCCTAGACATAAATCTATTTGGATTATTTGAATTTCTTTGGATAAGCCCCACAAAGTATAAATTTGACCAATCGTACATGTATCGAGCTCGTGGCCCCAGTTTGCATGCGACATGTTCATGTCCCTTTTTCTTGATTTGGTAATCGAACTTTGCTTTTCGCGACGCATCCCCGAAAATATTATGTTTTCAATTTGCAAACGCTCCGAGATGGATCAGAGGCGAGCCAGTTCACTAGACTATGCTTTGGCAACAAAAAGTTGGGTGTATTACGATGCTCAACGGCCCTCGAGCCTATTCATCTCTGATCGACCCTTGACTATGACTCAGGATCAGGATCTTGAAGCCAGCCTGGCAGCTTTCGCCCCGTCTATAGCTGTGAGCGATTTCGAGGGCTCTGCCGACCTCCGTTCATCAGTGTCCGTAGGGAATGCAGAAAAGGAAGGATCAGTTTCGATTGACTACGTTGGCTACGAAGGCGTCGATTGGGATAGACTCCCCGGATTTTCTATACGACATCACCGACGAAAGGCAAGGACAGGTTGGGTATGGGAGCATGGCTTTGATATCAAAAAACACGGCTCTGGCTACCGATTCTGGCTTTGCAAAATATGTCACCACAAAAAAGCTACCATCACACATATTTACAACGCAGCGTCTACAAGCCAAGCAAATGGCCATATGGAAGAAATTCACCGCATTAGCAAAGATGGCCCAATGCCACCGCTAAAGAAGAAACAGCGCACTCTTTTCAACACGGTCGGGTTAGACCCTCATAGGCCAAAAGACCAAGCCCTCATGAACGCTTTTGTAGCGTCATTCGATCCTGCCCATTTTCAGAATTTACTCATACGTTGGGTAGCGTGCGACAACATTCCGTTCCATAAACTTGAGAGCCCATACTTTCGGGATCTCATGGGGTACGCAAATAGCGCTATCATGGAGTCAGGCAGTCTTCCTACCCATAGTACTATTCGCGAATGGATTCTTCGATCTTTTAACCGTCATAAAGGCGTCGTGACGGAACTGCTCTCCCGCTCGCTCAGTCGTATCAATATTTCCTTTGACGCTTGGTCCTCTCGCAAGTTTACTTCACTGCTGGGCCTCACTGTACATTTCCTTGACGACGAAGGGAATTCCGTACATTTCTCCTAGGTTTACCACGAATTGAGGGTCGCCACAGCGGTGAGAATTTGGCCGATCGCGTCAGTGAGATAATCTATGAGTACGAGATCCAAGATCGTATAGGATTTTTCGTTACAGATAATGCAGAAAACAACGACTCGTGTCTCGAAGATTTGGCTACTAATATAGGGTTCAACAAAAAACATCGTCGGCTTCGATGCTGTGGTCATATCATTAATCTTGTTGCCCGTTCTATCCTTTTTGGCATAGACGCTGACGCTTTCGAAGAAGACTGCCAAGTCGACAAAGAAATCCAAGACGAGGTAAAGCTCTGGAGGTCGAAAGGACCGATAGGAAAGCTTCATAATATTGTTTATTGGGTACAGAGGTCTGGTCAACGCATTGAGAAGCTCCACCAGCTCCAGTCTATTGAGAACTTCGCTCTAGGACTGGAGGATAAAACCACGTATGATGTGATTTTGGACAATGCTACTCGCTGGAACTCGTCTGAAGCTATGATGGAGCGAGGCTATCAGCTCCGAAATGCCCTTGATTCTCTCGTCCAAGCCGAAGCAACAGAATGGAACCAGTTCGTGATCAAGAGAACACGGAACGGAACTAAGTCAATGCCGGTAAAGAGCCGCAAAAAGCCTTCGATTGTCGACGATAAAATGTCTGCTGAGGACTGGTCAGTGATCGCAGAGTACCTTGCGATCCTGAAACCGTTCAAGACCGCTACGAAGCGTCTGGAGGGACGCCCTGAAAAGGGCAAATTCGGTGCTGTTTGGGAAGTTCTGCTGACTATGGAATGGCTTTTACAACACTTAGAAGAAGCAAAACTGCAGCACGACGGGGACGAAGAACCGTATCTACGGATTGGTTGCAAGCTTGGCTGGATGAAACTCGACCAATACTATACATTGACAGGAGATACCCCTGCATACCTTACTGCCCTTGTCCTCCACCCTGCATTTCGTTGGACAACCGTCGAGTCCCAATGGGTTGATCATGCCGATTGGTTGGCAAGGGGCAAGGACGCTGTGCAAGAGCTATGGGAGGAGTATCGAAACCTTCACGTCGAGTATGATACGATACTCGAACAGCCAACTATTTCCAGAAAGACAACGGAACTAGACGACTTTATGACATCAATTAGAAAGCTTAGTGCGAAGCCGCCGCCTTCTCGGTCCGTTCAACGCGACGAATACGCAGAGTGGGTGGCTACCAATGATCCAGGCGATTGTCTTGTTGAGGATCCGATTCAGTATTGGCTTCTGCGAAGACGCCAGTATCCACGATTATCAAGGATGGCAATTGATCTTTTCTCAATTCCAGCCATGTCTTCTGAGCCGGAGCGGATATTCAGCCTTACGGGCCAGATGGTCACACCTCAGAGAGGACGGCTCAAAGCGGATCTAATAGGGGCTGCCCAATGCGTTTCGTCTTGGGAAAAAAGTGGTGTTATCCAAATATCCAAATGAGATCCGAATCAGTCCAAATCAAATCAAATCAAATCAAATCGTTATGTTCCTGTATCCAAATCAAATCAAATTGGACCCTCGATTTGATTTGATTTATCTGTTTGCAAGCCTGCCTATAATGTCTCCTATGACGGTGACAACACCCCCCTATAGGGCGCTCGCAAGCGTTCTGCGTGTCTTCAGCCTGTGAGATCAAAGGTCTTGATTGATACAAGAATGGACGTTTGTGGTATCCCGACAGTGAATAATTGCTTGATTTGGATATTTCTCGTGCCACGAACCTTCATGTCACGCTGTATTTAAAACGACCCTTGAGCCTGCGCATGCTTACATGAAGTCACGATGGAGGTATTGCTGCGAGGAACTTAAAACATGAGCACGTCCCTCGACAATCATGATTGTGTAGGCATTACGTTGGTGGAAGCGTATCGCCCCAGCACGGCCTTCATCACAGACGCTGCGGTCGCTGCCGCAAACGGCTGCCATTTCTTATTTTTGTGACTATCGGCGTAGTCACAGATCCCCTTGACGATGATACATGGGACTTCATCCCATGCACCTGCACCTTCCATCTCGAATGCAATCACGTTATGTTCCTTAGCGAGCTGATCGCGGTGTTCGCCAGACTTCATCACCGTATCCCCAGATGCCACACGCCCAACGAAAATTTCAGGACATTGCATCTCGTCTGGCTTAAGACTACCCTTGATTGCCAGAAGTTGCCTGGGCACCAGCTGATCCTCGTCGCAACTGAGTTCGGCACAGGAAGCTCGGGCGGCCTTTTCACAATAGTTGCCGCCCTCCCCGTCACATACAACACAAGATTGCGGCGCCCGATGTTTGTGTTGGTATATCGCTGCGAACAGCTTATCTTCGGCAACGCCGAGATAATGATAATCGTGCTGGTGCTGCTCGCGAGCAGCAGCGCACTGTAGATCTTGCAAATATTCACCGGCCTTCTTCTTTAAACGCCTTCTTCCAAGATGCGTCTCGAAGCTGGCGATCAGGCTACGAATATCTTTGGTCGCCCCAGGTTGTCTTCGATCGTGTCCTTCGTCATGAATTTGCCCGGAAACTGCCGGCCGAAATCGAATTGAATGATGGTCTTGCTGATAATCACATCGCCTAGAAGCGCTCCTCCCGTGCCTGTGCCAGGGACACCACCACAGATTCCCACGAGAAATGCAAGCCTCAGTCTTGAATAGCTCGAGCGAAAACTAGCGGCAGCTCCGGCAGCAGCAGCTTTGCCCATGTTAGGAAGCAGTGCTAGTACGACATTGTGGTTCCCGATGCGCCCTGTAGTGTATGTGTTTGTATCGCCCGGCGCTCGACCGTATGGATCGCCATCCTCGTCCCAGAACTCGTCGAACAGCAATGTGACGGCGTCGTATTCGAGGGGTAGGGCGCAAATAAGAGCGATTTGAAACTCCTCGCGACGTAACGGTCGGGTGCAACTCGGCGCAACACTCTCGGGTTCGAGGCCCTGGACAGGCGAGGCTTTTTCGGTAGGTCAGTGATAACCCAAATACCTGTTCTAGGTACTGTTACCGGTCGACCCATAAGAGTTATTCTGGGTGCCAGGACCATTCATATTGTATTGAGGCCCAGCCCCCGTTGCAACGTTTTGAGGGGCTGTGCCGTGATTGTTGATGGTAATGTTTGAGGGCATCATCGCAAAAAGAACTCCGGGGTGGAATGAGGTGAGAGAAAAAGATATTTGGAGATAGGAATATATATAGGGTCAAGGAAGATAGACCTTGGGCCGTTGGTTTTCTTGACTTTAGCACTATGGTAAAAGCATGCGAATCGATTCGAAGCATCAGGGTTTGCTTGTCAGATCACCGGCTAGGCTCAGAAAATTGCACTTGCTGTTGCCCAGCGAGAAGCAGCGCTGCGTAAAATACGACGTTCTTGGTGCGGGGTTTTCAGCTGGACACGGCAAGATCTTCGCGACCCTAGTCTTCTTGCTGACCTTTTAGAATGTTCAGCTTTTTCATCAAAGATGCTGTATTTTCGTTACAAAGTTTGGTAACTGAATCGGCAGAGTCAATCTCACGATTTTTTAGCTTAGAAACTCGCCCTTGTTCATCTAGCTATCGGAATATTGGAGAAATTATGGACAATAATGTTGTCCGACAGACACTATGATCAACAACCACAGTTCCGGCCCCCAAAACATCGTAGCCGGCTGTGGGCCTCAGTCAAATATGAACGGTCCCGGCACACTGCATAACTATTATGGGTGTATGGGCAGAATCTTCGGAAAGCTTTTAATCGCTAACCTTTGATAGCCTTCCGAAATCCTCAAGTTATCGAGGAAGAAAGACTTCGAAAGGAAAAAGAAGAGTTTGAAAGGGAAAAAGGAGGTTGGTATTGCATTTCTTGGGTGTTAAATCCATTGCATACCTTGTTTTGGCGAAATCTCTTTCACCGATGGCTAATAGTCGTAGACTGTTTCCGCTCCCTTAGTTACCCTGATATGAATTCTCGGCGAGATAACATAGACGATCCACACCCAAGTACTTGTGAATGGTTGTTTACCACCACTGAGTTCATGGAATGGTGGGACCGGGGCCATCTATCAACTCATAATGGAGTACTCTGGATCAAGGGTAAGCCAGGGTCGGGCAAGTCGACGCTAATGACTCGTACTTTATCTTACTGTGAGAGAGCCTTCGCCGACCACCTCATCGCGTCATTCTTCTTCAATGCTCGTGGTGGCGTCTTGGAGAAAACTCCCCTTGGCATGCTCCGATCGATCACGTGCCAACTCTTGGACAAAGACGATATGATATGCAAATCTATACTCCCTTCATATCGCGATAAACTGAAGTATAATGGACAAAGCTTTCACTGGAAAGAAGGAGAGCTCAAGAGGTTCATACGACGTTCTGTAACCGAGCCACCGGATCCAAAGCTTCTGCTGTTACTTGTCGATGCCTTGGACGAATGCGAGGAGAAAGCAATCAGAGATGTCGTCGGCTTTCTTGAAGACCTGAGTGTTGATGCCAGTAATCGTGGCGTCAAATTGAGTATTTGCCTGTCTAGTCGCCACTACCCTTGGATAAGCATGAAGAAAAACCTCGAGCTTACTGTAGAAACGAGGCAGGAGCACGGAAGGGATATCGCCGCGTACGTCAGAGACAAGTTAATAATCGAGGATGGCTTTATCGAGAGACAGATTCGGCAGAAGGCATGCGGTATTTTCCTATGGGTAGTCCTCGTCGTTGCCATGCTCAATAAAGCCTACGATGACGGCCGGGAAGAAGCCATGCAGAAAATCCTAGGCGAAATTTCGGAGGACCTAGAGGGACTATTCGAGAGACTCGTACCAAAAGGAGATTCCGATAAGACCGAATTCATCGGGATGCTACAATGGGTGCTTTTCAGCAAACAGCCATTAACCCCTGAACAGCTCTACACCGCGGCTATAAACAAAGCGCTTCTTTCCTGTCGACGCCATTGTCCCCACGGACACGATAACAGCATATGTCCACACCTACACAGCACCATCCGACGACGTATTCTTAGCTCATCTAAAGGCCTCATTGAGGTAAAGGGGGAGTCTAGTAAACATATTGTACAGTTTATTCACTTATCTGTCAACGACTTTCTATGTCGAAATAAGAGGCTTGAGATACTGGACCCACCTCTGCAACCAAACGTTATCAGTGCTAGTCACGCACGTTTATGGGCTTATTGCTGGTCTTATATAAAGCGGTTAAATAATACTACAGGACTCGTCTCATCCCATGTCTCGATATACGACATAAAGTCCTCATGGAGCAACCTTTGTGCTCACGATCCATTTTTGGGATATGCGGCTACTTGGATCCTCGATCACGCGAATGAGGCACTTTCAAATGACACGGAAAGTGGCAGATTAGACTACGATATTACGGAATGGCTAGCAGCGAAGGATAGCTGGCTTGGCTGTGTGGAAACCGCCTGGCTCGTCGCCGGACGGCTCCGCCTCGATCTGTTGCGTAATACGGGCAGTATGGGGCTCATGTTGTCACTAGCGGTTGCCCTTTCCCAGAACTTGGTCCGAACTGCCATTGCAAAAGGCGCAAACATCAACGCAGAAGAAGGGAAATATGGTACCGCATTGCATGCTGCTTCGAGTCATGGCAACTATGAAGCTGTACAATTGTTGCTTGATGCGGGCGCCGACGTGAACGTGCAAGTTAAGAGGTGGGGTAGCGCGCTACAGGCTGCCTCCGCTGCCTGCAAGAGAGGAATAGTAGAGTTACTACTTAAAAAAGGCGCCGAAATCAATGCACAAGGCGGGAGTTACGGCAACGCGCTACAGACTGCCTGTTGGCGCGGGGATGCAGCAACAGTAGAGTTGCTAATCAAGAAGGGTGCCAACGTGAACGCACAAGGCGGGTACTATGGCAACGCGCTACAGGCTGCATGCTGGCGCGGGAATCCAGCAACGGTAGGGTTGATACTCAGAAAAGGAGCCAACGTAAATGCACAAGGTGGGCATTATGGCAACGCATTACAGGCTGCATCCTGGTACGGGAACACAGCGATATCAGAGTGCCTACTCAATGAAGGTGCCAACGTAAATGCACAAGGTGGGCATCATGGCAACGCGCTACAAGCCGCGGTTTCCGGGGGAAGTTATGAAACAGTAAAGCTGCTACTCGAAAAAGGTGCCAACATTAACGCACAAGGCGGGCACTATGGCAACGCGCTGCAAGCCTCGGTTTCCGGGGCAAGGTATGAAATAATGAAACTGCTACTCGAAAAAGGTGCCGACATAAACGCACAAAGCGGGCATTACGGTAACGCGCTACAAGGAGCAGTTTGCTGGGGAGATTATAGGACAGTAAGATTCTTACTCGAAAGGGGTGCCGACATAAATGCACAAGGCGGGAGGTACGGCAACGCGCTATTAGCCGCTTATGATCACCATAGGGTCTATCAATGGGATCGTTATGGCAAGATAGTGAGCTTGCTTATTGAAAATGGCGCCAGGGTCGAGCCGTCAATATCCAAGTCTAGCGATTTGGGGTCTGATAAGACTCCATCATCAACACTCCATACATCCCCAGCTTAGCCTGCAGCCTAAGGAAAACGGCCCAGTCTTAGATAGTTCAAACAGGTATATCCACCTTTTATGATGTTCTTGGCCCAGCTAGGTAGGACGGGGGGTTATATCGAGCGACCGAAGACATTACTGTACGAACGCGATGTTGAGTGATTTCCGGTAGAGATCGGCCAGCCTGTGGCCGAAAATATCGCTGCCCATGTCCAGGGCAAAGATATATCTCAGTCTTAACCAGCAGGGCTTGGTTTGCGGGACTACAACGAACCATCTCCCGATGAGAGACACTATACTGGGTAATACTCCATAGTTGGACTCATGACCACAGTTACTACTGTAAGCCCACCTATAACATGAACCTGACGTCCTGCATAGAGCGTGGCATAGAACACGGTATATCAGACCCTGAAAGATACTAAGTAGTTGATAGATGTCGAACAGATGTGAAGAGGCTGGAAGGTAAGCAATTGAGATGGTGATGCGAACCCCTATGTGGACTTGAGTCATGGTTGCGCTCCCCTACGATCACTCCAGGTATGAAAGTACCGGACGCCAAATTCCATTCCTATATCCACCCATTGTCCATTGTACCATAATTACCGCTTCCACAGATCTACAGAGCACTCTAGAGTGATATAATAGTGGCACTCGTACCGCATCTTCGATTTTCGTTGAAAGGCTTGACTCGGATACCCAGTACCTGAACAATGCCATTGTCCTCATTAGGTCGAGCGGAATTTCAGTTATGCAGCTACCTATGGACTTAAAGCACCCTCTGCGCATGGTCTCATGTTATTATTAGCATAGGACTTGTCCTAAGGCATTAATACGACCGATCGTATTGATTTGAGAGTGGGAAACTACGTTAGATGCACGTCTCATAGTACGATGATGCAACTCAGTAGTAGCTCTGTCTCCGGACTAATTATAACAGAATCAGAGACAGTATTAGATTGACCTGGTTTGGGAGAGAACTGGTAGCAACGAGACATATGGTCTTGAGGGCCCCTAGTATAATGACGTGTGCTGTATTGTTAGACATATAGAGGGCGACGAAGACTGGTTGCGCCAATAATAAATCTAGTGGACCTCGAAATAAACAACAGCGCTTACGTCATCCCCTGAGCCCACTAAAAGCCGTCTCATCGAACCTGGTAGTTACCAACCCCGGCTCAATGGGCTTTAGAATTCAATTCAGTTTCTTTTTTTCAAGGCTGAATGACCAGAAAATCTCTAATACTATCTCTTAACTCAACCCCTTTTCCATCAGGATAATGGTTAGCAATCGTAACATATCAGCAAAAAGCCACCTGGCGACTGGACGGGAGATTTAAGAAGGGGTTTCTAGTCGAGTAACCCAGTTGCCACTGAGAATAACATATTAAAAACCCAATTAAGCATTCAACATATCTACCTTACCTACGCACCCCCTAAAACCACAACCCCTAAGAAACCTTAACCAACCGATTCCTCAACGCAGAATTCTCCACCGCAACCACAGTCCCATTCCCATCGAACTCAAAAATAAACTCATCCAAAGGCTGCGACCCATACGCGATGCTGCTGACGCTAACCCACGTGGCGCAATCAGTCGTATACGGGTTCGCGATGCCCGGTAACGAGATATCCTCAAACGTAGCCTTGAACCCCACGCGTCTACCACCGTTCGCCAGCGGATCCCAGAGTCCGCTGGGATACAGTCGCACGCTGGGTTCCATGTCGTCCCAGTAGTCCACGGAGATGTTGCCTGCGAGCGCCACGGACAGTCCCATCATGTTCACGCCATTGCTCACCCACGGCCCCACGCCGAGACCAGGATGGTCTTCGTCTACGGAGATGGTGAGAGAGGAGTTCGCCGTGCTGGATTTGTAGACGCCTGCGTAGGTCGCGTTTGCTTGATTCCGCGCGATGGAGTGCAGGGTGGGGAGATATGTGTTGGATAGGGTGTCTGCTATGTCTGTTACCAGGCTCGCGGGGAGGTCGCCTGCTGCTGTGACTGAGAAGCCGATATCGAAATCTGGTATTATGGCGAGTAGCGCGCTGTATTTGCCTATGCTGCCTAGTTTATTGAATGTTGTTGCGAATTGGTAGGTTGAGTCTTTTGGGAGTGACGTTAGTGTGCTTATGTAAGCGTTAAAAGGGGGGTAACGTAAAGGGACCTAGCGGGTGCATTGAAGAAAAAAGGAAAACGAAACGCCAAGAAAAAAGATTTGGGGAGCAAGAAGGGGGAAGATATGTACTTTGCAAGAATGGTAGTCTGCGAACACCCCAGGGGCTACCAACAGACGATAACGGATCAGAGCTAAACGTCACCGGTCTCAGCCATCGCCGCGTGACAGGCCAAGGCATTAGGGTTGATTTTAAGATGGCTCTGCCCACAGCAGACAGATCTGAAGCCGAACAATAGACGCTTCCAGTACTGCACACAATCAGTCAGCATGTCCCCTTCTTAACCCCTTAAATCCTTAAACCTCTAAACCATTAATTCGACAAAATTTCAATCATCAAAAGAAGAGCGAGCTCACGGCGATTCATTCCCCATATTAAACGCCCAAGTCGTCTTCATTCTATCGCCCGGTATCACACCCAAGGAATCGTTCGGCGCGCTGTAAAAAGTGCGGCTCAAGTTCAGGGGTTTCACGAGTTTGTCCTCGAAGGACCGCTGGAACGGCTTCCCTATCATCTTCTCGAGCGCGTAGCCCAGGAGGACATAGCCGATGTCGGAATACGCTGGCGTGACGAAGGGTGAGAAGGATGGGGGGAGTTTTCTAAGTCCTTGGAAGAATTCTGTCGGGGATTCCACGGGTTAGTATAAACTTCTTGAATTTTCATGAATGGTGATGTTAGAGGATAAGGTATAGATAAAAGATGAAAGAAAGGGAGTAGAATAGTAGCACGTACGCGGTCTATTGCACACAGGGTTACTCCCACAAGGCGGTATATCGCTCCCGTTAAGAACCGGCAAGCCCATCGATTTGGCCTGAGTCTGGTTACTCGTCTGCGTGAGCTCACCGAGTATCGAGTCTAAAACCCATCTACTTAGCAAACCACAGTAACTCAGACGCAAAAGGGTCTGCTAACAATCTCTCATCAACCCAGATATTTGACTCGCTAAGGCGCCGATGGTAATCGAATTCCAATCCGGCGACGTCAACGAATGCGACGTATCCCGCCTAGGGACCGCCATAGCCGCGATCTCGGGAACGAATCTTCCAATGGGTTCGTTCCACGCGGAATCCCCCACCTCAGCCAGGAAGGTCAACATGGTGAAGATCTTAGACAGACTCCCTATGCGATAGACGGTATCCCCATCAATCGTCTTCACCCCCGTCGTGTTCATCGTCGCGAGGTTCTTCGCGGTCCAGTAGTGCGTCCATAGCGGCGCGTCTTCGCCCGCGGCGAAGACTTGCACGGAATACGAGAAGCGGTCCGAGCCTATGTTGTTCGCGTTATCGATGTACTGCGCAAATACTCCATCCAGGGCGCTGCCGGCATTCTTGATGCCTGGGTTGTTGAGCAAGTTGGTCGGTTTGGGATAGCCGAGGCCGTAGAGCGGACAATTCTGCTTTGCGTGTGAGCTAATAGCCTGGACGATAACTAGCCAGGCTAGAATGCTGCGCCAGCATTCGAGCATTGTGGCGGGAGGATTTGAGTATCACAGACTGAGGGTGGAATAATTGGTTCTTCCGCTCATCGGTATTGTGGCGCCAAGCGCGTAGATATATTGACTGCTTGCCTTCTGATGGTCTTAGTCCAGTCCAGAGTCAAGCGCATGTTGTCATCCCACTGTCAATGTTATCATATTCCCAGTATAGTCGTATCTGTGAAGCTTGATCTCGGTCCCGAATGGCCAGGCTTATTCTATAAATGAGCCCATAGGGCTTGAAGCAATATCCCCATCGTGAGGTGGTAGTGCCGGATAAGATGCCATAATTAACCGCTATATGACAGAGTACCTGGAAAGGCAATGCTTGACTGAACGATCTAGAGTTCTCCCGGTCTCGAACTCTTATCGGCTGGGATGGATTTCCTCTTCCGTGCCTTATTGACCATAATGAACCATACAACTGCACTTATGGGATCGATCTGGCGATTTAAACTTGTAGTGCCTGCAGCCATCTGCGCAGACAGATCTCCAACACCGCTGCTAGCTCCTAACCCACGCACTTGGGCCATGCTTTAAAACTCCACTTCAATCCACGCTCCATATCATCGTTAATCATGAACAGACGATGGATACAAACAATTAGCACCTTATTAATGACAATAAATATGATATTGTTGCAATTATGTAGGACACAAACCATACCTATTTAAAGCTCCCGCATCCATCCATCAGCGCTTCGGCCCGGAAGCTTAAACTCCGGGATATCTTGGCACAATATACTCGCGCGGCCTAACGCGGAATCGTGCGTCATTTGGATAACGCGCTACTATTGAATATACCTAAATACTTAACACTTTCAATATGCGCAAGATAGGCAAGTGCCCGGTAACTGGTTCTTGTACGAGGTCAGACCTAGACCTATGTAATCTGATGGCCATGTTTTCATCATTTAACCCGATGACGTAAGCCTCTATTAAGCGTGAGAAGATATAGGGTCTCACCTGGATATCACGGAGAATGGGAGCCATTAACAAGTGCAATAATCTCATTATTCTTATTACTATCCTTCAAGTAGCTGCGCATCGATGCTCTGCAGGTTAGGGCAGGTCCTTAGAGACTCTCCTTTATCATAAGCAAATCCTCAATCAATGTCAACTATATGCGTATCGCCACTTCCCAGAGTATAACGTACATCGCGTATACGGGCAAAGTGGCCAGAAGGTGTGTTTAGATGTCAGCATGAAATAGTAGCCCGTTTTGCTCTTCACTCTCCTTGTTATCATAATGGTGACGGGACAATGTGGGAAAAGTAATTTGGCAGTATGCCACCATTTTCAAAACACCTGGCACCTAAGCGGCTAGAGTAGAATCGCCATGCTCGTCCAAAGGAGCTGACCATATATCATCGCCCCCCCCTAAACCATGAAACTCTCCAACCTAACATGAAATGCAAACATTAGATACTAGTACAACCGCTCCCCCAAATGCGAGACCTTCATCGCCACGTCCGTGCTACCTGCGATCACGGCTTAATGTCCATTCACTTTTGGAGATCCATCAGAGTCATGCTCAGCAGCGACAATAGAGTACTGGCCACCGGCACCAGCCCAGGTGATGTCCCGGTCACGAATGGCTGTGTTATCGATCTTTGTTGGAACTTCAATATCGTCTGTGGTGCCCTGTCCAGTTTGGTAATTTGCTGAGAACCCCCATGAATATACTTGGCCATCCACATCGATGGCAAAGCTCGTATCAACACCAGCAGTGACAAATCGTGCATTAATGTCTGTTGCATTGTTAGTCGGAGACTGAGTCGGCAGATCATCACCATCTAGAGCAGTCTTACCTGGAACAGAAGTGGGCTTGAGGAGAATACGAGGCCGGTTGTTCTCATCAAACATGGCGTTGTCCTCGTTGTATAGGGTCGCTGGTTGGCCAACTTGATGACCATCGACACGGCCCCATGTCAGGAGTTTCCCATCCTTGGTACGGGCAACGGAGTGATGCTCGCCTCCGGCGATCATGTCGATGTTTAGATCCTTGAGAGAATCCACCACTTTGGGCTGTAGAACCATGGCATCGTCCTTGCCAGTATCGTCGTATTGACCAGTTTGCGAGTAATTGTTGAGCCCCCATGACCAAACACGCTCCTGATTGTCAATATAGAAACTGTGATAGGAGCCAGCGGCGATGCTGGTGGCGCGATGTCTCTTGCCGAACATGCCGCAAGGTTCTGGTTGGAGCGTCGCCGTAGGACCGCCATGGCGTGTTAGTGGCTTTCGGCCTAATTGGAACTGACCACCGCTACCCCATGTCCAGACCTTGCCATTGACATCCAAGGCTAATACGTGGTTGGAACCGCAGGCAATATCAACGATGTCTTGTAGTGGTGCAATCAGCATTGGGGTGGGTTGTACTTTGATGCCTTTGGAGAATCCGATGATGCCATCGGCACCGCGGAAAGTTCCCCAGCCAAAGACAAAGCCGTCAGTAGTCAGTAAGAAGGAAGCAGAGTCAGTGGCAGCAACCTTGCAGATGACGTCTGACTTCTCGAGCTCGCCGTTCTCGATCTGGGAAGGAGTGCTTTCAAGCGGATTGATTCCGGTATCGTCCTCGTCCTCTGAATCGGAATCCTCCGCATCGGCGTCACGTACGCCGCCAGACCAGGTAGTGTCACGGCCGAGGGCCTTGTCATCGTTGACACCCCAGGTGAGGACTCGATTGTCTTTGGTTAGAGCGATGGCGTGCATGCCTCCACAGGCAATATCAACAACACCGACCTGCTTCGCGTCGAGGTTGTGATTGATGCGAGGTCGCTTGACATCGATTGGCTTTTTGCCTTCGTATTTCTTGCTGCCCAGGCCAAGTTCGCCGGAGCTGCCCTCTCCGAAAACAAAGATGTCGAGAGGAACGGTGGGGACAGGGTTGCTGACGACGTTTCTCTTGCTCCGCTTCAAGTTGACTTGCTTGCGCCAGCCCGTAGGAGCAGGTTCTGCGGCGGGGGTGGCAACACGGGCTTTCTTCTTGGGTCTGGGTTCGCTGGGTGCGGAGTCGGCGTCAGAAGCAGTATCGGCAGGTTTCTCCTCAGCCTCATCGTCCTCTTCGATCGGGCGCTTTCCATTGCCGTTCTTAACAGGCTTCTTATCGCCCGCCTTTGCCTTCGCAGCAGTGGCCTTCTTCGTAGTGGCAGCCTTCGTCTTGGCCGTGGTGGCCGACTTCTTGGCGGCGCCGTCAGCCTTAGTAGCTCGCGCAGTTGTCTTAGGCGCGGGCTTCGACGCAGCTCTCGTGGCTTTGGCAGCTGCGGGCGCTTTCGCAGTGGCAGTTTTGGTGGAAGCCTTAGCTTTCGAGACCTTGGCGGGTGCGTCGGCTGTGTCTTTGGCGGCAGTAGCCGCCTTCTTCGCTCGTGGCGCCATAACGCTTGCACTCTGCGACGCGTAGGCGGAAGTATGTGCGGGTGAAGATGGAGGTGATGGGATGGTACGGGACAGGAGACAGTCGATCGTGTTATCAGGCTTGTTCGCGACGCGTCGTGTGTGATGTGTTGGTCGATCGCGATCACGATCGGGGTAGATGGCGGGCGCCGATTGAGGCAGGAGATGATGATTGTGGTAGACTAAGGATGATTATGGCGAGTGTGCGATCGTGTTGTGAAGCATGCCACAAGTACAAGAAAATGGAAAATGGCCACAAAATACAGGCTGATGACTTGACGGCCTGATATCAACCCAATCTGGGGTGATGAATTTGGGCGCTGTTGTTTTCAGACAAGTGCGATGTCCACTCACAAAGGCCGCAAAGCGCGCAATGAACAAAGGCAGGCTGTGTGGGTGTTCTTTGCGTACAAGTAGGTAGCAGGAGGGAAAAGATGAGGGATTAGCGGAGATGATGGATATGTGCGTCTTAAGTGGGAAAGTCAGGAGAGTCGAGAGGAAAAGACGCGCCGGCGGATTGGATTGTTCGATTATTTTTACCACCTTGTGAAGGGCGAGATAAAAAAAGGTCGGGATCAGTCAGCACAGGAAAAACATTGGCTGAGCGATGCGTACTAAGTAAGTGCACTATCTACGCTACAGTTCGAGGTACCTGTCAATGAGCTAGCCGCATGCGTCAAATCAGGACGCGGCAGTACCTAGGTACCCACAAGAGCTCCCTCACCGCCCTGCAGGGGTGGTTACCAATACTGCCTCTATGTAGTACAACCCGTGCGTGTATCGGCATCGATTGGTCACCAGGTACTGATAACTGATTGCTGTTACGGGTTGTTAAACAACGATATTCAGCGCTGCATCTGCCCGGGCCGGTAATATACCTCAGGCACCTATCACGGTGTTTGGCTACTGCTTCCTTATAAAGGTAGGTACCACTTAGACTGGATGGATAATAGCGAGATACCTATATCTTAGCGCCGTGGGTTCATACCAAGATCAAGAACAGTTTACTCGAACCAGGGTACACCTAGCTAGCCTGGTTTCTCGAATATGTCCGGCAGAATTAACTAAAAACCTAAACACGATCAGCCCAATTCCACTCGATCAGCCCAGGTCTGCCTTTTCCTTGACAAGGCGGTGAGTTGACATAGAGCCGCCTATTCTCGAGACCTGGACCCATTTCATTTCATTCATTTATCCTCTCCTTTCATTCACTCATCCTCTGCTTTATTCTCACCTCATCGTCGTATCGAGCATGGTTACGAAGACAACAAAACACAGGATGAATGAATAGAACACGCCGAAAGAGAGTAAGATTTACTTGGGCTCGAGAGTATAATGTTTGCACAAATGCACGCAAATTACCTAGTGTAAATCCCATTTCATCCCATTTCATCCCTTTGTATCACACCTTGGTATCACAAACGCCCGCTCATGTCCCGCGCCAGATAGTGTACACAAAGCCCTTCCTTTTCCCATTAGCCAACCAATCAGCCTCATCACCTGGGGGTATTCAATCCGTTCACACACCCAGCTTGCCCGTCGCAAACAACCCCCCTTATTTCCCCTCACTTCCTCGTCGTAAAGTCAATCTCATTCGGATTCGGCCCCTGGTCCGCAGCAGTAGCAGCGCGCTCACACGTGCACGAGTCCGCGGGACGGGCACCACATTGGCATACGTTGTCCGAAGGGGGCGCCGCGTTTTCCTTTGCCGCCCGGTCGCACGTGCACTGTCCTGCTGGCCGCGCCCGGCACGAGCACCGGGCGCCGCTCAGCGTATTCTCCGTCGTGGCCCTCTGGCACGTGCAATGCAGGGCCGATTGCTTGCCGCAGGAGCAGGTTGCTTGCTTGGCTGTAGCGTGGAATGCGTCAGTATCAATAGTCTGTGAATGGTTTGTAAAGGTATGTTGTGGGTTCTTGTAGAGGGATGAAACGGGTTGACTGAGTTTCTTACCGCACACACACTCGTCTCCCGAGTTCCTGCCGCAGCAGGTGGGAGTAGCCTTGGTGACTTCAGTAGCCATAGTGATTGCGAGATAAGTCGTGATTAGAATGTAGGTAGTGTGGGATGAGCAGTGTGATGAGAGGTTGTGTGAGAAGGTGACTAATAGTTCGAGGAATGCAATAGACGAGGAAAATATACCGGAGCTGAGCTTTTGCTTGTTCTGTTTAGATATTGACACGGACAGCTTCTCAAGTGAAGAACAAACAGAGCCCTTTATATACATCTACGGTGTACAATTGTTCGCAGACTCTGCTCAGGAGTGACATCATGGGAATGGTCATCAGCTGGTTGCTGATTGGTTGAGATGCCACCACTTTATATCTGACCAATCAAAATGAATGTGATTACTTTTCCAATACACTTGAGAGGACCACACTAATACCAAAGGTCTGTCTAGACTCCTTTATCCCCTGTTGTATTTCCCCAGATTTTCCAATCTATCAACCCGGTTACGAACGTGGTCGCAAGGTACATAGATGGCCTAAGTGCAATAGTATCAGATCCCTATTGCAGGGTTGTTGCTGCACTAAGCAGGTAGCATAACTCCAACTTTCTATTCGACATCGCCAAGCTAAAAGGCGACTCCCCTTGTCTGCATTGTCAAACGGATTAGCAGCAAGAAATGCATGGGTAAGCCGAGATAATTCTACATAAACCTCTAAGTAGGCAAGTGCAGATCAGCTGGAAACTACGCGCTGTGGCCTCACGAGAGTCTCACGGAAGCCTTAGCGGACGCGTGAGGATCATTGTCGAAAGATGTGAAACTTGTCAGAGAAGGCAAGCCACAAGAAGCTAAAGTCGGACATGAAGTCCAGACCAAGAATAGAGGCAAGACTGAGTTTTAGTTGAGAGCAATCCTGACTACCTGGTTCACATCTACAGCCTCATTCCTCTCGCCTTCAGTATACGCAGCTGGGACATGAAGCGCAAGACTTTGGCCGGCCGATCTGATACGTCGCACTTATAATAAGATGGGCGAGAACATAAGTCAATAGTGAGCTTGATAATATCTAGGGGAAATGGCATCACGCAAGATTTGTTGCTTAAGTAGTACTAAATAATACCTGCATAAATATGTATCGAAGCCGTAGCATATTTTACACAACAGGCCAGCCACTTGAAAAGTCGATAGTATTCCAACCAAACCGCTTGTCGCCGTCCGCATAGCCAATGGTGATGTCGACATAGTGGTAGTAGAGAATCTGCATAACAGACAAATTTGATCAGCACATGCATTCTAGCGGGAATAACCATAGCAGGGTTGCACCCCTTTTGCGCACTCACCGGTCCATAGGTGGGATCATTATAGACGCCCTGGCCACCAGGTCCATAGACATTATCATGCGTCGCAAGCACGACCGTGCCACCACCATTCGTGCAAGCCACCCCATTCTTATCCACAAACCCACCCGTAGCAGACGAAGACCGACACACCATAATCTTATACTCGTCCCCGGCCGCGGGCCTGCTGGTGTCGTAGCCGCAGCACTGGCCATGGCTGTAGAACAAATAGTAGTAGCTTCCATAATGGAAGATATACGAGCCCTCGACGGCGTGCGAAGACGCCGGGTCGTACGCCAGCTGGTACGACGTGACGCCGCTGGCCAGCGTCAGTGGGCTGGCCTTCATCTCGGCCTGATAGATGTCGGCCCAGAAGGAACCCCATGTTAGGTAGTACGTGCTACCGACGAGGATCAGGTTCGGGTCGATGGCGTTGTACGGTTTGCCCGCTGCGGATTTCACTCCCGTTGCCCCATGGTCCGTCCATGTGCCTACGTCCATCGTTGTGGACGTCGCGACGCCGATGGCGGAGTCCTGCGACCCGAACTCGCTTACTGCGTAGTATAGGTAGTATGTGCTGCCGACGAGGCTGATATCCGGTGCCTATGTAAGATGGTTTTGTTTAGCCGAGGCCGGGTGGGTGTAATTTCTTTCTTTAATTTGGGTTTTCCCCCTTCTCTCTCCTCTTTTTGTTCTTCCCGGCTACTTCGAGAATGCATCTACTTACCCAGAGGTCCATGTTCCCAGCAAGGTCGATCGAGGAGCCCGAGGGGAGCGCGGCGCCCTTATACGTCCACGGGCCGGTGATGTCGGGGGCCGTGTGCACGGCGATCTTCCCGTTGGTCGAGAACCGGAAGTAGGTGCCGTCGGAGCGCCGCATGATGGCCGGGTCGTGGGCGTTGGTGCACGTCCCCGTACACGTCTTCGGGTTCGCGTAGCCTAGCACTGACCCTACCAGGGGCAGGAAGCCCAGGACCGACGACGGCCTGAACACTACCATGATGACGAGGGATGTAATATGTCCGAGACTATTTGCGATCGGTCTATCTATCTCAACCTAGCGGTGCCTTTTAGCCGGCGATGGACCTGTCGATCGGGTACTGAGATGCTGGTCAAATGCTATGCTTCTTTTTTTCGCCTGCGCATCCTGATCGTCTTTATAATAAATCATCGGCACATTTAAATTCATGCGTCGTCCATATTCGGTTGGCCACCACCTCCGCGAAACATATTTCCTAATCCGGTAATTTGTCCTCGTGGTCCGCGCTATGATTGGGGGAAAAGCCCCAGCGCAGTTTGGCCGCGGGGTGAAATAAGTCAAGCACCGCGGTTTCAATAATAGTTTGAATTATAGGTCTTTGCGTGGGGGATAGCTAAGTATGCCTTACTAGAACACGCTCTGCGCAAACCCCAGGATCTTCAGTTTCTCATTGTTCGATAAACATGTGAATTGTGGTTGAGCGCCGATGCTGTCCACTGTCAGGTCTCCATCCCCCGCTGACGCGGCGCTGCAGGCTAAGCGGTCGAATCAGGACCTAGTGTGATTACCGATTTCCGCACCGAAGGGTTGGATCGAAGTGCAGAGGACATACAGGCGCGCCAATGAGGTGTTGTATAGCGATTGAGTGGTTTCTTAGTGTCATGGCAGGGCGATGAATCAAGAGTCCCTCTTAGCGGAAAGCCCTGATTTACCCCAGATATCGTCCCAGTCGCGCCTATGAACCGCCTGCAGGTCAGCGGTGTGGCTGGAATCAGGATCATGTGAGCTGCTACAGCTTTTGCAGAAAAATTTCCGGCGCTTGCTTGGCTATCCGCGAATCAGTTCATTAGCAGATATTTCAGGGTGAGTTTTAATGCCAGCTGAGAGTATCCAAACATTTTTGATCCGGCTGTTTCTTCAAATAAAGAAGGGTATGGAGAGGATATGGACGGGATTGCTCCCTGCCAACCCCCGATTGTAGTGGTTGCCAAGAGTTTAGGGCCGGACGGTTCCTTGCATACCTGGATTATGTCGATCCCTTGCGAACCAACGTCCCTATCACACGTATGAATTCTGATTGACAAGTAGCAACTGGGAATACACTGAGAACCATAGGATACGGACACTGCAATCTGCGGATGCCCAAATAGGAGTGTCTTAACAGCCTGTCATACTTGTCAGTACTCCCTCGGCGGTTGAAACTGAGGCGAGTAAAGAGGCTGGTCATAACTCATTACCCCTTCTTAACGTCAAGTATTACGCTTGTTAATTACGAGTTTCGATCTATTTTCGTCATATTTATAAGGGATATGTAAGACACCTCGATTGTAACAGGCCGACAAGTGGCCTACCTTACAACATACTAATCAACTTGACAATACATAATTTAGGTTTGCATGTTTTTCACTGTTGCGTGTTATAAAATAATAGTTGATAAGGAACGACCCAGTTGATCTAGGGAGCTCAGGCTGTAAATTTTTGTCTCCATTGGCCGTAACCCCAGGTAGAGTATCAATTAGGGATTACCTTCTCTGATTACTAGGTAATTTTTGTATGGCTATGACGTCACTGTTAATCTCCCTTTCAACAAAAACTCTGCAACCTGAGGATGCAATTATTGCGCACTTCGGGCTTTGTGGGCTGAGACATTGAAGGGCGCCTTTTCTGATCGTTCTGCTCTGTGGAGCTTAATGGTCATCCTGTAACCTCTTGATGATTTTCCTGACAATAGTTCACCCGCATAAGCGGCCCAAGCCTCTCCCACTCAGACTACAGAGCCGACAGGATGCTGTTTCACAAGACGTCCACATACATTATACGTATGGTAAAAGGGATGCGGCCATGTGGCTTTCTGATCTCCCTAAGGAAAGGATTTGATCTATTTGTGATCCTCTCGTTTCGAGTTCGTCGTATTGACTGATCATAAATAGCACTGCTCGCGCAAGTAGAAATTCCAGGAGTTCTAGGCAGATATTAAGCAGCCGTCGAATTCACGTAACATAGCATTCCACTTTCACTATCCACACAATTAGCAAGTCAAGACCCACGGTCCTTTCACCTCATTACCGGTTTCGCCTACTTCAAACTTCTAGCTGCAAATCGAACTAAACTACAATGCCGATGACTCCAGCAGAAGAATTAACGGAACGATACAATAGAATAGTCTCTACGGAAAAAATCTGGGAGGAGAACTGGGTGCTCTGGTCCCTTCCCCAGGCATTATACCGAGCCAATGAGATCCTTGAAGTATTGAACAAGGCAAATTATATTGCGAAGGATTCTCAGGAGACCAAACACATACAAGAAATGTACGACACTGCGGTTCGAAGAGTGCACGCGAAAACTCAACAGCAGAAAGTGAAAGAGAACGGAGAAACTGATTCAAGACAAAAGTGAGTTGATAGTGATGGAGATAAGACAAGCAGCAACTTTCAATGTCCGCCGAGGCCCTATCTTTGCCCCATGAAGCGGCGTTTAATTTACCTGAGACCTCTTGTTACTCCTCATTTTCCTCTGTTGACACCAATATCACTTTGAAATTTTACTCTTCTCGCGTTTGCTTTGAGAAGTTTGCTAACGAAACGCTTATTAGATATCGTGGTCGGCCGGCGCATTGATGGCGCAGCAATCGAAGGTTGAAATTGAATGTGTGGTGCGTAAGTGGTATGAATGGTATGGATGAGGCTACCTGGGTACATATTTAGTCGAGGGGTTGAAAAGGGCCAAGTGGAACGGAAGACAACTAAACGAAAACGGAAAAGACAAGAATCATAGCATCGCGAAGTTTTTTTTTAATAAATCGAATCGGACTGTATTTCATTTTGGAGGTTCTCAATGAAATCAATCTCCTGAGTAGCCCAGAAAATGTATGTGAGAGCCCGATCTGCAAGACCCGACGGCTGATCTCCGAATTGATGTACATAATGGTCAACACTAATACTAAAATAACTACCAACAAGCGCTTCAGAGTATCCACTGCTGCTTGCGATCCAATACCACGTAGAACTGCAACCATGACCTCTTTTGAGAAATTTATTTCTATGACTTATATGACTTGCCAGTTCCCTCAACCTCCTAGTGTTTGGTACCACCCAGGTTCACCTTGTCTCCGCCTGCTCAATCTTTCCTACAAAAACATTTTTTTTGTTCTTTTCTTTGTTCTACCGTTGCCGTTCTTCTAATGGTATATCGGGGCTTACAGCCAATAGGTAACCCCAAAATTCGGTGACAAACCCCAAAATTTCCGACAAGAAGGCCCTACGACAGGCATGAAAGAGAGACAGGGGTTAGGGAGACATGTGACTGTGAATGAGTGCGCAATCATCTAGGCAGTTCAGTTAGTGAGGGACACTGATTCCCATGACTGAAGATTGCTTTGAAACTCACAAATAATGGCCCCCGCTCACCAATCTCTTGGCCTCGGGATGGCCACTCCGCTCCATGCTCGCTCTAATACACGGGCGCTGCGGCTCAAGAGTGACACCCTGATTCTGTATGGCTGGTTAAGCGGTACGAGTCTGTGCCATTGAACTTCGAAGTGGATTACGAATAAATCATCTCTCGTAGGGTGCCATCCTGCATATCGCCGAGTATCGGTTGCAGTAGCACGATGACCATTGAGATCGGTTTCGTATACTTGAACTTGGACCTGGTATATTCGGTCCCATTCAAGAGTAGGATCGTTGAATATTGTTATACTAGTCGGATACTCGAAGTCGTCCCGAGCATCGCCCGTTACTGTTTCGATTTCAATAGGCATGTTGATGATAGAATAGATAAGAGAATCCAGTTGAATTGGTTTATGAGTCGTGTTATAATTTTGATTCCTTGCCTTGTGAGCTGATATGAGAAAGATAATCGAAGGTGATGAGTAGGAATCGTGCGCTTTATAGGTAACCTAGAAGTACAAGATTTCATTCAGGTCTCTTTCGAGGGTGCCGTGAAGTCCACCATATTCTTCATTTTCAACAATTCCTCACTTGACGTTGCATCGAGGGATGCGTTGCTTCGTATCTTAGGTTACTCAAGATTGTCTGCCACCCTGGCTGGCATCCGGGCGTAATCTCGTACGAAGGGGGTAACATATAAAATGCATCCAAAGTGCGACCCCAAGATGCCAAGCTCTTGAAAGCAAAGTTGTATTCGGGCATCTAGATTGGTTTTTTTGTCTTTGTAGCACCCTGTTATCGAGCTAGAAGAGAAGTGGACGGCCGGAAGCGCGGGAAGATTATTCCTCACGTATGCGTACGTAGGTTCAGGCAGTACGAAACCTCCATCATCCCTTACGACGTCTTCCGCTCCGTTACAGATACAAATCATATCGAATGCTTATATTTCTCGCTACATATGGCTAGATCATCAAAACTTCTACCCCTAGAGTCCATGCCTGTCACGAATTGCAGATAGCTTTCTGTGCATGGTTTGTATTACCTACGGCGGCGTTTCGAGACCCTCACATACCGAGAAGTCTGGGTTTTTTGCCCGAATGACGCAATCCCTGATAGTATGGCTGAATGAGATGCTCAAAGCATAAGTTCAAATGGTTTGGCTAACCAAGATAGCACTTATATCTTGTGGACAAGAACTTATGTATTATTATAAAGCCTATCAGTCTGCAGCATTCCTGTATGGAGAGCCATATGTTTGTAGGGTCAGTATTAGCACCATACCTACTCTTAACAGACCCAGTTGAATATTAGAAAGAAGTGGCGTAAGTAGACAGATAGACGTTTCTGTATGTTATCTATATACTAGTTTTATATCACTAGCTCACAAGATCTAATATCTCCCAAGCTCCCAACCCCTTCTACTTTTGCTCAGAAGGAAAGTTTCTTAAGTACCCCCTAGCACGCTTTTCACGTTGTTCCCTTAACACCCCTCTGAATCCCGTCAACTAAGTCGTCACGTGCTTAAAATCACAATTTAGGATACGTAAAGTAGAAGCCTGTCTGCGCGCTTTGTTACATACGATTCCTGGCCCGTAAACGATTAAGAAACCTCTGAAATCTCAAGGGATATGAAACACTTCTGAATACTAGGAAATCTTCTAGCATCTGTTAAACGTCAATTTATGCTTATGAGGGGGGAGCCGGCATAGCTGTGAACTTCGATGCAGATATTTACGTCATTCATTGCATGGGAATCCAAAATAAGCACACAGTAAGTTAACCTCGCGTATCACGAGCTGTTGTCAAGGTAGCCATCAACGCCTACAAACGGTCATGATAGGTCTGACATGATCCCGTAGGGATAACATATTTTCTGGAGTCCTGTGAAACAGCTATTTATGGCGATCCAAGGCCAGAGGAATACTTCTGCACTGCCACAACGACTCAGCAAAGTCCTCCGTACCAAGTGCTCAAGGTTGGAATAGATGAGAATGAAGTAATACAATACAACAACAAGCGAAACCTTGACAATAGTTAGACTAGTTTCTTTAAAATTACGTTTGCCGTAGTTGTTTTAACTGCGGTTCCCTGATTCCAAGCTCCTAAATACTTAAGGTGTGATTGGCTGGCTAGCCTGATGTGTTACCATTGGATGGCCGACTAGATACAGTTTCCACGGACCATGTCCTACTCAGAAGTGGAACTGTTCACCAGGGAGGTAGTCCAGGGGGGCGGGGAACCTGCGGCTTCCCGTCTACGAGTTTGTGTACCCATGATTATGTGAAAGCGGACCACAAGTCTCCCTTAGGTATTCTCTCTGTGGCAGGTGTAGGATGATGACACGTGTCTGGGTTTGTTGCTAGTGCGTTTGGAATACACGAATGCGTATTCCCTGAAATTATGTTGCTCTAAAGGGATAATTCTAATACCCTATGAAAACAACATCTCGACGAAAATGATGGCTGAAATCACAAGCAAGAGGTTCGGCATGAAATGCTATAGCTCTTTTCGGCACAGAAGGTCTTAAAAGGTGGTTTGCTGTTACTATTGATAATTGCATTTTCCTAAATCTATAACATGGAAGGATCACAGTATTTTCGGGTTGCACTCTGAAAACAAGATTTTAATATCACACACGACGTTACGCGAGAAATCGGTGGACGAGCAACCTGCGCGTCCCGACTACATGAATGCAGCAATAGCCAGCAAAGGATAGAAAAAATCCCTAGAATACGTGTCGAATAGAATTTGTACAACTTTGGAAGATTCCTGCCCTTGTTACGTCAAAAAGGGTGGCTGTGATACTGCGCTTTTTATACAGCTATAACGACTTTAAAACGACGATCCACGGTCATCAAATCCAATTTCCTGCCAAGAAAGCCAGCAGTAGAGCCAAGAATATCTAAGACTTCAATTATACCCGACGCGGCAAAGAGATATTGGATTCAATATGTCAATCAAAATCTACACCCCCCGGTCAGGCTTTGCCAATATGGACGCACTTTTCGAGTTCGAAACCGCAATAAAGAACAACGACACTGTTCATTGGGACTCAATTACCCACGTTATGGTCCAATTATGGGAGGCCGATGTGCCAGACGCCCCTGGTCGTGCTACCGATAGGAAAAGAGTGGCGACGTTTCAGCCTGCAGGTGATCGCTTCGAACTTGTGTGGCATTCCCACTGGTTCAGGGGCTTACCAGTTGGAGAGAGATATGCGTTCGTGGTGTCACTACACGTGGGATTTGGTAATATAGTCAAACAGGAGCGGAGCCGCGAGATCGAACTAGTGTAGTATTAACTCAAGAATTGCGATGTATGTGTTACGAAGAGGGGTGGCCCAAGAAAAGGCCTAGCGCGCGTTGCGCTCTCACACTCGTTCTCCCATTATTAACGCTTATACGGACCCCGCTTACTGCATAAGGGGGTTGGCTGCGACTCCGTCGCTCCGGTCGACATTGATCCCGTCGATCCTGACTGGATCAATATAGTCGACAGCGACTCCATCGATCCCATCTTGGATCGATGCTGTCGACGACGACCTCGTCGATCCTGGGCCGTCTGCGCCCTGACAAAGCGTATTTTCTATGTCTATATAATCTCATGACTCTCCTGTATTTAGTCACTCGTTTAGTTTAGTTCCTCAGCTATCAATCTCATCTCAATTTCTATTGACGACTACTACTCTATTGCGACTAGACTAGTGGTGGGAGTACCAGCAAACCTCCCTTACGGACCACCTGCTGTTAGTCTTATTGTTACCTGCAAATCAAGAACCCCCGCGTACGTCTTATATATCTTCCGATATATAAGAGGTCCGTAACAGTATGATCTTGGTGGAAAAGGTAGTTGGGTATACACCACTAGCCTTGGTGAGCATTGACTCGCTTTCTTAGCCACTCAGATCAGTCTGATCTGCTACTGACCCCTTTCTAGATTGTTTCGAAACCAGGACGTATAAGACTATCGTCACTCATTCACAACTCGCTTTTTCTCCCTGCCATTTCTTCATGTCCGCTGTTTTTCCTGGCCTTGATTTTACAATTGACATTCAACCCGTGATGAAAATTTGGGATTTTCTCCGACTTAATTAAGCGGTTGTCACTGCAATCTAGGTTATAGGCTTTCTTTGACTCGAGGTTTGTGAGTTGGAGCTTTGCAGGCAGGCGTAACGTTCATCAGCGTTTTACGAACATGGATTGTTGATTACAGCTCAATACCTATTACTACTATTATCGCGTACGCAATGTGAACCTCTAATCTTCAAACATTCGTGAGAAAAGCCACATCATAAGAAGTACCGTGAGTCAGGCTTAGGCCCCTGAAAAACTAACTTACCTAGTAGGTCGGCTTATATGAAGGGCTGCGTCAAAGCACCCTTCACTCGTCAGACTGCCCATTGGGTAAGCAGTAGACACATGTTGTCGCACGAAGGCCTTGGACCTAGGGATTACAGGCCCAACCCAATGCCAAGGGCCCTCAGCACACAGGCCATATATAGGCTTTAGGTTTACTAAAAACATAAAGGCTAAAAAATTAATAAAAAGAAATATTAACTATAACTACGCATAAATAATATAAAGCCTTTTCTTTTTTTTTCTTTTTAATATTGAAAATAAAGTAATTATAAATGAAATGAATGACACGACTCGAAATATTCTGCATTAAAATCCAGGAATTGCAACCCAAAACGTGTACGTGTCAATTTATAAAACCCTTCAGAAGAGCTTCCGTAGTTTTCTCGTTCGCAGTGTTGAAATCTTCCTTGAGAAGACTCCCCATAGATTCATATCCAAAAGAGTTGAGAGCTTTCTTCAATGAGTTATGAAATCGTTATTAAACGAATGTTGGCTTGTTTTAACATCAAAGAAATGCGTTTGAACGAAATCACAGAAACTAAAACATTCTCTCATTCTCAACTTCCCCTCTCTAGATGTTTGCCCGCGAACTGCCAAAGCCCGCTTTACCCATACCCACGCATTCGTTGGACTTTGCGAGCATCCTCTCAAAGATTTCCTGACCCTTGGAGTGCCGCTCGAAGTCATCTGTCTTGGCGAAGCGTCCTCGGTATCGTTTAGCGAAGTCAGTCTCGCCCGCATCATGGAACCTTTGCGCCATCTCAGGATCAATACATAAATCCTGAAACTGGTCATTTACGAGTTAAAGACCTGCACCTTAAGGGTCCAACCCTGTTACTGCTTCAGGTGGACGAAAGTGAAGTCTGCTAGGGTAGGCAATCACTTGAGCCATGAGTCAGTCACGTGACCTGTGTGTCTGCGCCCAAACCATCTGCGCTACCGTTTAGTTGCATATTGACTCTACATTTACCCACTCCGATTAGCAAATACCTCTTTAAGGAAATATGCCTGCCTAGGTAGGTAACTAGGTAGATACCTAGATAGGTAATACCCCTCTTGAGTTGCGCTTAGGCTTCAGTCCGGTCGTCATATTTCTAGCTCCGCTTGGTGTCCAGCAACCCTGGCCTAGTTAAGGAGCCCCAGATGCCATCAATTCACCGCCAGCAGGACAGAGGACAAACATGCGGCGCATTAGGGGAGGACGGCTCCGAATGCCGGGAGAAGCTTCTTCAAACCAAGTATACTCTGTGCAAGCACCATCATCAGGAGCACAAGCAACTATACGAATCTTACAAACTTCAAGAGAGATATTACAACAGTATCAGTACAAACGAGAGGGGTGCCGACATCAAGGAGCGCCTTGAGACCAAGCTAGCTGCCGGAAAACAAATTCTGCACTTAAGGGATCAGGTTAACCGCCGATTTTTCAATCTCTCTGCGCAAAACCGGGCCATATCCAGTGGATTTTGAGACTCCAATCCAAACTCCGCCATCTGGAACAGCAACTTGAAGCCCTACGCGTTGCAGATGCCACAAGCTCGACGGCGCGAGATCATCAGCACGCCGGGACAAGGGACCTCGGCTCACCTCTTGACCCGACGATGCTAGTATCTACTCGAAGCCACCTTCGACTAGATACCCCTGTAACTGTAGTGCGACAAACGGAAGACGAGATATTGGCGCGCACCATCGACCAACTTTACTCCATTTCACCTTCTCTAGACGACTCATCCTCTACTGTCTATGACGAGAAAAACGCACGAAATGAGAAAGCCAGATGTGCGAGACTTTGTCATCCGCTTTCTCTTTCGCGGGTACCTCCTGTGCCAAGCCAACGCCGATATGCTCACCAGGGCTCGTCAAGCAGAAAACATCAACTTCTTCCTCCGCGGATCCTCAGTGCAGTTTCTTGAAGACTGCCTCAAGTTCTTTAAGGCCTTCTACGAGGGGCGGGATTGCAAACTGTATCTCCTGCGCAATGCTGTTTCCGATTATCTTCTGGAGCCACAGTCATCATTCATGACGATATTCGGCGCTAGAATCTCTACGGACAATAGCACAGGGAGGATGACCGCTCGTGGCTGGGACATCTTATGGGAACACTTTCATGACATTGCAGGGTGGCAGAAACTCCATTTTCTCGCCTATCAGTTCGAAGATGTGGTCAGGGTCAAGACACTAATTGAGTGTGGAAGATACGGATCAGGTGAGGATAACGCTGATGGCCTTCCCAGCTGGCGGGTGCCCGATCAAGACGTCGCCCAAGAAAATGCACTTGCCATCCTCCATGGCTTTATCGCGGTCAAAAAGGACAGCTTTGACCCCGGTAAATCCTCCAGAAAAACCAGACACGACAGTGTGGAGGAAACCGAGACGCGTTCTTATCTCGTAGGAAGGATGAGTAAGCAGAATCCCTGGGCTCACCGATTAGCCCGGGAGTTGAGTGAAAGAATCGTTAATCTTCAAACCCTCGTATATGACCGAGGGGAAGTGGCTGAAACTACTCCATTCATCTCACTGTCCAGTAAAGACGAGAACCCATGGATAAAACGGACTCGCTCCGCCTTAACAAAAGAAGCGCTCAGCTCCCAGGAGTGGACAATCGAGTCGTCTTTGGAGAGCCTACTTAACGATTTAGAGCTAATGCATGATTTAACGAATAGGACCATGGCCACAGATTATTATGAATTCATCCTAATTGGAAGAACCCCAAATAGGGCGTTCGACCTGCTCGATGTGGTTGTTGATGCTCTATCCAAGCTAAGAGGAGATATGTCATACGCAGAGATCCTAGGTGAAGCCATCAAGAAATACATACCATTCGCAGAACAAGTCAAATATTTGGAGGGAGCATCGGGTAAGCCGACATTTGACTATGTCATACCACCAGCGGCGTTCCATTGGTACAGAGGCAACCGTGTCCGATCCTGGGACGTTTCCGGCTCACTCAACGGTATTCTTCGAGCTGCCCAACGGAACCCGTCGCGCAAAGCCCCTCCAGCGAATCGCGGCTTATATCTAGGATATCAGCAGACCTAGAATCACGCGGGGTAATCACAAGAATCTTAGACTATGAGCCGCCGTGCACCGAGCCGATAATCATACAAGGAGTTGACAGGCATGATGACCTCTATTTCTACTATGATTTAGGGCCTCTAGATGAGCAAGCGATTCGCGGGTCCGCCCTTGATGTCAAACCCTCTAAGAACAACCTCCTCAAATTCTGCGACGACTACAAGCTCAAGCATCCTAGCGCCGTCTTCGCCAAAGGGAGTATCCATGTCCATTATTGCGCATGGCCGATTCCGATGCCCCGGGGACCCAAGTATGCTCGTCTCAACTTTAGCACGCCCGAGGGCCGGCTGTATAGGTGGAAAGCGCTACCTTTCGACATGCCTTTGGCCCTTCACATATGGCAATTTTGGGTAGACCGTATAATCAATTCCAATTTGCCGTTTGTAAGGCTTGTGCAGACGACGCTGGTGATATGTGCAGAGGACTTGGATAGTGCGGAGGCTAATTTGAAGACGTTGACTGACTTGGGTGAGAATCATGGGTGGTCTTTCTCTATCCCGTCATCGTCGACGTGGATAACGAATGCTAGGAACCTGGGCCTTGGGTTTTTACAGAGGGGAGTACAGCCTGCTCTATAGATAATAATCATAGGACACTATAATGCGAAATTAAGTCTCTTTTATTTTATAATATATTTAGCCTATATTAATCAAATTAAATGTTATCGCTTATATCTGACAAATATCGCGAAAGTCACAGGGTCTCAAGGATGGCACATGTTCACTCCAGCTATAGAGGTAGGATAATCATACTAATAGCCAGAAAGATGGTGGTTTACTATAAGCTTATGATATTGTCAGCGGCTTAAAGACTAAGAACCCTCGGTGGACATTTAATGTATGAGGATATAATATGAATACATGATATGTTCTAAGTGCGGCTGCGATATAATTAATACTGTCTCAAGCGCCGAGAGCAATGTCCCCAAGATTTAAGGTTTATGTAGGCGGCACACGTTCGCACGGATACCCGTGCCGTGCTCTACTGCACGACCCAATCCACACATATGGCCGAGGTCAACTTCAGCATTTTCGTGAGTTTGTTGAAAAGCATTGAGCCTCATAAGACCACGAACTTTTCCGGGGCTCTACAAACCCACCAATACTGTTCCATTCTCATTGGCATTCTGATAGGGATGGTTATGGCTTGGCAGGGGTATGAAATGCAGTTGAATCGGAGGCCGACGGACCGATGGAAACTCAATTCATGAGTGAAAGTGTTCTAGCGAGACCCCGCGCCGGACGGATACACGAAACTTTGACCCCTTGACCCTGGTTGGCGAGCGCTCCCACCTAAGCATCACCATCTATACAGGAATTGAAAATACTGTGAAGGCGCAAGTTCTTTCTGGGACGGTTAGTCGCGTATTTAGCTTGGGGTCTGGTATGAGATCCCTATTTTGTAAATTATTTAGGAGGGTAGCTGAATCCGAAGGACATGTTAAATCAGCTTCTAAAATTTCAATAGTTGAGAGCATCAGCATGCACCATGATTCCTGTTTCACACATCTTGCATTATGCACGAATCCTGATATTAGAGACTTACGCTCCATATTTGCATCATCTGTTAAAGAAATTGAGCGCTTGGCGATGCTAAATAAAGAACGGGGATGCCCGATCACAAGTCACTTGGGTTCTTCCTACAACCCTCATGCGCGGGCGGACGGATATCATGATTTTCCACAGAGAAAGGTCGCCTCTGACGCCGTCTGCAACATCGGTTGCCCTCAGAGTATCCATTGGGCTTCTTGTGCTCGATTCAATTATTGAGATCGCTCTGGCTAGCAGTTCCACCGCATGGATTAATAACACAGCCCGGCACAAGATCTTTCGCTTCATTGCTTATGGATCCAGACATCATCTTTCTGGGTTACCCCGCGAGTTCATATCCAACCAGATCGACACAAGCACTGGCGCGGCCACTACAGCGTTCTTTATTGGAATCCTAGGGTTCTTGTGTCTTTGGCTGCGCAATTTGACCCAGTATCGGACGGGAGGATTTGCGAAGTTCAGCAGATACTTCTACTACTTCTGGGTATCTCTCAACATTCCAGCGCTGCTTCTCACGGGTGCGGCTGTAGCTTACGTTTTGGCCATCACGAAAGAGAAAAAGGGCCAAACAATAGACACGGCCTTGGCAGTTGATCTCAATGGTAGTACCTATTTCCAAGGTACCTGGACCCCACAGAGTTGGTTCTCTGCTGTTCTGGGACTGCACCTGACGCGTGACCGCGAGGATATCGCGAGACACCTTAGTATCATGAAGGGGTGGCAATACAACCTCGTTACTAGTGAGTAGTTCGGAATTTTGTTATTCTTATCCTGCTGCTAGCAGGTGACAGTCATGCTGTGTTTTTGTTATATCTACTGCTCAAGAACCTTTGAGCCTCTCATTCTCCAATTTAGAGAGCGTTTGACTAATGCTTCATGATTCAAAAGTGTTTTCGTTGCAGCTACCCCAAGCTGTATTGGCGTTCATGGACTACAATCGCTGGATTCACAAGCCGAAGCTACCCGAGGAATGCAGCAGATTTTGACTGCCCACCCGCGACGATAATTTTTTTGAGTCTGAGAAGTGAAGATTCAATGCTGATTCTGCTCACGGAGTTGATTGAGTGTTTTTTACTGTTGTTTATGCGTACAGTGATGGAAAGATTTGCGGTTGGGCTGATTGCTTGGAGTCTGGCACACCTAAAGTTGGGGAAATGAAATTGAAAGTGCTAGCATACTTGTGCGCATACATTGTCATTCACCGTCATTTGTTTCATAGTATGGTAGCTGGCTTCGTGCTTTCTGAGTTTCTAGTTGTATTTCTGTAATTAAACAGAAAATTGAGCTGCTTCGATGAGCGCTCATAGTAGGCATACCTTTACAAGACCAGTAATGGAGTAGTGAATAACTCTGCATGCCAATTCATGTCCATATGAGCTGACATCTACGACGTCCTCCTAGCTACAAATTCGATGACGCCAACATTAGGCTCCATCCATGCTCCGTCCTTTGCGTCCCAGCCCATCTCCGGAAAGCTGCGGAGCCAGGCCTGTGTCTCCCACTGAGAACCTGTAGCGGCACCTACAGCCTCAAACATTCTGGCAAAGCTATCTGGATTGTGTCGCCATACTGTAGCTGAGAGCGACTTGAGTTGAAAATCTTGCGCTATAGGGTTCCCGATCTGGTTGCCCACTATCCACAAACCTGGCTTGGTAAAAGCTACCATGGTCTGAGCTGCTTTAACTTGGGTTTCCCAGTCCCATTGATGCAACACCTGCGAGACGACAATAATGTCTACCTTGCCCTTCAATTCCATAAGATCCGATGATGTGGTAGATAGTATGTCAGCCTGAATGAAGTGGCCCTCGAAGCGCCCACGGTCGCAAAAGAATTCATAGCCAACATCGAAATGATTGACGATATCGACACCATATAGCCTATCTGAGGGCGCGCCGTCATAGACCAAACGGCGGAGGTCATGGCCGAGAAACGTCCCTACATCCATCAAAATTGCACCTTCTTGTACGCGTTTCAAAATATCATCGTAGACAGGCAGCCGACATAGCTGAGGCGTAAGCCATGAGCCAAGGCCTATGCAGGGATAGGCGCGAATATCCCAAGCTTTGTCGCGCTGTGAGATGGTAAAGTCAATTTCAAAGCCCCCTTTTCAATCGCACCTAAATAACTAGAGTACTAAAAATTAAATGCACATGCTCTAGTTACTTCTCTCTCGGTACATGGCTATACTTCTCCAGCAGCTCTTGGGTCTACTCTAAATCAAGTCAGTCAAACGGGGCTCGACCACTACGGCGTTAGGATACTCATATTTCCGGCACCAAGCGATGGTCAATGTTGGCATGATAGTATGGAACTTTAGTCCTGTCTTGCGATTTCGCATATTCGGGTTCTGAATAGTCTCTAGCTACCTCCGGTGAGGTGGGCACTTGCCAGTCTCCAGGGAAGGCGTTAGGCTGTATATATACAGTATATAACCAGCAGTCTGAACGGCTAGGCTACCTCCACAACATACAACATCTTTTTCTCCCATCCTTTTTCTCGGTGATCCCATTGTGGACGATGCCAACACTAGAACAAAGGAGGAGAAGGTGGAGTACCCTCACCTTGAGTTATGACGCCGAACATTTTTGAGCATTTTAGATGCAATGCACTCGATCCTGCAGGGACAGACTAGCATAAGGGTGGAGTTGTACTGGAGATTTAATGTTTCCCCTCCTTTATTTTCCGTAATGTAATTGGCTCAATGGCCCCTGTATTTACTTGGTAGCAGCTTGCATTTTATAGCTGAATTAAGCCTTTAGTGGAAAGGCGGCTGTTTTCTAGCTGGTATCCTAGTGTTCGCTGATGAACTTTCTAGCAACCAAGCCCAATGATAGAAAGCCCCTAAATCCATCGGTATCAGGTATCTATACTTTGAAGGTAACGGATCTTCAAAAGCACGCTCCTTGACGATCCCGATCAAGCCATTTCCTGGGAAGAAGGAAAGTAAGCACCTCTGGGCATGGAATCTAGAGCGTCGCGGTTAATTTCTTTCAGGTCCGGGTATCCTGCAACATTCATCAATATGTCAAAGTCCGCTAACAGGCCTTTAACAACGTGGCGGACCCCCTCTTCGCCGCCAGACCCTAGAGCGTAAACCCACAAGCGGCCGATGAAGACAAACTTGGCACCGAGGGCGAGCGCCTTAAATACGTCTGCTCCGCCGCGAATGCCGGAGTCGAACATGACCTAAGCGAATATCAGTACCTTGTCAATTCCGGGCGCTGGCATGTGAATGGTAGCTTCTGAAGGCGGGCTCACATATGTCTTGTCTCCGACAGCATCAACAATCTTCTCCAGCGCATCCAGACTCGCAATCGCGCCATCGACCTGCCGCCCGGCATGGTTTGAGACGACGATGCCATCAACGCCCATCTGCACCGCCTTCCGCGCATCCGCCACGCTCTGCAGCCCCTTGAGCACAAACGGTTTCCCGCCACTGATGCGACGCCAGTTCTCCATCAACCACGGCAGCCTGTCCCACGAGAACGAGTGGCCGTGCCATATGTTCCCATCGATCCACTGCGCGCCCACTTTCTCCGGCTCCTGCTGCGCATCGAGATTTAGCCCCTTGAGCTGCTCGTTGAACGCTTTGTCTTGCAGCCCGAGATCGCCCGCGCCGTGTTCGTGGTAAAATGCGTAGTTGCCCATCGCCACGTCGTCGTGCCGCCAGCCGAGTTGCCACGTATCCGTCGTGAGGATTAGCGCTGTGTATCCGCTTTGCGCCGCGCGCTCGAGCATGCTGAGTGTCACGTTGTCATCGGGACTCCAGTACAACTGGTAGAAGCGGACTCCCTTCTTCTCACTCTGCGCATGGTCAGTTGAACCTGAGCCGGCGAGCGCATCGTTTGCTGCAGCCACTGCCTCGATGCTGTAGCTGCCCGCTGAACTCAAACAGTACGGTAGATTGAGCTCGCCGGCGACACGGGCGGGCGACAATTCGCCCGTCGCGTGGTAGATCTTGTTGATCCCGATTGGCGCGAACCCGATCGGCGCCGACACGCGGTGGCCGAAGATGGTTGTTGCCGTGTCCCGCGATTGTGTATCGACCAGCATCCTTGGCACGATCTGATGCCGGTAGAAGGCCTGTCGGTTCGCGTAGTGCGTCCACGACAGGCCTGCATTACACGATGCATAGTTCCTGCAGCTTGGCGTGAGTGACTGGAGAAATTCTGTACGGACTTCGCATCAAAATGAATTGGAGATGTTTTCGCTTACCAACCTCCCTCCGATAGGCGTTGTTTGGCCAGTGCTCGCAGCTTTTCAGGGTCTGCATAGATGTTCAGTCAGAATACATGCCATCCAATTGAAGAAACTACTTTACTCGTGTTGAAAGGAGGGTGTTTGCCCTCATTGGGCGCCCAGAAGAGCTCCCGTTGGTATAACGCCCATTGCGGCGTGGTGCGCTGGCTGACGTTTGGGTTATTCGGGTCACTCATTTTTAACGAATGTGAACTATAAGCTCGTCGCATTTCGCGAATGCTAGCATAAATCCTCTGTATGGAAGTCGTATTTCTATAAAATTTATTGAGATCTGTCAAATGCAGCTCAGACCCGGTGTAAGTATGACCAAATGCATGACATCAGTATAATGCCCGGTGTCCACCAGGACCAGCCAGTCACATCAGGCCTACCTCGGATACATCACTATTTGGCCGTGTCTTCCGTAACAGTAGCCGGCGCACATCATCGTCAGATCGCGAGTTGGGCTACTTGATCCCGCCGGCGCTGTAAAGTAGCTTAGCGAAACGTATCAATTTTCTGACGGATAGATTCTTCCCCCGCGGCAGGTACCAGAGTGTCTATGTCTTCCGCCTCTACATATTGCACCTTCGCAAAGCCGGCCAGGCTGGTGAAAGCTGGGAGTGTTCCAATCTAGCGTTGATATTGCACCCAGCTCAGGCATCACAACCAATGCGAATCATCTCGAGCTGTATGAGGACCTTATCTCAGACTTGATGCTTTCTCTACTTCCTCATGCCCATCATCTCTAGACTCTTGAGGTAGTCACTTGTTCCATGATCTGGGTCTGCATCCTTAGCCTGGCAAGTACTGAACTGCTTCCCCATTCCATGTGCGCCGTCAATTCGCATGAATGTCTGCCCCTTAACCTGCAGCATGGTTTTGGCGGCATCTTCGTACCAGCCGTTGATGAAGTCCCCATGGAGGCAATAGCCGTCCCCTACCTGTTAGTCATTCTTGTTAGGACCGCCCAGACGTAATGGCATGAGAGACATTGAATTGACAAGCAAGCAAATACGCACCTCTCCGCAAGCCAACTTGAAAGGCGGAACCCCCTTCCAGCCCTGCGGAATAGCCTTCCGCGTATCGTACCGGATTGAGAAGCGCAGCGAAGGCATGCGCTTCATGCCGGAGGGACACGTCCCGCCGTGCGCGGCGGCGTAGGTGTACTCCGTGATCTTGTCGGGGTTTACGCAATCAGGGAAGCGAAGAATGGCCTGCATGTGAGCGCTACACGTCGATCGCGGGAACGCGGCGCGCGGCCGGGTGTTGCGATCTTCGGGGCCGTTACCATCGCACCACCATGTAATCGCTGTGATTTTCTCGTCTGTGAAGCTTTATGTGAGTTCATGTCTGAAGAGAGCAGCTAGCTTAAGTTCTGAGTGCGTATTGATGAGGAAGAGGATATAATTACTGACCAATATCCGCTTGGCTCTTAGCGCTTGCGTTCCCGGCGACAGCATAGAAGTTCGGCAGGAACGGAATCTCTGCATGGTCGATCTGCTCGTAGTACGTCTTGAATGTCGCGGGATATATTTCGGTGTACGTATTCCCGTTCACGTAATAAAGCGTAGGTGCCCCTATCCGAAACCGCCCGTCAGTCTATATTACGTGACGATATACAGTGGGCTGATGACATACAGTAGATCGAGAGGTCGTTCGGGTTCTCTCCCGATGGGCAACCCTTTTGCAATTCCGCTGTGGTAGGCAGGTCCTTCGTAATAGCGTCCGACCCGTAGAAGGAGTGCATATGGGAGACATATTGGCCAGGTGTCACAATTGGGTCAATATTCTTGCGCATGAATGGCTTATGCTCAATATCTGTGAGGGCAAGGGCTGTGCCCCCGAGGAATAAAGCAATACTCTTCATCTTGCTCTATAGAGAAGGAACACCCCGGACAAGAGCGAGATGCCATTGTAGACCTCTTATGGCCGAGCAAGAAGACGCTGCCTGTTCATATACCGATACTTCGAAGACGGGCACGGGATCAGGCGAATATCGGCATGCAACTGCCGTAGAATGGTGAAGCTATAGCAGATTGAGTTTATGGTACTTTAATATACTCTGTCAGTTGAACACTGGTTCAAGTGTTGTCCCATCAGGCAAATCTGGGGTAACAACTTGGACTGTGATTGGTTCAGCGTGAATATGATCTACTGCCGGATATGAGGACCCATGTCTAATGGAAAGGGGATATCGACCCAGCCCGTCTTGTCCTATAGGGGTGGTTAACATTTCAACGGTACTGTCCATATGCCATGCACTTTGGCGAGTCTGTAGCCCTCGTAACCTCTACCGTACCGTCATAGTGACTGCTGATTCGAGCGCGTATGCCTGCATCCACACTACTCCAGCAATATAAAACAATACACTCTACCAGCCCTACCCTATTTCCATATCTATTTCCAGTCAACACTGAGCCATATCCTTTCGCCGCGCCGTTGTCTTGGAGTCCAACAGTTCTTAGACGATATGCTCGCCCTGGACCTTCCAAGGCCCAACCTCTTGTTCTACATCAGCTTTGCAGCCTCATAGACATGAGAACCGGTCTGCTATCTTAACATGCGCCGAACCCAATTGTGTCGCGCAGTTAAGGCTTCTTGCGTAAGTCGTGGAGTTCCCCACATATCAAACCCATGGAATCCGCCAGCCCAGACGTGCAAATCTGCGCTGCCTCCGGCAGCCCATATCCCGTTTGCGTAGGCGACGACTTCGTCACGAAACACCTCTGCGCTTCCAACATCGAGATAGGTGCGCGGTAGGTTCACTAGGCCCATCTTCGAGTCTACAGCCCGAGCAGGCGCTGCGTAGACGGAAACATCGGGCCCGCCCAATCTGTCCCCCAAGTATGCCCTCCATCCTGTCTGGTTCGACTTGGCATTCCAAACACCGATGTCTTCATATTGTCGCGAGGATAGAGTCGCGTTCCGGTCATCAAGCATGGGCGAAGCAAGTAGCTGCCAAGCAATGTCCGGTCCACCTCTGTCGCGTGCTAGCAAGGTCACCCCGGCGGCTATCCCAGCCCCAGCGCTGTGTCCCACAATCATGATCCTCTTCGGGTCGATTCCGAGCGTTTCCCACTCGGTCGCGAGCCAGAGTAATCCCGCGTAGCAGTCTTCCACCGGAGCGGGATCTGGATTCTTTGGAGCCAGACGGTACTCAACTGTGGCAAAGACGGCGTCAAACTCCTCCACGTACGGGAGCATAAAGTCAGCACCCAACAGGCGGTGGCCCATGACCATGCCGCCGCCGTGGATGTAATAGAATGCCGGGGAGTTGGCCTTGGAATGACGGTCCTTGCGAGAGAAGACGGTAATTCCAATCTCAGCTCCCTGGTATCCGGGTATCGTGTAGTCTACGGCTTCAATAGCTCGACTCCCTATGAATTCGGTTAATGTTTGCGTCGGCTTGGTGGCCAAGGGGGCGAGAACTGGAAGAATTTCTGGCGTCAGCGTCGCTGTGAGCTGCTGGTGTGCTCCAGCCAGCATCAACCCCAATTCGGGGTCGAAGGGGCAGGGAATCGACATAGTAGACTAACGATTTCGAACTCAGCTGGCACTGTTGGCGTCACACAAGCTGTAAGAGACTTTATGGCTAGGAGCCATGTGGTATTTGCACTTCCTCCGCGACTCATCATCTACTCCCGAGATATCTACGCTGACGCTGGACTCTCCAGTCTGAATTATCATCTGCGGGGTATTTGCGGGGTACCTTTCCAGGGTCTAGACAGACTCGAGGCTAAGTGCCAGTCATTATGTTGATGCATCAGATGTCTCTCCTGTCTCGCCTTGATTTGGCCTTTGGATTTCTGAGATTATTGATATCTAATGTGTCGAACCGGCGTTGTGACTGGATAGCCACATGAATAGTTGCGCGTCGGCTAGGAAACATAACGCTGAACTCTGTATTAGTAGAGAGCATGGAGATGTCAATGCACTAGTAGGTTGATCGAAGCGTAGAGAGACATGATTGGAACACTCGTGGGGCCATTCTTATTTTCTTTTATTAATTACGAACTAGGTTACATCTCGTACTTTCTGGGGGTGTCATTATCCCTCGGATACCTCATTTGACCGTTATGAAGCGATAATTCCGGGCTCCTTACGCAGCAGCATAGGGTAGTTCTGACTAGGTGCCCTGGACACCTAGAGCTTAGATAGAGACTTGGAGACTTAGTTTGAAATAAAACGGTGCTGTATAGCTTCAAGGCCTTTCGGCCATTCTATAGTATTTCGGACGCAAGCTAAGCCGGTTCGATATCTGCATTGAAAATATGCAACTCTATCGACTTTCGGAATTCATGAATGCCGTAAATGGCGTTAAGTAAGCGAGTACTGATGGGCTCGTCACGAATACGCTGACTCTAGGATTTATTGGAGTCTAGATTGTTCAGTGGTTCTGATTTATCGCGATACTAAAGAAAAATTTAATATTAGAACTCGCGTTATGTTTGAGTCGAAAAGCAGATAAGTTAGGTGCGGAATTGCCTCTTGCGAAGGTTAGTCGGGAGGCTGGGTCAGAGGCCAAGACAGCATCGCGTTACGGAGATATCCCTGCAGTATCATTGCTGCCTTGGACAAGGATATCTCGAGTTATATATGCCGGTGCCCCGGGGTTTTCGGGTCTCGTCTCCTTAACTGCTTAACTCCCCGACGGAATCCCAAGGACGATAGCAGTGAAGCAAAAGCCATTGCATTTGACTACCTAGGTAATTATTTGAATGGTGACTTTGAACGTTTCATTTCTACGCGCCTGATATTGCCTATCTGTCCTGATAACAATTCATGCCCTTTGCTCTGAATATAAACAAAACACTTTGCACTTGAACACAGGCAGCTAATAATTATCTGCGTGCGTTTTATCGGCCGCTTGGAGTTCAAAGCGGCTATAAGGGGCGGAAACCTAGGCATTCCCGAGTAATTATAGGACCTGCTTTTCTTAGTGGTTGCCAGTAACCTTGCAGCGCAGCGAGATCTGCGCTACTGAATCCCACGACCGTGAGTCCCTTGCATTAGAGGGCTCAACCTCTATCTAGACTAGATCTCACTGCTCAGGTAGAACTAACCTTTCTTGTACCTAGACCTCAAGATTTGCCCTACCATACAATAGTGATCGTTAAAGTTTCAGAATAGGCATCACGTACAACTCTGTCTGATTATACAGCATGGCTGGAACCCCACGGTCTTGCACTTCTTGTCGACAAGCCAAAGTAGCCTGCGATGCCCGCAAGAAGCCAAGTAATACGCCATGCACAAGGTGTACAAGGAATCAACTCGAATGCCGATTTGACAAGAACTTCAAGAGGATACTCACGCGAAAGTGAGTCTACCATTGAATATCAACTAGTGCCTCAAGAACGCATAGCTCACATTATATCATGAGGCTAGGCTCACCGCAAGCCTCACGAACGAGCTTCACCAGCTGCGTACGTCGCAAATCGGCTCTGAGGTCAGGCGGGACGAGCCGTCACCGCTAGGGATTCAATTGCGGGAATCGGCAACGCTCTCATCGGACCGTTTCCCGTTTCTGTTTACCAATGTAACGGAACCTCTTCCGGACTTTTCTATTGAGAACATCACCATTCCCCCAAGTACAATAATCGAGCTGATTCAACAGTAATCTCACTCTTTTCCTCACTTTAAACTCACGACTACTAATTTTGATGAAGCTTCGGTTACCAATACCATCCTCATGCTCATTTCATTCAACCTATCGAGTCGTTGGCGGACTTCTATAGAGCATCCCCATTGCTATTCTGGACTATTGTCTTGCTTGCTTCCCATTACCACATTGAGCACAGCGGCTTGTATGAGAAATTACTTCTACCGCACGAGAAGCTCTTAAGGCCATTCTCGAACACCGCTATTCAGTCAATCCATGAAATCCATGCACTCCTTCTTTTGTGCCTCTGGCCCATACCGAGACGGGTAGAAGCGTCGAACCCCACGTGGAACTATATTGGCCTAGCCGTCAACGCTTGCATGCGATTGGACTTAAACAAAGCCGCACCTGGAGATCCCATTGAGTCACGATCAAATACGCCCGAACATGACCAACGGCCTGAGAAGATCAGTATCCAAACGCGGAGGCTAACGTGGCTGGCATGTCTGGCTATAAGTACACAGTATGACCCCGACCATGTTATCAACATTATTAACTCAGTGCTGAAATAGTCTAGGGAGGCCACATTCTTGGGTTTTCTACCGCCTTTGTCGTCGCGTCCCTACCTGAAGCAAAGTCGCAAGGCCGTAGACGAGATGAAAGATCACCTATTGCCTAGTTCCAGGCCGAAGTTCGCCATCTACGAGATCATCTGCAACTACAGTCTCGTTTTGGAAGAGGTTGACGGTTCTTCTGCGCAGCTCTCCCTTGTCGAGACTTTCGATCGCGCTCTTGATATGATTAGACAGACGTATTCAGCTGAGTGGACTACTGACGTCGACGTATTGCTACAATATGCGAAACTCAATTTGAATGCAACAGCCCTCATGCGGATTCTAGTAGAAAATGAAGAAGCATCTTCTACCCAGTTTGCCGAGATACAGACTCTCATCATCCAGGGATCGGAAGCTTCCTGGCGGCTTATCAATGACATGAAAACGATGATTAACGAGTCCCTCGCACCCGACAGGCAGCCCGCGATACAAGCCGCTCGTATAACCACGCCTATGTGTTATCCGAGATACTACTCCGAAGTAATGTTCTTCGCGGCCGTTTTCATTTTTCGTACATCTTACATGCGGCCAGCATCCAGTCATCATATTTCGACTGCAGGATTGATTGAGGTGTGCAATATGTGTCGACTTTTCCCACACCATAAGGACATGACCAACGGGGCAGATTTTATCCAGCATCTCCTCTGCTATGAAAGCTCAGACGAGTTCCCATACATATCCTCGCCAATGGGTGGACTGGCCACTACTAATCGACTCGGTGCTTCTATCGTCTGGGACACTGCGACGCATTTTACACAGATCCTCGATAGAAAAGTTGCTAAACAGGTGGATGGTGAGCACCAAGAACCACGAGCAGTGCCTAACGCCGTGGCGGGACCTTCTACCGCTGTACAGGGCGCTATCACCGACGGAAGATTGGGAGATACAAGTGGACTACAACTCCAGGATGCTATTAATATAGACTGGGCAGACATAAATTTGCCCATGCCTATCTTCGATATCTTCGGCCTGGAAGCCGGAGAACATATTACGTGGTGACAGTGACGAGCAGGGTTACATCTCGTTTTGTCGTTGTGAGGTCTGGTGGGGATTGGCTCAACTCGGTCTCTGAGAAGGATTGGATATCTCTGATTCGCCATCATATCCTATATATATAACTTCAATTGCAGCATTATTGGGTCATTCGCCTGGGCTAAGGTAGTGAGATATAAATGAGGGGTCATATTAGATTATCAGCTAATGCTAGTAAGCAGCACTGGCCGTAATGAATCTCAATGGCGACATTAGAGACTTTATGATACAACAGGATATACGGAAGCTATCAAGACTACGTGATCGTAGATGCAGCTCCATGAGAACTAAGATTAAGAGTGAACGCGATACTTCCAACAATTGATTTGGATTACTAACCCCGCCCGCCTAGTGCGATAGCCGATCTACCGCTCGATACCTACCGATCCTTGATTAAAAGCTGCTTCTCTTTCACTAGGTTCTCTGCTATGTCAAGTGGAATCTTGAGGGTGTTGGCGACGATGTCGGCAGGGGTGAGTGCGAGCCACTGCGTAAGTGAGATGTCTTCGACGCGATCGCTTTTGTAAATCTCGATCCAAACGAGATCTTCCGTCTTGGAGGTATTCTCTATGTAATGACCTGTTTACACCGAGACTTCTAGTCAGCGATCGAAATCATTCGGAGTATGTACTATCACACGAGGGTGAGGTCCCAGAGCAAAGGAGTGCAATGGGTTGAGAGGGGTAGGTCGTCATATGAACGTCTGTTGGTAGATATAATGTAGTTCTGACATACCGCTGTTCGTGGGGAATACGCCCGTGTCGCCGGCCCGAAAGTCGAATGTTCGCGCAGCTGAGTTTCCGATAAAGACGGTCGCGCGTGCTTGGCCCTTATGGAAGTACAGCCACTCCTCAGCCTGTTGCGCACGGAAACGAGTCCTATCGTCAGTAATGATGATCCCACGCGCGAAAATTCGTGAAAAAGGGGTACTACTACATACATTAGGGTGCCAATGCAACTCTCGAAGTGCACCAGGTGACAGTGTGACGACCGATGCTGCAATTGTTGTCGCCGCAGGAAAGGTCGTGCTGTCGACAATCCGCAAGGTGCCACCTCCGCCAGGCACGTCCGCGAGTGGATGATCCTTCGCATAATACACAAAGGATGCATTCCCCTTAAGCGGGCCGTTGCCACCGGTCACATCGTGAGGGTCGAGTGTCGCATTGAGGATATACGGATTAGGCGAGGGTACGTTGCCGAACACCGACTCAGGAAGGCCGAAATTCTTGGCTAGGACCGACTTGGGTGTGTGCGTAACCCAGTCGTCAACATTAAAGGTGGTCCTAGTTTCAGGGGCAAAGCGCGTCAGAATTGGGTTCTTGACTCTTGCGGAGAACGATGGCATTTAGAAACTTACCCGACAGCATCAAAGTTCCCATCATCGAATATGAGCAAGAACTCATTCTCATCTTCGAGACCCTGCACCGTATGCGCAACACCCTTAGGGAAATACCAGATGTCGCCCTCCTCGATCGTAGCTAGTTCGAACTGCCCGTCTTGATTAACGGCCGTCACTACAAGCGAGCCTGAGTACAAATAGCCCCATTCAGCCTATCGGAATTAGGGACACGGTTAGCGTAAGAATTAGAGTGCATGAGCCAACGACGGGGTGATTATATTAACGTACGACACGATGCCAGTGGAGCTCGCGAATTGAGCCCTTGGTTAAATGCTGCTGCGCTCCCGCGATGTCGTGGCTACTTGGCAAGTCGGTGATCACGGACTCGCGTACCCAGCCCCCGTTGAGGATTCTCGTCTTTGAGTCAGAGAAGCTCCATTTGAGGTTAGGAACCACGCCATTGTCCGTGCTCTGCTGACCCAGGTTGTCGGGGTTTTGCAGGTCAATCTGATGATTCGTTCCGCCTACCGGTGCGAATTGTCAGTCCTAAGCTCATAGCATCAGAACCAAGATGAAGAGAGACATACCAAGTATAGGAGCTCCTTTGCCATTGCCGTCTATAGGCTGGCCGTCTCCAAACCCACCGCCACTCTGGCGACGTTCGATGGCTGTGGCGCTTGCGCAGCTCGCAGCGAGGAAAGGAAACGAGACCTGGAGAAGCTTCATCGTGAAAGAAGGAATCGGCTGATCGCAATGCGAAAAAGAGAGCGCGAACACGGGGAACCAAGATGCGAGAGCATCCGGGTAGGGCGAGCTTTTAAACTCTTCCTTTCCTCCATAACACTCTGCTGTTATCCGACCACCGACAAGCCCCCTTGCCGCAAAAGGGAAGCGAGCTTCCTCAAATGAAAGACCATTGCGTGCGTGACTGTGAAATATTAGTAACAGTTGCAACGATCCGAACGCCCTGGAGGCGCTCGCCGTGCAGTAAAATGTCGCGTCATGGCCCAAAACGCGAACGCCCCGTGCGGGGAGTGGTCGCTTGCAACCAGGCTTCCTCAGCGATTAGCCAAAAGACATCATATAAATGAAAATAACGCCATGGCTTGGCGCTGTCCGGGGCATGATGGCATCACCATCTTCGCAAATATGTATTAATATAATAGGAGTATGGATACTCGGCTAGTGCTCATGAGAAAAGTTGTCGCAATTTGTAGTGGCGTCCTAACCCAGTCTACCACTTCCAGAGACCTGTAGATCGTCACACAATCAGGAGTTCAATTGCTCAAGTAAAGTCATGCATACGGAATTATAGCATCACGTCGATAATGGCAGGAATTCAGAGCAAGTGAACATTAGCTGAGTGCCAGCGACAGTCCCCCAGATTAGCTGAGTCGCGACAATTAGACTACTCGCACGTGTGGTGCCTGATTTGGCAATACATATCCGTACTGCAGTAGGTAGCACAGCATTGCATATTAGTGGAATGCTGACTTTGCATATGACCCTGGCAGATCGTCCACACTATGCCGTTATTGACGATTTGTTCAGATTGCACCACATGGCGCATTTCTCTATGTCTCTTGAGACAATTTCTTTTTTGGATTTCTATGGAGCTGCAGAATGTTCAGGTCTATTGTGAAATCGTGTCGTGAATGCATTACATATCGCTTATACATCATTAGTAGACCTCAAGTACGTATCGTCCATCTTCCTTGAGCCTATCGATCTCCTTCTTGGGGTCGACCTTGCGACTGCTCATCTTAGCTTCCGCGGCAATAGCTTCTTTCAAAACGTCCGTAACATCAGGCACGGGCCACGTGGGACCGCAGAGATAGAATGAACCCTCCTTCTTGATGTACGCGCTCACGATGTCATTCATAGTCTGGCGCATGCGGTCCTGTATATAAATCTTCTGAGGCTGGTCGCGCGAGAAGGCGGCGCCTAGAAGGGTAATGACACCAGCATCGAGATATGCTTCCCATTCCTCGCCGTAAAGGTACTCTTCGCGCTGGTGGCGTGAGCCGAGATAGAGCAAGATGGCACCGATCTTTTTGCCCTGGGCTTTCTGCATCGCACGATACTGAACGAAGGCACGGAAAGGCGCCAGACCAGTACCGAGACCTGCCATGATGAGGGGGGCGTCATCGCGGGTGGGCAACTTCATGACTGAAGGCTTCACGGATGCGGTCACAGCAGCGCCGACGGGCAAGCGACTCAAGTAACGTGTAGCTTGACCGTAACGGGTTCTCCCTTGGGGATCAACCCAATCCACAACTACAATCATCAGAGCAACAATGTTGGGCGCAACCGCTTGGGCAGAGGCGATGGAGTATTCACGGCGTTTCAAAGGACCGACCAAGCGAACAAGCTCCGGGAAGCTAGGGCGTGCGGACTTGAACTCCTCTAGGATATCAGCGAATGTGACAGTGTCGACCTCAGATCGGCGCTTGAACTCCTCAGCGCCCTCCTGAGCACCTAGCGAAGCCAGCTTCTTCTTCTCCAACTCATCAGTAGCATACCCGGCCAGGGACTCATAGAATCGCTTTGGTGGCTTGCCAAAGATGTCGATATTCTGAGTCAATGTCTGGTATACAGTTCGGGTCTCGACAACGGCGGGGCTCTCACGGGAAGGTACCTGCACGAGATCACCTGCATTCAACCCGTACGAGTCAATGAATTCAAGGACCAGCTCCGGGTCGTTCTCAGCATGGATGCCCAGAGCCTCTCCAATCTTGTACGTAAGACCAGAGTCACCCAGGTCAAATTCGATGTGGAAGATGTTCCGGTCGTAGGTAGTTGGCGTCAGTCTACGGTTCTCCTTGACATGGATGGTATACGTCTTGACGGACTGATCGGGTCGGAGGTTGATGCTGGTAGAGTAGGCCTCTTTGAAGACGAGACCCTTAGCAGCAGCTTCCCAACCGCTTAGTTGCAATCCTGGTTCGGACTCTGCCTTTTCAAACGGAACGAAGCTATTGGTCTTCGGAGACTTAACAACGCCACTTGGTGCGTCGCTCAAAGTCTCTGCCCAGCCTTCCTGTGTTTCGATTTGTTTTAAGCATTTTTCCACAGCATCGATGCACTCCTCCACCTTAGCTTGGTTGCCTTCTGATTCGGATAGCTTCTGGAGAACGTCCTGCTTCATGTCAGGCTTTGCAAGTCTAAGGAAGCTTAGTTCAATCAATAGTCGAGTAGCGCCACTGTCGGTTTCAAATGCGGGAGAAAGAGCAGTGTCCAGAACAAAAAGAGCAAGACCCCTTTTCTGGACATCTTGGCGCACAGACTCGGGGATTCTCTTCTCAACTTCCTCGTCCTTGAAGTTGGGTAACCGCAGGAGAAGCTTGCCACCATCCTTAACGCTCTGCGAGACGGCAAACTCTTTCAAAAGCTTTTCATTGCCAACAACCACGACATCGGCTTCCTCAGCCGGGTAAGGAGTATCTATTGTTTTCTGCGAAGAGCGGAGATCCGTTCTTACAACTCCACCCTGCACCAGGTTGTCGTGCGACTCGCCTAGGTAGATGTTGCTGTTGTAATCCTCCGAGAGCAGATGACCTACAACCGTAGGGGCTAGAAGCGTAGCTGAATCATCGGTGTCCCAGAATATGTACTGTTCCACAGTTTCCAAATGAGGTAGATGGACCTTTGACTCTGTCGCCGCTTTACTTGCACTCGTGGAGATCATTGCTGCAATACTTGTGGGAGTCAAGATTTGCGAAGCCGCATACTTCACATCAACTACCGTCGGGGTCGATACCCATTTTGAGGAGAAAGAGGCGGCGGTTAAAACGTCGCAATACAAGATTGATTGTACTGAGCCATCTGAGACGGCAGCGTCATTGGAAACTTGTCCCAGAACCTCGATCTTCTGAACTGAAGTGGGGAGAACTTTGATGAAAGCTTCCTCGATGAATGGGCGGTAGATCCTAACATTGACTACGCCAATCTTTGCTCCGTCAGCAACCAGTTTCGAGACAAGTTGCTTGGCAAGCTGGGCCTCAACGCTGCCGAAAACGACGAAGACGGTGTCGGGTGAGTCGTGACCAGCATATTCAAAAGGCTCATACTCGGTGCCAAGCTCGCCATTGAAGGCTTGGAGGAGCTCGAAAACCTTGCCAGCGCTATCGAGGCGGGTATTGAGGCTGTCAGCGGACTGAGACAGCTTGTTGAAGATGTTAGCGACACCAGACTGGCTAAGGGTGTCGATGACTCGCAATGTCTCGCGGGATGTACGGACACCGTCGTAGACGTGAAGGGTAGGGACAATCTTGGCCATGAGGGTAGCGAGCAGAGACATGTGCTGAGACTCATAGGCAGATGCGCTCGACACGAGAGCGAGACCAAGCTCCTCAGCTATCTGCAGGGCGCTGCTATAGTCGGCGACAAGGCCGTTATCCGAGGCATAGTCGGCGGCAGCTACGTGTGCGACAAACGGGCTAGCGACTCCATACAGCAGCGATAGCTGATCCAAGGCAGATCTCAAGTGGCGCAAACTTAGCGAAGGGGCTAATAGAGTTTGCGGGATATGGCGCTTGCTCAGATCAAAATCCTTGGAGAAAATGTAGCCCAGCGCGAATGCACCGGCACCGGTGCGAGTCTGCAGTGGCAGAACAGCAATTGTATAGCCATGAATATTTTTGTCTTGACGCGCAGCCCAGTCTTTTACAGCGACATCCAAGTCGAAAGTCTCAGGTGAGTACGAGAAGATCTTGTCGGATAATGCATAAGCAACCTGCTGAACAAGCAATTGACCAGTGACATATGTAGGGCCAGATATCGAGGACAGCGGCACAGCTTGACCGAATGGCAGGTTCGAGGACTGCTTGCTAAATGCAGCACCTTTAGTATACGATTCGGGCATTGTGATCTGGCCAGCAAGAGCACCAGTGCTCTCGGCTTGTTTTAACTGCATCCTCACTGCTTGCTGAGCAGAAGGTGTGAAGTAGAGTCCAGGTAAACCTGGAATTTTCTATGTTCAAGTAACAAAGTCCAATAGAGACAGGCTGGAAACCAAATTCAGAATGACTTTTGCGACGGAATAGAATTGTCTCATAAACGAGTAGGCTTATAGTTACAATAAAGACTATAAAACCAGATGCTTAATGCTCCTACACTACTGAGAGCGAGCTGGATTCATGAGCCTACATTAATGAAAAAAGAAAACCCTGTATCCTTTAAAAAAAAAATTCCACCTTCGCCCGCATATCGACGCTTCTCCGGATAATAGGGTCTAGATGTTAACAGCAGCCATTGTGTATTCGCATACTACGATGGCGCAAGACAGACCAGTGTCGGCAAGCGGATATCGGTAGGCATTTATTGTGAGAGCGCGTATCCGCTCGGGCGGGTTGGCCATGCGGCCAAGCGGAATTTAGCATGTATTAGAGGCTGAAAACTGCGGGCGGCGGCGGCGAATCCATGTTTCCACAATCGCATTTCGCACTGAAAGGCGATGATCACGCAATGAACCGCTACACCCGATACGGCTAGATTACTGAGTTAAGATTCTTATTGGCGAATCGTAGCCGCAGATTTGGGTTTCCCGATCGGGATCTAGACTCGGTCCACTGTATTCTTTGCCGCTTGGTAATCATAGCTTCCGACATATCTCCGGCTGACCACAGATTTTATCGCATGACACCACAAATACAATAGCGATAAATCATATGGCGTCCAAGACGACGTGGTGAAAAATCGTGGTGCTGCGTTTACTCCTATACATTGAAGATTTAGTATAGACTTAGCGCACTCTTCCACCTCTGAGTCTTAAAATCTCGATTGGTCTAGTGGTCAGGATACCTGCTTGTCATATAAGAATTCGCAGGTGGCCGGGGTTCGATTCCCCGATCGAGAGTTATCCATCTAGTTATTGTCACATAACGTCTTTTTTTTTCTTTTCCTTCTTTCTCCTTTAACGGGTCCGCACGATCTTGAACGTTACCTGTAGCTAAGAACTATGATAAGACTCAGTGAGCTGTCTCAGTATCATGTACCTCGTTAGAGTTGGTTGGAAAGGGGGCATAGCTAAGACGACGCGCAAGGCTTATAATGCGTACTTTTAGCTATCGCATAATATCAGATACAGCCCTGCTCTTGTGATAATAGCTTATTATTGAAGTCCACCGCAGGAGCTATGTTAAAATCCGGGCAATTATGCTACGAAAATAAATTCCTTGTGTAATTCTCACTTCATGCTAACACCCTCATGTCACCTGCTCCATGTTGTAGAATCCCAGAACAGCATTAACTGCACCAATGGCTAGGTTATATCTAACCCCGTTGCTTTGACAGAAATTCTACTACTCAAATACCATCCTGGAGACTCTGAATACTCCGTATCCGCTCAATGGCGCTGCCCATGTCCGCAAGTCAATGTCCACATGCTTCACATCTCGGAAGCTATGACTGACGAAGAAATCGTGGTGATTGGGCTCAGCGAACAAAGTTAGGGGAAGCTTCTCAGCTGCGGCAGCTTCTTGGACAATTTGCAACAACCAAGAGCCTATTCCCTGTCTTCGGCTGGATGGCTCAACGTACAGATGAGTCAACTCTAGCAAGAGAAACAAGCGTTAATACATGAGTAAGATCATGGGTCTGCCTTTAAACCACGGTGATGTCTTACCGATGTACTCATTTGTGTCCAGATTTGGCTCGAGTTCCTTGACAGCATCCATTACCGCCAAGTACACGTCCGGGACGATTCCTTCGGGAATCTGGTTATTCGCTTGTCCCCCATCTCCTCCCGTAGCAGAATTTTCGCCTTCCCCGGAGTTTGACGCCTTCTTTGTGTAGAAGAGATGCGCCACGAGTTGCCCTGAGGTGTTATCAGTGACTTTCAAAGACGTGGTTCTCGGGTCTGACAGTCCGCCTTTGATGGCATCGGTGTAATGGGCTTTCTGAAATGGAGTATTGGGCCAGTCAACAATTAGAAATCGATTAATCGCTAATTGAAGTTTCGAGTCTTGGAGGAAACCACCAATAGTGGGGACATCATCCTTGGTGATGGGTGTAACCGAATAATTGGGGACAGGCATGATTCAGCGCGACTACAATAAATCTCTTGGATTTTTCTAACAAATGATAGCAACATGATGGGAATTCAACGTCCTTGTGTTCTCTAGCACGATTAATTTATACACAGTGATCAGGCAACGGAATTCTGACAAGCAGGCAGCTGGATATCGTAGAGAAGCTGCCTGAAGGATACTATCCCGGTTACAGAATCAGGCAGCTGTTTAGCGCTGGGGTGAGTTCTAATCGTATATCCTGGAGTTTATTGCACAGAGAGAAATGAACCAAGAAAAAAAAGGCTCTACTGATGTAATTATAGTGCATCTAAAGAACATCGCATTACTATGTCAAGGGGGCGATCTCTGGTTGGGGGGCTCGCGCCCCGCGTCCTGGTGGAGGCAAGGGGGAACATCAACAGCAAAAATCGTAAAGCATCGTTGGAATTTTCTTGCACTGGGGGGGCTATCTAAGATCAAGAATCTTGGATTATTGGACTGCTTTCTTTTGCAGGTAACCTTCCCTCAACCTCAGGGACTTCTGTCCAGATACCCCTCGTAAACGAAATAAAGATAACAAGCACTGAGACAAACCGGCGTCTATAGTGTTAAGCATAAAGAGAGCCCGGTTTTCCCGTGCGACCTTCTTGATCAATTCCTAGTCAATTTATATAGCAATTTAAAAAGGAAACAAAACATTTTTCCCCAGTGCGGTTGCAACCCAAGCACCAAGGGTCTCTCTCACAATATTATTACTTGACCAGTTCCTAGAAGGATGGACTCTATTCGAAAAGTGTAGGAATAGCGTGTTACTAGCTCGATCAATGACCATTGACGTGCCTGTATATCCCGTATGGCTGGCCGAGAGCAAGTTGGCCATTGGTCCAGCAGTGTAATACTGATCCAGCTCGAATCCAATACCGTGATACGCGGATGGGCCGAAGCGAGCATTGAAATTTGTGAAAATCAGATCTACAGATTCTGTGGATAAGATGCGCTTGCCGCCAAAGGTTCCGTTGTTAAGTATCATCTGACAAAAGCGTGCCGTGTCCAGAACGGTGGAAAACAGACCAGCGTGACCTGATACCCCATTGAGACTCCATGCGTTCTCATCGTGGACGGTGCCACGGACTGGTTGCGGTCGCTGCGGTTCTTCCTCGCCGAGAACGGTTATTTGAAACTCTTGGGCAGCCATTCGACTGTAGAACGGAAACTCTGGATCCTCGATGTTGCCGCGGTTGAAGAATGTATCCGTCATTCCCATGGCTGAGGTGTATTCATAGATGATATCGTCGAGGCGCTTGCCTGTTGCCTCCTCAATCACGAGCATCATAGTCATGTAGTTGAGATCCGAGTATAAATAAGCTGAACCCGGCTCATTCTGTAGAGTCTCGTTCAGAATCTGTTCGATGCGAGACTCGTAGGTCGGGTACTCTGGCATCCATAAACCAACTTCTGGGTCTGCTGGAAACCCGCTTGTGTGCGTCATAAGCTGCAGAATGGTGATGGTCTCCTTGCCGTTCGTACCGAACTTTGGGAGATAGGTGACTACTGTGCCATTAAGACCGATCAAGCCTTGATCGATGCAACGGAGGTTTGCTACGGTAGTATACATCTTAGTTAAGCTGGCCATATGATAGACTGTATCGATAGTTGCATCCTCCCTCTGTGCTGGCGGAAGCATGGTCCCCGTTGAGCCGTTGACCGCAGCCCAAATACTACGCTTTCCAAGTGCGAAGTGGCTCACAATTATGCCGTTACGTGCAACGAGAGTAACACCTCCGGGTTTAACTGGAACGACCTGGTTAGACGTTGCAGCTCCCCAGTTTCTTGCCTCCGTGAAATGCGTAAAGTTGGCAACCATGTCTGTTAATGGTTGGGATAACATGCCAACAGATTCTGGCGAACCATATTGTAGAACATCGCGCGGATAAGTGGCTTTTACTAATGGTTGCACTGCAGAGGCTAGGATAGCCGCAGTGATCGAAAGATTTCGGATGATGAAAGTCATTGTGAGAAGTAGACGGGACCGCTTTTGGGATGAGGAACCTGTCTGCCGGGAGCGACAATTGAACAATAACTATATACGGTCGCCGGAGTAGGCAGACGAAGCTACTGGCTGCGTTGAATCCCTCGCGGCGATATCCGATCGTATGGACACTGTGATGTAGCTGTGAGCTCCCCTCACGCGGCCGGCAACTAGTTTGCTTCATTTGGAAAGTAATTGATTTTGGTTAGTGAAGATGAGGGGATGCAATGTCACATCAGCCCAAATTGGGGTATAGCTGAATAGATCTGATACTAGGCTAGGGTAAGATACAACTAAGTTTCAGGTTTAAATACATACTAGCAATGCCACTGCCACTTTACTGCTTTGATCAAGACGAGGAATTCATAAGGACGACTTGGGAGAAGAATCTTGCTTTGTCATGTTTCTCTCGATGCTCAAGATCAAAGCAACTTGGTGACTCAGCGCCACGATCTCACCCTCGATATCCCTCACTAGAACTTCAAGATCAAATCGTCCATCCTTGATCTGTTTAGAAGTTACTCGTACGGTCAGCCACTCAACTCCCTCTTCCGGCAAGACCTTCTTCACCTCCAAGTTCAAGACTACGGTTGGTAGCCATAGGCTTGCGCGAGCGCTTACTTGGCCGTCCTCATCTCGATCTGCGCTACTGGTGGACCCCTTTGCACGTGAAGGGGGAGTGAGGAAGAGCTCACGCAACTCAGGCGCTGCTAGATATGCGTGCATGTTGAATGGAAACGAGTCGACTATGTAGGGAAGCGTAGTCTGAGTGATGCGTTCCCCGCTCGCCGGGCAAATCCACATGTCCAACACCCCGGGTGTTGGCGGATGAGCGCTTGGGAGATAGAAGCGCCAGTTGCGTAGCGAGTGCAGCGAACCCGAGTTCGGGGGCAACTTGGATTCTTGCCAGGCATTGTCGGTAGCGTTGGTCTTCAACGCTTGGAAATCCGGCAATGGCTCGGGCATCGCGGCGGCAGGGGATGCCTCATATCCCGTTGGCATCGACAAGCCGCCAAACGTACGGAGATCGGCGTGCGTGGTATAGGCTAGCGTAATACGTCTTGATACCGACGGTGTGATCCATGGTTTCCGCGACTGGAGACCACCTTGCCAGAGGGTTAAATGCAACGTCGAGAGCTGGGATCGGCCGAGTTTCACGTCTTCAATGATAACTATGGCTGGCCCCGGCGACGCTTTTGCAGGGTATTCGAAATGGGCAGTAAGAGCATCTGGCTGGTCGCGGGGAGCAAGGTGTGCATTTGCTGCCGCGAGCATACAGGATGCGACGTAGCCCCCGTTTGGTACTGTGTCAATTAGGATTAGATAGGACGAAAGCCAGGCCCTAGTGAAGTAAGAACGATGGAGGCGATTCATGTATGATATATGTAGAACGAAAGAAATAGGTATCTGGTACCTGCGCCGACGCAGTAGTTTTCATTGAGGTTGAGCTTATATGTGTGGGAGTCGAGCTTGTGTATCTTCATGGCGTCAACGAATGGGACACATGCCCAAGATGCATCGCCAGGCCCCATTGAGAGTGTATATACAGATTCAGCCCTAGCTTTATAGGCCAAACGCATAAATAACTTGACAATAAGATCGTATGTAGGTAAGAAAAAGAAGAATTATAGTAACCTTCGTGGAAGAGAACCCGAGTTAGGTAGATAAAGTACGTAGTAGGTAGGGAGGTAGGGAGGTAGGTAACTACGCCCTACATACCACTAATCCTTTTGATATAGAAGAGGGGAGGGAGTTCTTTGTACGCGCCCGACAAGGGGTCAGTTTTGTCTCAATCATACAGCATGGGCCCGTATCACAGATACGACAGACCTGGAAAGGCTGAACCAAGCCGTCCTTGCTTTGACTCAACAACATGAAATCCTCAGAACAGACTACAGATGCAGCGTATTTTAGCGTTGGTTCCTTGCAGCTGAAGCACCAACATATTTCGCATCCTAGGGAGGTGGCTGAGATTGTGGGGTTGCACCATCTCGTTTCCGATGCAACATCAATTGCCAACATTGCTGAATTGGCAAGCATTCCACTACGCCAATTCGAGAAGCCTCACAACAACAACGACTAGATTATGCGAAAGAAAAGTTTGAGAATGATTTACAGTACTGGCGAGAAGGATTCCCGACACCTCCGGCTCCTTTGCCTCTCGTGACTTTAGCGAAGGTGGCCGAGCGTCTAGTCCTGAAAGCTTAGGAAAATATTCGAGCAGCTTGCAGAATTGGTCCACACATTAAAGCCAAGATACTTAACGTGTGCCGGGCCGCGCCGTTTCTCTTCTACATGACAGTACTTCGAGTTCTGTTACTGCGGCTCACAGTGGGAGGTGAGGACATCACCTTTGCCATTGCGGAAAGTGGATGAGGACACGACGCTACCGACATGGATATAATTGGTCCTCTTTACAACCTTGTGCTCGTGCTGCACTTCGTTCAACGATCCTCTCGCTTTTCAGACCTGCTCAGGTACACCAGGAACAAACAAAGATGGGGGGGGAGGGGGTGTAAATTCAAAATCATTTGCGCTGCGATTACCTTCACCCCATGTCAAGCTGTCGGGTAACTTAACCGTCCCGCCATGAATATTTGCCCCACCCTCACGGGGCCTTTTCGTACCAGCTACGACTCGGCCGACTTGAACTGCCCGACTCGCTATGTAACATCAAGAACAACATATCACGGTATCGAGCCGGTCTATAACTTTGAGTTTATGTCACAATGCACTTAAGTTAGGCCGTCATCTTTCCTTTTTTCAGTCTTCAGATATCTTTCAGTCTTGCTTTTCTTCGCAAGAAAAGCTGGGGTAAACCGTCAACGCATAATCTTAGCAGGCCCGGAAATCCTTTCATGATGCCATTCTTCAAGCACGACAAAGCATCAATATTCTATGTCGCCGAGGGCACAGGCCCCGCGGTCCTTCTGCTACATGGCTGGGCATGCGACTCTTTGGACTGGCAATACCAGATACCGTTTCTGCATTCCCTAGGCTACCTGACTATCACCTTCGATTCGCGAGGCCACGGTGCATCTTCGGTGCCGCCAGAGGACGACCCAGAGCAACTCATGGCCGAAACCACGGCTAACGACGCCGTTGCGCTACTGGCACACCTAGGAGTAGCGTCAGCGATTTTGCTTAGCCACTCTGCGGGCGCCTTGGTGGCGTCCATCATCGCTGCACGCAATCCATCCGTCGTATGGGCGAACATCATGATCGATCCGGAGCACTACCGTGAGCACGATGGCAGGGGGCAGTTCATAGAGGCTTTAGAGGCGGATGCTCATGGAACTCTGATGCGGACACTCTCGCGGTCATACTCGCAGAGTACCCCTGAGTGGTTAAAGACGTGGCACCGATGTCGCATTTTAAGAACACCACCTCATGTCATCTATCAGTCGCTGCGTGTCAAGTCCGAAAATAGGGACTCGATTGCCTGTTGGGAGTCTGCTAGGGTGTGGATGAAGGAACGGAAAAGCCCAAGGCTAGTTGTATTGAGGGACGAGACCAATTTGGAGAAGGAAAGGGGTCTTGGAATTGGTAGCCAGGATCGTATCGTGGTCTTTGAAAGCTCTGGACATTGGATGCATATCCTTGAGGCGGAGCGGTTTAATAATCTTTTGAGAGAATGGTTAGATGCTGTTGTGAGGAAGGAATAATTCTGCCTCTGGGGCCGTATGAAGCTGCGCTATTCATATGAAGGCTCATGTGAATAGTTATCCGGGAATGGGATGTCTGTATCAGTCTCTCTTGTAATATCAAGGGCTACAAATAGAATGTAGAATAGAGCTTGATAAAACTAACATTGGAGTTATCTCAACATATCGAGAGAAAGAGGTTATGTCTTTTAGAATTTCACTTCCCAGCTATGATTCTTCTAGAATCTTCCCACGCGTGTAAAACTTTGTATGAAGTATCGGGGCATCAAACACCAATCTGTTGCCGTTATCGTAATGTGGTCTTTCTAACCCTGAACCAAGTGTATCACAATGGAAGTGTGGATCCACGATAACTATACAAATGCAATATAACGTAAGACAACGGAGAGGTAATGATACTCATGTAATGAAGTAGGCTTAGGGGGTTATCGATGTCTGTTATCAAGAAACCATAATCCTCGTTGATCAGCTAATTCAGGCATTCGAGCAATCCCAAATGATAGACTTCACGGTTATACACTTTGCTAACAAGCTACTATCGTAAAATTCCAAGGAAAAACAAAATAGAGGCGGGTATGAACAACTCTAGGAATAGAAGCAAATCTATAGTCAATTTCTTGTGAGATACTTAATTCTGCGTAGAATATCATCGTCTCACCAGAATTTCGGCTAATCTATATAGCTTAGAAGATGACGCGCCCCTACCACTGCCGGTTCTGCCACGCTTTCGGTCCAGTGGAACTTGCCACACTTTTCCTCGAGGGCGCTCATCAGCGTTCTTCTATATAATCCGTCCTGCATCATGCCACCAGCTAGAACAAGGCCTGACTGCGACGGATCAATTCCTCGACCCCGGATCATCAGCGCTACTAGGTCTACAAGACGTGATACCCCGGCTTCAACAATGCGTTTTGCCTCGTCATCCGAATCTGTCATAGAAAGAACCAGTTTGGCAATGCTAGCAATACGCTTTGTAGTTGCTAGTGCGGCATCCTCAGTACCGTGTGAGGCCGGATCCGGCACGAGGATGGTGCTAAGGAGCTCGTCTGGCTTGGATTCGGGATAGAGTTCCTTGAAGCAGCCGAAAACTACTTGTGATAAGGGCGAGAGCGTCTGAGTCGTAGAATTCACGCCTTCGATTGCACGGACTCTATTGATATCTGACGAAAGAAGTGCAGCACGAAGAGCGTCTCGTCCAATACTGTAACCGGAGCCATCATCGCCAAGAAGGTGTCCCCATCCTCCAACACGGCGCATCGGTTGGAACTGACTATCAACCTTTTCGTAGCTCATAGCAATGGATCCTGTTCCTGCCACTATAACAATCACTGATCTCAGTCCCGGTTGGCCCGTCGCGCATATAGGGAGAAGGTCTATATCGGTCGTTATTTTTAACCCTGTCCCTACATGCAGCCCAAGCATCTCTGAGAGGGAGCTGTCGATCGTAGGAGTCAGCGACGGCCTACCATAGCCAGCTATACCAATCCAAGCAGCCGACAACTTGATGTCTCGCATCTGGAGTCTCTCGGTAAGTTTGCAGTTACCCATTGCTTCCTGAATCGCTCTGCAGATGGTGGAGATAGCAGCGTCTGTCCCAACGTTCGTTCTGCGGAGGTTAGCGCTTAAAAGAGCCTTTCAGATGCAGTCCAGAACAGCATACACATTGCAAGGGCCCGCCCTTCCGATCCCCATTTGCCCGCCCTTTGACATGATCACAGCTTTACAGCTAGTACCTCCGGCATCTACACATAGAACAAGACTGTCGCCATGACCCTCCGGAAGTATATCTTTCTTTCGTGCTTCTTCGAACACCCGGGAGAGAACTCCCTTGTTCTGCTGAAGTCGGTCCTCAGCTTCCTTCACTGAAATGCCCAATACGATTGTTACGGCGGCCAGCTTAACGCTGCCATGACAGCTCTCAAGTATTTGATCCAGTTCTACATCGGACTGTGTACAGATATCACCCCCAAAAAATCGAAGAATATTCCTAGCTCGTTGCTTGAGCTTGAGATTGGTAGCTCTTACATCGATCATCTACTGAGAGTCAGCGTATGAAGGGCACATTTCGCTGTGGGAACATAAAGTATACCAAATTCCCATAAGTTTTTCCAAGTTTAATCATTATGCCAGTGCTAATCATATTTAGCATCAGCTTTGTCGCCGTCCCCGCCTTCATCCTTGTACTACCGGTGACCGCTTCTGGCCCTGTGATAGCGGAAATGAGATAGTCCGCATTACCCTCAATCTCAGCCGCTGATGGGGAGACACAAACCAGAGCGACAGTTGTAGCCCCCAACGATTTGGCGTAAGACAAGCCACCTAGGACGTACGGTGTACGTCCGGAGGATGCAATCCCAATTAAGGAGTCAACCTTCGGGTCTAAATTGAACGGTTGTAAGTCGGCTTTGGCCCCGTCTCTGTTATCCTCAGCGCCCTCTTTAGCTTGCCGGAGAGCATAATCACCACCGGCTATGAGCGCTGTGAATTTTCCGGGTGGAGCGGAGTACGTAGGGGGTATCTCAGATGCATCTAGTACACCTAGTCTATGTCATTAGAGGGTCAGATATCATCGCCATTCCCCAGGCAATCGGACGCGCGCTCAGAAAAGGGGCTGAGACCGGGGTATCCTACCTGCCGCTAGTTCCAGCTCCTATGTAGAATATCCTGCCACCATTATACACCCGCTCGGATAGAATGTCGATAACCTCTGCGATGGCTGGAATGCATTTCTCTACTGCCAAGGGCACCTCTCGGTCTTCCCTATTTAAGAGCCGGCATAGCTCGAGAGTTGATGCTCGGTCAATTTCCGTTGTCCGGGGGTTTCGATTCTCCGTCTGCAAGCCGGCAAGTTGAACCACGGGCGTCATCATGGTTTTAAGCTCCTATTTTCCCGTCGCGCCTTCGCTTCAGGCTGTATGACCAAAAATATTTAGCTATTAAAAGGACCGAGGCTTCATTATGAGTAGACCAATCGCGAGGAATTTCCGACCAATTATCTTAACGAAGGAATCGTTTACACTCGGCTTGACAATACTAGGCTCCCCGACATCGGGACCATTTATTCTCAGTATAGTAGTTCGTCTTTGACAAGCATTATCCCATTCCCAATTCTAGTGTAGTCCTCCCCGCCGGACGGCAAACGCCGTTGACCGCGGGGGAATAGTGGAGATGATCACCGCGAGGAGTCTACTGCTTGCTTCAATTGGCTGCGCAGCCACCTCGCTCAGCGTACCAACGTATCGGGCTCGATTCAGGCGATCGATTGCTGTATTTGAATGTAACGTATCAAACCCTAACCCACTTCAGGATGTTAGATACGGATATCGGCGTTGTGTTTGTGAGGTATTAGGATGAGGGTTGCCCAACCTGCGAAACACTCAGCCGGATCCGAGCCGAAACTGAGGCTTTCATATCTATGAGGCAATCAAGAAGCCTGCGATATGTCTGATGAAATAAAAGAAACGCCCTCAGGCTACGACCAGCCCGGGACTGAGGGGCAGCAGGGGGGTCATATTCAGCAGCCGCACTCGTCCAAAATCATAGGCTTCTATGCTCATCCTTGGACGCAGATTCTACTCATCAGTCTGATTTGTTTCTGTCTCCCTGGAGTGAGTGATCCATGACTTCGATATCCAGTTCTGATCATATGAGATCTAACCTTCACATTTAATGTAATAGGTATACAATGCTCTTAGCGGTATTGGAGGATCTGGTCAGGTTGACCCGACTGTCGCTGCAAACGCCAGTGTTGCCTTGCTCTCTACCACCGCGGCCACCGCTCTCTTCATCTCGGGGCCAATATTCTCGTGGGTTGGGCCGCGCATCTGCTTTCTCATCGGCGGGTGGACATACGCTCTCTATACTGGCAGCTTGCTGCACTTCAATCATCATCACAATGGTACCTTTGTCATCTCTTCCGGTGCAATTCTGGGTATTGGCGCCTCCTTCCTATGGATCGTCCAAGGAGCCATCATGACTACGTACGTGGAAGAGTCCCAGAAAGGCAGAGCCATCGCCGTCTTCTGGATCATCTTCAACCTCGGCGGTGGTATTGGATCGTTGGTCTCCTTTGGTCTGAATTATCACTCCAAAAGTGGCACCGTCACCGACTCGACGTACATTGCCCTCCTAGTCATCATGATCTTCGGTTATTTCCTCGGCTTATTTATCTGCTCACCATCGCGCATCCGACTCGCCCAACTACACAATGCTGTTGAGACTGAGAAGCGCAGCGTCAAGGGTACCATTAGGATGGCCTTCAAAACCATAACGAAGTGGCGCGTGGTTTGCATGATTCCGCTCTTCTATTCTGCGAATGTCTTCTACAGCTATCAGCAGAATGATGTGAATGGTCAAACATTCAACATCCGCACCCGCTCCTTAAACAGCGCATTATATTGGATAGCACAGATGCTCGGCGGCCTCATCATAGGCTTCATTCTTGACATGCCAATGTTTAGTCGCAGCATGCGCGCCCGCATTGGCTGGGCCGTCCTCATTGTCACTGGCCTGTCCGTATGGGGAGGTGGTTATGCGTTCCAGCTATGGGAGAACAAGCGTCTTGCCGCTGGTCACGTTCAGGACATTGACTATACGAACGGGAGCATTTCCACCGGTCCTATTGTCCTTTACATTTTTTACGGCGGTTATGACGCTCTGTGGCAAGGCTTTGCGTACTGGCTAATAGGCACAGAGTCTAACAGCTCCGCGCGGGCAGCTATTCTCGTCGGAGCGTACAAGACCTTCCAATCTGCCGGTGGTGCAATGGCCTGGAGAATAAACGCGCTTCACACGAGCGCATTGACGCAGCTGGGCATGAATTGGGGTCTTTGCATCGGATCACTCATTATTGTCTTGCCGACGGTATGGACCGTGTCAGATCATACGGCTGTCGAAGAAGAGATCGGGTACGAAGGGGGAATGCAAAATCGAACGCTCGGTAAGAGAGTGTCTGCTGACTCATCGTGATTCGTAGCGGTGCGGTAACCCCACTGGGTCTCCGGTTTGCTAATGGCGTGTTGACTCTACCGGCGCAACGTTTCGAGGGAAACAGAACTGATTCTAGTTAAGATAGCTCGGGGCATGTGGAATAGCCGATAGCCAACGCCCTACGATGCCACAACTAGAGAGAAAAGACGGCCATACCACGTTGGCCGAGCCCTTTTACTACGTAGTATGTTGGCCGGAAACCCACTTAGTCGTATATAGTTCGGCTGTTCACCTAAGGGAGCAATTCACTGTATGCAGCCTCCGTTGTAAATACATCCAAAATATGTGTATTGGAGCTGTTCTACTCCTTATTGTGAAATTTTATTTTAGGAGGGGCGGCGGGGGGGCGTTCTAAGAGTGAAGTTTACCAGATATCTGGCAGTTGCCTCTTGGTTGGTGGCTGAACTAATATGCAGTTAAGTTTGATTCTGGCTAACGTAGTATGGCCTAGAAAGACCAAGCTCTCCCTCCCGCTAAACAAAAGGTACTGTCATATGGAGTGTCTGCATTCTAGCATCCTTATACCCCTCACGACGTAAGAGGGAGGGAGCGTGTAAGCAAGCCATTCGGTACCCGTGACGGAAGGCACCAGCGCTGAGCTAGGATTCAAGGGTAGGTATTCAAAGGACCTGAGGGGTACCAGCTTGTTATCAAATTGATCCAAATACTACCTAGTGAGCATCATTTTCGCAGGTTATGGCTCTATGGGGAAGCGCATGAACCGGCGTGAGGTATCATTGCAGGGGGTTTTCTAGGTGGTCGAGCTGGTGTAGCATACCTAACAAGCGGAGCGTGACATTTGGTTCTACTCACTCAGGCCTTGCTCAATTAGCCTTCCCACAGAAATACCGAAGCTCAGTAGCCAGCGGGCTCAGCCACTAACCTAAGAGGTGTAGCTACCGAAGTGCGCCAATATAGACGCGCTTCAGAACAAGATACGAGTCCCATACTCTCGTTGGCATCCCGCGGTCCTCACTCCACAGATAAGGGATCTGCGGCGCACACGTACGCGTAGTGTAAGGCTATGTTGCTGCGCCCTTACCGGGATCCCCATACTGCAGCAGTGCTAGTATGTCTATCGCGGCGGAATGCCCTGCATCGCATTCGGCAGGCTACGTGGAGCATTAATATACTTGATCACCTCATTCTCGATACTACACTGTCATGTGAGCTGATCCAATTAATGGTCAAAGGAAGCTGAAAGTCGCAACACTATCCTAACAAATGTTACGACAAGAAGGAATACTTGATAGGGGATGCATACCAACAATGCTGCCGTGATTTGTATGCATACAACGATATAGCTGGTGAGATGAGACTATTGTTGGTTGTTGAGACAGGGATCAGGCTTGCGATGCCGCTATGGCATGCGATTTTTATTTTCTTGGGATTAGCCGGGGACATCCAGTGTCTCAGCCAACTGCCAACTGCAGAGTTCATTGCGCTCATAACATACAGCTCAATGCAACGCTGTTCATTAAACCATCTTGTAGAGTGTTCCAGGCTTCTTCTGCGTTCAAGTTTTGGTACAAGCCGCACACCACTCATGGTTGACTAAGTGCATGAAGGCTGTTCACACGCAACGAGATCCCCAGCAGTTGGTACTATATATGGAGCGAGATCTTCCACACCAGCGTCGTATGCGTCGAATCGTTGGATGTCCGCGAAGGATACGAAAGATGCGACTACATCGTGAACTAACAGCAGCTCTGTTGTGACGCCATCTACCAAGAGCCGAAGATGTGCCCCTCTTCAATAATACCAACAAGCTATCCAGGGGCCCCTCTGATCGAGGGGCAAGGAAGCCCTGGTTCTACAGTATACCTCTTGCAGACCTGAAATGAATAGATCGGAATTCGTGAGAAGAGGCAGTGGAGTCTCGAGGGGTTGTCGCTGGTTTCTTTGAACCCTTGGATATTTTTGGTCACGCATGTCTGATGTAGATAACACAAGAATTATCAAAATACTTATCACATTGTAAATCGTAGGCGCTTGAGAGTTATGGTAAAATCACTGAGATTTGAGTTCTCCGATTCAACACTTATCAGGTAGTAGCTAGTCCCATTTGCAATGTCCCTGGCTCGCTCACGTTTCATTTGCTATCTCAGAACATTGGAGACTGTCCGTACTTCTCGGCCTGAAGCTGAGTGCTTACGGCAACGGCGGCATTGCAACCAGAAGAGATTGCGCCAGGAATCACTTTGTAAGGAGTAATGCAATCACCTGCAGCGAACACGCCTCTGACGTTGGTTTGGTGGAAGGCCGAAGCATCGGCCTGGATATCGCCCATGGGAGTCAGAGTGATTCCAAGCTGCGCAACAAATGGGCCTTGTACTGTTGTCAGGGGATGGGACGCTAGAAACTTTTCTTCTTTCTGACCGCCATCCACGAACTCAACTGTGACAGAGTTGGCATCAACAGCTGCCAGGCGCTTGATCTTGCGGGCTTCAACCATGAATTTAGTCTTGGCGCTCTGGGCAACAGCTGATAATTAAGACGCCAGTTCTTCGCTACCGCTGGTGTATATTGTAACATTCTCACTCAGCTGCGCGGCGTTATCAGCCATCTGCATTGCCAAGGCCGGCAATAAGAGAGGGAAGATTGCTAGAACGCCAACAGAAGAGGCGCCTTTATCCTCATAACCGTGACAGAAGAGACAGTGGAAACTTAAACAAAGCATTAGCAATAGTTTCACGCAGAATAGTAGTACACCTTGGTGCTTTTGCTCACATGCGCTTAGCCCATAGGTCGGCATAGCCTTCAATGTCGGGCAACGAGTCAGAAGAGCCTACAGCGAGGAGGATTTTTCGGAAGTTCCACTCCTTGCCGTTAGCATCTGAGACTTTGAAGTGCGAATCATCATGTTTATCGATTTTGGTCACTTCAACGTCAGAGAATTGAATGGTCGAGTAGTTGGACAAGATATCATTCTTTGTGGTAGAACGGAACTCTTGAGGATTCTTGTTCTCCCAGCCTGGCACCATATGCATGCTCGTGGCCTTCGCATTTCGGTAAGTTTTGGAATCAAAGACCACAGCGGTGTGTAGCTGGCGGGCGAGAGTGGCAGCCGCCGTAAGGCCAGAAGGGCCACCTCCAATGATAGCTACGTCGATGGTTTCCATGGCTGGAGAAGAAGACGTGGAGGATTCCACGTAGAGAGAGCGAAGTCTGAATTTCAGTTTGGCTATGAGTCGGCTAAAAAAATGCAAACATAACAATGATGTAGAACCAACAGGGAAGTCCCCCAGAATCGAAGGAAGCGGTCCTCCTTTTGAGCTGAAGCAAGCAGAGTGAGGCCGAGGTAGAGTCTTGCATTTGGTGGTTTCACAAGATTGGGGGGCTGAGACTATTCTACTAGGTACCTGGGTACTGTGCATGACAAAGGATAGGAGACAAGTCACTGGTTGCCGGACACATCCGATTGGATATCTGCAGCTTCTTTGGGTAAGTCGTTTATTTTTAGTTCGGCAACTCACAAATCCCATGCAGGTTGTAGGCCGGTACAGCCTACCCGTTGTATATATAGCGTACCTAGTGCTAGGGCACTAGGCCTCCTCCAACACCTCTACAACTACAATACACCATGATGGCCATTACCTGACACAGGTAGTCATTTTCGTTGGTGTCTTTTTTACGGCAGTGATTTAAAATACTACATTACACATCCCATTACTTACCTCGCACGTCCACGACAACGAGCGCGAATACCTATCATCAGCAGCGTGCATGTTTAGCCAATAGTTCTTCACTGCCCGCCGCCATGTAAGTTTGCCATTGCTGCTTGCCGTAGCCTGACTGGTATGTATATTCCTTTTGCTGATTTGCGTATCTTTCCCATATTTGCTTTCCGGCCCTCCACATGTCGCGTCTCCTCCTACTTACGCACCCTTATACACAAGAGGCTTGAAATCGGCGTGGTAGGAAACATCTTCATCAGCCAAACTCGCACTACTCATTTTCTCATGCTCAAGTCTCTCAACATACCCTATTAGAAGAATTAGTAAACACAGCGATGACTTTACAATTGAGAGCCGCCAATAACCAAACTGGGCCATCTGAGCAGCCTGATGGGAGAAGAGTCTTTTTGATCATGATTAGTCTTTGTTTGGCAGTCTTCCTCACGGGCATGGTAAGGCCAGTCCATTCTTCTATGACTTCGAGTCGGCTGACTCTCCATTCAGGACCAAACAATCTTGGCTACGGCGACAGTTTCCATCAGCAATGACTTCCAAGCATTAAGAGACATAGCTTGGTGGTCTAATGCATAATTATCTCTTAACCCTGAGCAGCTTCCAGCTCTTCTATGGCAAGCTCTACACACTGTTTTCTATCAAGTAAGTCTACTTGGCTGCTATTGCACTCTTCGAGATTGGGTCCTTAATATGTACAGTGGCGCCTAACTCCGTAGCCTTGATTGTTGGAAGAGCAATTGCCGGTCTCGGAGCAGCTGGTATATTCTCTGGGGGGATTTTGATCACGACCAAAATTATCCCACTTGCCAAGCGTGCAAGCTACCTTGGTATTATGTCTGGAGCTTTCGGTGTAGCTGCTATCGTAGGCGCATTAACCGATCGGGCAACCTGGCGCTGGTGTTTCGGAATCAACCTCCCACTTGGCGTGGTCACTATTTTCCTTTGCGCGCTTCTTGTCAAAATACCACGGGAGACGACAGATAGCAGGCCTACGTCTGCAATTAGTAGGCTAGCCGAGATCGACTTTATCGGTACGCTATCAATGATCGGCTCGCTAATTTCACTTTTAATCGCCCTTCAATGGGGAGGTTCAACTTATGCTTGGAACAACGGTCGAATTATAGCATTGCTTACTATCGCTGGCATACTTGCTATCGTTTTTATTATTTCACAAGCGACCTCTATTACCGGCAAATCATATATAATACCTCCAGTTATGGCTAGAAACCGCGATGTTTGGTTTGCTGGAAGCTACGCTGTGGGCATTACAGGCGGTGTATATGTTGCTGTCCTATATCTCCCCGTTTAGTTCCAAGGTCTACATAGAAAGTCGGCACTAGGTGCTGGTATATTACTGATCCCTCTGATTGCCGGGTATGTTGTATGTTCCGTATTAGGAGGCGGCTTTACTAGTGCTATCGGGTACTATAATCCGGGAATGATTTTCGGTTCTATTTTGGCTATTGCTGGATCCGCCCTACTTACTACTTTAAACTTGGAAACTGGTACGGATCGTATTGTCGGCTTTGAGTTACTATATGGCTTTGGAGTTGGGTTTGGCTTTGGTCAGCCCAGTTACGTTGTACAGACTATACTCGATCTTGCCGACGTCCCGATTAGAATCACTCTAATTACCCTACTGCAAAATCTCAGCGCATCAGTTTTTGTGGCGGTCGCCCAAAGCCTCTTCCAGGGTGAACTTCGCCGTCGCCTCCTAGAAGTTTCACCTGACATCGACATTTCAAATGTCCTCGGCTCTGGCGCCAACAGTTTCCTAACTTCCTTGCCTCCTGATATGCAGGCTCAGGCACGGGATAGCTTCAGCACATCGATCGTTCATACGTTTTATATCTCTTTGGCACTCAGTGCTGCATCTTTCATTCCCGCCATCACCACGAGGTGGCGGTCGATGAAGAACAACCTTAGCGAAAAGGACGTTGTCGCTGAGCAACGACAAGAGCGGGCGGAGGATACCACTTCAAATAAACAACCGTAGCCCGAAGAACAGGGGCGTCAATACATGGCATCAAAGATGCAGAAGTCGTGAAGGAATAACGAGTATAGAGCTAATCAAAAGGGCAATATACGTATTAAGCGCCGCGAAATACCATGGAAAGGAGTGGCATGCATGTTACAAAGATACACCAGTTCTACGAAGGCCATTTCATGTATTCATAGGATCACTCTTCTTCTTGAGTTTGGATAGAAGGTCAATGCCTTAGAGAAACGACTATTGAAGTAGTGAAAGGGACTATACCAGACAGATATTAACTGCAGCAAAAAGCTCAGTAGAACTACCCTAACGAAAGATTACGCTAAATTACCCTTATCTAAAATCTTCTACACAAAGGATAAACGTACGCGTTACCGCGAAACTCAGGAAAGCACAGAGAGCCACACAGTAAGGCGCGGGAACAGTGCTACAGCGAAATATACGAAATCCAACGGTTACTCACATCGCTTTGGGGGGCGGATGATGAAGTTTCGTTTGTTCGTATCAAATTTACAGCGCGACCGTTAGTCACCATTTCTGACCACTGCTCTCCGGTTGATTGCCACACCTTGCGCCAAAGTTATCGTCGTCAATTAATAATAATTGCCCGCAATTATTGAAATCATTCAAATCATTTCTGTTGAAGGGAATCTTGGTGTGAGGCGAATGTGGTATAGGGGACTCCATTTCCGCATGCTAGTGTCAAGGCTTCCGTTCCAGAGTTAATGGTATAGCCTACGCAGTCACATAGCCGGTAGGTAGAAAAGGGTAAATAGCCATGAAGGTATATTGGTCAAATGGCCCCTAGCCCTTCCAACTGGTAGTTGGGAAGGAATAGTCTGGGTATATAGACGAAGCCTGGTAAGCACACACTAGGGTGTCATTTATCCACCTGACAGCTAGAACCTCCAGTCCTTGAGGCTTCCGTGCAAACATTTCAACATTCAAATGCAAAACCCTGAACTTAAGGCAGAGGACCGTGATGACATCTGGAATTATGATTATAGTGGTATTAACGTTTCTCAGCCGGAGCTCGAGGAAATAACTGGCCGACAAGCTCTCTGGTTGGGATGCTGTCGAGACAGATTAAGTGTGACGAATAACACAAGTTTAAAATCGGGCGCCGCGTCAACGTTGGCAACAAGGAAAGGCAGCTAGACTTAGAGTCTTGTGATCATGGAGAAAATATTTATATATGTAATATACCAGGCATTATGCGCAACGTATTTATATGATGCCATCAAGTCCCTACTAGTACTTTAGCTGCTACTGTATAATAGGGGCAACAACCCAATCCAGTGCCGGTACACCCTCATTGTAAACGCAACCACAATCAAGCGCAAAACTTGAACAGGAATCCTGCTAGTTCAGATAAAAGCAATAGAAAATAGTGACAGGATAAATCCAACTCTGCCGGTTTCCTTTTCTTAGGTGATGTTGAAGCACGGCCATGGGCTTGTGTTTCGATACAAGTGAAGAGCTCACTTGTATGGTAATGAGCCATCGGTTAATGCCGGCAGCCCCTATGGCGTAGTGGTAGCGCGTGTCACTTGTACCATGTATCAAGGTAATGACAAGGTCTCTCGTTCGATCCGGGATGGGGGCATTCAACGTTCATTTTTAGAGCACAAGAAGTCACATACTTTATCTCCCTTTTTTATAACAGTCAATTACTGTTATTGTTATTATTATCATTATTCTTTTTTCATTATCAATCAAGCATAAGATATATTTAACTTAACCTGATAAAGACCCTCCTCTTTTGAGTACTAGTACATTGAGCGCTTCAATATACAACGGCTGACAACAATGGTGGAGGCAGAAGCAGTCGTAGGGAGAGGTCTCTATTAACATATAGCATAAGACGTAGGCATAATATCCGACCATGTACATGACCGTACTTAGTGAGCTTATAATTTGCGAATGCGCGTATAAGCATAGTGCCATCCCTCGGCATGCACTATTTTACAAGTAGTGTTAGTGTCGACTTGCAATAAGGACTTCATATGGTTTGTCGGTAGGGATGGACTGAATGTGAATTACTCGAAGAAAATAGAGACTTACTATCCTCTCGTACTTTGTAGTTCTCTTCTGCTATTCTCAGCACATCCATATCTATATCGACGATTGACATGCCCTCGGCGCGACCTAACCGTCCTACTGACCCGAGATGAGGAACACCAACTTGGCTCAGGCCCGCAAAGCTTGTCTCCTCCCCTTTCGCAGGTGGACCACCGGCGTTGACGAATATGACTGCGCATGTGTTCTCGAATGCGCGCGACACAACCGTGCTGTTGAGAAACATGGCCTCACCATCCGGGTTCAGAGCATAGCCCTCATCCGTTACGTCGCGCATGGTCCAGAAGGACGGTACACAGATGATCTGGGCGCCATCGGCGATGAGCTCCCTGAAGGCCTCCGGAAAGGCCAAGTCCCAGCAGACAAGCAGCCCAACACGTCCAAGAGGCGTGTCAAAAGCCTGGTGGGGCTCGTGAGCCGACGATACGAGGTGGCGGCGCTCTGGATGCCATAGGTTCTTCTTCTGGTATCGCCCAGCAATGTCTCCGTTCCACGAGATGAAGTATGCGATGTTCTGAAGAGAGTCGCCATCGGCTTCAATGATGGTTCCGGGGACGATGCAAATGTGAAGCTCCTTCGCCAGATCCTGGTATCGTTGCAGGTATATGAGAAAATCTGCATATGAGTTCTTGAATTCAGGCTCGGCAGGGACCCAAGAGGTGAGATGGTATTCAGGCAGTACAGCTAGGTAGCAGCCTTTAGAGGCGGCCTCGCGTATAAACGCTGCGGCTTTCTCATAGTTTTGAGTCGGAGACAATGGCTATATTGAGTGTAAGTAAGTTGCGGGATTTGAGGCATTCTTGGTAAATAGTCTAAGGAGACTTGTCATTGAATCTGGGAGTTGCCGGCGACTGGGGGAAGGGCGTCATCTCACCGATCGTGAGGGCCATTTAAGACGCATGAGAACTCACCTTAGGGTGAAGTTGAATTAGTGCGACCTTGTAAATTGGTGCCATTTTCCGCTGCCAGAGACTTATATAGCAATCTCCGTTTATTATTATTCTGTTCTTCGCGGTTTAGCCATTGCTCCCATTACTTACGATAGATGGAGGGGCGAAAATATTACTTTAGGGAAATATCCCGATAATTTTATAATAGCTCCACATCACGAGATATATCATCTTATCGGAGCTATAAAACTTCCGAATGTGCGTGCCGGTCTAATGCAGACTTTATGAAATTCGAAACTTCAGCTCTACTGGTTAAGCCTTTTCAACATGACTGGATTCCGTGCAGTGTCTAATCTACTTTTCACTAGCTCGTATGGCACTGCACATATGCCGGTAAAGAGGTCCTCACTCGCCCCTGGTATTAGCTATGTCTTTCGATGAGGAACCATCCTTGGATGCGACGCCATGTACGCGCTATGGCGGTTTAGACGCCACCCCGCGACGCGTTTCATTGATGTATTCCCTCCTTTAAGATCTGGCGAACCTCTATGGACCCGTAGTGACTCGTGGCCTTCAGCGAGGCTCAGGATTTGACTGAGTTTCATGTGATACGAATGCTCGAGAGGGTCACTTCTGTAAACTCAGATGTCGAATCGTCTCGCTAGATTACTGACCTTGTCCGATCTCAGAACCTTAAATTTTATTAAACTTCGATCGAAGCGCCAGTAGCTAGGCACTCTTGGCTGTAAATATGATCTGGGGATGCAATGATAATCATTCCATCTTTGTCGTTCCTTCTTGACCGGCAAGCCCCTTCAGTATCATCGCCTAAGGGACGCACCATTGCTGTAACTGGAGTTGCCTCTATTCAGCTTCGAAGTAAGGCAGTACGGAAAGAGAACTCGATCACTTTCCCTAAAATCACGCCGCAGCGTTTCACGCGGCGCAATAGAATCCCGTCCAGCTCCTGCCAGGCCCTTAATATCACGGGGCCTACCGAACAGCTGTCGCGGGTGAGGCATAGTTTGAAGGAACACGGCGCGTTAGTAGGTCAGAAGACCGACATAGACACCAAAGGTATATCTTTCCTCTTAAAGATAAATAAAGATTAACCGAACTTCGTCGGGTATTGTCCCTACGTTTTACCGACTCAGCTACCCGCAGACATCAATATCATGGCAGAACTAACTACAGTTTTTACACCTGCTTCTTGGTGCTCTAATCGGTTCGCCGTCGTCGTTGATAACCACACACCTGGTACGAGCATTATCCCGCCCAGCAGCGGATGGGTAGATCCATCCTTCACCAAATGTATCCCAACGCAATACACGACTACATATCCGACCTTCAGTCCGGGCGTGTGCCCAATCCACATGCAAGTCGTCCAGCACACCTTCAACATAGACGACGGCAAGACGATATGGACGGCAGGATGCTGTCAAAGGTAGTTCCACCTTATCCTAACCCTACTACCTGTGACTGACAATCCCAGTGGATTCTCCCCCATGTCTTTTGATCCTGGGTACCTGTGCACTTCAACTATCACCGACTCCATGGCTTTCCTTCTCGATCCAAACATATCCACTGCCGACGTATACACGACACTGGCACCGGGGCTCATGATTGAACATGATCAAGTAACAGTTCAATGGGAAGCAAATGACCTCAAACACTTTCCGGCGGGTGTAGCCTCCCAGTACAAGGTCATGATGGGTATCACGGCGCCACCGTCGACTATGACTGCGGACAGCGAAACGGCGGACTCTGCCACATCGCCAGCGAATACAAACCGACCAACACTGGGCCCGGAACCGGAACCGGCACCGAAAACATCGGTGCGATGGGGAACCAACACCTTCGGTTCAACCCCAGAAAGTCAGACAGGGATCACGCCAACAACCACCAATGATGGTACACTGTTGAAAAGGATTTGGTCTGCTGTTTTCGTTGTCACCTTGTTGGCTATGGGTATGTATATCATAGGGTGATAGACCGGATCAATGACCAGACTGGAGCCTCGGTGGCACGGTGTACTTTCTACAATAGGTAGACATGGCAATAGACGCTTTTTAACCGAGCCGACGTCGCATCACGATGCATAGCGGCACAGACTTAGCAAGATAGCGAATTCGTCTAGAAAGTTTCCGTGCCCGACCCCGACCGTCCATTTTATATTGACTAACATGACCTCATCTTGCCAATATGCTGACTGATCGACCGATCGGCCGATCTCCTCCACAAGGTACCTTTTCCCCGAGATGGATGCAACCTCGGGACCATCGCCAAGGCGCGGGGGTGCATATTTATCGATGGCATTTCGATGTCATCCCCGCCGCAACCGGCATTTAGCATACTCAGTAGGGCAGATCGCCTCAGCCCGAATTGGCAACTGGATGGGCACTGGAGAATCTGCCCTCCTGTACTAGTAGCGTACTGCCAATAGAATTAGGATCCACCCTTAAGGATGCGTGAACTATTGTACGAACTCCCCATTCGACATAATCCGGAGGAGGGGGAACTGTGTAATGCGATGAGATCGGCCGTGCAGCCTCCCGGCACCAACACAACTTGAACTACAGACAAGCCACAGTAAAAGCCATGCAGCAAAGAGTTCAGCCCGAATGAATTATATGTAGCTGTAGATGAACACGATGCAAGTATCATAGAGTGACAAGCTTTATACTAATTGGTCTTTAGATCATGCCGGACATGGCTATTCTTTATTGTCCTTTGTCCTCGGCCTTGAGTTGCAGTAGCTACCCACGAGACGAACCGTCGCTTCTGCCCGCACTACGTCTTCTCCACCTTGAACCAAACCTGACCGTCACCAGCATTGTTGCATCATGTTCTTCACCCAAGCAGGCATGGTAGCGGATGCCGTTGCCTCTATTTGCCGAGCAAGAACTTTTCGGGCAGGCTTCATGCGAGTACGAGGCAATCGCACATGACATATTTCGTAGTTACTTATAGTTCTCTAAAGGACTGGGTTTCTGCTGTCCCAAAGGCCCTTCAACCTATTTGAAGGTCGCTTTTAGACCCCTTAGAAAGAGTCCTAATGAGACACAATGCATTCCCTCAATATGCTGTCCTCCGCACTCTACCTGATCGCTTTCTTGGTAGCGCTCGGACTCGGGCAGGATGTCATCACAGATGACGCCTTCTTCTACGGCCAATCGCCTCCTGTTTATCCCACGCGTTCGTATCCCAAGGCCACTTAAACTTAGTATAAGGTCCAGTGGACTACCTACTGACAACAGTTTAGCACAGGGCACGGGCACCGGGGACTGGGCAGATGCCTACTCTCAAGCCAAGGCCATAGTATCTCAGTTGAGTCGGGAAGAAAAGGTGCGTGTACATAACTGACGATCGTGCCCTCAATTCGGCTAATACTGAAATCGCGTCTTAGGTGAATCTCACTGGTGGTATTCGAGACTCCGACAGCGCTTGCTCAGGCGTCATCCCCCCTCTACCACGCATTAACTTTACCGGTCTCTGTCTGAGCGATGCCGGGAATGGGCCAAGAACGACGAACTTCGTTTCGAGCTGGCCAGCGGGTATATCGGTGGGCGCGAGGTTGGTTCCCCTCCGAGGGTATGGCTTAGCAACGTCTGCTGACGGGGTACTGCAGCTGGAACAGAGAGCTTGCTCATAAGAGAGCAGTTGGGAGTACGTGACATCAATCAGTGAGCGACTTTTGCAGTTGAGAATCCTTACTGATGGGTGTAGTGGGAGGCGAATTCCGAGCTAAAGGGGTTAATATTGCGCTCGGTCCTGTCGTAGGGCCTTTGGGGCGAATTGCTTCGAGCGGGCGCAATTGGGAAGGTAGGCAACTTGAGTTGGATATTTGGGTGACTTCGATTAATGACTTATAGGTTTCTCCAACGATCCGTACCTATGTGGCACACTAGCATATCAGACTGTCGACGGCATTCAGTCTACTGGCGTTATCACAAGCACGAAGGTAATTTCACATTTGTTCATCCCTCGTCCTCGTTTTGAGGGCTAAAAGTCTGTTTAGCATTTTATTGCGAACGAACAAGAGACGAACAGAAACCCAACGGGCAATGTTACCGCGGTGTCCGCCAATATTGACGATAAAACGATGCATGAGCTATATCTTTGGTTAGCATCCTAGAGGTATAACTGTATCATGAGCTTTGCGGCTAACAGTATCTCACTTAGGCCGTTCCAAGATGCAGTCAAAGCGGGCACGGGAAATATCATGTGTTCGTACAACCGCGTCAACAACTCTTACGGCTGCTCCAATAGCAAGACTCAAAACGGGCTGCTGAAGACTGAACTCGGATTCCAAGTAACGACGCCCGAGTATAATGTTCATAACGTCTCACTAATAACTAGAAGGGCTTCATCGTTACGGATTGGGGTGCGCACCACGCCGGTGTCGCGACAGCTTTGGCGGGACTTGACATGGTCATGCCTAGCGGAGCGCCGCTGTGGGCAGGCACCTTGACTACCGCTGTCAACAATGGTTCTGTCCCTGAGTCACGACTAGATGATATGGCAACAAGGTGAGGCTATGAAATATGCCATGAGATCAAGAAAATCTTGCTAAATCTTAGTAGAATCCTCGCCACTTGGTACAATATGAAACAAGAAGAGGGCTTCCCATCTCCAGGGATCGGTATGCCAGACGACCTCACAGCACCGCATCAGACGATCATTGCAACGTCACCGAGCAACAAGGACGTGCTTCTCCAGGGCGCCATTGAAGGTCATGTCCTACTCAAGAACGACAACGGCGCTTTGCCCCTCAAGTCGCCCAAACTGATTTCTCTCTTCGGCTACTCCGCCAAGTCCTTCGACGCTTATACGCCCGGGAGCTATTCATGGAATGGCGGCGGCGAGTCGGCCACGCCTGCTCACATGCAAATCGCACCCAACGGCACGCTCATTTCGGGTGGCGGTTCCGGAGCTAATCAGCCCGCATACCTGAGTTCGCCTTTCGAGGCGCTCAGCCTCCGCGCATACGAAGACGGATCAAGCCTGTGGTGGGATTTCCACAGTGGGAATCCTTCCGTCGACCAGTCCTCTGACGCTTGTATTGTCGTGGGCAATGCCTTTGCCACGGAGGGGTGGGATAGATTGGGATTGCACGACGATTTCACTGATGCGCTGATCAATAACGTCGCAGCGAAGTGTAACAATACTATCGTAGTATTTCACAACGCAGGCGTCCGGCTTGTCGACCAATTCATTGACAACCCCAATATCACGGCTCTCATCTTCGCACATCTCCCCGGACAAGACTCCGGACGTGCCTTGACGTCGATACTCTACGGCGACGTCAGTCCGTCGGGCAAGCTACCGTATTCAGTCCCGCACAACGAATCTGACTTCGGGCCCCTCCAGAACGCGACGCGGCCTGACGGCATCTACGCGCTTTTCCCGCAGTCAGATTTCGACGAGGGCGTCTACATTGACTACCGCGCTTTCGATGCGAAGAACATTACGCCACGATTCGAGTTTGGCTTCGGACTCAGCTACACAACGTTCAACTATTCGGACCTCGTCGTCTCGCTTGCCGACGGTGCGAACTTTTCATCATATCCGTCTAAGCCCATCGTTCAAGGCGGCCATGAAGATCTCTGGGATACTCTCGTCACAGTCTCTGCGACGGTGACGAATACGGGCTCCGTAACCGGTGCCGAAGTCGCTCAGCTGTACGTTGGTATCCCAAATGGTCCCGTGCAGCAGCTTCGCGGGTTTGATAAGCCGGTGCTCAATGCCGGGGAGTCGGCCGCTGTTCACTTCGACCTGACGAGGAGGGACTTGAGTACGTGGGATGTTGTCGCCCAGAACTGGCTGCTGCAGAAGGGGGAGTATCAGCTCTATGTTGGGTCTAGTAGTCGAAAACTCCCCTTAGCCGCGGCTCTGCAGATTTAGAGTGCAGTGAAGATTTCTTTTTTAGGGTTGGCCACTGACATGCGTAGTGGTGGGAGCACTTGTCTTGGACGATTGGTATTGCTCTCAATGTGTAACAGAATTCACACTCTACCAGCGAGATATACTAGCTGTATGCTATTTTAGCTTATTTATTCAAAGGAATTTTAATACATAATTTGCTATGAAGCGAGGGTCGATATGACTGTGGAGCTCTATAGCACTGGAGTGTACGAAAGCATCCGCCCTAACTTCACATTGCGAAGATATCAATCGAGCAGTCGAATATTTTATGGCTTCTGTTACTCACCTAGAGTAGTGAATTGAACTGGCTAGTTTGTAGTAAGGGGATACGTGAACTTTGTGGTCATTACTAATTAGAACTAATTATATATCATGATTTGTTTACCACTTCTCGACGTAGGGTCGAATATCAACCTCCCAAGTGAATCCCGACCGATGCTGAGTGTGCAAGCCCCAGTAGGTCTCGGCGATCTATGGCAAAGGTCAGCAAATAATAATGAGGTGCTCCGGATGCCAAGGGAGCTCAAACTTACCGAATCAGCACTGATCTTGCCGTCAGGTGCACCGCCGTTGACACCGGTGTACGCCTCGGTCCTAGGGCCCGTAATAACACCGTCGATGACGGCGTGCGCGACGTGCACGCCCTTGGGTCCGTACTCGCGGGCAATGGACTGCGCCAAGGCCCTCTTTGCCCATTTCCCGGCCGCAAACGTTGAGAATCTGGCCGACGCCTTCACCGACGCAGTGGCGCCCGTGACAATGAGCGACGGTGGGTGAGGCGAGGTGCTCACGGCATTCTCGAGCAGCGGCAGCGTCTTCTGGGCGAAGTTGAAGAATCCTCGACTATTTTTTTTCGCTTATCAGCATCCGTAGTTTTTATTCATATGTAATTAAAAAAGGAAAACATTAATAAGAGCAAGCACATACATATTCACGTCAATGCTTCCCTCCAGTACCTTAGGATCGACCTCAACGAATGGCGTAGGCTTTAAGCCACCCGAGGCGTTGTAGATGGCGGCGGCCAGCTTGTGGTCCGGCAGTTCCTTGGCGATGGTCGCGAAAGCGGCGTCCAGCGAAGCGCGGTCGCCAGCGTCGGCGTTGATGCCAATTGCTTTGCCGCCTGCATCGTTAATTGCCTTGACGCTGCTCTCGTACGTCCCAGGCGTCCGCGCAAGGAGGACGACGGGATACGCCTTTGCGAATCGAGCTGCTACAGCACCGCCTTGTATTCCCAATATGTGAGTTTAAGTTGCGATACACCATAGTACCTATGACGAGGCCAAGGTGTGGGGTGAAAGCTTACCGGTGCCTCCGCCTGCTCCGATGATGACGGCGTAGAACTTGGACATGGTTGCTTCGTATGAATGAGAACTTGATAGTAGGATAGAGTAGTAGACGATGGGCAGATAGTGTCTTGAGGTTTGTTGAGGAGGCTATGACGATTTAAATACACAATCGCAGGTCGCAGTCGGGAATAATTATCAGGTACTATCAAGCAGCATAATGGATCATGTAAGTGAGTTTCGGCGTCTTCTACAGCAGCATGCAGCCTATTAGCGGGCGTTAAGGGATTCTGGTGCATTATTAATGACTGCCGAGAAACCAACCCCGCAGTGCCTGGCGACTTAGATCTTGCCTAGCCAGGTTGACCTAAGCTTGCGACGCAATCACGACATTCTTCGACGCGAGGAATCGAGGATTTGTAATCGCATTCGGCCGTTGTGATGAGCTGAATACTACCATGTCGACTCGCAAGGCGATCGACTTGGTTCTTTTGCTGTGTGTGCTCTTATTCTTGGTAATATAGATCTGGTCGCATCTTTATAATTTTGATTACTGAACTTATAGCACCGACGAGGATTAAAAGTTAGTGGCCTGCTGCTGTAACGCAAGTTCCTAACCTAGTATACGCATAAATTATATGACTTGTCTGTATCATCTTTCAACGTCTCGAAGCTTCCTTCTCATAGTCTCCCAGATGAAATTAACAGTTTCAACTAGGCTTGCGCTGCAATAGAGTAGGAGAAGCAACAACAGTATCTCATAAGAAAAGCAATGGAGACGGCGCTCGCTTGGGTTGAGTAGGTGGTAGGGAAGCATGACTCTGACGACTATAACCGAAAGGCGGCGGAAGTTACGATTCTCTAGGGAGAATCCAGTGGCTACAGCCTGGCTTCTGGAAAGTGCCCTATACCATTCTCATTGTATAATGCTTCGGTTCATACGCCAAGGCGAGTACCTTTATGGCTTTATACTCTATAGCTAGTACCCTGTACGTCATTCAGTCAACCGTGAGTAGTTGCTCAAAAAAGCCCCCTATCTGTCTCTCCCGGTCTACGAGATGAATTTCTAAAATCCAATGCCTTTGTCGGCCGTCCTTACCCAAGGACTTCATACGCTCCGGATTCCCTTCTGTGATGTACAACGTCTTCTTGTCATTGGGGATACGCTCGTGCGGGAATGAACCGATGAGGTGGCCCGCTATCGCTCCACCAAATTCCCACCCTTCGCGCTCAGCGGTGCGACGGGCAATGGCGTAAAGCTCATCTCCCGTCATGTCTGGGTTCTTATCGAATTGTGACTTGACATCTTTCCATACCGGTTCAAGAGCATCACGGAGCTTCTTCTTCACTGGATCCTCGCCGAGGACATACTGCAATGCTCAACATTAGTAATTTTCATTTTCAGCGTTACATGAACCTTTGAGATATCTAAAATCTCAAGTACACGCTTTTAGTGACTCACAGTGCGGCCGAAATCAGCCTCCCAGGCTTCGAATACGGGGCCCAGGTCGACGAAGAGGATATCGTCAGCCTCGATAATACGGTCGGGCGGGTTCTCCGCGTATGGCTGTAGGGTATTAGGCCCGCTCCGGACGACCCGTTTATGCCAATGCGTTTTTATGCCGTGTCGACGGGCGCCAAGCTCATGAATCTCCTTGCTGAGCTCCTTCTCGCTCACCCCGGGCCGGATCAAGGTCGTCGCAATCTCGTCGAATAACTGCAGTGCCTTCTTCTGCGCGTTCAAGAGCGAGGCCGCCCGCTGCTGCTCCTCCGTACTTGAGTCCTCCGGCATGTTGTGCAAATATGATGTAACACTATAGTAGCCCAAGCTCTTTCCGAGCCTCTTGTTCTCGTCGGAGGTGAATTAGTAAGTTAAGGAGGAGCTCTACTGTTACCTACCCCGCAGTGCATTCCGAAGCTCGCCCACACAGTGGATCAATTAAGCTACGAATTCGACATCAGCACTAGCCACAGACGCGCGTAATGTTCATGATACCTAATGCTCATTTATCTCAATAATCTCATACATCTCAATCGTCACAGAACCCTCTGATATTTTAGACACTCTTCAAGGGGTCTAGGATATCTACGTGAGCAGTTTCCTTGTTTAAAGACTTCAACAGTCTTATTCCAAATCCTGGGCTGCGTCTCGCGTCCTTTTGGCGAGAGAACGGAGAAGGATAGACTAACGCGCGATTAGTCTTTACAATTGTCGTTTACAACTCTAAAATACTCACGACTTTACTGTCTGCTCACTGAAATACGCTCCAAGATCCTCGCCGTGAAGTATAACGGCATCCGTCAAGCAGTGGCTTCCCTATGTTGCAGTCGATACGAGCAGGCCAACCACCATACTCGCCTGCGGATCAGCCCTGTGCAGAGAGTTGGCGCAGAACACCTAAAGCCATGATTAGTAGGCATATACAAAACATACAGCGCACTTCCGTCGTTATCCGACTCTAGTGACAGTGTATCGAGCGCAGTTAATATGAAATAAGTGATTCTTCCTTTCTATAATATGGCGCATCGAATTAGGCCTATAGAGGTAGAGCCGTGATGAGGCCCAATTTTTCAGGAGATAGACTCAATCTACACTTCCTGGAGCCTTTAGATAGCACATCACTTACCTTTTCGTGGGAAACTTGGTAATCGACGCAAAAACAGTTTATTTTAAACAACAACAGATCAACGCATGGCCTAGCTGCCTGGCTTTTTCTTTCGAGAGACCTACCACTCTTTTATATCTCTTGTCCTTTTCGCCAATTTTATATATATATCAGGTTTGCTGGCCTAGCCTACACCCTTTTATACATAAGAAACAAAAACAAATGAAATTTGACATAAAAAATCTAACTATTCAAGGATTTTACAAGCTCCAGGAGTCGCTTCTTCGATTGGCTCGACCGCTCGAGTCTGCCTTCCATAGTCGCCGGAGTGTTGTAACGGTGCGAGTAAAACTCAGTGAGCTTAACGCTTGACTTTCCCGCTACGACTTGGCGTCGAAAGGTCGTGTCACCGATCGCGAGCAACCTAGGATGGTCACCCTCTGCCGGCTCGGGATTTTGTTCCGTGGCGTTTCGGATGCTCACGTATTCGTTGATAAACTCCTTGCCTTCAAGCCCCCGGCCGTTGTGCGAGTAGATAGGAAGGCATGTACAATGTTCACCGAACACCTTCACCACAATCATCTTCCTAAACTTGCTGTGTACGATACCAAACGGTGTTGCAGTATTATGCGGATCCGTTGAAGATACCCATCGGGAATCATCCGTGCTGGCTGTATGATGAGGTGCGCTGAAGATGACTCCGACTTCGTATCTCGCAGCTGGGTATATGACGTCTGTATCGCGAAGAGAAGCTGAGATACGGCCAAACATAAAGCACTCGGACACACTCCACTGCTTCAGTTGTGTGGCAGTTTGGGTGGAAAACTCTGCGCCCTGCATACGTAGCGCTTTCTCTCTTGGATTTGCGGGAGCGGGCCACTCACCTTCTTGAAGAGTTTTGATCTGATTGTCGTAATAGTCCAACTCGGTTCTAAATGTAGACTCTATATCGGAACATGCGATGCTAGATTCCGAGGACGCTAGTGAGGTATGATCTGAGCTAAATGAGTTCAAAGACCTTACATCATCAACATCGCCTGCGTAAGCACTCACGGAGCCTGAGCGGTGAAGGCCTTCTCTTTGCTGATGGCGAACGATTGATTTTTTGCGCCGTCGGTGTAGCATTACTCGGGTGGAATGATCGGGATCATTCTGGGAACTCCATCTGTCAAGAAGTTTGCCGTCTCTGTCCCTTCGGTCAGCCCTGAGTCGGAATCGCGATCTATCATTTGGCGGGGGTGGCATCATTGTCCGTCGCTGCGATTCATAGGAATGCATCGTGATTCTATGCAGCAAGTACTTACTGGATGGTATTAGTGAACGGAAAGAAAAATTTCACAGAAATTGAAAAGATCCGTCACTCCTTTTCGGTTAGCAAAAACAGCTGGTTTGTCGTCGATTATCTAAGTCGGATTGTTGGCGAAGCCAGAGAGTTGCGCTCTATTTATCATGGAACAATTATTGAGAAGCTTCAGATAGTATAGGGGTAATAAAGAGGATGACAATGCTTGCTTACGCTTTCACTTGTAGGAGTCAAAGCACAGCTCCTCCTATAACAGGGTATAGCACTGACCAGAGCACAAGAGTTCTTTGTTTTTTATCTCGCGCTTTGCGGCTTATAATAAGATTGAATTGCCGAATTTCCGAGGCTTAGTGCTTCCGTACAAATACCTTCTTTATTAGAAACAACAGCAATACTAAAGATGAAGCGCTGGTTACATACCATCAACCAATCTTTGCCACTCACTCAAGAGAAGGATATGCTATGGTATGGCAAATGATAGAACAACAGCATTATGCGCTCTAACCGATGGGAGCCAATCCTTTATGTGAAAGAAGCGTGATGCACGGAGTGTAACCGATTAACGTATTTTGAAGTATTTACTTATGTCTCATTACTAACTTAAGCTAGCAAGCTGTGTTTCATAAACACAAGCCCTACATGCAATGGTAGTAATAATGATCTATATCGCCTTGACACGTCGCTCAAAGCGAGGGATAGTCTTGGTGAACTTCTTTGGATCGTCCCGCGCGCCGTCCTTCCAATACTCGTACTCGATCCAGGCATTCTCTGGCATCTGCTCCTCCATCGCTGCCATCCAGTTCCCAAGGTCAGGTGACAGCGGGATGACGCCCGTTTCGAGGACATAAATGTCCCAGAGCTTAATCAGCTCCTTTAGCTTCTCTGGCTCTTGCTCTGCTAGGTCGTGCACCTCGCCCGGGTCCTTGGCTAGGTTGTACAGTTGCCAACGCTCCGGCCCTTTCGGCTTCGGGATGAAGACGATCTTCCAGTCACCGCGGCGGCAGGCTGCTCGCCCGCATGTCTCCCATCCATTGATGAAGTCTTTCTCGTGGATTGTCTCTGCCTGCTTTGATAGGTACGGCACCATTGACTTGCCGCGCATCGGCACAACCTCGCGCCCTTGGTAGGTTGGTGCCGGGTGTGTCACGCCTGCCATGTCTAAGATGGTTGGCGCGAGGTCCATTACTGTCGCGAACTGATGCGTTATGCTGCCTCCTGGGACCTTTCCGCTGAAGGCTGCCGGGGGCTTCATCATGTAAGGAACGCGCACGCCGCCCTCAGTGGTGTAGGCCTTGTAGAGCCTGCTTGGCGCGGTGGCGGCCTGCGCCCATCTTGGGCCATACCAGATAAAGGAATTCCCGTTCCCGAGGTTGTCGATGCTGTTGTCGTAGTATTTCTGGAGGTGCTGCATCATGTTGCCTTGCACAATTGGGTATGCCTCATAAGCAGCACCTTCGGCACCATTGTCGGAGAGGAAACAGATGAAGGTATTGTCGAGCTCACCAATTTCCTCAAGATACTTCGTGACCTTTCCGACGTTCACATCGATAGCCTCGACCATGCCGGCGAAACATTCCATTGCCCGGCAGGAATTTGCGCGTTCTTCGTCGGTCATTTCTTCCCATGCCTTCACTTCATCGGCCACTACCGGGTGAGGCTCAACATCCTGGGGTATCATACCAAGGTCCTTGAGACGCTGTAGTCGCTTCTGACGGAGGGCTTCCGGACCTTCATCGTACACACCACGGTACTTCCTTATGTACTCCTGAGGCGCTTGCAGTGGCCAGTGAGGGGCAGTGAATGGGAGGTAGCCGAAGAATGGTCGATCATCACCCTTCTCCTTCCAATCTTTCAGGTATTGCAGCATCTTGTCACCATATCCATGAGAAGAGTACCATCCTTCTGGGAGCTTCCTGACGTACTCGCCATCTTCGTTGTGAAGTGCAATGAAACTCATAGTCATGAAGTCGGGGATCTTGTCTGCGCCTTGGAGCTGGGGTTCAAATGCATAGTGGTTGCTGCACGCTGGTAGATGGGCGAAGCTCCGCTCGAACCCTCTCACTTTCGGGCTGCGTTCGGGGGTCAAACCCAAGTGCCACTTGCCTGACATTAATGTGTGATAGCCAACGTCGCGAAGTATTTCGGGTAGAGCGACTACTCTTTCATTCAAGTAACCTTCGTAGCCCGGCATACCACGCTGAACCGACGTTGACATGGTTCCGTTGGGGTCGTTCTGCCCCGAGATGTTGGTCCATTCGATCAAGTTACCGAGACCGGCAATGTGGTGGTCCGTTCCCGTCATGATCATGGCTCGCGAAGGAGAACATGCTGCGGCGGCATGGAAGTCTGTAAACAAGATGCTGTCTTTTGCCAACTTGTCTAGATTTGGGGTGTTGATCTCACCGCCGAAGGGTCCAATGTCAGAGAACCCTAGGTCATCGGCTAGGAATATGAGGAAGTTGGGTCTCTTTCCGGGCGCCATGGTTAACGATGTACAAGGTTCGCCTTTAGAGAGAAACGTTCTTAGAGTTGAAGCAATACAGGCTTTGGCGTTTATAAGTAAACGATAGCAAGTGGCAATCTGCACTGAAGGTGATAAAAAGAAAAAAAAGACAAAGTCTAGAAATATTTCCTCACACGACACAATTTCTACTCAGGAAACCGTGGGTAGAACCTCAGAATTCCCCCCTCCGGTCAACCACCGTCTCCACGCACGTCCATGACCCCACCGTGATGATATGGCTTTCGACGCATTCAAGGCCGATATTAGTCTCTTCCGAGAAGTCGCTTGAGGGGTGAAAGCCAATGAGCGTCAGGGGGCACGAGAACTCCGCATATAAACACGTGAGTGGATCATCCGGTTAGTCTGCCTGCTAGCATACCTACCCCAATTTTGGGCCCTGCATGCAGTAGCTACTTGCGTGGTAGAGCAGTGTTACCTCGAAGCACGTTGAAGGCATACACCAGTCTGAAAATTCGTTAATAGCTTTATTATATGCTCGAAAGAGCCCCGGTAATACACGAGAGAGAAAACCAACTCTTACTTCCATCGCGTGTTTAATCGGAGGCTTGTGAGCTGAGGCCTCGTCGACAGCTCGGTCTCCCACGACGATGATTGGACGATAGCCCCAGGTTTTAGCGTAGTTCACTTCCCCAACTCTTGGGGATCGGTAGTAGAGGCGTTTCATTGGACGAGCTCACGGTGACGTGATTTTGGGTACTTGTTGTCCAACGTCCTGGAAACCCTGTAGAATGATCCTGACCAGCCTGGGCAAGGACCAAAATGAAGCTGATCTCTGCTCCTATAAATTGGGGGAGGAGGATTCTGGCCGACACCTCCCAACTTCGCCTGTCCAGTGTAACCAAATGACGGAGGGTTAGCAGCCATCGCCGAGATGAAAGACTCTATCACACTTGGTAAGGTTCGAGCCTACTGGCTCGGCTCAGTGGTATGCTTTGGTGGTTTCCTTTTTGGTTATGATAGCGGCATGTAAGTGTTGTTGAACCATAAGCAGCGGTCTATGATTGCTAACATATCGCAGTGTTGGTCCGTCACACATCGAAAGTTCACTATAACCGAAAGAGCAGACAACTAATAATAGTCTATCTAACAGGTGGCGTTTTGACCCTCGAATCCTTTCGCGATGATTATCGGTATGGTGATGCTGGCGCGACGCGGGCGAGCTCGCTGTCAGTCAGTCTGCAGCAACTCGGTGCGTTCGTGGCCTGCTTTCTCGTATGGCCTCTGACGGACAAATTTGGACGCAAAAAGTCGTTGATTGTATCTTCTTTGATATTCTCAATCGGTGCGATTATCCAGACTATCAACACACACTCGCTTACCGCATTCTACATTGCTCGTGTCATCGCCGGACTTGGTCTTGGCTCTGCTACAGTTGTGGTTCCCATGTTCAATAGTGAGATGATGCCTAAGGAGATGAGAGGCCAAGTCGGCTCCTTTTTCCAATGGTTCTATACTTTCGTATGCAATACATCCAACCCCAGCCTTTATCCTAGTGTCTGCGCTGACCATGTACAGGGTATCTTTCTATCATACTGGGTTGATTACGGCGTTGCTAGAAACTTCTCCAGCACTAAGTCATCTCAATGGCAGCTTCCAATTGGCCTGCAACTTGCGCCCGCGGCTATTCTTGGATTCGGCATGCTCACTATACCTGAGAGTGCACGATGGCTTACCAAGAAAGGGCGACATGAGGAAGCGTGGGCCAGTCTCCAGTGGATTCGTGCCGACAGCTCTCAAGTCACAAGTGACGAGATGGAAGAAATTCGGGTCGGCGTGGAAGCAGAAGCTAGAGCTACCGAAGGCTTTCAATTCAAAGGCAAGTATTCTGTCCTAGAGGCCACGAGAGAAAGCGTCTGCTAACGGGATTACTTATAGAACTACTGCAGCGTGACAACTTTAAACGTGTCCTCGCCGCCTTTGCTGTCTTCACAGCTCAGCAGGCGACTGGTGCTACGGCCTTCGCATACTTCGGTCCACAATACTTCAAGCTAATCGTTGGAAGCGGCGGCGACCGAAGCTTGCTCGTTACTGCGATTTTCGGTGCTGTTAAGGTAGCAGCCTGTGGTCTGTTCGTTCTCTTCTTCGCCGAGCGTCTATCTCGTCGTCAAGTTCTTATAGGAGGTGCCGTATTTATGAGTGCTTGCCAAATCACTACAGCGGCAGTGGTCAAGTCTTTCCCAGCGCCCGCTCACCAACAGGCGACCGTCAGCCCGCCGGCCATCGCCACAATCGCTCTCATTTATCTCTTCGTAATCGCTTACAATTTCAGCTGGGGTCCCATGCCATGGCCCTACGTCTCTGAGTAAGTGATATTGCCTTTTAACCTTACTCACGTTAGGAACGACTCTGGCTAACTCGGGCATTTCCCCAGGATTTTCTCTCCGCGCATCCGAGAACCTGGCGTTGCTATTGGTGTTGCCTCACAATGGCTCTGGAACTTCGTCTTCTCTCTTACAACTCCTTACATGATCGCCTCCCTTGGATGGGGGACATTCCTTGTATGGGGTAAGTAGCATGATGCCACGGGCGTACCTGGGCCACAATACTAACTTGCACCAGGTATCTTCGACATAGTCATTGCAGGTTTCACGTTCTTCCTATTGAAGGAAACCCGAGGCCTGTCGCTTGAGCACATTGCGCAGTCACGCTTTAAGGCGGGCAGCAGCGCATCTGAATTGTCGGATGCCGCGAAGGACTCGGTAAAATAGAGTGGATGTGATCACAATCATGCGCAAGCAGTTTTTCGATCAGATTTCCACCCTTGATCAAATGAAATCATAGCTACCAATATAGCTATCAATGTGAATGCATACTACCCACCCCTTTTCAAGCGTTACAATGAGTGTAGCGCATCTAGAACTCGGTTCATAGTGGCCCGACAGAGTGGAGAGTGATTACCAAATTTTGTTATTACCCGGTTCCTAACCAAGACGCGCGAGACTCGAGATGCGGGGTGAAGTCCGGGGTAAATGGCCACGATGGTGAGATACCCTATGATAAATAATATGCGTGAATGTCTTGATAGGCCGCAAGTGTCTCCCAAAGTGATCCTGGATAATATTTGTGATCAATATGTATGCGGTGGCTCATCGGTGGGTTTGGCTGTTCGCAATTCTATTGCCGGAAGCGTTCGCAAGGGCGAATTCTACTTATACCAACCCCATATTACCTGGGTTCCATCCTGATCCCAGCTGTATCTTCGTTCCGGAATGGGACGACACTTTTTTCTGCGCATCGTCGAGCTTCAATGCTTTCCCGGGCATCCCTCTCCACGCCAGTAGAGACTTGCAGAATTGGAAGCTCATAGGTTAGCACTGCAATCACAGTAGACTCTGGGCGACTCGTCGCAAATTTGCTTATGCAATTGCATGATACAGGCCATGTTCTGAACCGGAATGAGCAATTGCCACGCCTTGCAGAGACCAACCGATCCACGAGGTAAAATGCCAAAACACAAATGGTGCACGGCGACACTAAGATTGAAGTGAAATAGTGGCATATGGGCCCCAACGCTCCGATACAACGAGAAGACAGAGGTTTTCTGGCTCGTCACTACGCTTGTGGATGATGACAAGGATGCATATGATGCGTCGCGGTGGGATAATGTCAGTTGCGCGCTTGTTCCGTCAACTGACGGTCCCCGCGTCGCTAACAAATGGACTAGGTGATCTTCAAGTCCAAGAATCCGTACGAACCCGAAGCGTGGTCGGAGGCGGTGCATTTCGACTTTGAGGGTTACGACACCTCGCCCATCTGGGATGTTGACGGCAAGACATACATCGTAGGCGCGCATGCCTGGAGAGTCTCGTGAGCTATCCCAGTATATTTCTATCGTCGGCGACACATGACAGAAGGAATGCTAATGATATCGAAGTCCCGGTATTATGCTTGCAGAAGTAGACCTCGACACGGGAAAAGTCGGTGAATGGAAAACTCTATGGAATGGCACAGGTGGCATTGTGAGTGGCCTCGATTAAAATGTCACGTTGCCTCCTATCGTAGTCTGACTTTAAAGCTAGGCCCCTGAAGGACCGCACATCTATCGCAAGGATGGCTGGTATTATATACTTGCTGCCGAAGGTAATGATGCCTATTATCTTAGCTGCGTAATCTTAACTAATATCGAGTGAAGGCGGCACGGGTCTCGACCACATGGTTACAATGGCGAAGTCTGAAGATCTTCAGGGGCCCTACGAATCGAATGCGGCCAACCCCGTACTAACAAACGCGAACACGACTGAGTATTGTGAGTGTCTATTCAACCCAAGCGCTAAGTCGAGTCTTCTAATGGACTACCCAGTTCAAACAGTTGGCCACGCAGACTTGTTTCAAGATCCATCGGGAAATTGGTATCTCTCTCAGCACAACCAAGGGATTGCGTAGGGCTAATAGCATCATAGGTGGGGTGTTGCGCTCTCTACACGATCAGGCCCGGAGTATTTTAACTACCCAATGGGTCGTGAGACGATCATGGTGCCAGTATCATGGGAAAAGGATGAATTTCCAATCTGGTCTCCTGTCAGGGGTGAGATGAGCGGATGGGCTATGCCTAAGGAGAACAAGGAAATTCCTGGCGAAGGGTACGTTACCATAACTTCCGCTATCTTCTCTTTACCCAATCCGTTCCAGTCGTCATCTCCCCTCTACAGGACTAATACATATCCCCAGCCCTTTCATCACCGCAGGTGACGCAATCGATTTCCACCCCGGGACGAAACTCCCAGCGCATTTCACATACTGGCGCTACCCGATACCAGAATCATACGTGGTATCACCACCAGAGAAACCAAACACGCTACGACTGAGCCCATCGAAGCTGAACCTGACGGCTCTGAACGGGAACTACGCGGGTCCTAAAGGTCAGACATTCGTCGGCCGACGCCAACAAGACACGCTATTCACATTCAGCGTCGACATGGATTTCTCCCCTACAAATCCCGAAGCCGAAGCCGGCGTCTCCGTCTTCCTGACGCAGAACCACCACCTCGACCTCGGCATCATCATGTTGCCCCCCGCTAGTAGCACTGGTGTTTTCCCTGGGGACGCAGGCAACTCGTCTGCTGAGACTGGATCAGATCTGATCCCGCAGTTCCGGTTCCGCGGCATCTCGTACGTGGCTGTTCCCGAGGATATCGTAGTTCCGGTGCCGATGGCCTGGCGCGATAGGAAACTGCGTCTGGAGATCAGGGCAAGCAATGCTACGCATTATGTCTTTTCTGCTGGACCGGCGGATGCCATGTCGCAGATGAAAACGCTCGTTGAGGTGTCGAATGAACCTGTTAGCTGGGGGTTCACTGGTAAGATATCTCCTTATGGGGTTTTATACACGCTGTTACATAATGCTAACGTGATTCGGTCGACGTGTAGGTGTGATTCTCGGTATTTATGCAGCTACCAATGGTCGTAATGGGACAGCAACGCCAGCGTACTTCTCACATTGGCGATATACACCGCAGGGGCAATTCCGAAACTGAGCTTACTTATAAAAGTATATATGACATGGCTTAGCAAATAAAGGAATAATGAGAATAGTATTCACACGTTCCCTAGAGACAACTGGAGTAGAATGACATCAATCTGTTGATTGGCGGATGGTAAACGCTGTTTTATGTAGCTTTATTTGCACTACGTATCCAGGGAATTTTCGAAACTGGCGACGTAGAATGAAAAAGTGTTGGGCTATGTCGGACTATACTTGGCTGTAAGACGTGAGGTCTGTACTTTTATCTAGATTAAGTAAGGAGTAGTTATTAGTAAGTTACTGAGTTGACAGCAGACCTAAGGGAGCTTAGTAAAATGAAACAAGTCACCGGTATTTGCTTAGCATAAATTGGAAGTGGTCGTGGTATGACTTGCATGTATTCATATTTATATAAATATGAGCATATATACTTGCCAGGAGGCAACAAGATAAAATATGTGCAAGAAAAAGAAGAGTATGTCCAAAGTGTGAGAATATGTGCAAGAAGTGAAGGTGTCGGAGGTCAAAATTTTTCAAAACAAGGATGACAATGATGATGAAAAAACAAAGCGAGTGTGGGTATGCAATGCGGCGCTCGCAAAACCGAAAAACTCCCGGTCCACCAATCCATCTAGCCCGTGAACTCCTTTCAGATGATGCGTCGCTTCATGCATACATGCATAAATCAAAATAATGCGAGAACGAATGTGATGAAAAGGAAATGCTGAGATGCTTGAATGCCCTAAAGAATGGACAGAGAACGCAGACGTCCTTCGCGTCTAAGTAGACTGGTACTGAGCCACATACGCGACTTCCATCTCGCTGCCCCAGCTGCCGAGGGTGTTCCCGTTGGGCGCGCCGGGCCAGTCGCCGCCGACGGCGACGTTGAGGATGATGTACTGCGGCGTGGCGGCGAGCGAGTTCCAGACGTTTTGGTTGTTGATGCGGCCGCCGGTGACCTGCATGAATTGGCGGCCGTCGAGGTACCACGTGATGGACTCGTCGACCCAGTTGCCCGGGGTGCGGTCGAAGATCACGCGCCACGTGTGCCACCCGTTGTCCGACACCCCCGTGTTGCCACCGATGCCGTTGTACTCGTTGCAGATGCCGCCGGGAGCCACGTCGCAGTGCACCGTGCCGTACCCCGTGAGGATGCCGTCCACCATCTCGAGGATGTCGACCTCGCCGCACTGCGGCCAGGGCGTGCCGTGGCGGATCGAGTCGCCCAGGATCCAGAAGGCCGGCCAGAGCCCTTGCTTGTTCGCCTGCGCGTTGTTGCCGAAGCGGATCTTGGCCTCGATCATGGTCCGGCTTCCATCGGGGGGCGTGTACACGTATTTGGACTCGAGACGGGCCGAGGTCCAGCCGCCGTTGTTGAGCGGTACGATCTGTAGCGTTGCACCGCCAGACAGTTGGTGGTTCACTGCACAGAAGAGTTAATAACTGCTATGCTAAAAGATATATACAGTGATATACAGAGAGGGTGCAATGAAGCGACAGAGAAGAAGGGTGAAGTTGCCGCCATAGCAGCTTAAAAAGAGAACTGGAGGAGGTTTAGGGTAACTTACGGTTCGACCTGGTGTAAGTCTGCCACTCATTGTTGGCATTCTGGGAAGACGGCCGCTCAATGATGTTCCAGGTATTCTCGTTGACCAACGAACCAGCCGGGCCGTTAAAGTTCTCCTGCCAGATAACATTGTAACCGCCGTAACCGGGTACTGCTTCAGCAGCGACGGAGGTGGCCGCCAGGCCGAGAGCTAGCAATTTTGCAAACATGGTGCTAAAGTAAAGACTGACGTATACGTCGTCGTATATACAAGGATACAAGTATGTACAACCCGAAATCAAAGAAGGCTAAGGAAGGAGTGGAAACGAGCAGCTATGCTCCAAGTGGTTCAAAGGATTGTTTCGCGATGGGGAGTACGAAGATCATCACTTGATGAGGCATACCCTCCTCTTTATACTTATTTGTCGAGTTGACGGGAGACAAGACGGGCAAAGCAAGAGTTGCCTGTTTCGCCAGGGACGGCCGCCGCTGAAGGGACGTGAAGGTTCTCATGGCGCGAAGGAGATAAGTCAACGACAAGGGTTAGGAGAGCCTTGTGCGCATGGGGCAAGTCTGGCAATGGCACCACGGGGTTAAGAGCCCACCAGAGCGTGATCTGGACCACGACTATAGCATGAGAAGAAATCAGACCCGTATGTGGAGTCCGTTGGTGACCGTCCGATGATGAAGGGGGGAACTAGTTACCTACCGAACCCGGGGCACTAGCTGAGACTACCTACCTCTGTCGGCGCTGGCGCCAGTTTAAGATCGGAAGCGGGGTGCGATTTCGTGATCTTGGAGTTGCGAAGTGATATGAACCATCTGTCTAGCTTCTGCAGCTAGTAGGATATCAGAATCCAGAGACACACAGCATGTGCGAACCAAGATTCACGAGGCGCCTCGAAGTAACCTAGTGAAGGTTGCCTTCAGTTGTTTCTTTTTTCCTGGGGGTAACATAGTCCTCAGGGGTAAAAGAACTGTTTGCGTCCCTGCAAAGTTAATATCAACTCCATGCCCTATAGGCCAGTCCCAAACGTGGGCTCAGGATTGGCTGATTTGCCTGATTAGGGAGGTTTGCATTGCTGAAATGTGCTTTATTTTAGATATAACTGCCCGTCGCATGCTTACCAGGGGGGAAGTGTTGTGGGGTAACTGGTAACTTGAGTCAAGCGAGCCGAGCTTAACAAGACGTCTAATAGGGTCGTCCATGAAACAACGCTACCCCTACACCATGATATACCTACTAGTAGTGTAGTATGGCGGCAAGGGTTCGATTGCCGGTATGCTGGACCGATATCCCTGGGCGCGATACCAGCAGATAAAGAGGCAAAGAAGGCGATGGGGATGACGTCTCTGCAATAATGCCTGACCCAACCACATATAGGTCAGCCTCGCGATGTGCTGCATCTCGTGCATTGCATCGCGTGTAGGACGAGCTGCTGTCGTTAGGCCTTGTGTATCCCAAAGCTGACTTGATTAATGTCTTGCCTCGTCGAGCGAATTTGGGGTAGACTCCGCGCCACATGATCGACCGCTTGTACCTGCACAAGCCGCGTGAGTGCACCCCAGTACTCTGCGAGGGCAAAGTGGCCGTCGTGTTCACTGATTGGCGGCTGCGTGAGACCCCTTACCCATCGCGTGCAGTTGAATCCCCCCCATGCATCCATTCATCTCATCTCGAGACTAATCAGGACCGACGGCGCCCAATCCGGCAGCTCGGTTGTCGCCCGAAGAAGCGCCGGATGGGCACTTAGGATAAAGCCCATGCTAAAAAGCGCGATCAAGCTAAAAAGTGCGATCAAAGCTTCGCCTTTTGGTGCCTTCTGTCGACCTACAATCTCGGGACCAGTTCCTCATTTGGGGGCCCCAATGTCACACTAAGGCCAAAGTGCCGTGACCGGATGCGCGCCCAAAGGCTTCGAATCTGAACTTTTGCTGGCCAACCCCAAAACTGATTCTCGAGACTCGAATTGTGCGCGCGCACGCGCAGTGCGACAAAGTAACGTAACTCGCAACCCTCAACTCCCACGTCATGACTCAGAGTCTTGTTGTGGCCCTCTATAGCGTGACTGGCGACAACCTCTTTTTTGCACTTTGGAACTTCCCAAAGCATGTTTCCTGGCCGTGATCTTGTGGGGTTCTTGGCGATTGACTTACCATCAGAAGTGCGAACTAAAACTATTTCCCAGCACTTGTGAATAGACTAATAACCCCCACTAGAGGTCATGTGTCAATACCACTCGGCGGTCGGCCAGATATGATAGAGAGCAGCAGGCCAAAAAGAAAAAAAAAAAGCAGAAGAGATATGTTGACACCTACACTATACTGGATCATCGTTATCAAGTGTGGTGATAGCGGCAGGACATATTCCAGTCGAAGCGGGCCGAAGGATCAACGACACTAGGGATATTTGTCACAGCACCTCCCCTATCTTTACCTTCGGAAGGAAAGAAAAACGCTTCTATCGGGTTGATAGCGAGCCTAACCACTGGCTAAGACGGCGAGGGTGTGTGCGCTCGCTGAAACTAGGAGCTGCAAGACAGCTTGACAACGGCGCTCGATGGCATCATGACTTCGACCACATCGTAGTTCCCTTTCAAATCCAATGCAGCAGCATAGTCACGTTGCGTCGGCGTCCCCTCTTGTCGGCCCGGAGTTTCGACATCGGCAGGAAATAAAGGCGAGTTAGGTATCCAGGCAAGCGGCCGCGAGACCAGAACTAGGAGGCGTGCAGCATCGTCGGGGACTGCGAACAGGTCGGCGTTATCGAAAGCTCGAAAGCCGAGGTAGCTTCTGAAGTCTGAATTGATCGAGTAGTTTAAGTCCGACCGAAGCTAGGCATTGTTGCAGACACCAGATCGGTTCTCTCGTGATGCAATTTGAAAACACAGTTTATACACGAGGTGAAGAAGGGCTCAAAAAAGGAGCCGGAACCGCAAGTGCAATACGTTGTGAGCAAAGGGGTTGAAAAAACACATTCAGGTAGGACAGTAGTCCAAGATGATATATAAAGCCTATCACTGCCTCCACCTCGTATTCATTGATGAGTTGAAGTAAGGATCTGCTATGGACAGCTTTTTGGTGGGGTTGGTATCTCAAGCATGTGGTCGATCAACGTCGATCTCAGGGCCTGTTGGCACTGATTGATGCTGGTTGGGGGCCACCCTTGTGGAGAGCTCTCACTCCTTTGGGGTGTCAAATTTCCAAACAACCAGTGGTATGCTGGGCTTTATTTACTAGTTTTTAAAGAGCCGCAGCCCTTGATCTTCAACAGAAACACCACCCATTTCTTCATCTGATGATTCTTCGTTCAGAACCATTTTCTGGCCGAAGAGCGTGCCGAAAAACCTGTCGATTGCGTTCTGCTCCCAGCCCCGCCTGTCTTCGGGAGCCATGAAATTCTGCAGTTTCTAAGCCATTTGGTAAGCACTCCACATGATCCGTGAACACGAGATTCGACTTACAGGAATTGGTGCGAAGCGCATCTTTCGGCCTTTGCTGGCTTTCGTGTCCACATGTCGCTTCGCTTTAGCTTCTTTCGCGGCCACATAACGCACAGTCGCGGCTTGCAATCCAGTCCCAGAGCCGTCGCCAGAGCGCTGATCGACCAATTCTTTTACTAGAACATCCCAAGTCAGCTTCAACTTGCATGCAGCCGATATTACACATATTAAGGATGGTTCCTCAATTGCGGGACTGTAAAACACCATTTTGATAGAACTTACGCAACAATTGATAAAAGTCAGCATCGTCGTAGATTGATTCATCCTCGTTGATTTTCTGCGCAACCTGATAAGGCGCGCACGATCGACTACAGTACACCAATAATTAGTATCCACATTTTCTGTATTGTAGGTATTTGTCTCGTAAGAAATGACAAGTATGCTCATGAAACTTACGGTGTTCGCGTGCGTTTGATAAGCCTTTCTGGAGCTTCCAGCTCAGCACTGAGCATGGCGGTAATAGGTTTCTCAGCCTTATTGGAGAACTTATTTGATGAGCTAGCAGTTATACTCGTTTTCTTGGCGTCGCGAGACCACTAGAACAACAGAGTTAATCAATTTGCCCTACGTACACAACGGAGCACGTAGTGCGACGGCGTGTAATGATACGTCAGGGAGCAGCATACCTTCTCGAGGACTTGTTTTCTCCGTGCAGCTTGATGTTTCTCATGGGCCTCCATCCTATTCCATAGAGCCGTACTCGATGTGTCGTCTGTTTCGGCATGTTTCCGCTTCTTGCCTTTGTTGATACTCGTGCGAAAGTCGTCAAGAGCGTTCCAGAGCTGCAGAGCGGATCTTTCTGCTGCTTCATATGGCTCTGTGGTCTGATTCTCGATTTCTTCTGCATAATCGAGAGAGTTCATGGCAACAATCTAGAACAAAATGAGTCAGTGGTTACTAGGTCGCCCCCAGGCCGCAGGACGAAGAATTACGAGCGTATAATTGACTTACTGACTTCTGCAGCCGTATGCGAATGTTGAGCAGAGCATCGAACCCCTTCCGCTGGCGTTGCACGGCTCTTCCTTTCTGCACATCGGCATCCGCGGTTTTCAGTAGTGATTTGACAACACTCTGTTCGCCCATCATTTCTTTTACCGACGCCGCGATCGCAGAGTCATTCGAACGCTTCGATTTCTTACTGCCGCCGATTTGCTTTCCTTCGTCATCGTCCTCTTCGCCGTCATCTTCGCCGTCATCTTCGCCTTCGTCTTCATCGCTGCCATCCGCGCTATCTTCATCTAAAAGTTCATCTTCCTCGTCGGAGAGACCAGACCCGTCATCATCGTTAGACTCCTCTGCCTCATCGTCAATAAAGCCGCCAGTTTCCAAGTCATCTAACAGCCCCTCATCGTCATCGTCCTCATCCTCTTCCTCATCCTCCTCTTCTTCTTCGTCTACTTCTTCGTTCTCCTCCTCTTCATCATCTGATCCCATAAAATCGGCAGCGGTGGGTCGTTTCGCATGTGCGTTCTTTTTAGCCGTAGACTTGGACCTTTCGTTGGCAAATTTCTTAAATTGCTCCCAGTCCGTCTCGTCATTGACTTCGTCGCTGTCTATTTCCACGTCCTCTTGACCCTGCTGGTCGGCCTCGAAATCGGCGGAATCGGGGTCGTCGAAGTGCTCGCGGGCGTCTTCATAGTCCGAAGAGGCATCGTCTTCTCCTTCTTTATCATCATCGTCTTCGCCCTCTTCCTCTTCACTATCCTCGGCCGCTAAGTCATCCTCGGCCTCGAGAGCCTCGCGCGACACGCGGGTGCCTCGGTACTGAGGCCCTAGGATCACGGGCTCTTGGCGACGGAGCTTGCTCTTGCTAGCAGGAAAAGAGCAGTCAGTATAAACGAGCACATTAAGATGGATAGTGCATGACATACCCGACGGCTACATAATGCTCGGTCCCTGCAGGTTCATTGTCGCTGGTTTCGTCGCCGCTTCGGTCGCTGTCGCTGTCGCGAGGAATTACATCTGCCTCTGGGTCATAGTCTGTTGAAATGCGCCATGTGAGCACAATCCCATGCAATTGAGATCTTGTATATGAGAAGAAAGGCTCGATCAATACCTTTGATAGGTCGCTCGACTAGGTTGGCTAGTTCGCGGGCGCGACCTTGTTTTCTACCCATGGTGCTGTGTAATGTCTCGTCTTCTCAGCTTCGTTCATGTGTAAGTGCAGAAGAGTGCATGTACATTAGTGGGGAGCGCCTGGAAAATTTTAGCGGTAAGTTACGGCAGTATTCACAGTGGGACATAGTGGGGCCTGCCCTGCGTCAGTGGTCGATTGGCATGCTGCAGGGATGTCAACTTTAAAGCTTCATGAGATGCTGTTCGTGTTAATCCCTCTGTATATGTGCCATCATAGTTGTAGATCATAAATATAATTATAATAATTAAGTAAGTTGAATTGTCTTCTAGTATGTAAGTTTTCCCTATTTCAGCTCTTGAAGAAATCTGATTATCGAAAATGTAGCTGACATCACTAAACCAGCTACTATATAAGCCTTGGTGTTCTCATTCACAAGTCAAATAGTCTACAAGATAAATAAGTATAAGAGTCTCCTGACTCAAGTCCCAACATGAGAGGAACACCAGCCCGGCTCTTTCACACTCTACGATCGCTGCAACATGAAAACCCACTAGTAAGTCATCTCACTTACCATACTCCTTACAATTAAGATTTAAATCACAACTAACATAACCCAGGGTCTACCGCGAACAGGGTCTATCCCTCGCATGCAACGAGGTCTCCCCGAGAGGCGCAAGATCAAGGACGTCGCCAAAGTAGTCGCTGTGTCATCGGCGAAAGGCGGAGTGGGAAAGAGTACCGTGGCCGGTGAGTCTGACTGCATGCTCGTTTGCTCTCAGTCGCATTATATACGAAATTGATGAATGACTGAGCTGAGCTGGGGCGGGTCTTATGCTAACGTATTACCACCATATAAGCGAACCTCTCGCTCGCCTTTGCGCGAATGGGTTATCGCGCAGGGGTTTTAGACACAGATATATTCGGGCCATCTATACCGACCCTGTTCAATCTATCAGGGGAACCAAGGTTATCATCTAGTACGTGTACTATTATCTATACACTCTATTCAAATTCTTTGATTCCTTTATTTTACCCGGGAATTGCCCGCTAACTTGCACGTAGACAACCAGCTCCTTCCCCTATCGAACTATGGCGTCAAGACTATGTCGATGGGCTACCTCGTCGGCGAAGAGGCACCCGTGGTGTGGCGCGGACTCATGGTCATGAAGGCCCTGCAGCAGCTGCTGCACGAGGTAGAATGGGGCGGGCTGGACGTCTTGGTGCTGGATCTGCCGCCTGGCACGGGTGATACGCAGCTCAGTGTTACGCAGCAGATCGTTTTGGATGGTATGCCCTTTTTTCTCTTTTTCTTCGCCTTTTTTTTTCTCGCCCTCTACGTGTATAGCAGTATGAAGAGGGATAATGAACGAAGTGCATGCTAACACGACTCTCCTAGGATCTGTCATCGTAACGACACCTCATACTCTGGCCGTCAAAGACGCGGTCAAGGGCATCAACATGTTCAAGAAGGTCAACGTGCCTCTGCTCGGTCTCGTGCAGAATATGTCATTGTTCTGCTGTCCACACTGCCATCAAGACACGGCCATATTTGGGTCTAATGAACGAGTGAAGACTCTTTGCCAAGACCACTCGATCGATTTACTCGGGGATATCCCCTTACATCAGAATGTTGGGGACGACGGACAACGAGGGAAACCCACTGTCGTATCAGAGCCTGAAAGTCAAAGGGCAACAGCATTCATGGACATCGCGCGACAAGTGGGTTTGAAGATAGGGCTGCCGGTGAGATGAAACATATCAACAAGGGGGATGCATGGAAAACTTTTGTACAATATGTATTAACGTGCACAGTGAATTGTACGATCACGGGCCTGTATTTTACATACGAGGAATATCATATCAATTATGGGAATTAAAGATTGACGCAATCGACAGTTCCTGCATCGTGGCGGAAGCTAGCTGCATGCATAGGCCAGCCAGCGGCTAGGCAGTATATAACGAGCGCTTAGCACATCAAGCACACAGGACAAAGCGACAAGGTGTTAAAAATGACTTCGCTCTTATTGACAGAGTTGGATTGTTGCTTCGGCACTCAGCAGCGGATGGCTGCAGCAACGACGCAGCGTCCCGCTCGATGATACACGTTAGCATATAGACTATGTGACTAAGGGAGAGAGAGGAAACACAGCCTGTTAACCAGTCCCCAACACCAAACGCCAACCCGATAGCATCAAATGACCATTCTTTCCTCATACACAATTCTTCATGGCCTTGGGGTCCGCATGATACGTTGTAAAGTCTGCGACTGACATTAGTCCAAATCCTCATTGGCTTGGTAGATATGGCGGGTTCTCGAGGGATCTTTGCGCATGGCTTGTCCAGAACCCGTAAAACCAACTGTGTTTATGAGAATAAGGTTAGCGAGCAGTTCCAAGACAAAATGGATGGAGTATGTATCCCATGACAGCGAAGGGCTAGAAGACAGTCTTACCTCTCCCGTGGACACCCTCTGGTGTACGGAACATGCTCTCCTTCTTGGACTTGTTTGCTTTGGCGAACTTGGACTTGTTGTTGAACTCCTGCCACTTGCTCTTACCGGCCTCGAGCTCCTTCTTGGCCTTTATCTTCTTGGCCTTGGGTTTCGCATCGGCCGTGGCGTCCAGAGCCTCCTCCCTGTTCTTCTGGGCCAGCTCGGGATTGATGCTGGCAGCGGCCGATATCACGCCAGGATGCGCCGATGTAGACGACGGCGGCGGCGGCGCAGCAGGGGCGGCGAACGGGGTGGCGGCATTGACGGGGGTGCCGTCGGCCTTCCTCTTCTGGGCTATGGGGCGAATGTCCTTGGCGCGCAGCTGTTCGGTGTTGTCGTAGCTCTTGAATTTGACGACGTAGATGGGCGCCGTCGACGAGCCGGTGATGGACGTAATGCGGGCGGGGTAGAAGGCCTTGTCACCGGAGACCCATTTCGCCATGACATTATCGTTCACCTTGTAGTTGACGGGGCCGGCATCGACGTCCTTGTCCTTGTCCTTGTCCTCGGGCGGGCCGGGCTTCTTGAAGGCTGGATGGTTCTCTCGCGACCACTTCTCCTGCGGCGGTGGTGGTGGCGGCGGCGAAGCCTGCGACGCCTGCGACCTCGAGGGTGCCTTTGTCGGCTTTAGTTCAGCAAGAGATTCGTTCAGCAGCGAGAGCGCATCATCTAACTCAGACTTGAGAGCGAGGAGTTCTGCGTTACTTGGGTCATCGCGGAGACCGGCTTCCACGACATCGAGCTGAGGCGCTGGTCAGTTTATTCGAATTCAGATTTGCTCATAGATGACGGGGTACGACGCACCTGTTCTCGGAATTGTTTTACATCTTCTTCAATGCTCGCAATGTCCGCCATGGTGATGTGAACGGTCGTGTTGAAGTAGTGGGTAATGCGAGGTGGGACGAGCAAGATGACGTTGGGAGTCAAGTGAGATTTGATAATATGATAGGGGACGGATCAGTCAGTCTGGCTGCGGCGCTGTGATCTTCCTTCTCAGGCTGGTAGGAGGAAGGTGAGTATGTGGATACCTAGCTATCGATAAGCTAACTTACCCAGCCATATTTGACTATCGGGATCTTATCTGTATCAGGGTCTTTGGCTAATAGGATCTAAATTAGCTTACCTCTCCTAGGCGCATAATGATTAGCTCCGGCTTCCAAGAGCGACAAGGGTGTGCGATCAGCTGGCGCCGCCTGGGCACAGTTGCCGGTTCCAGTTCCCTCTGCACTATGCATTCTTCCAACCTCATCTCACCTGCGAACGATCCTTATCAGCTTGTATAAAATATTATTTCGGTCAGAAATCCCACCCCCCAAGACCTCATTAGAGCCGCTTTCCTGGCATCTGCCCACCAAGTAGTCAGCTACTCCTGCAAAAGTGGCGCCTCTGAAGAATGATCCCTAATCTGTAGATCGCAGTGGCGGCGGTTCCAGATCGACCTCCAATGTGACGATGTGATAGAGGTGCATGCAGCCACAATCCCAAGATGGCATACACGAGAACGTGGCACCTATCCTATCCTATCCCAGCCTACATACATAGGATCCATCCATCCATCTCCGCTGACCTATCAAGGGCTGCTGGAACTCATCTGTGGACGGTCAACTCGAGCTCTACTCTGTACTGAGTACAACGTAAGCTGGGCTATCATGGCCATCCCATGCCAGCTACCTACATTGCGGACAGGCGCACTACATGCAGTACGCCCGTCATCATGGTAGTATGCCCAGACTGCCTACTTACTTGTACTGGGATACTCGTGAAGTGGCCCCCGCCCCTCCCGCTTTTCTCTCGAGGCTATCGGAGAGGATCAGTACAGCAATATCAATAGAATTGAATCTGTCCTCACGCCTCCCCCGCAAGCTGTCTAGGACAAGACTGGGATTGTGTACGGTTGACCTTTCCATCTTTATTTTCTCCGTCGGAATGGCGTCTTCTCTCGGTGGGCTCTGGACTACGGTTGCTCGTGCGTGTAGCCTCGGGTAGCCCCCAAGCCTGCACCACCCCGGTGGCCCATGAAATCCCAAGAAGCCTCTCATGCGGATTACTGGCTATGGCTTCCGTAAGGTCTATATTTGGCAGCTTCCTGAGCTTTCTGGGTTGGCCATCCAAGCATATCTCTTCTCTTTAGTCCTACTTGCTTGGGGGCGATGCATCCGTTTCCAAATACCTTTTGCTTGTAGAATCATGTGGCATTCGCATCTCGAGAGGATTGGACATATGCCACGAAACACTGGGGCGTTGCCCACTCTGTATCTATTTTCAGTTTCTGACCCCTCTGGCCTATTATTATCATCGCGTCTGTGTAAACACAACTGCAAGTCCTCTGAGTATTAATGTACGGGCCTCTTCCCTCGCCTGCTTTGATGTTCCTCCTTCTACGAGTGATTGCATGTCGTCTTTCTCGCCTTCTCCGCCATTGTTTGAGCTTGGCCTTGAGTTCCTTATATACTCCAACTTCGCTCCCTTTCCTCTGCCAAAATCCTCGCTTTAATCATGGAGGCTCTCCTGCATCATTCCAGGGTTTCGACGAGACCGATCGACCCTTAAGTTGCCTTCTGTTCCCTACCTCAATCGCGGCCACGATATCAGTTTCACATACCTAATCTACAAGGGCCACTCTTCGAATAGGAAGCCTGACCCGAGTCCCTATACTGCCGAGGACCCTTGAGAAGGTTAGATTCCCCACCGTGGTCTAATCAGGAGGAATGGGTCAGCAGGCAAGCAGCTGAACCAATGCATCTGTGCCGGGAGAATGGGTCGCCAGGAAGGCAACTAGAGCCAATGCACTTGGGCAGTGCCCTTTTACTGCCTTTTTTCCACCTGAGGACTTCGTATAGCTTCACACTTGCTGATTGGGTATTTTACAGACTCACCGGAACGTTCGGTGACTGCGCCCTTCCGAACCGTACTTGGCAATCAACCGCACTCCCTACAGCCTCGCCATCACGCCTAGCGTACTTGAACATGGGCCCAAGAAGGGATCCAAACCCATCCACTGCGAGGGTCTGTCAAAGGGCATTAAGATGACAATCTTAGTGCATGTTCCCAGCGGGCAGTGACGACGTAATGCCATGTTTGTCGTGCGACTCGATCCCACGACTCTGCACTTTAGGAGCCCTTTAGTCCCTTCGAGCGTCGTCAAAATAGGAGCTTCCGCCCACATTGATTCATTTCTGGGGAAAGCGTCACGGCTGATTTTGCTTCTATGATAATCTGATCACGCCGATTAGCCTTGTCTTCGCTGTTAAATCAATCATCCCTATTTCGCGTAATTATCAATATGAATTTCAACTTGCGTGGCCTAGGCCACTATTCGCCGAATGATAGTGGTAGTGGTTCCCAAGAACAATATATGAAATCCCAATCATTCCACCAGTCTGGTAGTCTAAATATGTCACCCATGAATGATTGGCTGCCAGCTAGTCCCTCACCACTTTACACCGCACCACCGACTCTATCAGAGATGTCAGAGGATAGCTGCATGTAAGAATTTCTGCTTCTTCTATTCTTCTTTTTCATCTCTCTCCATCTATGTGTCTTATCGCTGACAGGTTTATAGGTTCCGCAGCGGGGTGCTTGACGAGTGTTACCAAAGCCGATTCTGGAGTCGAGCCCTTGAACTCTACCTTCTTGAGGATGAGCCACCCAGCAGCCCTCCATATCGCTGCCTCATGGCAGCCTGTCCAGAGCGGGATTTTAAGGATCCTAAGGCGATGCTCCGACACCTGAAACAATGTGAATTCTTTCCACAAGGGAAGTTCTGGTGTCCGTTGTGTCAGCGCAACGATTCGTTCAAGGTGGTCTCCAAGACCAAATGTTCCTGGGACAAAATGAACATCGCGCGCAGATTATGGCAGAAACTGAGAAACTTCCAAAATAAATCTAGCAAGCACGGTAGACCGCACTGCTGCTGCCATTGTCACGCATCGCGCAATGATACGCCGCCATCTTCACAGTCTGAGTTTCCTATTCCACCCGCAGGTTTTGGCGTCCAACCCCACCAGGTGGGAGAGCCCGCAGCTATCTGGGAACTCCCGAACACAGCGATATCTGAGCTTTACGAGATCAATAGAAAGTCTCACTATGCGAAAACCCTCGAAGTTCCTCAGCAGCCCTCGTGGAACGGAGTGCCCTTGCCGGTGACACCCAGTCATCAAATATCACCCTCTGAGCCGTCTCCGGCATCACTGGGTCGATCGAACTGCTCAAGTGACATCTCCCCCGCGTCCGCCAGCCATGTAAATGAGTCCCCAGTGCTGGGCCGTTCTCAGGTTTCTATGACCAACGTGGCCATCAATATAGAACCGCTTCCACTCGCACGACAAGCGAGTCAAGCCAGTCGTCGTGGAGAAGTGCCGCTCCTGACAGTGGATACCCGCCAGTCCGTGCCAAATACACAGCCCCCGGATTGGATGTTCAACATGCTACTTGATGAAGGCCAGACTTTGGGCTGCTCAACGGGCATAAATGACCTCGGCGCTGTCGATTTCACTTCGATTATCACTCCACAGCCAAATGAGATTCTCCCACTTCATACTGCCTACGTCACTAACGAGTCCCTTGCTCCCCCCGACAATATGGATATCCACCCTTCTCCATCCGTGTCTATCCCTTCCTACTCCTCCAACTGCGATATCTCGCCTAGTTCTATGTCCTCGGGGCCAGAGCCCATACAATGCCATCATACTGGCTGTGACTTCAAGCCCAGCGGCAGAGCCGAGAACTTCCGCGCGTACCTGCGGAAGCATGTGAAAAAGCATCAGAAAAACATGATTCCCTGCGAACATTGCGATAAGACATTTACGCGGCAGGACAACCTCACCAACCATATCCGCAAAGTCCATCCGAGCGTCAGCGAGTCTCTATTCAAACGACGTCGGGGCAGTCTCGAGAGTCTCAGGTCAGCTGGTCAACCAAGGCGGAAGGAGTCTCGCAGAGAACCATACGGGACGTGTTAATTTGTTGTTTCTTTTATTTCTATATATGATCTCGTGATGTCTATAGCGCTGGGTATATAGGGGGATCTAAGTACACGATTATGCAGTTTCAGTTTCTTCTTCCATGATTAGTGTTGGAGGTTTCCTTAGGAAGGCTATCCGTCTCCCATATTTCTAGGAGAAGGGACTTTCATAACGTATGATATGAACTACGACAACGAAATGATCGAGAGATATTCAATATATGGCGCCAGATCCTTCAATCCACCGTCTTTGCCCTCTACGCAGATCTTCCCTTCAGCCTGCATGCTATGTAACCAACTCAGGTTATGGAACGCATAAGTCACAGCCGACGTCATTTATCAAACGCCCTGTGACCGGGCGTCTGTCTCCCTAGGCAACATGGGATTGGCTCTTGACCGTCGAAGCCTCTTGCTTATTTTCACTACATGTCTTGTCTCATGCACCGCCCACTATTATCAGAGCAGAAGATTTTCAGCTAATCCAAGTTTTACGTTATTCCATCAGCACGATCATCACTTCTGCAGGGCGACGTGCTCAGCGGATGGACGGGACCACCACAGCCTTCTCTAAACATAGATAGGTCGAGGAGCTATGGGCGTGGTGTCTACTTGATAGCTTTGTGCAACCCATGTGCATATGACACCACACCTCAATCGGAAGTTATTGCGTCGTGGGGGGTAATTGCTCCAGGGTAACTAATTCTCGTAGCGTCTCAAGCAAGCAGGCAGAGAAGCAGGGCCTGGGGCAGCTGGCATGATTAGAAGAGCATGGCTTTTCTTAGACACCATGTAGACCGCCTGGCCCTTCACACCCTTTCAGCCTTCCAAGGGGACGGAAAATTCTTGCAATAGTTTCGCATAGCTGCTTCCGAGTAATTAATTTTAAATCCCTAGGAGGCAAAACTTTTAAGCTTAAATTCTCTACAAATTTCGACTGATTGGAAAATAACGTTCTGTAGTCAAAAAGTGGTGCGTTATTCATTCTCTAGACAGCTCCCGGTTTCTCTTGCCCTCCCCAACCCTCCTTCATCCTCGTTGCATCGAACGCTGAATGGTTATCCAAGCCCTTACCCCTCCTTCATCCTAGTAAATTCTAATGTGGTCTTACAGGTGGTAGGGATCTCGGTATGCCATTCCGAAGGGCAGGACGATGAAGCACCGTCGGTGCCCTTTCCGTATCTCATTGGTGCTCTACCCTCCCGATCATCCAAGTAGATTCCTGTTGAATTCTCGCCTTACCTAGCAATGCCACAAATCCCACTTGTATTCGATATGAGATGCGGTGCTTAGCCCCAGAGCCTAGCTTAGGAAAGAATGAGACCGTGTTGACCGCCACACCTAATTCTCGATTCTATTATCGTCCGCCCCCATAATGAGCTTCGCCCCCGGATAGGGGTATTATAACTAGTCTTGAGCCGTTGTCCTCAATTAATAAAACTATGAGCTTCTCGGAAAAAGTTGAAATAGGCTTTCTTGAAGTTTGAGACCTTCATGCAACTAGCCCACTGCTTGCTCCCTTGATTCTCAACTTGCTCGTATTCGACTGCACATTCACCCATTGATCCCTCTGGTCCCTCCTTGCCATCCTCTGCATATCTTGGCTCTTTTTCCCGGCGTGGTCACCGAAACTCGGTACGGGTATTTTGATCAACGGAAGAGAGGGCACGTGCAAAGTCCACCCTACGCTGCTTTATCTACAGAACATCCTGCGACACAGCTACACAAAAGACTCATACCATGGGTAACAACTGGGATAGCGTGCGTATCGATGTCCCAACGAGACGGTTGGGCCCGAGACAGGGCATCGTCCCCTCGGGCCATAGTCCCTTCGAATGAAGCAGACTACCCGCACCAGGGAGAAGGCAACCAGACTGTTCGCATTTCCAGCAGCACCTTTCTGTTGCCTTTTTCCACATCATGCCTTGTACATGATCTGTTTCCTGCTGATTGGATGTTGCCGATAGCTAGGTGAATACCGGTCGACGAGAAGACTTAGCACTCCCCTGCCCCCTGTAAACCCGCGTCGCCCTTCCTGGCGTTCCCGGCGTACCCGATCGTTGTCGCGAATGAGACAAGATACGATAGCACTCGGTATACGCAAGCACTCTTGATTAATAGTTGGCGAGAGTGAGGAAGGGACAAGAGCCATGGAACGTACGGGAGGTCGGGTGGCCGGTGGGAGTACACGCCGGTCAAGCTGTCTCTGTGACTGCGTGTGCGTCTCCGCGTTTCTCGTGTCTCTTTGACGCCTTTCACTTCCGACAAAATGAAGCTGGTGCCGCTCATTGCATTGCGGAAGATGTCCAGGCATCTACGATAACTTTCACTTAGTTCAAGGTATTGGCTTAACACAGTTTGCCCCCTTATCTCTGAACAATGGATTCCAACACCTACGAAATGGAGGGCTCTCCAGCTTGGTTTAACAATCCCCACGCGCTGGTCAGCAACAATCCGGCGGGGAATTACCACTTTGATATGCCAGAGCCAGAAATTCAACCTCCTGGGTATTCATCCGGTAGCCAACTTAATCTGAATGTGCTATCTGGATGGTCTCAAGCTCCTGGTCCTCGCCCTCCTTACCAGGAAGGCATGGCGACGGGCTACGACCCAGACCCGAGTTGTTTGTATGTTGAATATGTCTTCTTTTCACATTCCTCTTTAACAAGGGTTCAAGTTTCGCTCCGAAGTCTTAGACGACTGCGCTAAGGCTCGGTTCTACGCAAGAGCCCTAGAGTTCTATCTGCTCGAAAATGAACACCTAAACGCCAAATCAAGTTGCCCCTTGGCGGCTTGCACGGCACAATTCAAGACAGCTAAAGATATGCTCCAACATCTTAAGCACTGCAAGAAGTTTGTTGACGGAAAGTTCTGGTGCCCAACGTGTCGCCGGTTCGAGTCGTTCAGAGTCCGAACTGGCAAGCGGTGCTCGTGGGATAAAGACCACCTCGGGCGCAGACTTCTCAATAAGTCCAAGAGCGTCTTCCAAGCCTTTGGAACCAACCACTCGGCATCCCAGCAAATATCAGCCAGCGCGCTCTGCCCCAAGTGCTCGACTCAGCTCCCTAACAGTGCGATGCCGGGTAGTGATGATGTGCGATTCAGTCAAGTCCGCCCGATGCCGCCAACTAAGCTCTGCATTCCACCCAACCAGTTGGGAACGATAGTTCTATACACGAACCAGCCTCTGCAAGAGCTATATTCTCATGAGGTTCTTGCAGAGCTATCTGAGCTCTCGAGCTGTGAAAGCAGTCCATCGCAATGCTTGCCTCAATCTGGGAGCACCTTCATTAGCTCAATATCAGAGATGTCGTCAGTTTCAACCAGTCCGAATGGAAGCTCACTAAACAGCGGCATCTCACCTACATCCTCCACTAGCGAGGAATTGTCCCCTAGCACCCGTCGCCATAGAGCAGCGAGCATACTCAGCAAAGCTAGCAACCGCGTGGCAGGATTTTACGCCGATGCTGACGCTGGCGACCGCATCTTCAACCAGTCTTGCGCTGGCCTCTATAATACTGCCCCATCTAGTTATGGCCTCCTTGTCCCTCCTTCGAACCTGAACTTTATCGCACCGTCGCCCTCGCCACCTGTATTCACCCAGAGGAGTTCTCGTGTAATGCCGAGGTTGATGATAGAGACGGCCCAGGACAATTTGGTTTTGGCCGCTCCCGCTCCCGCTATAGATATCGAGATATTGCTTCAAGACACTCAACCCTTAGGCAACTCTACCGTGACGGGAGACCTGACTGCAAGCCCTCTATCTGCAGGGACAACAGAGACACAATTAAACGAAGTGTCTGTCTTGGATACTCTTATCACGTCGGGGGGCAATTCTTTCACAGCGCAGCCAATAGACTCACCTACTCTTCCTTCAACACCGGCGTCCCAGTCGTCGCCCACAGATATCTCGCCTCAAGTAGAAATGAGATGCAAAATCTGTAATTTCAAGATCAAGCGACCCAAGAAGTCATACATGAAGAAACACATGATGAAGCATGCGAATCGTACCCTCATTGTCTGTACACATAGCGATTGCAATAAAACATTCACCCGTCGAGATAACCTCAAGACTCATCTCAAGCAATTTCACGAAGGCTCACGGAAACGGCGCCGTGGTAGCCCTGAGAGCCTGCTGTCTGCGCCTCGGCATAAGAAGTAAGAGATGCACACTGAGGAGTTGCAATAGCTGCAAAATTATTACTAACTGCTTTTATCCCATCTTCTTTTCTTCTCCTTCCTCTTTCTTGAGACGAGAGAATCTCCGGGGACTGTTTCTGGAACGTTCTTACTCAATCGCTTCCCGGCCTCACGTAGTTGATGGATGTTTCCCCAACAACCTGGTGTTTCCCTCTTACGGTTAATGTTATAATGATGATGAGGACAATAGTGTGTAACTGTCTGTTAGTTTCAGTATTGGTAGTTCATAGCTTTCCATGATCAATGCAGATCAGAGTAGGCTTTTATATAATACGAATTTTCAAGACATTTTTCCGTTGAAATTAATTGTAGTCTCGCAAATGAATATGGCTCCTAGTCCTCTCAGCCATTTTATAATCAGTCCCAATGCGATTCATGAACAACAGGTGTATTAGCAAGAAGCTGTATATTCTGCCACAGACAGCCCTCGTAGTCGATACTGCGCCAGTAGTAACGAAGTGTGTCTTAAATCTCCTGGGCCCAAGAGATTTCCTATTACAACCCAAGGCATTTCCCGGCCTGTAACCGCAATCTTCACGTGGCGTTACACTTATCGCCCAAGACAAGCCATGCTGGAGCCGTCTCTCATACCTGTAGAGCTTCCAAAGATCGCTGTTTTCCAAAAGCGCTACCGACACCCCTCTCATATGATTTCACTCCAGCTTTCCCCGTCTATCCCGGTGTCTCCCAGTCTCTCGTGATCTTTCCGAAACATATCGAAGGGCTTGTTCGTTATGCCTCCCCTTTTCCGAAACTACATGACATCCTTCAGGGACCGAAGGGAAACAACTCGTTAGTCCCTGTCAGGCAACGATGTCTGAAACTCGTACCTGTGCCACTCAGCGCTCTCTTCCCTTCTATAGCATGCTATAGTAAAAGAGCTATGGGGAATGAGGCTCAAACTGAGTTGCGCCTGACGGAGATGGGCGAGGAGGTATAAAATGACAGCGGATGGACTGTTTGATCTTGGATTCTTGTGATGATAGACCAACAACGACTACCAGTCTACAATCGTTCGCACCCCTACTAGACACACGATATTCCTCATCAGACTCGTCGTCACCTGAGAGGTTCTTCACTAGAGTCAGACGCTGTAACTACAAGCAAAATCAAGGGGCAATTCGACCTACACGATCACTCGAAGTTACCTCCTATACCAGCTCTACTCAGGTTTTATCATTGACAACCATGGCTCACTCGAAGTAAGAAACATACATTTTATTTTCCGAGATATGACGTAATCATCATCAACAATTCTCTCTTCCGTCACACACCAACTCACCCTACCCAGTACAACTAATTCCTGCCTATTGCAAATTAACCTAACCCAATCACTAGCAAAAGCCACAAATCGAAGAGTTCGTCCAAGAAGTCAAAAAACAACAGCGCCGCGTACAGCTCATCTTCGAAACCCTCCTATTCCTCTGACCCGACCCCGCTAGACATGTACCTCGGCTCCGGGCAGCCCCACGAGCGCGTTGCCGTGGGCCGGGACGGCGGACGCCAGAGCGGTCAGCAGATGGTTCAGCAATTCAATAGCGCGTGGAGCGGTGCCTCGGGTGGTCGCTGAATCGTTCGAATGCACCTGTCTCCAGGAAAGATATTGCTTTAGCGCTGGCGCGTTGGTGATATGCACGTGATACCCGGGGTCGCATGCCTATGACTGGGGGGAACAACACCGGAGGGGTTAGGGGTTTGGGGTTTGGACTAGGCAGAGAAGGATTAATTGAGAGAGAAATACGTACTCTTCTACCTACCTACATAAGGAATACAAACATGGGATGACGTAGATGGGAGTTTCAGGGCACACTAATTAAGCGAGAAATGCATGAAGAAGAAGGGGGCACCATATATGTATACGAACAAGCGAACAAACGAACAAACGCACGGGCAGACGAGGTTAGCGCCGGAGTGATTACGTCCTTAGGTCCTTGGTCTGGGGAGTAAACACTTGTTTCTGGGGAAAGCTGTTCGTTTTGGAGTTATCGGCTCACCAGTTCTGCGCCATCGCGGAGTTTGCCGTCGCTGTTCTCCTCTTCTCTTGCTCACACCTCGGCGTTAATACCTAGACTAGGTCACGGATCGCAACATAACCTAGGGTCCTGGCCCGTTTTCTTCCCGTCTATCTAGCTAGCTAGCTACTTAACCTCCTTACGACGCGCCCACGACAGGGCTGGGCGGGCTGGAGATGCTGAGATAGGTAATTATCGATCTCCGGGGGCCCTGGAGCCGTTACGTACTGCGTACACTGGGAAGGCTTTTTGGACGGCCATGTGACATGAAGTCGTCGGGAGCGGAGCGGGTACGGCGCTTTGGGGTAACGGATATCTGAAGGTCACGTCCCTCGATGTACGTCTGGAGCAAGGACCCGGTGATCTGTCCACTGACAACTGTCTCGGTTTGCAGACCTTGTTCGAGCTGAACAAGATTGTTGCACAAGCACTTTGTAGAGAGGGGTAGTATAGCTAAGTAGCTAGCTAGGGACCGGGAAAATAGTTAAAAGATTCCAAGGAAAGAAATGCAATGCAAGCGGAGATCAATTAATTTTCGCCAAGTGCAGTCGGCAGTAATATTATTGTGTATAGTCTGTAGAAATCGAACGAGGTCTGTTTCTGTCCCTGTCCCTGACATCCAGATACAGATCGTACGGTTTCAAGGGCTGGGAATGCTGCGGCGGGACGTTGCGACAGAGTCTCGTGGGCTTTTTTGGAGAGAATTCGGCGGGGCAAAAAATGAGTCTTGGCGGTCGATACGATCAATCGCATCGCAGCGCATCATCGCATCTTGAATGCGGGTGGAGTGCGGATGCGAGGCGCCTCTCGCCTCTCTTTCGTTCGCCTGGGGTACCTAGACTTACCTCTGGATAGTGTAAACAGTACAGAGGACACTCTCTAGTATACTGCAGTAGTATAGATTTCCCAACTAGGTGTGTTCCCTCTATTGGCCAGGATCGTCAACGCCTGTTCTTCACGAACGATGCTTCCCGCTCGTATGTCGTCGAAACATTGGACGTTGTTGGTTGGCTCGTGATGTCTGGCGCTTCCCAGTACTGAGCCCATGCACACACAGCACACACAGCAGAGACATGAGAAGACTCGAGTTAAACGAACGACCGTGACAGGCAGCGCTTGGCTTCTCGCCCGGGTACCGGCATGAACCTCACATCGTCACCTGCGTTTCTCCGATGCATTGGGCTTTTGGGGTCAAAAGGCACAACCAATATGGGTAGGTACTGCCGTCCATTTCATCCCCATTCTGCCTCTTAATCTGGGTGAGTAGGGCGTACAGTTGTATGTATGATATGATATATCGCAAAAGACATTGGATGGTCAAGCCAACAATGATGCCAACGATGATGATGCCCACCTAAGGGTGCACTAGCAATGCTTACAAATAATTAGTGCATACTCAAGCCAAGAATCACGATGGCAGTGTTTGTTTTTCATTTTCCTATTTCCCATCTTCCTTTCAGCCCGTGTAAATCATCAGCTGCCGAGGGCTTGGCTAATTGGCATACATAATACCTTGTATGGGCATCGTGAAAGTGAAGAGCTAGAGAGGGTTAAGGTGTTGGCCGAGGTTAGGTTAGTGCTGGGGGGAGGTTTTCCAAATACTCTGTCGTGCAACCCCCCTTAGCGCAACACGTATTAACGGGCTGTACTGGTAGGGTCTGCGACTTGCCGCGTCACTTGAACCAGGTCACTGGGATAAATTACCAGATCGCACCTTTTTTTTCTCTCCGGCAGATCATCATGTCACTAAATGGAACCGGGAATTCTAGTCGCACACTCGTATATCTAAAAAAACGAAATCATAACCAGAAGACCCATACTTTTATGAGAGGCTTTCATGAGAATCAGGGGCCGCACCTAGCACATACCAGTATCTGCCGAACTTGCGATGTTGCGTTACATATGGGATCCTGATGCTGGTAACATTCGAAGTTGTTGCTGGTAACCGGGGGCCACCATACTTGTCGGTGTTGGGTAGACTATGTCATAGTCGTCGGCGTTGGTCAGAAGACCGCATCATTTTGATCGGTGCTGGCAAGTCTTCTAGATGGCGTAGTGCGGTACGACGGGTTATTTACACCATACCACATCATCGTAGTCGGGTTGAGGAATGCCGTGTAGGTATGCAGTACGCTCAAGAGGATGTGGAGATAGTCGGAGCTTTCTTACAATGCACGTACGTTGTAAGCAGTACGCCCAGGGAGGTAGGCGGGCAATTGAAGAGAAGCGGCATGGTAAAGAGAGGGAACTTGGTTAAATCCCGGGTGTGGGAAAGGTATTTGGAATATGGTATTTGTACCCTCCGAGGCAGCGCTCTGGTCCAAAGCCTACTGGATTCAGTCTATTCCTTTAACAGGTGAGCCCCAGTATATGTTACATCAATGCCTCTCTGATTGGTTACCGACACGGCATATCAAGTCTACACTATTGTATGGTATGTAATCGGCCTCCATGTAACGTAGACGGTTGCCCTAGGTCACTGGGGCCACACCGTCTCTGACTCTTTGTTCGGACTTAGTTAATTAAATCAACTAAGCCACTTAGCTCTTGTTAGTTTCAAACATCAATACTGATAGGCTAGCCATTGCGACAACTGTTGGCCACGTCAAAACTGAGCCACCGTTGTTGGTCCTTTTGTATTCTCGTTCTCTCTTTGCGTGTTCGTGTTCGTCGTTGGCTTCTTGTTGTTGGTCATGAGTAGAACTAATTGTGATGTAAGTGCAGTAAGGATTATGCTCACGAGAGCATGAGGATTTTCGAGTTCGGTCGTCTGAGCACCCCTAACCCTTGCCTGGCGGTGAAGATGGCCCCGCCCCTTCGAAAGAAGCTTGTTAAGTTGCATCTGGCTCCCGGATCAACCAAGGTCAGACTAGGTACCTATGTTGGTTGTGTGTAATCGGTATGGTGCGGTAGTGTACAGTTGTAGCGTCAATAGGTACAGCAGTATTATGTACGATGTATGTCTGTCATCTCGGGATGATTCATGTCCAGGCATTCGATTGCATGAGCGAAACGCGCGGGAAACTATAAACCGAAAACGGATAACATCGTCGTTACAACTGTTGTGCTAATTAAGTAAGATTCCTTGTCGCTGTTTACCCTTACCCAATCATCCGCTTGGGCACCCAGTCTACACGCTATGTGCAACAGAATGTTTCGGCCTCTCAAGTATTTGTTGCGCTCATGCGCGATGATCTACTCTACAACAAAAAACGATCATGGCAGATGTGTCGTATGATGCGTGCTAAACCCTGAGCCGCCAGTCCCCGTGTTTCTGCGGCGGTTATGTACCAGACCAATTCAAAATGCAGAAACACCTACATACAAACGTTACCGCATTAGACGAGACAAATTTGCCGAAACCCCAGCATTTGCAAAGACCAGAGTGGACCCTGACCATCCAATGCCGATTCTGATGTCAGACAATAGCTCTTCTGCAGATACCTAGACCACAGACTCCCACTGCACCGGGGGAATAGTAGACTTGGCACATATTCGTTGGGTTCCAGTCAACGGATCGTCCTGTCCCTAAGGCTCTACGGTTCTCTCTTAACACACAACGGGCTAGGGTGCGGAACGGTGCACATAACGGACGACGGCACAGCAAGCGCCATGGAACTAGCTGGCCGTCGATGATGTGAGAGGGTCGGCGGCTGGCCATAAGCTGGATACAGCAGATAGAGGCGACGAGATACCGTAAAAACCGTAGATTGGTGGATGGAGGAATGGAAAAGGCGATGGCCCGCGGAACGTCGATGTCCTCTCTTTCCAATTGCTATCATTCGGCGTGGGGTCTCCAACTCTGCGGGCGCAAAAGAAGGGGATCGGCATGCAAGAAAAACGCCTCAATCGGCTCCTCCTCCCTGGATTGGCGCAGCTTCGGTCAATTAGGGGTCCATCCAGCCTACCGACATAGTATACAGCATACAGCATAAGAGTAGGCAGTAGCATACGCAGGCTAGGTAGGTATCTACCGATACAGAGATCGTATATACACTACACTGTCCTTTTTCCGCCATCCTGATTCCCGAGAGGAGGGGGGCGTGTTGCAGCAAAGGATTCCCGGGACGGTAGCTAGTGATCCGCATGGACAGGGGGGGATATACGCGGAGCCCTCTCTGCTGGTGCTTTGTGCTTGTGCTTGCGCTCTCCGTGTCTTGAGTCGCTTCACTGGACATAACTGGACTTTCGATTCGGGTCCCCCCTCTCAGAGCGGAGGACACCGGACTGGCTCGACTGTTGGTGGTAGTGGTGGTGGTGATACCGGTGGTGTCATAGTCGGCGGTAGTTGCAGCGGTGGATTGGTGATGGCGCGCGCGTCGTCACCAGAACCCTCATGACATGGCTTCACCGCTTCCCAGGGATTGATCGATTGGATTTGCATCGGCAGTCGATGCTGAATCAGATTTGCGACCCTGCTGTTTCGCCTTCGCGCACTTCCACTTACACCTACACCCATACTCATACTATTCTATATGCGCTAAGGTATACAAACACCCACATCTCTATAAACGCATCTTCATGATACGCTAGACGCTGCTCATCATACCGTTTCTGCTGGAGACGCCCTTGACGCTGGCGACTAGTTTATTCCCGGACCGTCATCACCATCAGCTCATCACCATCCGGCGGCTTCTAGGCCAAGGCCGTGCCAGAATTGGAAATGCGTGGGCAGACGTGGGCTCTTGGGCAGCGGACTGGGAGGGGTTACACGTAGTATCGTGTGCCATGCGTCGATAATATATTGCTGGCTGCTCAGCTGAAGCGAGTGTGTCTCGATCCCAATTAATATCCAATTGAGCCTGATTGCCAATCTCCCCCATTTTCCCGACTGCTTGCTGCTGTGCGGGACGCCAGACGTCAGTCGCTCGCCGGACGGGAAAATCACCCGGATCTCCCAGGCGATGCGATGCGACCTTCACTACATGAGGTACTGCAGATACCGTACGAGACCGTCATAAATATAGTGCAGCGCCTACTGCAGATGTACGGGTATAGCAGTATGGTTCTATGTCGCCGTATCTGACTTGTATTGTATTGTACCGTATTATATTGTATTGTGTATACTTTCTGAGTAGAACCGGAGGGCACCCTCCCGGTGGAGACCATCATGGAGACTGGCACCGGAACGACAACCACGCTCGTCCATGAAGCGTCAAACTCGCTTGTCGTGTCACGATAGTTCCTCGGCGAGTTGGTTCACACGAGACACGACACATCAACATCAACTAACGAAAATGGAAGAAACTGTAATCTCGGCGACAATACTGCGCACACTGGATCTGCAGGTTTGGATCGAGTCGACAAGAATTCAAATAATTGGAATTGTCTCGCTCTGATGTAATACAGATCTAGTCCTTATGTGATGAATGATCATCTGTACAGTTCGCTATGCCTCTTAGACCAAGGGCGGGAGGCTTTTAGGCTCTGCAGTTGGGGCCCGCAGGGGGTTAGCAGGGGGCGATGGGGGCGCCACTAGTGGCTGTAGGGAGCTGTGTTGTGCACTGGAACACCCCGCATATACAGGGGCAGCGCTTACATACAGTGAGTGGTCTGACCTAGAAGTACATCAAGTAAGTAAGTACTTAAAGTAAGTAAGTATGTGTAATTGTGTCTTATACTCCTGTTCAGGTAATTCTACCTTACATTTATCAATAATGAAGTCCATGGCATAGAAAGTGGGTAGGTTAGGTGTAAACATTGGATAATATACTAGGACAGGAGGCTGGCAACGAGTCTATCAGCCGCTGATGAAACTTGTTAATTCAACCAAGTCACTTACCTCATTGTATGTATCCTTGTAAGGGCCTCTGGGGTCCAATGCCAAGTCCACGAGCCATAATGATGTTGTGTGGCATGGAACTACCCCATTTTAGCCCGGAAACACTGAGCGGCACAGCAGAGGGATTCGTGGATAATATACCTCTACACAAGTACCCCATATACCTATCCGAGAGATACTGTAGTATACTGTATGCCACCCTTCATTATCCACAGTTGTGGTGTCGGCTGACGTTACCTTGGCTGCACCACTTGCCTATGCCGAATACCAAGTAGCGGGTATCCAAGTATCATGTATCCAAGTACACCTATCCCGGCATCCCAGTATGGAGCCCAGTATTCAAGTACATCCAAGACGTCTCTTTTTAAGACAGTTGGTTGCACAACACTGAGACCACGGGCTTGCTCAGCTTAAGACTTTTAAAACTTGATATATCCCAGCCCGGTGCCCCCTCCTCTGTCCCGTCCCGTCTACTGAATTTACTTAATCTACGTATTGGATATGTTTTAGCTGCCTTGGTCACTCAGACTAATTGTACCCCTTCGGAACCCGTTTTGATCCCCTTTGATCCCTCGAATCCATTTATTCTCGACTCCCACTTACTACGTCGTTGTGGATGATTACTACGATTCCAGTTCTTCTGTTATAAGCGCCGGCTGCGTAGTAACGCCTGGATATCTTAAAGACTTATAAGACTATGGCACCGAAACGTTTATTCGACCTCCCGCTTGAGCTGCTCGACCAAATCTTCTCAGATGCCGTCGAGGACAGGACCTTTAAACGTATTATGAGGCTTCGCCTCGTCAACCGTCAGTGTCACGCCGTCTCATCAGGGCAATATAGTGCTAGTGTTATCTACTAACATTTTATATAGGCCAATTCAGATGCCTGACTGATGAAGCCGTGTTTAGCTCGCGGATGCTTGATGATATAGCCTTTGATCCCGAGTTAAGCTTAAACAGTGCCGAGCAGCACGATTCACCATGGATACTGTACCTACGCACTTATATGGGCCGGCGGATATACCAGGAGAACAACGACAAGACGATGCGAGGACAGTACAGGAAGGTGGCTGAGTACTTATGGGTAACCGGCAGCAAGATTTTCCCAGGCTTAACGTTTGAAGACTGCATATACGATCTCTCAGGCGTTACCTTTTTTATCAACTCTACACTCGAGACGTCAGCTCTGCTTAAGTCAACATCATGCAAAGACTCATTTAGTCAACCTCAGCTCGCGACTTTATTTCTCAACGCCGCGGTATATATGGGCCTGGAACCCTTCGCCAAGGCCCTGATCTCTGAAGACCCCAATGACTACTGGCAATGTCCCGCTGTCGCTGCCAGCACGAAGCCTAGCTTTCGCAGACTTATTGAAATGGCTGCGTTCCGCGGACATATAGGATTGTTGGAACATCTCGTCCAGGTCGAGAAGAACATGACGCACAAGACCTGGTCTCTCATGAGCGCCAGCACCGCCTCGAGTATTCTACGATACGCCTCCATCGGCGGCCATGAAGACGTCATGGAGTACGCTTTAAACAACAGCAATCTCACCAACGAGCACCTTACCTCGACGACACGGCGGAATCTGGGGACTGCGCTCAGTCACACTAGCTCCACGGACTTATCTCGTCGACTAGCAGCAATCCTCGAGCAGGGCATGGATCCATTCGAAACGGCAGCACGTGACGACGTATACTCACGCCTCGACCTCGCGGCACGCCAAGGGAATACAGAAATGGTTCGGTACCTGCTGAGGCAGGATTTGTGTCTGAACCAACCAGGGGCGCACACCAACTCGGAACCCCTGCCACACAAGCAGGGGTGCGATTCCATCAAGTCACGCTCGCACTTCCGGCCACTCATCAGCGCCATTGAGAGCGGCAACGTGGAAACTGTCGAACTGCTGCTGTGGCACGGCGCCGATCCCAATTGGTTCCCGCCCACGCGGACGGCGCTCATGGCTGCCGTGCACAAGGGCGACCTCGCCATCGTGCGCACACTCGTCGAATACGGCGCCCGCATCGACGTCGGCACGCCGTCACCCATCGTCGTCGCCGTGCAGCAGGAGAACGAAGAGATCTTCTCATACCTCGAGTCCAAAGGGGCGCTACGCGAGCCCGAGGTCGGCGCTTGGGCTATGGCGTATGCTAAAGTGTTCGGGCTCGACACCATGGTGGAACTACTAAAGAAGAGGGGCTTCAACGCCGACGACGTCCTGCATCACACACCTTCTAGCGAAGAGGAGGAATTTGGCCGTTATCTTTTCCGGAGCGAACATTACGGGTTAGGGGCGTTGGAGTTTTGCTGCAAATCATTGTACTAATTTCCGGGGGGGTTTTTTTCTCTCTTTTTTGTGTTGCTCATTTCAAGCGACTTGTTCCAAGATACCACTGTTTTCTTTCTGTCTAGCATTCACAGCGCCCTGATGCGTCCTGTTCACACAGTCATCGTCATGAAAAACTCTCTCTCCATATACTTGTCACAAACTATCACAGGGGCTGAATACAGGGCTTGGAGAATAACTCAATATGAGAATAATATTCTATGAGTGCATATTGACCCTTAGCCCCCCAAAGGACCCTCTGTCCCTTGGGGCTAACTAGCCTCTATATACAGGAGTCCTACGGACCTAAACCTCCTTCATGAGAAGGTTTACCCGTATGTCTCAGTCTCTGAATAGCTTCATCCGAGACATCCTGCAATTCGGCTTCATGCCTATACGAAAGGTCATGTGGTTCGCGGGGCCTCGCATAGGTGGCCTCCCGTCAGCGCGTAGGCTTCCGTACAACACAAACAGCTATGTAGCTAGCTAGCCGACTTTGCTTTTCCCCAAATCAACACAAAAGTTGGGTGGGAATAAACGAATAAACGGATATGCATCCATGAAGCGCTAAGATATTTGACATCTCGGTAGTGATATTGGCCGGCAGGCATTTATTTGTGTGCTCCTATTTCGTTTCATAAGTGGTAGGAGATTCCAATCCACATTGCCTAACTGGAAATCCACTCGTTGAAACCGGGTCGTTGCCAGCACGTTTTCCCCACTGCACTAGTTATGCTTTTGTGGTTAGGATCCGCTGATATGGAATTGTATGCTCGGAAGCCATACTTCATAGAGTATCGATAAGCCAGGACTAAGTACTACGTGATGCGCTACCGCTCAGAGATGATTGAACAAGGGAAGCAGACGAGGTAGTGTAATAAAAAACGAGCAGTCCTGTGGTCGTAGGGATGTTAAGTGGGACTGCGTGTTTTTTGTTACATCACCTCGGCAGATACGCAAGCCGGTACTGATCGAGGGTAAAATGTTATCCTACTAAGTAAGCCCTGAACAGTATCACGCCAGGCTGAGAATCCATGCTACCGGTACCAACTACGCAGTATCCCCCTAATCTTGGCGCTTATGGAGGATAGTAGTGCGCGTTGCTTTTGCGACTTCGATGTAAATGTAGTTGGTTTACAGTCTTGCATGACAAATACCATGAAAGGTCGATGGGTGGGTGATCGCAGAATGGCTATATATTTTAAAAGCGCCCCCTACGACATCAAATAACATAAAATGGTTAAAAAGATAAGAGGTAATATTTATTCTCTTTATCTTATATTTGTTAAACAAAAAAACTTTTAGTTTTATAAACTAGAGTTTTTTATATGCTAGCTATAAAATAATAATAGTTTTTTATATATTAATATAAAAAGAATAATATTTATTTAAAAAATATATATATTAATATTATTTATAACTTTTTCTTTAATATTAAAAATATATATTAAATTTTCAGATTTTTCTTTTAATTAATTAAAACTAAAACTTAATAAAAATAACTTTCGGTAAAGCTTTAGTTAAAATATTTATAATATTATTTTTTATATTAACTTTTTAAATATAATAGTATTTAATTTTTATGTGTTTGCTTTAACTGTGGCTTTTAAAATTTTATATTAGTTGTAATATTATATTATTATTAATGAATATAAAAATATATAAAATTTATAAACTTTTAATATTTAAATTATTAATAAATTTTATTAGTTAAATAGTTTTATATATATTATTTATAATAATATATTAAAATAGTTATAAATTCTTATTTTTTAAAAAAAAACTTTTTTTTAATTAAGCGTTTTATATTAAAATAGTTTATATAATTAATATTAATATAATATTTTAAAATAAGTTTAGTCCCGGTAAAAAAAATTACCTTATTATAAAGAAGCTATTAAAATATTTATAAATTTAAAATTATTAATTATTTATATATTTTTAAAGTATTTAAATTATAATATTTAATAAGTTTAATTAAAAATAATATATTTAATTAAGTTTAGTTTAATAAATATATTAATAATTTAATTATTAATTAACATTTTTTTTAAAAAACTTATATTAGATTTTTTAAATAAAGCTAATAATTTTTTATAAGTCTTTATTAAAATAAACGCCTGTATAATATTTTATAAATTAAATCGAGCTAAAATCTATTTTATATATATTTCTTTAAAAAATATTAATATTAATAATATAGTTTTTTATTAATTATTTTAAATTTAAATATAAATATTGTTTTATATTTAAGAATATTTAATTTATATAAACCGGTAATTAAATTATTATTTATTTAAATTATAATAATAATATCTTTTATTAAATAAATAAAAATATAAATATTAAAGTTTAAAACGCGAAATTATTATAATATTATTTAAATATTATATTTTTTATACCAAGCTTAACAATCATTATAGTTTATATAACGCTTATTCTAAATAAAAAACAAGTTTTCGGCGTTTATTCTTTATTTTTTAAAGCGGGTATATATATATGTTACGGACCTCTTATATATCGAAAGATATATAAGACGTACGCGGGGGTTCTTGATTTGCAGGTAACAATAAGACTAACAGCAGGTGGTCCGTAAGGGAGGTTTGCTGGTACTCCCACCACTAGTCTAGTCGCAATAGAGTAGTAGTCGTCAATAGAAATTGAGATGAGAAATTGATAGCTAAAGAACTAAACTAAACGAGTGACTAGAACTAGAAACATCAGACTTATATAGGAAACCCCATTCTCCCCTTTGTCTTTGGATCGCAGGATAGCTCTCCTATCCTCCTATCCCTTTGGATCGCAGGATAGCTCTCCTATCCTCCTATCCATCACGTGACTAATCATGTGACTTCCTATCTTCTGGGCCGTGGCCCGCCTCCAATCTTCTTAGCGTATGGCTTTCCCCCCTTTGGTCTGCCCAGCTGGCCGCTTTCCTGGTCTACTTCGTAACAATATATAGGTTATTTTTAAAATATATTATAAAAATATTATAATAATATTTATTAAGTGAAATTCTTATTTACGAGATATTATTATTATAAAGATGACTTTTTATAATAATTTATATATAATAATAAAAAATATCTTTTTAAAGTTTTTTTTTTATTGATTTTTTTTAATTATAAAGTAAGCTTTATATTTTTTAATTATATTATTAAAATAAAATTTTATTTTAAATATTGATCTAGAGTAAATAATTAATATATGTTTTAAGAAACTAGTTTATTTAAAAATATTATATTTTTATAAGTTATTTAACTTTTGGTTTATTATTTAAGTTTATTTTATAACTTTAATATTTATTATAATCTATTTATAATTTATTAAATCGGTAAATATAATTCTATATATTTTAATTATAAAGGTTGTTTCTTTTCTAAATAAAATATTTATAAAATAATTAATATTTATGTTTTATTAAAATCTTTTATTGTTTATATTTTTTAATTTATAATTACTTAAATTATAATTTTCTTCCTCATAAAATATAGTTTTTGTTTTATATTATGTCGGCAATATATATAAACTAGTTTAAAATAATAGTTTATAGTTTTAAAATTTATTAATTCTAATATATTATTATTATCAATATATAATGTTTTTATATTTAGTTTATTATTAATTTATGTTAATATTTAAATAAAGTTTCTTTTTTAAAATATATTATAAATTAAAAATTAAACTTTAAAAACTGTTTATAAAACAAAAATATATTAAAGATTTAGTTTATATTAAAATTGTCTTAATCTATTTAATTAATCTTTTAATTAATTTATTTAATAATTTTATTATTAAATATTTTAAGTAAATTATGAATAAATAATATAAAAACATTTAATATTTAATTTATTAAGTTATAAATAATGGCATAAAGTATATATGAAAGGCTGGTAAATAAAATCAAAATAGTTTTAAAAAAGTTAAATTTTAGATATTTAAGTTTAAAATAAAAATAATTTTATCATTAAAGTGTATAATATTTTTTATAAAGTTTTTTTAAATGGTTATATTAAATAGTTTATTAATTTTATTTATTAAGTGATAAAACACTAATAAATATAATATATTATTTCTTTTAAGTTTTATATATATATTAATTATATTAAGTTATATTCGGCGTAAAATAATATTTATAAATATATTAATAATATAAAGAGTTTAATAACTTTTTATATTTATAACTTTTTCTTTATATTTAATATATATAAATTTATATTTTTAGTTTTTTTTATTAATAATATTGTTACGGGAACATGTGTGTTGGCGCTAAGGTGGCCAAGGTGGCGGCCCAATGTTCTGCTGACTCTTGCTTCTTTCCCTTCTTTCAGTCACGTGACCACTCACCTGGCTCACTGGCTCACGGTGATCCAGGCTCACTGGCTCACGATGATCCAGGCTCACTGGCTCACGATGATCCAGGCTCACTGGCTCACGATGATCCAGGCTCACTGGCTCACGGTGATCCAGGCTATGAGGAGTTCCTGTTACTATTTCCTATGTCTATATAATGATCATGATTTCCTGTATCTAGTCACTCGTTTATTCTAGCTCTCTAGCTATCAATCTCACACTCTTATTTCACTTCATACTTTGAACATCTAAGAGCGACTACTATTCTATCGCGACTAGACTAGTGGTGGGAGTACCAGTAAAACCTCCCTTACGGACCACCTGCTGTTAGTCTTATTGTTACCTGCAAATCAAGAACCCCCGCGTACGTCTTATATATCTTCCGATATATAAGAGGTCCGTAACATTTTGATAGCTCCTTGATCAATAAGACTCAGCACGATACGGATATTGGTATAGGGAACTGGGTGGTAGTTAATCCACGAGATAAGTTCGCCAGAAGATACCACGAGGATATCCAACGAGACGACAAGATACGAATGCATTTGCGAATGCCCATTTCGAGAAGTATACTCTACCTGATGAGTTTAACTGACTAAACAGATTATGGGACCAAAGACACGAAGTCAAGACACGAGTTCAGAGACTTCACGAGCACCTCAACAGACCACGAGCGTCAGCACACCTAGACAACAAACCCCGGTTGCAGCCAGTCAACCATCGCCAGCTAAGAGTACTATTGTAGTACGAGCAAACAACGACGACTCAAGCAGTGGGTCAAGTGAAGAGGAGACAGCACCGAGACCAGTACCTCCATCTAAGCCAAGAACACCTGTTCCAAAGATAACTCAAGGAACACCTACATCAGCCAAGACAGTGGTCACGAAGACACCACAGAATCAAGAGACAGTGACAGCAACACCTGCCACTACGGTAACAGCGACAGTTACACCACAGACATCTGCTTCTACAGTACCCCAACCAACAAAGTCAGCACCAACTCAGACCTCGAGCGTACCAGTTCCTGAATCAGCCAACAAAGATAAAGAGCCAGAGAAACCAAGGGAGTCAAAAGAACCAGAAAAGCCTAAGGAACCAGAGGAACCAGAAGAAGACGAATCACCACCACCATCACCACCTCCAGGACAAATCACTATGGCTAGTCTACCAGAAACTAAAGGTTTCAAGCCTACACCCCCTAGGCCATACGATGGGTCCACGGATGTGGAAGCGTTTCTTGTACAAGTGAAACTTTACTTGAAATGGTATGAATCGACAATCGAAAAGGAATACCAGAAGATAATGGTAGCCTCTCAGTTCCTGACAGGAAAAGTACTCGAATGGTTCCAGCCAATATTAAAGGACTACTTGGAATCTTCGACACCAAGTAAAGCTAGACAAGAGACCCGGGAAATCTTTGCCGACTATGAAAATTTCGAGGAACGAATGAAAGCATTATTCGGGGATACCAAGAAAGCAGAACATGCCGAGAAACAGCTTCACCGCCTGAAGCAAACCAAGGATACAGCGAGCTATGCTGTAGAGTTCAAACGATTAGCAGCGATTTCAGGACTACCAGAACGTGCATTGTTCTATCCGTTCTACGCAGGCCTGAAGACGCAAGTTAAAGATGATCTCCATAAAATGGACAGGCCCGAGGAAATCAATAAGTACATTGATATGGCCATTACGATCGACCGACGATCATTTGACAGGTACCTCGAAAAGAAAGGGACCACCACAACTAGAAAGGACAGTTCCCAAGAGAATACGGGACAAAGATCCAAGCAAGTGAGTGAGATCAAGAAACGACCACTCAGGGATATGTCTCAGGTTGAATGCTTCAACTGTGGAAAGAGGGGACATTTCCAGTCATCGTGCCGCTCCAAGAAGGAGGACGATAAGAAGGGTTACCAGAGAGGAAAGATTCCTCAGCCCAAGAAGAGAGTACGGGTAGTGGAAGTCCAAGAGGACGAAGAAGATGAGAGTCAACCAGGAAGCGATACGTCCTCAGAGCAGGAGTATGAGGTTGCTATTCTAAACCGAACAAGCGGTTCCACACCTAACGAAACAGAGTGCCCGATCTGCAAAGGATTGGAAGAAAAGGCATGCAAGTACCATCCAGGAACTGAACAATCCTTGAAGTGGATTGCGAAGGGATGTACATGCCACGAAAATGATTGGAATTGCGAGATGCATAATTCCAAGGAATGGCCTAACCAAGAGTGGGAAACCACTAACAATAGCGAGCCAACACCGTCAACAGACTCGAATGACTGTGAGGGAGTTCCCACAGCCAGGCCCAGGATGTGGCCTGAAGGTGAATCTTGTCCTGAGGGACAAGACTGCGAATACGATTGGTGTTATCATAACACAGACTATGAGTGGCTTGAACAATCAGTGTCCAAGAGCATTCAAAGAGGCGAAACGGCCTACCAAACACCAGAAGACGAGAAGATTGAAGAAAGAAGAGTAGAGAAGACTACCTTGGACGAACTCAAGAAAATGGAAGAAGTTTTCCTATGGCCCAGACTACAGAAGATGCAAAAGAACGACAGAGCATTGCTAGTTGGAGCCGGAACCGACACTACACATATTCCCCAGTTAGCTATTCAGCTGATTGCTGAAAGCCATGGACATGATGGAACGATGATAGGAGACAACGACCTCCTAGTACCTGAACACCCAGAACATCACAAGGTTGCATGGGTATGTTGTGTGGTACATAGATGCCATCAACATCTACAAGACAAGCTAAAGAATGCTTGGTTTCCAAAACGAATCGCACGAACAGCAATGAACGAACCATACATGACAGACTACGGAGTCACTGCACGAGTAAGCTACCGAGACGAACGAGGATTCGCCATATTCAAGACAGACAGCGACTGCACACAAGATTCTACGGCAAGACACTGTACGGATGACTATTGCGAATATCATTGGTTGCTGAAAGCACAATTATTTCGACAAATGACTCATGGGAGACGAGAAAATGAAAGGCTACACTTCATGATACGACCAAGGACGGTAATCAAGAAGCGTCTCTCATCTAAAGAAGAATCAGACAAGGAAGGACCTACGCCACAAGAAACCAAAAAAGCATTGGACCAGATACCCACCAAAACATCCTATACGAAAGAATCGGAAGAACAAGAAATAAAAAACGAGAAGGGTTCTCGCCTCAAAGGCAGCGAGTAACCGAGACAGTTAAAGCCCTACGAGAAGTTCGACGCGATACAGAAAGAAACCAATTTGAGATCGAACTTGAGAGTCAAGGAAAGATATATAAAGCCTTGATAGATTCTGGAGCACAAGCAAACATCATATCACCAAAAATAGCGGAACGAGACCGCATCCCCTGGAAATACAAGTTGAAATCCTGGAAGATTACGGGATTCGATGGAAGCACCTCTAACTACGACAATGGCCGAGTACTCAGAGAAACAGCACCACTCGACATATCTATACAAGGACACAAAGAGCAAGTTGTATTTGATATTGCCGATGTCTCTGGACACGACATTGTCCTGGGAGTACCATGGTTAGTGACCAGCGATCCTGTGATCCGATGGAAAGCAAAAACAATTGAATGGGAGTCGAATCGACAAGTAAAAAGAATCAGCAAAATCGCAAAAGAAATCATCAAAAACATACCAAAGGAATATCACAGATTCCATGAATTGTTTCAAGAACGAAGGGAAGGAGAACTTCCTGAACACGGTCCATGGGATCATCACATCCCAATCAAAGAAGGATGTCAACCAAAACTTCACCAAGTCTACCATATGGGACCGGACAAAACAGAGGCTCTATGGAGATATATCCAGAAGAACCTAGCCAGAGGATTCATTAGGGAATCACAATCATCTTGTGGTTACCCGGTAATCATGGTACCGAAGATGAAAGACGGAAAACAGACAATCGATGAAGAAGGAAATCTGATGTGGCGAGTAGTAGCAGACTACCGGCCACTAAACGAAATCACAATACCAAACGGGTATCCACTTACCCTATTGGCAACAATGAGAGAAAACATCAGCCAAGCACGATGGTTTACAACGTTCGATATACCAGACGGATATTATGCTATTCGCATGGCAAAAGGAGAAGAATGGAAAACAGCTATCCGGACAGTACACGGACTGTACGAATACCTGGTAATGCCACAAGGACTACGGAATGCACCAGCCAGCTTCCAACACATGATGATGACGATATTACGACAATTCCTAAACAAGTTTGTGTTTGTTTACCTGGACGATATTCTGATCTATTCAAACACACTCGAGGAACACAAGAGACATGTAGTTCTGGTATTGGAGACACTCCAAAAGGCCGGACTACGACTGAACCCAAAGAAGTGCACATGGCATGCACAAGAAATCAACTTTTTAGGATTCACAATCACCCCTGGACAAATAAGGATACAGTCATCAAAAATCGACACAATCCGCAACTGGAAGATTCCAGACCCAGCAACGGTTACGGACATTAGACAAGTTTTGGGATTTCTCAATTATGTCCGTATGCTCATCAAGAACTTCGGAGACATGGCACAACATCTCACAAAGTACACAACAAAGGAATACGAGGGAAAGACCTTCTCAATTTCAAAGGAAGCACAAAAGGCTTTTGGAGAATTGAAACTCAGAGTAACCTCTGACCCGGTGGTCAGGTTGCCAAATCCGATGAAGAAAAAGAGGCTTAAGACAGATGCCTCAGACGGAGTGATTGCAGGAGTACTTGAACAACTTGAAGACGATGGGAAATGGCACCCAGTAGCTTACTACTCGAAAGCGCTGAGGGATACTGCACTACGCTATCCTATCTACGATAAAGAACTACTCGCAATCATCACAGCACTCAAGGAATGGGAACCGTTCCTCACCGGAACAACAGAACCAATTGAGATCTATTCAGATCACAAAAACCTAACGAAATTCATGACCACACAAGAAATCACTAAGCGACATGAAAACTGGATGGTTTTTCTTTCAAAATTCAACTTCAAGATATGTCATATCAAAGGAAAAGAAAACATTCAAGCAGACATACTTAGTCGACGAGGTCAGAAGGGATTCAAGGTTCCAAAGCGAAACATTCAAGTGTTACACCCTCAACAGGATGGAAGCTTGAAGATTCGAACCATATTTAAGAATCTTTCAGACACGCAGCTTCGACAAGCATATAATCCAAACGAGCTAGCGGAATTACGCAAGCAAGGAGGATCAAAACATAATAAACTGATGTATAGACGAAAGATCTATATACCGGAGGCCCTACGGGACAAGTTTATTAAGGACTTCCATGAACACCCACTACACGGACACCAAGGAATAGCCAAGACAGCACGGCGACTACAGGAGAAATATGACTTCCCAGGATTATGGAAGGTAGTCGAGTCTACGGTAAAAGGTTGTAATACTTGCAACAAAGCCAAGGCTTCACGACATAAACCCTACGGGATATTACAACCAACACAAATACCTGAACAAGCATGGCATACGATTGCTTGGGATTTCATCACTGGACTACCGCTGTCAACCGACCCGGTCACAGGAGTACAATATGATGGAATATGGGTAATTGTTGACCGACTCACAAAATACGGTTATTTCCTACCATTCAAAAGCGATGCGACAGCCGAACAGCTCGCATATGCCTTTATTCGCCAATACTTGGACAAACACGGAGTGCCAGAAAAGATTATTTCCGACCGTGACAAACTTTTTACGTCTAAGTTTGGGATAAGCTTCTTCAAGCAGTTAGGTATTAAACTCAAGTTCTCAACTGCTTATCATCCTCAGACGGATGGACAAACAGAGAGACTGAACCAAACTCTTGAACAATACCTTCGAAGCTACATCAACTACCAACAAGACAATTGGGTAGAATTGCTACCGACTGCACAGATTGCCTACAACACATCAATCAATGAAGATATGAACATGTCACCTCATGAGGCAGTCTATGGACAACCAGCTACTACCAAAAAACAAGAAAAACCGCTAACAGAAACACCTGTTACTACAGCCATAGCACCTCGAGCTCAAGCTATTGCTACAGAAGTCAGAGCACTACAGACAAAATTACAAGCACGACTTCAATTCCTTCAACAACGAATGTCACAGTACTACGACAAGAAAAGAATTGAGGGACCAATTCTAGCGAGAGGAGACAAAGTTTATCTGTTACGCCAAAAACAAAACGCGACTTCAAAGATTTCACAGATCAAAACGAAAAGACCTAGTGATAAATTGGATTTTAAGAAACTCGGTCCTTTCAAGATTGAAGAAGTCATTTCACCAACCAACTACAAACTGTCATTACCAAAGAACATGCGAATTCACCCTATCTTTCATATTTCATTACTTGAACCAGCACCAAGGGATGCACCTGTTGAAACCCAACTAGAAGTGGAAAACGATCAAAACATCTATGAAGTCGAAAAGATACTGGACTCTCGTCAGAACAAAAACAACATTGAGTATCTCGTTAAATGGAAAGGATACTCACACGCCGACAATACTTGGGAACCTAGGAAACATTTGGAGACTGCCGCAGCTGTTGTGGATCAGTTTCACCACCAACACCCTGATCGCCCAGGGCCAAGAGTGAAGGGTCGACCTCCCAGGCGGCGTCCAGGGCGGCCCAGTCTATCTCCGGGATAGTTTCAGGCTGTTGGTCTCCAGAAGACGTCGAGGGGTTCTCACGTTCTCGACGCTCATCCTTTTCACGTTCCTGCTTCTCTAGCATCTCGAACTCTTCCAAATCCACAATACCACGAGCGACAGCTTTCATCATTTTTTCGTACCACATTTTCTTTTGTTTACGGAGACGGCGAACACGAGTCTGCATTATTTCTACCTCTTCTTCGGCAGCGTCCAGCTCATCTTCAAATTTCTTGTGTTGGGCGGCCACCTTCCCTAGTTGTTCTGGGGTGAGACCTCTTACATCGCAGTGAGATTGGTTATCACGGATACAGGAGGAACAGCGGCGGGAGTCAGGACCGGACGAAAGACAGTCGAGCCCACGGCGGGCGCAATAGGAGCACTTGAGAGCCATGGTGGTTGGACGGTTGGAGAGAACGGCGGCCAGAAGGGAATCGCGTTCGGCGGCTTTCCTGTCGGAAGTCGGGGTTCTGCGCGTCTTTCCTATGCGGTTGGACATGTTGAGGATAGAGAAGACACGGACATAGGGAGGAAAAGGGAGAAGAGTGCTTACTATTTATTGTGGGCAATAAATCTGGGAGGAAGGGGGATAGTGTTACGAAGTAGACCAGGAAAGCGGCCAGCTGGGCAGACCAAAGGGGGGAAAGCCATACGCTAAGAAGATTGGAGGCGGGCCACGGCCCAGAAGATAGGAAGTCACATGATTAGTCACGTGATGGATAGGAGGATAGGAGAGCTATCCTGCGATCCAAAGGGATAGGAGGATAGGAGAGCTATCCTGCGATCCAAAGACAAAGGGGAGAATGGGGTTTTCTATATAAGTCTGATGTTTCTAGTTCTAGTCACTCGTTTAGTTTAGTTCTTCAGCTATCAATTTCTCATCTCAATTTCTATTGACGACTACTACTCTATTGCGACTAGACTAGTGGTGGGAGTACCAGCAAACCTCCCTTACGGACCACCTGCTGTAAGTCTTATTGTTACCTGCAAATCAAGAACCCATTTCACGTACGTCTTATATATCTTTCGATATATAAGAGGTCCGTAACATTAATATAATTAATAAAGACTAAAACTATAACCTTTAATTATAATTATTATAATAAAAGAAATATTATTATAATATAAAATAGTTTAGTTTAAAGGTTTTCTATTATACACGATTTTTTATTTAATATAATTTTAATAATAATAAAAATAAAAATAATTATTAAACTAAATTAAAATATATTTAAATAAAACATTTTAATATAAAACATTTTAATAAAACTTTAAAAATATCTTTATTAACTTTTAAAGAATATAATAAATAATATAAAGCTTAAATAAAATAATATAAAATTTTTTATAAAATTAAAGTCTTTATAATTATATTTAAAAAATTATTAAAAAATTATTATTTTTGTTAAAATATAAATATATATTTTTAAACGTTTATTATAAATATTAAAATATTAAAAATATAATTTAATAAATATATATAAATATTAAAAAATATATTTAATACATAATAAAATAATTTTTAGTTTTTTTATTAAAAAAATTAAAAATATATTATATTGTTATAAATCTAAGGTTAAAAAAAACCATTTAAATTAATTAAAAAATATAATTAAATAACCTAGGTAATCTTTAAAAGCTTTAGTTAACAGCGTATATTTATATATAAAACATTTTAAATAAACTAAGATAAGCTTGTTTTATAAATATATATAATATAGAGACTATTTAGACTTGTAGGTGCCATAGTAGCATAACAGCCTTGTGTGACCAAACGAGGCTATCATCACCACTCTCATCCTGTATAGTTGAGATTTGAGCTTCATGTAAAGCTCACGGATGGTCGACGAAAAATGAGTGAGCTTGGCCCAGCGAGTAAGCGCGAATATGTGGGAGCTGAAAGCTGTCCAAACCGGCGCTTGGATGCTTATCATGAGCTCTCGGAGCTTTATGCCCCAAGTAATACCGTGCTACTCAGAAGCGGAACAGGACTACGTGTTCTAACAAGGTCTTATATTAAATCAGGGAGTTTGCAAAGACTTCCCACTGATAAGAATACGGCAGTACCGGATATGTTCTGGTAATAGAGGTTGAATGACTGCATCCTGAACAAGGACCAAAAAGAAACGCGGCCATGATATGCCCTGTAGAACTCGGTTCCTGGAGAGTTTGCGTAAATGAGAAAGTTGCTAATCATGGATATTGTAGAATAGGAGCTACTGTCGATCACCTAGCTTTTTGCTTTTTGGAAGTTGCTGCTGATCAAAAATCGCCAAGCTCTCCATTTCGCTCGAAGCCGAAAGTCTCATGATGTGAAACGCCAAGTTTCTTGCACATCCAGACCACCTCTTGGCGGCGTCTCAAAACACATCGTCGATCCACTCACAACCTCAAACGCGATTTCTACTAGGTCCTCTTCACGCTCGAAAGAAAAAGACAAAAAAAGAAAGAACTCATATGCACGACTCTTCAAGATACAATAGACAATGAAACCAGAAATCCGAATATTCTCAGCAGTCACCTTATGGCTGCACTTACTACAAGGTACATCGGGGCAAAGAATACGACTCAATGATCCAGCGACAGATCCGGTCTTAGCCGACGAGGTACCCGGAAACACACAAAATCACTTCATACCAAGCGAGGCGATGGTCGAAAATGGCCCAGATGCTAGCGACACTGAACAAGTAGCCATAAACCGAACAGACGCCAACCCACCCAATCCCTCTTCAGAGCCACCCGTTCCTATCTCAGCAATCCTCTTCGACGGGCCTCCGGGCCCCAAAGCCTGTCGCGGGAACGTCGTGCTCAACATCGGCCTGACGAAGCCCGGGGCGCAGCACGCGACGCCGACGTGCTACAATATCCCCGGCGTCGGCGGCGTCGCGCAATGCGGCACCTTTTTCGCGAACAAGGACGACGGGTGCGAGGCACGCGTCTTCAACGAGCCGGATTGCAGGACGTTTATGAATCTTGCCGTCTTCGTACCTGACGCGAGGCCCTTTGGGGGCTATGTGCGTAGTGTCGAGATTACTTGTGGTATCGTGGGGGTTACGCCGCCGCCGCTTGATTTGCCTGGTTTGAAATTGCCGCCGGGTGCTGTGCAGGCTGTGGGATGAGTTTGGGGAAAGAGGGTTTGTTATGCATACTACTGTTGACTATCACTTGATGTTTTCAGGTGAAGGTATGAGTTGGGGAGTATGGTGTTTGCCTGATTGTTCGCTTAGGGGGTACTGGAGAAAGGGGCGTCGGGTTGCCGGGGTCGCGTTCATGAAGAATTTCCTCTTATATTAGAAGGCTAGACTAATGTGTTTTCTGGCTGAGATGAATGCTGCCGACTTTGAAAGGAAAGCTTGGTACTGGTTAACATGGCCTCGATTGGGATCGTTATATGAACTTCGTAAGAGGGAACAAACGTGCATATAAGCAAGGGGTTCAATTCTCCAGGTAGGGCGTCTAAGTTAAGATGCAGGGCACATTTTGAGATCTTCGATGTACCGTTTACCATTACCTAGTGAACCCAGAATCATGAGATGAATTCAATTCACAGTGAAGGCTGGGACCACTTAAACTTGTTAGGCTTTATTAGGTAATCGAGGGTTGAAAGGAAAGAAAGATTCTACTACTAAGATAGCGTGGCAGAAATTCCAATATTCGTAACAAATAAGCTGTCATGACTACTCCCTCATCTCAGATACAGCCGTGTTCGGATGATATGGATCGGGCTCCAGACAGATAAGGTGTATGTCGATGATGATTACATATGGAATAGAGGTCATATCTCTTCCAATGCTTACTATATATACCGGTCTCTGCGGGGAGTCACTTGACCAGGCATTTAAAATGGTGAGGCCTAATTCATTTTGTTCCATGGTAGCTCTTGTGTCGGAGAGCGCCGGAAGCGGAAGCTGTAAGCTATCGACACTTAGTAGGTAAGGGTAATCGAGAAATGTAATTGGTAGGGTTTAGTCAAGGTATTTCCCTATGTCCCTTAGGCAGGCAGTGCTTGGGCTTATCGGTATCGAATAAGGCACAGCTGTAGATAATGCGCAGTAAGTGGGCCGGCAAGCGTGGCATCGGACCCCTCATCCCTGGTGGGCCCTCTAAGTAGCCCCTCTTAGCTGGCCCCTCTTACAGTAGTTGGCCCCTCCTATGGTGTTCCGGGCGTCATCGTTTGCTGTTCCGACTGCCGCTACAGGACCTTGCTGGGCCACGACAGGTGACTAAACACGTCAGGTTGGACCCTTTTCAGCAACCCAACCCCAGTTGCAGCGGTCATTCATCGCTCATTCATTCATCCATCCATTCATTCATTCCCTCTCCTTCACTATATCATCTTTCATCTATTATCTAGCTCGCTCTTCTTTCCTTTCAGAACCAAGCTTCCTTGCAAATATTAAGGTGAATACTACAGCTGCGATACATCATCATCATCATCATCATCACCACTCGGTCTACAGTGCCTTGTCTTGCCTGTCGATTTCCTGCTTCTCTAGTGTAAGCCGAGCGACAACCCAAGGTATCCCTACCTCGGCATTCTCGACTTGCCTTCCTATCCTTCCCCCCTCGTCCCTCCGTTCCATCTACCAACAAGCAAGAACCCTGAGGACTGACAACGATCCGGGAACAAGGCCTACCTTCCCGTCTCTACCGGTCGACAATAAATACATTTAACACGTACTCTCTCGAGTTACCATCGCAAAACCAAAACAAGAACTAGTTCTGCCCCGTACATCCGGCAATATCCATTAAGCGTCGAAGCTGCTGCTGCTGCCCAGAGACGACATACTATCCGCTCGAGCCCACGCAGCCTGATATTTCTCTAATCTGCTGCCGCCTCACGATAAACCGTCTTGACATTCGTGACAGAGTCTTCGTGACAGAGTGTTGCTTGAAACGAACGTCTCCTATTTGGACCTCCGAGAATCGGAAGTACATACGCGAGAGAGGTTACTCTGACCAAACACCAAGCCTCAGGCCTCTCTGCGCTTGTCTTGAGTGAATTAGGCAACATAGAGGCCCAAGGCATTTTGACGTGGTACTGCCACACACCTTGGCCCGGAAATCTAGCTACAGCCCCCCAGCGCCGAGAACGGCAAACCGCCAAAGCACCAAAGCCAAAATGAGTAGTCCTAGGCGTCGTATCGAGACCGATGTGAGTCACTTCGGATAGATGTCGTACCTATCGGTTGCCTCGCCTGCTAACCCTGGTGGATTGTGTAGGTCATGAAGTATGTCTGCTAGACGAGGATAACTGCTGCTCACTTACGGTTATGTGGTATACTAACATGATATAGGATGTAGGAGAAGACACCTTGCGTGCGGAACGATCTAGATGCGCTGTATACTGATGCCCCGTGTAGGCTCATGAGCGACTATGAGGTCACATTAGTCAATGATAACAGTACATCACACTCAATTACCCTCGGGATCTGGTTTTGTGACGTTGGCTGACTGTGTATTCTGCAGTGTGAGAATTTTAACGCTCCTCCTCGATTGTACTTCGCCCTTCGGTATCCTGACAATCCTATCTAGGCAAGAGTTCTACGTTCGGTTCAAAGGGCCATCTGAGAGTCAGTCGTCATCACATTGCAGCCTAGTGTCGCGCTCCGCTAACTGCGTACAGCACCCTTTGAAAACGGTGTCTGGAAAGTCCACGTCGAACTCCCCGACCAATACCCGTACAAGTCACCTAGCATTGGCTTTGTAAACCGCATTTTCCACCCCAATATTGACGAGCTGTGAGTGCCCAAGCTACATAATCCTGCCCAGGGTACACATATTCTTCACTCGAGCTCCGCTAAATAAGTGGTTGTGTCAGGTCGGGCTCCGTTTGTCTGGATGTCATTAACCAGACGTGGTCGCCCATGTTTGATATGATTAACATCTTCGAGGTCTTCTTGCCACAATTGCTGCGGTACCCAAACCCAGCTGACCCTCTTAACGGCGAAGCTGCTGCTCTCCTGATGCGGGAACCCAAGAGTTACGACGCCAAAGTGAAAGGTAGGAAATGATCAAGGATTCTCCATGTATCTTTCCTTGACTTAGTTCTGACGCATGAACTTCGGTAGAATACGTACAGAAATATGCCAGTAAAGACGCCGCGGACGAGGCAGGGGCCGAGAGTGAGGATGATGACGACATGTCTTCGGTCGCTAGTTTCGGTGATGACGACGACGAACCCGCGGGCCAGATGGACGATGTATAGAAACAATCGACTACACCCAACACCGACGATGCACCGAATGCCCCTTTTAACACTAACAGCGGAAAACCCGAGGCGTCTTCTCTAGTACGAGGTTCGTCGTCACAAGATGCGTAGGTAGGGATGAGATGTTACTATTATTATTACTGCCCAACTCTATCACAAGCCAGGATGCCAAAGAGATATGGGACGGTATGGTTAGTTTGGGCGTTTGATTTTCAGAATACAAGTGCGTAATCGATTTGCTTTTCATGGGAGGGAGTCTGTTTGCTTGTGGTTAAGTTGAGTATGGGTGGGGATTCTGCGCCTGGAGTTTACATAATCGAGCTCCAAGCCAAGGAAAGGATAACACAACAACGGACTCTTTCAAGCACAGATGGATGGATCGACGGACCGATGGGCAGATGATATTGGGTTGACTACACGCTTTGAGTGGATTCGTGGGTTTGGCTCAGCTCTGTTCTGTACGGTTCGGGAACTTGTATTCTATATTATCGATCTAATGAGTTTTCTTATAAGATACTCTTTTGTGAATCGCCGCTCATCTTTACCTTACCTCTACTCTGCGGTCTCGCGCTCGTGTTGTTATGGCTGAGTGGTAATGGACTGACTGACTGACTTTGTATCGCCTACAATAACGATTTCAGCGCGCAGAGGGGTTATGAGTCTGTTTTTTTTTTTTTTTTTTTCTCCATTTCGTTTGCGGTCGTTAAGCGCTTGCTTATTTTACATAGACTTGATAATATTAACTGAATCACTCACTTTGCCCAACGCCATCTATTTCCCCCCTATCTTTACGTTTTACACTTAATCTGTGATGTATTTACGCCATGTCCTTGCTCATTTCCCAGGTAATTAGTCTTAGATAGTACGGACTAAACAGGATTATAAAAAGCGAGACTTTGAGAGCACTGTCGTTATATGACAAAAGGGTATCTATAACTACCTAGGTATGCAAAACCTTGACCTTTTTGTTTTCTTCCTTGTAACACTTCCCTAACGCCTCAAATGCATGTGTTCGTAATTGGACCTGTTCGTCTCTCTAGCAGTCAATTAGTCTCAGTCCGAGTCGTATTCTACCAGCGTCGTCTTCGAAGGGCATGGATGTAGGAGCTTCGTTTCTCCATCTGAGTTGCTACTTCTGGCCACGGAAAGGGTCGGTTCCATCTGTCCTTCTTTCTCAATGTCCTCATTGTTTAATGTTTCTGCTTCTCCAGTCTCCTTTTCTCTGGGGTGTTTACTAGGCGTTTGCACTGATGTTGATTTGGCGTGAGCATCATCCGGCCGTTTCCGTTTTATCCCCTGGATCCTCGACGTCGTTTTGGAGTTCATCATCCCTTCTACTACGCCCCGGGAGTCCGAGGTTGTAGATAGTAGGAGGAAGGGATCGTGCGAGGCACGCGTGTTGCGCGTTATTTTGGACGCGAGAGAATCCCGTGTTTGGGACGCTTTGATCTCAGATTTTAGGCGTTTCTTGCCCTTCTTTTGTTCTTCTGACTTTGCGTTAGACGTGCTGTCGCCTGCTTTCGAAATAGTGGCGTGCTTAACATCGCTTGATGCTGACGGTACGGCAAAGAGCGGTTTCGTGAGCGCTGCATCTTTCGTCCTTGACGTGTTCGGTACACTATCATTATCGGCTTCATTCCTTTCAGAAATATCTGAAAGACCGCCGACGCCGAAATCCACGAGAGCCGCCCGCCGCGCGTCTTCTTCTGTCGCGGGTAGGAGGTCGATGCCCAGACTCATGCGCTCCCGCAGCTCCTCTGTGTTTGCAGCCTCTTTCTCGCACGCTTTCCGTCCGGTGCGGAACGCGGCTCTCAGACGGCGGTTCTGGGCGTATGGATCTTCCCAGGCGCGATTACTCGCGTCCTCGAGCTCGGCAATGCGATGGGATCGCTCGATCAGCACACCGCGGTCTTCGATGGTCTTCTCCAGCCGTGCGAAAGCATCATTACGGAGAGCCTCCTTCTCTTTGCTCGTCAAGATCTCCCCCAGCCCACCGATTAAAGCGCTAGAAGAAACCAGACTGTCGTCTTTATCATCCCCTGTGTCCCGCCGCGCGCCGCCCTCGGTGACGACGTACTCGGCGTTGGCGGGGTCGGTGCGGATCTCGATGGCGCCGCCGCAGTCACCGTGGCGCATGCGGAAGCTCCATATGGGCGTGGTGTGGTAGGCCCCGACCTTCTTCTTCTCGGCGTTGAAGCGCACGCCCTGGCCGATGAGGGTGGGCTTCGGACACGTGCCGCACCACACGCCGAAGGGCATCTCGAAGCGCACTGTCAGAATGCCCTCAGTGCGCAGCTTCGAGGCGCGCGAGCCCAGGGCGTGTTTCTTGTTCAGCGCGTTGCCCGAGATGGTGCCCTCGACGTCCGGCGGGACGTACCGCCCCATGTTGAAGCCTTGCATGTTGGGCGGCGAGTTGATGGGATTCGTCGAGCTGTTGTGTTTATAATCTAAGTATCAAAGATGCGTTTAGGTTTTGGAAGAAATCGTCCTCATTGCCGTTATGGCGGTAGTGCGCATCGGAGGGGTGGCCCTGAACGGGTTCGACAACTGGCTTGGTGCCTGCAAGCCAGCAGCTAGAATGGTCATTTCTGTCGATCCTGGGGGTGAAATGGGATTTTGCTCATGGCATGATCCCTATTGGCCTTATGGGCCAAGTCGCAAGAGAGGAGTAAAAATGAGAAATGACGAGAGCGACGATTACTACAGGCTAAGGATTCCATTTCCTTGCCCTCCTTCCTAACGCCCCGCAAAGCAAAGAAGAGACCCACACTGCAACCCCCGTTACGTTACCCAACCCACAGAACCCTTGTACTCCACTAAAAAAAGCTAGGGCTACAGGGGAGCTTAGGGACAAAGGGAGGGGTTTTGGATAGCTATGTGAGATGCTCTGTGTCCTGGTTCTCAGACGCAAATATTTTTACCACTATCATACGGCCCAGGTATCACTCGGCGCTCAAATGTATCTATATGTACAACTTGAAAACCAAACCAAAAACTTAGAAACTCAGTCCTTGAAGCTCCAAATGCCACGCTAAGATTCCTCCCTACGCCTTGAAAGCTGTGCATATAAAACAAAGCTTCATCGCTCAACCAGTTCGCACATGGAGTTGAATACATGTGTAGAGAGGGTATATAGATAATAGATACTTAGTCGATATAAGTAGGTAGATCACACAGCATACAGCTGCCTCGGCTTGCCCCCAGCGCAAGAGCTAAACTTCCACCAGCGGTTGTGGTAGGCGCCGGCGATGTTGACCAGCCCCCATTTGATCGGGGCCGGGATGGGCGGCCAGTTAGCCCACATGCCGTCCTCGACGGTGCCGTCGAGGTTGAGCAGGAAGAAAGGCACGACGTCGAGCGTGCCGGCCTTGGTCACGGTGCTCTTGCCCCACGTCTTGAACGTCTGCGACGCCGCCGCCTCCTCCGGAGAGCCCGGCTTGGGTGCGTTGGGGTGGTCAGCGAGGCTCGCGATGGTCGAGATCTCGCTGTGGAAGTGCGTCTCGAAGGGTTCCTGGAACGAAGACATGATGCGCTGCAGCTCGGTGCCTGAGAAGTCCTTTGGCGATCGCAGCGAGGTAAGATATTTCTCGAACTCGGCTAGGCCGGGTAGGAAAGCCTCTATATATAATTGTCTGTCAGTAAAGAGCGTCCACTGTTAATTATACCCCCAATTGTTTTCACTTCTCATCAGCATCATCTTTTCTTCATTATTATACGTACCGTGCTCCTTGTGTGTCTCGGCCCAGATGGTCTTGTCGTCCAGCACGTCCTCGACCTTGGTGAACAGCGAGGCCTCCTCGTCGTCGTGGTGCGACTTGACGAACTTGTGCCAGGTCAGGGCGTAGCCGATGAAGTCGGCCGTGTCGACGTCCTTGACGTAGGGCGCCTGCTGGTAGACGGAGTTGTAGCCGCGGAAGATGGCGTTGTGCAGCAGCGCCATGTGCGTCGCGCCCGTCGCGAAGATGTCGGTCCGCTTGGTCTCGAACTGCGGCGTCGTGATGAGCCGCAGCGGGGCGTCAGCCCACGGCTTGTTCGGCATTGGCGCTGTCGAAGTCATGAGCAGCGGTGATCGCGTGATGAACAGTCCGATGAGGATGGGGATGGCGAGCAAGATCGGCCGGTTGAGGAGTCGGCGGCGTTCTGCGTTCATCGTGGCGGGCTATATAAGCAAGTACCTAGGACGAGAGGGGGGGTTGCAACCTGGATTGTCCGGGCAGCTACGGCGTGGTTTTGTCAAGCTTGCGGTAATGTGAGGTATGTGAGTGGTGTGTTAGGTGTGTTAGTTGCTTCATTTGGCGGCTTGTGATTGGTAAAAGAGCTGTTGGCATTGGCTGAACAAGGTGCCATCGTGCCAGATCATGCCACTCGGCAGCTGTAATTGGTCTCGTTATGCACCAAGTAACTTTAACTAATGTTTCCGTTGTAGGTATTCGCCGTAGGCAAGTAGCTGTTATATATCCTACCTAAATAGGGTCTTGCAATTGAAATCCACTGCTTCCGATTGGTCCAATTCCAGTTGGGTAACACGCTTCAACCTGGCTACTGGTAACCTACCCGGTACCTTCGTCCGGTCTGCCACGGAGCTTCACCGTCATCAAATCGTGACACCAGCCAAGAAAACGATGGCTTCTGTACGTGTATAACCATGGGACTCATCCCCGGCCTCTTTGTCTTCATCTTCCCAAGTCTTGAGGTTCACATCTGTTTGCATGAAATTCTCCAACATGCATTCTTTCAGCCCCAGTGATACCAAACCCTGGACTGCTTAGCACGATACTTTAAATCTATAACCGCGCAATTATCAATTGATAGACAAAACAACCTAATGACACCTGAGAGAGGTAGGCAGGCAAGGGCTTATAAAGATTGCCATTTACGAGGGGATCCTGTGCTAGCCCTTAGAATATCGCCGAGTTCGCAGTATCGTGGATAGGCTACCAGCCTTTTGTAGATTAGTAGTGCTGGGGCGCGTGTGGAATCTGGGTTTCCTAAAATCCTAAACATCGAACTATTCGAGACTGACCTCTCCAATATACTAGTACGTAGTAATATTCCCGATACCCCCTACCAACACAGCGTAGTAACAGGGCCTGCATGTCATAGATTGTGGGGTTTCTTCTTTTGAAACATGCATGCGAGTATTTATGACAGTTAAGTAAATGAAGCCGGAACTGTTACTATCGACCGAGGGTCGTAAAAGAGAAGAAAAGAAACGGTTGGGCTATATTATATACGATTGACTGCAGCGTGAGGACAGTATTAGGTAGAGACAGAATAGACATGTCATTTGCTCAGCCCGCGCTCTCAGATATCTCTATATTGCGTCGTCTAAAACACTAGTTTCATAGGCATGCTACCGGTGTTTGAATTATGTCTGTCTATCTCTGGATCTGCACGCATATCGCCAAGATGCGGGGGGAACGGGATCTGAAAGTTACGTATCAGTTACGATGGCTCGACTGTAAGTCTGGACCCCGCGCCGAGCTAGGTGTTCGGAGGGCGCGCGCGAAAGCTTGACACTAGCCGGGTCAGCGATTGATTGATCGATTCCTGCCGTTGTTACCGTCATCGCATGGAGGAATGGATGAATCTATGAATAATCACGAATGCCATTTACGCCTTGGTTCCCGCGGAGAAGGGGAGAGAAGGAGAGAGGGGGAAAGAGGCTGGGTGCGTGTGTGGGTCGTCTCCGATGCCGAGACATCGCGAGAATGGAATCAAGATGAGGGGAGCTGAGATCGGGCGGGCTGCATGGCTGATTGGCTGGTATAGATAGTATGTTGACGAACGTGCATACAAAGAAATTTATATAAATGTTAAGAGGACAAGCAGGAGTGTGGTTGCTACTACATCGACATCAGCACAACTCCTTATACGGTTATATAAGTCCAGCTTTCTGTCCGAATACGTGCCACTTCGAGCCTTACCTCTGAGGTTTGAATATACTTATATTATACCCGCCATTACCACATTCATAACTTCGGTCGTTACTCTACACACCTACCTTCAACATGCCTGAGGGAGGATGCTTCTGCGGCAAGGTTAGGTACTCCATCGAGGGAGAACCGCTGGGCAAGGTGCGAATCGCCATCACCATCACCATTCCGATCTGAATACCGATTCCCTTCCATTTGTCTCCTGCCGTTGGACCTTCAATACCTACCTACCTACCTACCTACCTACCTAGCCGTCCTCGCCTCTCCTAGATACCTACATAGAGCAAACCAGAAGACTTGCAGACTCACTAACAAAATCCCCAAACTACAGGCCCTCTGCCACTGCCTAGACTGCCGCAAGATCACCGGCAGCACCTACAGCACCAACATCATCGTGTCCGGGCCCAACTTCAAGGTGACATCCGGAACCCCGAAAGCCATCGGGAAGAAGGCCGACTCGGGCAACGAGATCGTCTCGTACTTCTGCGGCGACTGCGGCAGCACGCTGTACCGCGACGGCAAGTCGTTCGGCGACGGCAAGGTCGTCAAGGTGGGGACGTTGGATGATATCAATGCGCTCGATGACGCGCTGCCTAAGGTCGAGCTTTTCGCTAGTCATCGCGTTAGTTGGGTGAAGGAGGTCCCTGGGGCTGCGCAGAAGACTACCATGTAGATCTGTGGGTTGCACGGAGAGAGGAATGAATGCGTGGATGAATGGTGTGATATGCGGGTGGAGTTGAGGCTGTGGTTTTATGTGGGAAGCGAGCGTGCTTGTAGATGGTTGGTGGTTGAATTGGAAAAAAATCGGTGTAGGCGTAAGAAGATGGTAGTGTACCTAGGTACCTAGGTAGTTTCTGAATGCGAAAAGGGGCTTGGCAGAAAATACCGCGTGTGGGGGTTAGGTAACAAATATGGTCTTCGACTCGAACTATTTCTTAAGCATGCTGTTTATTTGCGCGTTAATTATTGCGAAAGCAATAGTGCCTAGAGTCAGGCTATCATTCATTTCCGTGTATCGATGCTGCCGCGGTAGATGCCGTGACTCTTGATGTACATGTAGTAGAGCAATGGTATATTATTTCCTAGCACAGGTCTATTCTTTATTTATTCCCTACAATAGCCGTGTTTCTCGACAACTCGTACCTACGGAATACGGCTCAGTCAAGCTGCCATCGCACCTAGATATTGGGGTACTGATATCCAATGGCCGGCCTAACATATCTGAGGGTAAGCTAAGGTGAATAGAGAACGTGTAAGTCAGGAATGCCCATGCTGAGGTCAGAACTAAGCTTTTTAATGCGACGCTCTTCGATACGCTAGAACAGCTAGAATCTGTCCTACTAGTGCTTTGCAGTACTCATGCTTTACTACTTGTTTCAATTTAGCTCAATTGTCTATCCCAGTTATGTCTATCTTGCCTTTTGCTGCGATGCAATGCGGCTGCACCGGTCAGTGGCAAAGCACATGTGGCAGAAAAGCTTGAATGGGCCATATTTGAAATTCTAGCGAAGATGAGAGGTGACGAGTCGTGTGTAGTATGATCTACGTTTGTGAGATATATATGACTTCATCAACCGGCTTTGCGCAAGGCGACGCAGATTACATGACCCAATGAAAAAGGTGATTGGTTTGTTCCGTTTTGAAGATTGAAAACAGAGATCTGCGGAAGGCGGCAAGACGTGTACAGGAGGAAGACGTGGACACCACGCGTTTTCTAACAAATGAGTGGAAGAGGCAGGTATGGATGTCTCTGTCCGTAAAATATAAAATGGGTTTATAGGGGAGCACTGCCACACTTCTTCGGCTTCGTATCAGGTCGTTTCCACCTATGTCCCATCTTTCATCCTACAGGGTTGGAGACCGTAAATCTATGATAATATTGCTACTGTACAGCAGACCAAGACCTGTAAGTCAACTTGCCAATGATATACGTATTATACAACCGTCCATATTCCAAAGTATGACGGCATCATCGATTTCGAGATCATGACATATCGCGCTGATATCATTTCAATTGAACATAAGCTTTTCTACACTTCAAGGTGTATTCGTTTCGAGTTAACAAATTTCATAGTGGCAAGTTGTAATTGAATATTGCTACTTCAAGTACAGTGTGTGGAAGGACCTTACTGTGCATCAGACTTACTGGATTGAATGCTTGGCCCAGTTATTTTTGTTTTATTTTCTAATTAGTGGATCCGCATTGCACTGAAGCGTGTCAGGTACCTGCGGTCAATCAGTTATTAGCGCCAGAACAGCCCCGGGCAAGTACCCAGACAGACCCAGAATAGTGGACAAATACACGCGTACCCTAGCAGTGCTAGCCCTGTGTCGGCTGGTTCAGGGGCTTGGCTTGTACGATCCAAAAAGCTTGGCCCTTTAAACTTGCGTCAGCCCAGCTTTCAGACCTGCAGTTCTCTTCCCCCCATCCTCCTTATTCGTTACACTCTTTCCTTCATTCCTCTTCCCCTTACTATTACTAGCCTTCCCATCTTCCATCGCCAACAATTCCACACGCCAACCATCGACATTCTTTGATAACGGTCCGGGGACGCCTGCATAGTCTCGTTCTCGGCCAACAGGGAGAAAGACAGACCATCTCTCGTTTCCGGTCTCTCTTATTTCTTACATCGACGCTGTGCACGCGCATCAGCAGTAGAATCGGGTAATCGAGCGAATTGACTTCGTTGGACTTGGTTCTCGCGTTTGCATTGCATTGCATCTGGGTTACTCGCTTACGACCTACAATAATAATTCGACCGATACCTTTTGTAATTCCAGCACTTCGCTATCGCTCTCGCTCTCGCTACCACAATCACAATTTATCATGAAGCTGTCTTCAGTCCTCGGCGCTGCCGCGCTATCCGGCGCCGCCTATGCTGCCAGCTACGACGACATTCCCGCCATTGAGGTCTACGGCCAACACTTCTTCTACACCAACAATGGCTCTCAATTGTAAGCGTCCCTCTACACTGATCATGAACTTTATGCTAACTCATGCCATGACAGCTACATGAAGGGTGTCGCATACCAAGAGAACTTCTCCCCTAATGGCTCTACCAGCTCTAACGTCCAGTACACCGATCCTCTCTCGGACAAGTCCAAGTGCGCCAGAGACATCCCCTACATGAAGAAGATCTTCACCAATGTCATTCGTGTCTACGCCATTAACCCCAACGTCAGCCACGACGACTGCATGGAGTTGCTCGCCGCCAACGATATCTACGTCGTTGCCGATCTGAGTGAGCCGGGTACGTCTATTAACAGCGACGACCCGGAGTGGAATGTTCCTCTGTACAACCGCTATACCTCTGTTGTCGACTCTCTGCAAAAGTACAACAACGTCATCGGCTTCTTCGCCGGTAACGAGGTCATCGAGAAGGCCAACCAGACTGCCGCCTCCGCCTTCGTCAAGGCTGCTGTTCGAGACACCAAGGCCTACATCAAGTCCCAGAAGTACCGCAACACCCTCGGTGTTGGATACGCCACTGCCGATGTGCCGTCGAGAGACCAGTTGGCCCACTACTTCGCTTGCGAGCCTGAGGACGGCACCGACACTAGCATCGACTTCTGGGGATACAACGTCTACTCGTGGTGTGGTTTCAGCAACTACGTCGATTCGTCCTACGGTGAGCGTGTCCAGTTCTTCAGCGACTACCCGGTTCCCGTCTTCTTCGCCGAGTACGGATGCAATGAGGGTATTCCTGGCGGTCCCACCCACAGACCCTTCACCGAGGTTGCTGTCCTGTTCGGAAACATGACCGAAGTATTCTCTGGCGGCATCGTTTACCAGTGGTTCCAGTCCGAGAACAACTATGGTCTGGTCCAGGTTGATGGCAACGATGTTACGCCCGAGCCTGATTACACCTCCCTCATGAGCCAGCTGGCCAAGGTTAGCCCTACCATCACCGCCTCCAGCGCCTATAAGCCTTCCAACACGGCTCCCGCTTGCCCCACCACCGATTCCTCGTGGGTCCCTGTCGCCTCCCCTCTTCCTCCCGCCGTCAACCCTCAGCTCTGTGATTGTGCTATGTCGGGTGTAACCTGCACCGTCGACTCTGACGATGCCGATTCCTACGGTGCCGAGTTCAGCTACATCTGTGGCCAAGACGACGGCAAATACTGTGTTGGCATTGCCCACAACGCTACCACTGGTGACTATGGTGCCTACTCGGGCTGCTCGCCCAAGCAGCAACTCGCCTGGGTCGCCAACCAGTACTACCAGGCTCAGGACTCATCCAACAAGGCGAGTGCTTGTGACTTCGACGGCCTTGCCAAGACACAGAGCCCCACGACAGAGGCCACCTGCTCTACTCTCCTCGAGGCTGCTGGTACTGACGGCGCTGGATCCGTCGTTTCGCCTACTGGGGCAGTTAGCAGCTCCTCCAGTGCTGCTTCCCCCAACGGCCTTTCTACCCCTGGCTTCTTTAACTTTGGCCAAACTTTCTTCGTTGCCTATGTCCTCACGGCTCTCGTATCTGGAGTTGGTATGCTTGTACTATAAGAATGTCGATGTAATGCTGAGAAGGAGAGAATCGGATAGCTTCTTGTGTATAAGAAAAGAAAAGGCTAATTCATGATCTTGTATTTGACGTGTATGTCAGTCCATTTAGTTCAGTCGACTATGGTGCGGCTCCTGGTCCAGTTCCTGACCCGGGGGCCCCTGATCAATGATGTAGGTTCCCAGTGGGCAGGGGTTCACCAATTTCAGACCATTTAGAGTTTATGCAATGTATATAAGGCCTGGCGTCGTGGATTTTCATCTGTCGGAATTTTGGTGTGTGAATGAACGATGGTTCACAGACTGGATCCAAGGTATAATAACACTTTATTCATGACCTACTTGCTGATGTGGTATTTGTCGAGAGTAGGTCTTACGCGAGGCGCGCCATTATCGAACATGCCTACAATACTCGGTTGCCGCTGAGTGAACAACAGCAGAGTACCAATCACATAACCTATGTTACGGCACACATACGTTCCGGTGTCTACGTTGCTTGAACGGATTTTCGAGTTGCATTTATGGCACTGCTAAATGATTGGACTTATCTTTACGAAGAAAAAGAGAAAATGCAAATGCAAGTAATTATTGGGGTAATTGAATAGGCACGTAATTGAAATTCGCGCTCATAACATCGTAAAACTCGTTTGAACCTCCCCCTCCTTTTCCTTCTCCCAGTGCACCAAGCAGTTGGCTGCTCACAACGCGCACTCACTCTGCTTATTTCGGTACCTGAACTGATAAATGGTATGTGGCGCCGGGATCAATGGATGTGAACTTAGCCTGTGGCAGGACAGCATCGCCATGTTTCACGACGACGTCATCCACATCGGCCTTCTGGATATCGATGAGGAATGTGGCGCCACGGAACAGGCGCTTGACCTTCATGCCGTCCCAGTGCGGCGGTAGCTGGGGCTGGATGGTCAAGCCCTCTGGGTCGCCGCGGAGCCCGCACAAGCCCTCGATGAAGCAGCGGTACGCCCACGACACAGTGCCCGTGTTGAACAGCTGGCTCGACCGGCCGGCCGTGCGCGGGTACTCGCGCCACGCGCCGCGGTAGTAGTTGGGGATGTACACGGGCATCTGGCCGCGCTGGATGTAGTCGGCGCCGCTGGGACCGGGAATCAGCTTGCGCAGGACCTCGTAGGCGCGGTCGGCCTCGCCGATGCCGTACAGCGCGTGGATGTAGAAGACGGCGGCGTGGTTGTAGACGGACGCGTTCTCGGCTGACCCGGGATACTTCTGCGTGACGCGACCGATGTCCTCGCGCATGCCGCTGTACGGCGGGGCGAACATCAGCGTGCCGTACGGCGTCGAGAGGTGCTCGTCGACGGCGGCCAGCATCTGCCGGATCTGCGGGGGCGACGCTGCGCCGCTGAGGATCGACCACGTCTGTGGGTTCAGCCAGATCTTGCCCTCGCGGTCGGACGCCACGCCGAACACGACGTTGTCATCTGTGATGCCCCGTGCAAACCATGACCCGTGCCACATGTGTGCGTTGGCGGCGTCGTTGACGGCTCGCGCCCCGGCCCGGTACTTCGTTGCCAGCTCTGTCCGGCCCTGTTGCTCGCACACGTCCGCCCACAGCTTGCACGCGAACCCTGTCGCCAGCGTCAACCACCCCGACACACCCTTCCCCTTGTATCCGACCATGTTCATGGGGTCGCACCAGTCGCCTTGGGCGATATAGCTCAGACCGCGCTCATCGCGTGCCGAGAGCAGCCAGTTGACGGCACGGCTGATGCGCTCGAACACGGTGTGCTCGTCGCCACGGATGTCGGCCACTTTCTCGTCTAGCAGCGCGTAGTCGCCCGTCTCGGATAGGTACGCCTCCAGTGTCACGGGCAGCCAGACGCAATGGTCCGTATGCGGGATCTGGTTGATGTACTTGAGTTCAGCGCCCTCGGCCAGCAGGATCCCGTCCGGCATGGCACCCGTGGCCTCCTGCTGCGCCAACGCGGTCAGGAAGGCCCGTCGCGTTACGTTCGACGCGATGTACGTCATGCCCATGTTATCCTGCAGGTAGTTGCGTGTCTGCGGGTCTGTCGTGAGCCGATTCACGTCCCCATGATAGTAGCACTGTCGCGGCAGCCAGTGGTTGACGAAGTTGTCGAGCGCCGCGTCCGGTGTCTCGATATGCAGACACCCAGCCCCCTTCTCGATGTACTCGGCGTATTCCCTCGCGCACCGCGTGAACCCGGCCTTGCTCAGGTACCGCGTCTTCATGGTCGAAATCTCGTCATCGTCGAGCGCAGGCCCCAGCAGGAAGCGCAAGGTATGTGATGACGACGGCGCCAATGATAAGCGGTACTGCACGGCTGCCGCTGGTGTTTCGTAGCGCGCGTCACCCCGGCCGAGCTCCTCGCTGTCGACGATGGCTGATGGCGCATGCAAGCCGCCCTCTCCTTCGAAGGCGCCCTGCATCGCCTCCCATGCCGTCGGGGGTGTCTCGCAAAGGAAATACGACTTGTCCTTTAGCAGCTTGTTTTTGAAGTAATCCTCGGCTTTTTGATACGGTGTGATACTGCTTGCGACGACACCACACAGATCCGACCGCCATTCAGCCGACTGGTTCATCCACGACATGTACCCAAAGGGAAAATAAGGGTACACGCTGACCTTCCTAGGCTCATCCGTCAGATTCGTGACCTCGACAGTCCATAGCTCTGCAACATCATGCGTCGGAATCACAAGCGTCATCTCCACGCGCAAACCCAGATTCTCCACGGTCCAGCGCACATCGCTCTTGCCCGCCGAGAAGACGAACTTGTCCAGCGTCGCCGCGCAACGCACGGGCTCGTACGGCGCCGAGAAGAGCTCGTCCGTCTCCTCGTCCTTGACGTACACGAAGCGCCCCGGGTGGTGCGCGTAGTAGTTCTGCTCCGGCTGCATGAAGGTCCGCGCCTCGAGGTTCGGCGCGTGCATGTACTTGGCCGGCTCCGGCTGCATGAATTGTGCTGTTGCGTAGCCGCGACAGGTCACCTGGATCATCATCCTCTGGTTCCAGAGGAAGGCGCCGGCCTTGGGGAGCGCTGTTGCGCTTGTCAGTTCATAGCGGGAACCGTCTGCTGTCGGACTACATAGAGGAGCGGCAGCACCGTCTGTGTTGTGCCCATTGGCCGCTGTAGAGCCATTGGCTGAGTTAATCGTCATTTGGAAATAGTTATTCCGGCCTTCCGTGTGATTTCAGACTACGTCCCCGATATCTACCGAGTCCGGCTCGGGGATGTTCGGAAGCAAGGGGGCGCGGATATGTTTTTGGGATCCCGAGCTTGGCACCAACTATGGCACTCTGCAGCGGGAGTGGTTTGGGGCTCCTAGCAATATTTACTCGGGTGAAAATAGGGATATTCAAGAGAGGAACAGAATGAAGAGAAAAGGAGAGGGAAAAGGGAGAAGGAAAGGTAGAAAGGAAAGGGAAGAAGAGAATTGGAAATCCCGAAACGAAATACGACTAGATCATCTTACGTCCCGACCGGCGGAGACGAAAGGAGAAGCATTTTTTTTCCTTCGTCCATGGCTGACTACCTGCCGCAGGACCAGCAAGTTACCTAGCATAGCATCCCGGCGTCGTCGAATGAAAGGAGCTGCAGGCGCAGACAACACGAGAGAAAGGTATGGCTTACGGGTAGCTAGCTAGCTACCGACCTCAGACTTACCTACCGTACCCTCTGTACCTCCCTCCTGTTTCCTGCCGCGTGGTCATGAGCCGGTGGTACCGGCGCCGCTGCCGGACCGTTTGAATGCGTATCTATGCGTGATGTATGTATAGGTTGATCTGTGTATATATGCATGCCTGTGGCACCAACCACTCAGCTGTACACTACTATCACGACCGTACTATATTGTATCGTGCAATACGGAACAGTAATTCGCAAACGTCCTCTTTCCTTTCCTTCCTCTTCCTCCAATACCCCTGAATATGCCTACCACGGGAAAATCTACGGGTAAAGACGTGCGGTGAGGCGGGTCCCTCCTGCAAACCCCAATCCCTCCAATTCACCCAATCATTTCTGCCAATCCCTACTGCAGTAGTAGTTCCCCTTCCTATTCAACCCAATCGCTGGTCGTGGAGTGTAGGTCAGCTGAGAACCCCACCGAGGTGTTTCCCCGGGACGGGGAAAAGGGGACGGGAACATTGTGTCTATTGGCGTGGGTTTGGTTTGGTTTGGTTGCGCTGTGCTGTGCTATGCTATGCTGTAGTGCACATGTTGGCTTGTCTCGGTGTCTTACTATCCTTTCTTTCTATCTTTTCCTCTTCTCTAATTTCACTCCCGTTTTGGGTTCTCATATCCCACGTGTATACCGGACTATTGCCATAGGGTAAGAGGCGCGAGGGAGGCGTGGGGGTAGATATGCAGCCTCTGTATTGAGTGCCTGTTTAAGTAATTATGCGGCTATCTCCCGAAAGAGGTAGGTACTTATTTATCGTAGACAGAGATTCGCGGCTTGTCTTACCTTACCTATTATTATTTTTTTTCCTTTTTCTTTTGTGTAAATTACCTTCCCGGTTTTACGGTATTTGACGGTGTTGGTATTGATGATGATATGGCGCTTTTGGAGTTTGGAGTATGGAGTATGAAGGGATTGGAGTTTGTATCGCTGGTGGAGTGCCTATGCATACGTTTCAGAATTAGTAGTATAGCTACAATACTGCCCTTCGGGTAAAGACCTGGAACAGGTAGCTCGAGATTTACTTTTACTTGATATAGCAACCAATTGAAGAACAGCAGAAGTGAAGTGAGACAATACGACTTGTTAGTGCACTCGTAACTCCCGAGTAATAACCCTACAGATCATACGGACCGATCCAAAATTGACGAGGCGCCGGCGTTAACGAACCCCCAATACATGTTAACGCGCCTATAAAATCGACTTAACTATAGTGCAATAGGTAAAGTGAGGTCATTCTGAACGGTCGCTTGGTGATTGGGTGCAATGCGTGGTGGTAGATGCAATGCGCGGTATACTGTAGTCAGGCCATTCGTTTTAAGGCGCTATTTCGGCTGCATCGGCATATTCCTTCCCGAGCCGGTATTCGTAGTTAATATACTGGTCGGAGGTCACCTTGTCGTCGTATAGTTAGGTATGGACCATCACCGTAAAATAGGATTTATTCGTTTTCTCTGCCTATATAGGTATGGTACCTAGTATGCGCTAGGCAAGATAGATATCTGGCAGAGCCTGACATTAGAAATTTTTGTTCCTTTCCACACGATACGTAATCGAAACACCTCTACATCGATCAGTATGTACAACGCTTAGCCTACACCTCTTCCGGGATTATGAATGTTAGCTTAATACTTGACCCACCCGATACTTTTCCACGTCAGGTAAAAATCAAGCATTAAGCCTCCATATAAAGGCACCTAGGACACCCTGTATGTCCTCTATATATCCCCTGTGCGTCTACTATACGTCAGCCAGAAACGCCTTCAACACTGGTCTAAAATATTTATAAAACCCTGAGAAATACAAGTAATACCCTGGTATAGCCCTAGCAATGCCTCAGTAACAGCCCTAGTAAAATTGCTAGTTAAAATATCGAGCTAACATTTATACTCCCGGAAGAGGTGTAGAGTAGTATATGGAATAGCTAGTTCAAAATTCCCTATTTTATGTAAGCTAGGAAACTCGGCCCGGCGACTGTAACCGTTGACATGAGACACGGCGCTATTAGTCTGGGCGACAAAGGTCGTGATGGGTTTTGTTTCGCGATTTCATATCCTACTGCGTTTGTTAGTCATGACGCTCCGAGGTCGGTTGCATGATCATTAATTTCGGTAAGGTCGATTGGGTAGGCTGCGTCTATCACGTTGCACAACCGTCTGGTTTTCGCTACCGTCGCGCGTCTATTGACTTATGACGTATTGTTTACATGTCGGATGTATGAAAATCCATTCATCGTCGGATAACAGCATGAGCTCGATACATGTATGCTCTCGCTCACTATTGTGTGATATTCTCTCCTCGTGTTGGTAGCTAGAGTCCTAGGACTGCGGATGATTTCAAATCTTATGAGGTTTAGTGCACGACAAGCCGGTCTTACCCATGCCTTATTCTTTGCGTTGAGTGCGTGGACTTAGGCTTCGAAATCGGTACGCTGGAACTTGATGAGAGCTCAAATTCCAAGTATATTTGTTCTCATTCCTATTATGCTTTTGTATTATTCTAACTTCTATCCGTCTCAGACATATATGTAGTCCTTTTCGTATCGTCGAGTGTTTTCACTGCTTCCCGGTTTGAGAGGTTCCTCGTGCATCCACTTGCCAGGGATCGCTGGTGTTTGAGCTATTCGTCATTTGAGATAAAAGCGCTCCTCGATGCCTTTTCGGCCTGTCGGTTAAAAACCCTATACACACGCTAGTATCTGACGCCGATGATCGTGAGCATAATGTATACGCGATTTCGGGAGTTCAGAAAGCCGATTCTCCTAGACTAACCGCGCTCGACGGCCCAAGCCCGGAAACGCGACTATCATGCCAGCTAAATCCGTGAGACACCATCGTCCATTGCTGATGTCCGCAGTTGAAAGCCGAGGAGCGCATCTCAGCGCATGAAATTCATCGTGTAATTTAGACGAAACGCGCAGGGCCTTTTGCTGTATCCCCTGCAACTGCTTATAAAACCTCTTTGTTAGACGGCAATGCGCGGGTACATAGTGTATAGCATGGGGCGTGTTAACCCTCTTTTCTGTTGTGGGATTAAGCATCTAACCCAGGGCGCGGCAATTCTACATCTATAAAGTCGTCCTCCCTCGTTTCCTCCGCGAAATATATATCCTTAACGCACGGCTTCTCTAGCCGGCTTTTCTCGAGATCATTCTCATTGCCATGGCGACGTCAGTCGTCGCAGAAACCGGGGGCTCACCCACCGTCTTCTTCACGCCTGGTGCGTGGCACGGCCCTTGGATTTTCGATCTTGTCCGCAGCGCCCTCTCGGATCGCGGCTTCGCAACCGATGCGACGTCGCTCGCTACACCTGGATCTACTGATCCTAGCGTTGGAGTTTCGGATGACGCAGCTAAAGTGCGGTCGGCTCTAAAGAAGCTCATTGACGAGGGGAAGGAAGTCGTCCTCGTAGCCCATTCATATGGCGGCGTTGTTGCTTCCAATGCCGTCAAAGGGCTAGGGATTGAGCAGCGTTCTACTAAAGGCTTAAAGGGAGGCGTGGTTATGATATTATATCTCGCGGCTTTTGTAATTCCTGCAAATGAAAGTCTTGCGACGGCTCTTGGGGGTCACCACCCTGACTGGTGGAATATTTCCGAGGTAGATGTCTCGTAACCCTCATCGCAGTACTGAGAAATTAACGGTATGGGATCTAGGACGGCTTTATCACGCCCACGCAGCCACTTCAAGTATTCTATGCCGATGTTGAGCCATCCTTAGCAAGTAAAGCTGTTGACGCGCTTAGGCCAATGCCTGTACGAACAGCAACGGATATTTCCGCGTATGATCCCCTGGAGGAAGGTTTTGAGGTCGGTTACATCTTCGCGGAAGAGGACCAAGCTCTTCTTCCCGAGACCCAGAAAGCCATGTTCGCCCGGTTTCCGGCCGGCTCTTTCTCCGCTAGCCTAAAGTCTAGCCATTCGCCGTTCTTCAGTGTGCCTGAGACTCTGGCCGATACTATTCAGAGAGCTTTTGAGCACGTTCTTTCAAAAGGGTCGTCAAAATAAGTAAATATTCATGCTACGAGATTCCACTACTACATCAAGGTATATATACCAGTTCCAGCTTTGAATCAATGTCGTACAGAACCATTTCGACTTTAGATTAGGGCATAGAAACCAAGATCCCAAGTACATCTTTTTCTTTCCACTTATAGCCTGCTTCAGCTGCCTAGAGTGAAACCAGGCTGTTCATGTATGATGATGTTACTAGGAGCAGCTCCGTGTCATAAGTAGGCTTGGGGTCCCTGCTTATCCATGATTACAGACTAAGACTCACCATTGCCATGACTCTCAATTCTTCATATTAGGGATCCAATCAGATATATTTAACTAGCGTTCAGGTCCAATAACAAAACTATCTTTCAGTGTCACCGGAATTGATGTCTATCTTCTTCCTCCATCGGTTACTACAGTGGATGGCGATAAGTCTAGTATGTCTTAGTCCACCGTTACTTTAGGATTCGTGAACATTTTAATAAAGCATGCTGTAACTAGTCATTAGTACAGATAGAAGTATCTAGGCCTATATCTCGATTGAAGCAACGGTATAAGGAACGCAGGCCGTGTCCAAGGAAGGTGTCTCGCGCAAGATCAATTAGCTTCACGCCTGCAAGAGTCCCTGCGTACAAGCACATTAATGAAGAAGAGGCTCTCGAACTGTTATACGGGAGCCTACGCGCAGACGGGAGGTCACCTATGCAAAGCCCTGCGAACTGCATTGGCCTTTCGTATTCATATCTATCATATCATAGGCATGAAGCTGAACTGCAGATGTCTCGGATAGTAGATAAACAAAGCTATTCGGATTCTGAGACACGCGGCTAAACCTTCCCATCAGGAGATCTGAGGCGGTAGAAGTGCTGTATATAGAGACCAGTTAACCCTCCAAGAGACTGAGAGTCTTTAAGGATAGTCGAAGGTCAATGCGCTCGTAGAATATTATTCTCATATTCAGTCATCCTTCAAGCCCTGTATTTAGCCCCTGTGATATACGAGCCAAGTAATTGGCTATGTCAGGCTAGGATAACTAGTTGAAAGAATTGAAGAACGTGAAAGAGCAACGGCTGCAACTATCAGGCTTCCGACTGCTAAATCCCCCGAAGCTCAAAAGAGCATTGGCAAAGCTTTGCTACAGCGTGTCACTCATAAACTATCGAGATTAACGCGTAACAGTTTGCGTTTTGTAGGGCTATTGCTCAATATATATCGAGCTTTCGGTATGACTTGCGGGCCTTTATGACCGGCTTTCACCGTCGCGTTTCATGATGAACGCCGTTCAAGTTGTAGTGAAACATAGGGGCCAGCACGTCTAATACATTCTCGCAATAGGGTGAAGGGAAAGGAGGCTCAACATCTGCTGCAGCTCGCATACCCTTCTTAACTAGAATTTCGGATGAATGGAAGCTGTGAACATAATCGGAAAAGAACTTCTGTATATTTACTTGCGAACTATTTTTATTAAAACTTATAATAGTGGTGCTTATAGATGCACGTAGACGAATAATATAATCTGTCTGCCTCTAGACTTGATCGTGGAGACTGTATCACAACTCCTAGAATGCTTCGCAAAGTGAACTCAGCAGAGATACAAATAATTCATCGCACATTCGTTAAATTGGAAGCTGTGTTGTGTGCTATGATTTCTGCACCTCGTCTCTTATTGTACACTCGACACTATCTCCCTATGTTAAAACACGGACTTGAGCGATGATCTCTTCGTCCTCAACCCGTAGATGAATTGCGTTTGGATCCCCTTGCTAGTTCACCCTAGCATATCATACATAGTGGTGATGTATCCAGCGCGCTTATCGGCCTCCTCGGCGGAATCGCAGTAAGCGTCATTATCGGTCCGTATGGCTCATGAAATGTTGCGTGTCTTGTTGGATATAGACAGATTGGGGGTGAATTTTGATGTGCGCCGTGTGGCATATGATACTGAGGGCAAGGTGGTACATAGTTCTCGTGGCCTGGCTTCCCCTGTGAGCAGATACCTCGCTGAAGCTATAGTATCCGTTCCACTAACTTGAACATCTCATTGGCATTCATCGCCATAAATGTGTGGTGGTTGGTCGACCACGGGCGATTTCGTGCTTGCCACTGATGGTAAACTGTGCCACATGCATCGTGTCGGATATGACGGGCGTGGTAGGTATTGAAAGATTTCTTTGGAAACTGAGGGTGTTGACTAAAAGAGAGTTATAGGAAGCCAGCTCGAGACATTGAATTCTGACTTTCAATTTCATGATTTTTTCGTTCGGAGTCACCTTTTATACCCACATCTCGGCCGGTACCTCACAAGGCATCTTTACCTGCAGCTTTCTCACCGAGCTGGAGCTCTTTATATGCATGTCAGCTGACTGAGGGTGACCAACTGCGATACGACGATCCTATTTATATCTCTGTCACTCTGTAAACGAACAAACTGGGCCAGGCTTTCGCTTACACAGACCCGCGGTACTTATTTTCGTCTCAAAAATAGTCACCGCTTGTTGAACTGGGAGAGTATCATTGAGCCGAATAATCAACAATGACGTCGCACTGCCAGAAGATGGCTGCTGACTATTTCGTTGGGGGCCGTTAGTTCCGACCACTTGTCAGCAAAAAGCCTCAATCTCATGCATGGAACTTCGTTTTATCCTAGTCTATCGATACTACTAGCTGTTTAGTCATTTAACCTGGCCTGCCTCAATCCCATTCTAAGCCTCAGAGAACGTCGATCCAATCTCTCCCCACTTCATGTTGCTGAAGGTTACTTGAGGAGCTGGCTCGATGACTCTAATGTTGGTAGGGTTTCCTTCGGTCGCATTGCAAGGGCCGGCGCCCTGGGAGCTGCCGTCGAGCCACTGCATGTAGCTACCCTCGTCCCACCACAGACTGAATGTTAGGACCATCCCTCGGGTCAGCGCCTCGCCAAACCCGGACATGGCTCCGAGTCTCATGAAGTCGGTGGCACCGGTTGCCTTGCAGTAGTCATCGGTTTCGTAGTCGACTTCCGGCACGCCTTCCTTCTCGATCACTTGGGCCTTAATGACCTTGCCATCCTGTAAGTATAGCCGACGAATTCCGGTCAGGGTGCCGTTGACATCCGCGGGGAACTGCGTGACGACGGTAAACGGCTTCGTAGTGTCGACGTCGAAGTTGGCGCCCTCTCCGTAGTACTTCGTCTGATTCAATCGGTACGTGTTCCAGCCGCAACCGTTCTTGTCGCACACGCCTCCTGCGGCGCATTCGCTTCCTGTGCAGAGGTACGGGCCACTCTGGTTACACGGGTGAGGTGCAATTTGAGTTGATCGAGCATTGGCCTCCCAGATATCCATCTCGTTGCAGCAAGCACCCTTTTCACCGACATTTCCCTAGAAGCTTATTGTCAGTCGCACAGCGTAACTAGATGAGACGCGAGAACGGGGCGGCTCACGACGCCATTGATGAATGGAGTGACATAGCATTGAGCATCACAGTAGCCAGTTCCCCAAGTGGCACCGCCGGTATTCAAGTCGCTCTTCCCACCGTCTTCTAGCATCTCGCCCATGTACAGGGCACTGTTCATGCCACATGGGAGATGCGTCGCGTCGATGTCGAAGGAGATCTCTTGCCCTGTGAGCTTCAACATCTCGTATTTGTCCTTGGCTTCGTTGAGCAGATATATCCGAGGAGACACAACGTTGCCGTTGACGATCTGTTCCATGTGTAATTGATCGTCCTTAGTCGTGACACCGACGGTGGTATAGTCCTGGATTCTCTCCATCACACAATTCTTCGCGCAGTCCTCCTCGGTCGGGCAAGCTGTGGGATCCGGGCCACTTCCCCAGTCACCGCAGCTCCCTCCACCATTAACCTGATGGACACCATGTGAGGCTGAATCCAAGACGAGATAGTTGGTTGCCTCTTTACATCCGTCCGCATTTGTGCATCGGTAAGTTATGACCTTTGGGTGGTTGTCGGCTTCGCCAATGGGCGTCTGTGCCACAGAAAGGCCGAAGAGGGCGAAGCTAAGTAAGAGACTTTTGCTGGCCATTATGAATACGTACTACACGCCTTTAATATATTATGTGAGAAGGTGATCTATCATGTAGCGAGGTCGTAGTCATTGCGAGATGGTCTGTCATCGCGCTCGACCTATATATGAAGTCGTTCATGACGCCCTTATCGAACTTGGCGGATATTTCCTGATTCTCCGCTTTCCCAACTTTGTCTCTCTCCGGAAGCCAAGCAATGGCATTCATTTATAAATGACGATCCAATGCGTTCTTGTTCTTGGTAGAGGACACGGCCTGTTTTTGACGTGTGGAATATTTCCCTCCGACACGGTCGACGCGGAGAAGTGGCCCGCCATTCCGGCATGGCAGGAAGCAGGCTATTAGTGATATGATGTAGCTGTATGGTAGTTGGAGTTAGGCTGGGATCTTGTGGCACTGCGCTTAAGCTTCATCTTAAGAAAGGTGGCATTGACATATCAAAAATTTCTGTTCCCGGTCACTAGCCGATAGATCAAAGGTAATGAGTGGGGGACAATGCGACAATGTCGACGTCCCTGCGCTGAATTGATTGCGACATATATAGTGGATGCTGCCATAACTTGCCTGGGATTGGATCTAGATTGGCCTTCGTGAAGAATGATGATCTAAGTCAAGCCAAGTCAATTGGAACGGGTGCTGGGAACATCCCCTGCTTTAGCTAGACAGCCTCTGCCTGGGTCCTGTTAATATTAGATTCTGAGTCTGCCTGTCGGCTATGTATCAACAGACAAGTAACCCTTTTACGAGAAAGCTATGAGGTTGTAGACACCCTAGCGTCGGCGACACTCTTCCTCAACAAAGCCGGATTAGACCTGTGCAAATCAACCATTTACGAAAAAGTTTAGTTAGTACATGCCTTCTTCCCTTTTCTGATCTATTGTTATTCAAGGCTGCTCCCGGCATTTACCAGTTCCTCCTCCGTAGTGGGAATTAGAGACGTATGCAGATAACGGGGATGATACTGTCGCGACATCCTTACCGGCAATGATAATCGCCTCTCCCCGCATTCAAGCAAGATCGCGGAGATACTAGCAGGGGGAAGCTACAAATGCCGAATCAATAGTATGGGGTCAGCATCATATCGGTGAAGGGATCGTGTGATTCTTATCCAGCATGAAATTGTATTATATAGCGAATTTGCTTCATCTCAAAAGCCCAAACTCGTTCTTTTTTGTTTAGTTATCGACAATGTTGTATAATTAATTCTTCTTAATTATGTGTCATTTCTCTAGCTTTCATTTTGGGATCTAACCTGCTGATCCGCCCGCGTTGTCACGCACCTGCGTATCTCGGATATCATGACGCGGGGAAACTATAGTGAAGCGCGGACTCCAATTCTCTCCGCATCTGTTACTCATCAGCTTCTCTTGAATGGAACGCCGTTCCTTTTGACTGGATGTTACCTTGGGAGCAAATTGAACCTGCTTGGATCCTCTCTTAACAACATTCCTTGTGTCAATAAGCCGCATGGTGGCCAAGCCCTGATCAACAACATGACAAAATCCGATGATATTGAGCCTGCCTCAATAGCTCATCATGATCGTGCAAGCGCTTCCCCGACACCTAAGGGTGTTGCGATGCGGGATGTAGACGTTGCAATGACTTTGTTCGACTCACCGGAGCAAATCCACGAGCCCCTTGATCCGATTGAAGAACGGAAACTCGTGCGAAAGGCGAGTAGTATCAGACACTTCTCTATCATCAGCTGCTAACTGATAGTCGGGTAATGCAGATTGATTTCATGATTCTTCCATACCTCGCCGTTTGCTATGCTTTCTTTTACATTGACAAGACAACCTTGTCCTACGCAGGTCCGTCTAATTATAGCCCCTCGTTTCTATCGCCCTCTTAACATTGTATAGCAATTTTTGGAATCAGGGAGGATCTCAATTTACAAGGCTCGGACTACAGCTGGCTCAGTTCCGTGTTCTATTTTGGTTTTCTGTTCTGGGCATTCCCGACGAACTTTCTTATGCAGCGCCTGCCAATTGGTATCGACACCCGCTTCCCTGGTCGAGAAAACGGTTCTGACAGCAAATAGGGAAATACTTAGGCGTTAATATCTTCTTTTGGGGTATGTAACTTCAGTCCTATCGTTACACCCTGCTAACTATTTCGAGGCTTTTTTCTGATGCTCCAAGCGGCTGCGAAAAGTTTTGGCCAATTATTAGCTCTTCGCTTCCTGGCCGGCGCTGCAGAAGCCTGCTCTGATCCTTCATTTATGTTGATTACGTCGATGTGGTATACTAGAAAACAGCAACCGATTCGGATGGGCTTATGGTATACAGCAAACGGGTTTGGTATTGCTCTGGGTGGGTTGCTTGGTTATGGTGAGAGTTCTCCACAGCCCCGGATCAACCGTAGCTAATTGGTGCATTAGCGATTGGTAACATTAAAGGGGCTCTCCCCTCTTGGAAATATGAGTTCCTCATTATAGGGGCTCTGTGCTCTACCTGGGGAATCGTTATGTTTATCTTCCTACCTGACTCCCCGGTGACAGCGAAACGTTTTTCGAGAACTGAAAAACGCATGGCAGTTCAGCGTTTAAGGGGAAACCAGACCGGAATAGAGAATAAGCATCTCAAAGCATACCAGATAAAGGAAGCATTTCTTGACATCAAGCTATATCTCTTCTTCCTAGTTGGCGTCGTCGGTAATGTTCCTAATGGCGGCATCTCGAACTTCGGCACGTTGATCATTCAGGGCTTTGGGTTCAGCCAGCTGGGTACCACAATCTTACAAATCCCCTATGGATTTCTGATCGCCATCAGTATCCTTATTTGCGTTTATCTCAACAACCGTTTTGTCAATCGACGCTGCATGTTCATTCTAATATTTCTGATACCCAACATCGCTGGCGCATTTGGCCTTCGTTATATTGGCACACAGCAACGGGCTGGCCGATTAATTGCTTATTACTTAACAGGGCCATACAATGCGGCGTTCGTGATGATTCTTTCACTACAAACCGCAAATACATCTGGTCACACGAAAAAGGTCGTTACCAATGCCGTTTTGTTCCTCGGATATTGTACGGGTAATGGTAAGCTTTCTCATGATGCCCACAGTTGAGCTGAAATAATACTAATGAATTGATAGTATGCTGATTGCTTGACACTTTTCTTGCTCCAAAAGAGCTCCTTTGGCTATAGTCTCTAGAACCTTTAATAAGCGCAGTGCCTCGCTAACACATCCCGTAGATTATTGGACCTTTTTTCTACTTGACCAGCCAGGCACCCTATTATGAGCTTGGAATCTGGTCAATGATTGTCTCTCATCTCATTGAAGTACTTATAATTATCACGTTCTGGTTCATACTCAGCAGAGAAAATCGTCGTCGAGATATGATTCAGGCTGCTATGGAAGGCGGACTGGAAGGTCGGGACTTAGACACCACTGCATTTGCCGATATGACAGATAGGGAGAATCTGAACTTTAGGTACATCTATTAGGCTTTGAGGAGCAGGCTGATTCAGGTATGCAGACTCCAAAATGTCTATGGTTAGTCTTTTATTTTCTATACTGAAAAGTAACTCATTCTAAGCAGCGGTAGAAGGTACATGGTACGAGAGGGATACCGTCACAAAGGTTGGGTATAGTGTACATTCAGTTTTTGCCCTTTCCACGGTCGCTCTATGCCCCAGAGAATAAAATCCAAAGAGCTCTATTCAACGGGTATCCGAGACCAATGCGATACACCTTCATATGTATGATATGATGATGTGACTACAAAAGTTCATCGCACTTCTGCTCGGGTAGCGGAGTTTATTGCGGTCCAACGGGTGTAACGGAGCCCCGCGTAGGCTTCCGTACAACAAACACACCACCATTGGAGCAACGGGATGAGCACTGAATCATTGGTTTCTATCTTGCAGTATTCACAGTCAGCCAACAGCTTCGATCCTGTCAGTGTTGTAGTGGCTATGGTGTACGCATGGCTCCCTTGCTGCGGGGTTACATACCTATATTGACGTTTATAGACAAATATGAGCACTGATGAGAGCAACAATCTAAGTAGTACTACCCTTGGCGTTTATCTAGGTACCTGTCTGCACGTGTCTATTATCAAGCCGTTTGCATTCCGTTTGCTTTCTTTGCCTTTCTTCCAATTGCGACAAACCACATGTCTGGCCGACAACAACCACCGTAAACGCTACAGAGTCTTTCCCCCTGCAGGTAAAACTCAGGCCGTTCAGCATTTCCCTCTCTCAGCATCGGCATTCCGACCCTTCATGTTAATTCCTGGTATTGTCATCCATACCACGTTTTAACATCTGTCGGACAGCTCTTAGGCTGGCGAAAACATCATGGAGATCCCAGGAGACGACCAGATCAGCTCAATGCTCCGACAAGTTGTCGCTGCGGCAGAACTCGCCAAATTTCGGCGTGGATACATACCAAAAGACCACCCACATCCGAACGTTGTTATTAGTCAGTTCATGGCACAACGATTTCACAGCCAAACAACACAGGCCTCCAAGCATGCGTATATGCTCAAGACAACTCAAGTTCCACCTGCTTATCCGCCAAGCGTACGTATGATGGAAGATCTTGCGGCCATGAATATATCACAGATGGAGCTGCAGAAACACCACCGGGGAAAGAAGGTTATCGTCCGAGTCATGACTCCACCGGATACCTTGAACGCGATAATGGCGGTCGTCGAAGACGAAGAAGGTACCGCAGTGCTTCTTCAACTGTATCATCAACCGAAGCCCCCAGAAGCCGATGCAGAAGACATCCTACACAAAAACATGGTCCTAGTCATAAAGGAACCGTTTTTCAAGGCTGCAGGAGACGGAGCGTATAGTATCAGAGTCGATCATGTCAGTGACATTGTCTGGCTGCGAAACGGCGACACTCGTATTCCTCCCAAGTGGAGCGATCAGCCCTCCGAGCCTGAGGCTTCGGCAGTCATACGCCGACGAGGGAATGTCGCCGTGAATAACAAACAATGGGTCAAAGCAGAATATTTGTAAGTTTCACACTATTGGGGCTTTGAGCCAAGATGAGATCTTCTATCGTATCTGTGCTCCGAGAATCTTGACAAGTACGACCAGCACTTGCTAATATGTTGTGAAGGTACACGCAAGCATTACGCACCTCTACAACATCTGAAGAAGAGCAATTAGCTTATCTCAATCGCGCCTTGGTACACCTCCGACTTGGCCGCCCTGAGAAAGCCCTGAACGACACGTTGGCTATCACAATGGATGGGCAAGGAACTGAGAAAAGACTTTTTCGGGAAGCTAGAGCCCTATATGAACTTGGAAGATTCTCAGAAAGCATTGAGAAGTTGCGCATTTTGACGGAGTCATATCCGCAGAATGAAGATGCTCGCACTGACCTTCGGCGAGCTGAGAAACGAGCTAGAGAGGCACAAACGGGCGAGTACGATTTCGAATCCATGTACAAACAAGCCGAGGCGACCCCTCCCATCATTGATTGCGCAACATACAGTGGACCAGTCACTGTTCGCGACGCCGGTGGACGTGGCAAAGGCCTGTTCACCACGAAGCCTGTGAAAGCGGGGGATCTCCTCCTCTGCGAAAAGGCCTTCGCGTATTGCTACGCGGACAAGGACGATCCTATCGGAATGAAGAATATGTGTCTGTTATTGCAGTTAGATACGAAGAGGGCGAAGTTAGGCGGGCAGGCACACCTCCTAACGCAAATCGTCCAAAAGCTGTACCACTCCCCAAGTCTCTCAGAAGGGTTCAAAGCTCTCCACCCCGGAGATTACACGCCCGTTACAGTCAGTAATGTAGACGGACAGCCTGTGGTTGACACGTGAGTTTCGTACACTAGTATGAATGATGGGCGCGTTAACCTTGACGTAGTTTCCTCGTCGATAGAGTCATCAACACGAATTCTTTCGGCGCTCCTCGGACCACTCATAGTACACATATGTTCATTGAAAAAAAAGACGAAGAGCATCACAGCTCCTCCTGTGGAATCTGGCTATTGGCTTCCCGTATCAACCACGATTGTCTGGGAAATTGCCGAAGGTCCTTCATAGGAGATATGCAGATCGTGCGCGCATGTCAAGATATCCCACCGGATACAGAGCTAAGCTTCCCGTACCAAAGCTTTGCCCCGCGGACAACATACGAGGAGACTCAGAAGGTTATAAACAACTGGGGGTTCATTTGTACCTGCTCATGGTGTCTCGACCGCAAGTCGACCAAGAAGAAGATACTTGTAGCGCGCAACAACTTACTCAAGGACCTTGACGCGGCTTTGGGAGACGTTGTAGAGAGCACAATCGTAGACCCAACGCTTCTTGCAAGAGTCCGACGACTTCTTGGCCAAACTGGCCAGAAGTATTCAACGAGACCCGGCGCTCTTCGTCTGGAACTCCGAGACGGCTACTTTACCCTAGGTTTTGCCCTCATCTCACTCGGCCAGCTATGTGAAGGAATTGAGGCGATACTCCAGGGATTCGAGGCTCTTGGATTCGAGACTGTTGCTTGTCCGCCTCGGGGCGGCGAAAAAAAACTCGAAATAAGGCGATGGGGCCACGTCGAGAGTGCCTGCATGAGAGCATTTCTGCAGCTGTATGAAGCCTACAAGTCGGTGGCACCGGAGTTATGTCCTAAAGCTAAAGAGTACGCCAAAATCGTCTACTGCATCTGCACTGGAACAGACGTGGCTTTTAGTACTGTCTCCCTCCAGCTGACGTAGATGAACTGATATCAGCAAGTTGCGGTGTATCAGTTTAGTCGAGCTCTTCGATGTTGGACGTTCTTCAGCTATGAATACCTGAATGGATATCAAGACTGAATAGTGTTGCCGCGATGTGCCTCATTTATAGCTTCGAGTTGTTGCCAGCTAGGTCATCTTGTTTCCGTTAACCACTCTTGCCTTCAGGAAAATTAGTACGTTAGTATGAGTTGTCCAGAGTATCGAGTTGAATAGAAATATTGCGGACTTGTCAGCTCTGATAGACTTTATGCATTGCTGAGCTCGGGAGCCTACAGCTGTATACGAAATAAGTTCTTGCAGATATCATACCCATAATATTATTTATGCTTAACTCCTAAATTTCGAGATAATGCCTTTATCTTTACCCTAATGGTTTACGAGCATGATTCAATGGTCATTAAGTAGCCTTCTGCGCGACAACCGTCCATCTATCGAAGTCCCAGCACGCTCCCTTCTTCGATTCCTCGCACACCTTAGGCATTAACTCGTCCAGCTCTTTGGCAAAGGCTGCATTTTGCGTAGTACGAACTAAAAGCTCGAGAAACGCTAGGTTAGATTCATACATTGCAAATGAGAGGTAAGGCGGCGTGTGTGTGGCATCCCGCTTGTCTATCTGGATATCACGTAGGCCTGCGCTTCCTGCTAGTTCGGCCAGTTTTGGGACCCAGGTCGGCTTCAAACGCGAATCCAAATTCTTAGATATCTCGAGAAGACGGGTCACTGCCTCAATCTTATTGCCTGGCTGGGTTTTCTCGATACGAGATGAGGAGATATCTGACTCATCCCATTGAAGGTAACCCCCCGGCTCTGTATTGGAAACAAGCGTCAACATGTATTCAACCAGAATAGCTTTTTTTTATACTGCAACTGGGAGGGAAAATGCCTCCCGAACGTTCTGCGAGATACTTTCAAAGGCTTGTAGCTAGATGGCGATGCTGGCACAAAGGGACACATGTAACGTACTGAGTAGCTTTATTAATTTCTGAAGAACTGCAGGAATCTCGTCATCGAGCAGCACGAAGATTAGCAGGCGAAGATGCACAACATCGTACTGTCCAATGAGGTCTTCGGGAGGTTCTTGCTTAATGTTCCACTCGCGGAATGAAACATTTGACGGCACCCACTCCGCAGGGGTCGTCGCTTCGAGCGACACGTCCAGCCCATCTAACCGTACCGTTTCAGGTAAGCGGGCACTCAGGTCCATGAGCCATAGCCTACAGAACATTCAGTCACGAGCGTGGTGGTGGTGGTGTTGTTGTTGTTGCAGAGCTACCTGCTTACCCTGTACCAGTTCCTACGTCTGCGATGCGGTGTTGAGGGCCAGGCGGGGGAATATGAGGGTGCAGATGGTAACCAAATAGGTTCACCCACTGGTAATGCTGCAAGTTGATTCTGTTGGTTATTATGGTTATGTTAATAATCTCTCCTGTATTGCAGACGGGGTGATCCATTTACCGGTTCCTGTCGATATAGTCCCGAGTGAAGACGTATTCAGGCTGCGAGTTCGTCATGGTTTGTTATGGGCAATCAGGTCTTTTGGCGGGAAGCTAATTTCACAAGGCTAGCGTTGCTTAACATAGATTGAGAGGGGAAGAGAAGAAGGAAGTTTTGCATTCAGGGGACATGCGGCGCTATATGTATTGATTACCTGCAAGGCACTTAGCCCATTGCTACGATCTGGATGCCCCCTTAGTGTAAATAGATACGTTCTACAGTATAAGTAGGTCTTGTTATCACTGAAATCTAAACACGTCAACGATTCCGGGCGGCTAAGGTAGTATGGTACCCAGTGGTAGAAGCATTACGTTGCAGTGCAGAAGATCTAAAATACATCAGATAGCTGATGGGTCTGATAGTACATTGATAGTGCTTGGGGACTAGACATCATCTCATCCGGAAATTCCGACATGGGGATGCTACTGTGTAAGCGCTGTCGCGGTACCGTGGCGCAGCATATCACCGCGCCGCCTTGGATACGCCATCCACAATTTGTGTAGGTGGTGTGGTAGTGGCTGGGCTTGCTGCGAATGTGTATTGGTATCCCTATGGTTGATGCCTTCTTCTACGTACCTGGGTACTATTCTTGTATTATTGTGTGTGTAGGCCGCGTTTCCCGCACTTTTTACCTTGCTACGCGTTGGTTCTTCACTCTTTATGCCAACTTTAAGTCGGTCGGCAAGGTTATATTGCTGGATATCAGGTGCCCATGCGCAGCAACGGAAATAGTGCTTCTCATTGACTGGCTGTCGCCCCATTGTACTACAGTATTGCATGTCGTTACTCGCAGCCTGCATTAATCGCAGCATAGCCGATCACCCCGAGCCCCTCTTTCCCTGTTGCAGCTGGCTACCTTTCTAGATTTCACCGAAACTACATCTTCGATGAGTGGACGCGTAGGATCCGGCTGCGTTGCATCGAGCCAGCGTGACAGGCAACAGTTACCAACAAGATGACCAGGGTATCTAAGAGGTAAATGCAAGAAAACCAACAGTCACTTTACAGCTTCTCGTCGCTTCGCGAGGTGCGGCACTTATCGTAGAGCCTACATGCAAGGCTCTTATCCGGAACACGTTGATATGCATTCATGTGTACACACTCCTCTCGCAGTCAAGTAGTAGAAGAGAAGTTCGATAAACGTGTCAGGTGTAGGCATTCAAAAATCCTAGAAATTGTATATTGTAAGGAATCTCTGGAGCGGGGTGATAAGCATAATGAAAATCGTAGTTCTAAGGGGACCATGAACAGTCCCAAGGTGCCAGCGTCCTTAAGCTTTGGGCCCCTTCGCCTGGGGTGCATAATCTGCCCTCGCCATAGACATCGCTCTCTTGACTTCCCACTCCCAAGCTGTCAACTTCTCATCTTCGTTATCACCTATTTCATCAGTATTGAGGAGTCTTTTCATGCTCGCATCACGCTCTGGTCTGGCTAGGTACGCAACCGTGTACTTATCAACGAATCGCTGGGCGCCGGGGGCATAGACAACGCGGTGCATGTTACTGCGTAAAATGCCTCCCGTCCACTGAGTCATGGCATCGCCTATGTTGACAATAAGGCAACCAGGCTGTGGACGTGCCCAAGCCCAAGCACTTTCGTCGAGAGGAGACCCACCGGGTTTCAAGATCTGGAGCCCGCCTACAATGTTGGCGAGAAGCGTGATCGTCCCAAAGTCTGTATGGTGGATCAAAGAGGTTCGAAGGTCTACAGCTTCGGGACTGGCATATGACTTTAGGAGACGAAGCACGGTGCCAGATTGCTTCGTAGGTGATTGAAAAGCGGTAAAGGTAGATTCGGGCAGCTCTAGCTGCCTGGCAAGAGCTACATTTAAAATAGCAATAATGTTCTGGCAGTGCCTCAGGTAGGAGATAATCACTGGAAGATGGTTGTAAAGTGATCCCGGCAGGCTCTGCAATGGTACCGTTCCCATCAGTCCATCTTGTGAGATATTGAACATTTCGTATCGATCTGGTTCATCTTTCTCTGTTTTGGCTTGCCCAATTGGTTTGAAGCTGCGCTTATTAGGACTCAACTCATTCAGAGTGCAGCAACATGAGCTGATGTGTGACAGGCAGTATGTAGAACAAGGATGTGTGATGGGTAGTACGTAGAAAAATCAATGGGGTACAGAAAAGGGGTATTAACGCTCCCACTTACCCTAGAAAGGATCTTGGAATGTCATTCTGATGTTGCTCCTTTATACTGTCTGGAAGATTCAAGGTCTCCTCGCATATGTGGAAGAGTTGATCAACTTCATGTATTAACTCCGTACCCAGCTCGTCCCCACGTAGATCAAGTAGGAAGAACCCGACTTCTTTGCATGCTTTCAGAACATCTTTCTCAACTTGATCATCTCCTTGACGTAGGCTTCCGAAAGAGATGGTTGACATTGAGGCCGCTGGCACATCTTCCGGAAAAGGGGGGATAATTTTGAACAAAGCCTCTGAAGCCATCTTGATGGGTGCCACGTCGTAAGGCCGCGGAGTGGAAAGTACGTCTGTGAAGGTAGATGATAATTCAGGTTTTAAAAGTCGGATGCATTTTTCTGGCTGCGCTTTTCTACTTAGGTCAGCCTGTAGGCTCGCCTGCCGTGATGCGAGGAGCAGAGTAATGGCTAGGGGGTCTAACTTCGTACACTATAATATGTACAGCGTACCGGTTTTGTATGTTGTACATGTTGCAAAGGATGGTATCATCTGGGGCATGGTAGCAGCAGTAAAGTTGTGCCCAGACTTGGGGGCGGCACTCGGTCGCTATACAGAGCAGTATAAGGATGAGGTTCAGTAGGTACCTATGTCAATCCTGACTTTTGGGGGGTTCCTTAGGGCCCCGCAACCAGGGCATGTCAGATTTCCCATGAACTTTTCTCCACGTTTTATTGCCTCTTGGCAAGACTGGGCTACGTGTAGGCAGTCAAATGGCACTCTTATTGGGCAAAGGTCTCTCAAACCTTCCTACGGCTATACCTATAACTCTATACGTAGCCTTCTCAATATTCCTTTCGGCCTTGTATCAGTTAGACTTGTTACACCTCTAGCCAGCCCGGACGTAAATGACGCGAGTTGATATTATTCCTTTTACTATAGTATTTTGGCAAATTCCTAGAAAGGGTCAGGTTTTTAACCGGTTTTGTTTAATTCACGGGAGCCTCACATATAAATTTTACTGAAGCTTCCGATCTACTTACATAGCTACGTCATCTTTTAACTATCACCATCTATCTATATATATGTATGTTCTCAATCAACTCATTGGCCTTACAATATGAAGACAGTTGTGATGTCGGGCTGTTGATCGTTGACCAGAAGTTCACCAGATGAGAATTACCATCGTCGAGTTGATACACTCGATTTGACTTTCAGATAATCCGTAGATAGGACTGAAGTTATAAGAACGTTTCTGTGAGGAACCAAGTATAAGGTTAAGGCAAGACTTCTATTTTTGCGGGGGGATTCTAAATGCCCTCAACTACTCTTACGCGATATACATTTTTGTAGCTCTTTGTTTGATATCTATCTCCAGGGGGAGGGGCCGGGGCTGTAACACCTTTTCATTCACAGGTATTTCATAGTCCTGTTCTTCTACCTCGGTTTGTCAACGCGACAGGCTGATTGCAGAAGAAGATGGTCGCTGGTGTATTGAGTGACTTGTCAGTGTCAACTCATCCTCAGGATATCCAGTCGTCGTAATGTCTGTAATCTGTACGCCTTTTCCATAGGCTCGAAAGGTGCCAGCTATGGCTAGCGATGATTTCTTTCGAGGGGATCCAAAGGTTACGAGGGATGCAAGCGGGAAACTTGGAGCATTGGAACTGGGAGCCTCGTATCGGCTGCTCATGATGGAGTCTATAATTCGACGATGAATGACCTTAAACAATGGAGCAAGTGCAGGCAAATTGGCGATAACCTCAGCTAAATTCCGCTCGTTGAGAGCAAGAATAAAGACGATTCGAAGAGCCCAAGTAAAGTCCGGATTGTAAAATGCATTAACCACAGTGAGATGGCTAATGGCAAAGGCAAACACGCTGAGCGCACAGAGAATGTCAGCACTGCTCTAACTACCGGTAGATGATCTGAGAAATGATGAATACCTACATCAAGCCAAAGCCTGTTAGGGAAAGTAGCAGAGTCTTCTTTTTGACGTTTATTTGTAAAGGCGTGAAGAAGTATATCGGAGAAAGGGCGTAAAATAGATCTACAATACTACCGATAACTAGTAAAAGAAAGAGGAAAGTCAGCAAAAGATTGCAGCATTGGGATGCGACAGTGGACCACTTACCCTGTGATATCACATGAGCAATCAGAAGAATTTCTGGGTTGGAAACAGTGCCTGGTATATCAGGATTCCACGCCTTTGGCAGCGGTTTTGCCTGCAGCAACCACACGATGAATTCTAAGCTGGTGGCGGCTGAAGTGAAAAACATCAATGTGTAAACAATCCATCTCACCCTTCGGTGGACACCGGTGATAAGCTTCAGAAGGAACAGACTAATAGACATCTTAATAGACCAAAGTGCAATGTTGGAAAGAAAAATGATGTATAGAGTCAGCATTCTAGTTGTTCTTCTTTGTTCGACTGTGAGGAACTGCAAGTGACGACCATAGCCTGCATGACACGAGACAACCTCTAATATGTTTGCCGTCAAATTGAAAGCCTATGAGAGAGTGAGAACCGATACAAATTGTGTCAAAGGCCAAGTTAAGTCCTTACCAAGCCGCTGAAGATAAAAAAATCGTCAAAACTGAGTGTCTTGAAATGCCAAAGCCTATAGCAGAGGCGCGTTCCCGTTGAAAGAATTATCAAGACGGAGTAGAAGATCGCGAGAGTCAATGTCTGGTAACCGAGATTCTCATCTCGCAGAGCGGGGTTGAAGGGTATAGAATCAAAGCCCATGATGGAACGCACCACACGCACAAATGAAGCAAACATCCAAGCCGGTCGAACATACGTTGAATGAACCGGTGAGACTGATCAAACTTGGAATATAAAGACATATTTCTTGTGGTGGCGCAGTAGTACGGGAGTATGTTCAGCCCCCTGACTTTGGGACATTCAATCCTTGAGGTATCATTGAAGCATCCTAGTAGGAGGTACCCAGCCCATACCTTCCAACAGCCCCTGTGCTCCAAGTTATGCAGGTCACCCTAACAGCGACCGTAGCAACCCCTGTCATGCGGCTCAGGACTTGTCGCTAATATACAGATCTGATTGCCAGTGGAAACCCTGTTGATTATCTTCCCCGAATTTCACCTATGTTGGGTAGGCTCCTATGGTCCGTCATAACAATCCTACCTCCCACTGCATCTTGGTCTAATTCTCCCCGTACCTTTTACTCCTTTTGGAGATAAATACCAATTCATTATTGTCGCAATGGCTCAGCAGGGATCAGATTCCCTCGATGTTCAGAGAGAGTTTTTTATTTCCCAAGGCATCACACTTCTCCAGCAACCTTCCACCACTGCATTCTTGCCCGCCAGTCGTCAAAGTCATAACCCAGACAACAAAATAGCTCTCATTTCGCGTGACCTCCTGTTCAGGTATCTTCTGAATAACGAACGCGCAATCCCACGTCTCATCGGCTTTTTCAAGGACCCCTTCCAAGACATAACCCCAGCATCCGCCCAATTCCCCGATGTACCTTTCATTGTCAAATCAATTACACTTGCCCTTGATGTTCACGAAGACGTACATGGATTCAACGCTACAGTAAACGGTGGCATAATCTGTGCCCTCATGGATGAAGCAATGGGGACGCTCCTCACACAGAACAAGGTCTTGAACGAACAAGCGAAGGCAAAGGGCTACATTCCGGCAGCTTCCCCAGCGATTATGCCTGCAGCTACGGCTAGTATGAATGTGAAGTATCTAAGGCCATTACCCACGCCAAAGATCTTGCTCGTGACGGCCTCCCTCATCCGAGTAGAGGGGAGAAGCATGAGCATGCGCGTGATCGTTGCTGATAAGGATGGCAAGGAATACGCAAGTGGCAACGGGTCTTTCATCACGTTTTCTAGAGCGAAGATATGAGGCCTCGAATTCTGTACCTAAAGTCTCTACATAAACAAAGGGGATGCGCCGGACCCCGTCAGAAGCGGAAGGACCAATGATTCCCCTCTATATATTTTTGCGAAGAGTCTCATATTGTACACACTAGCGATATGATAACAGTGACTAAGCTGCTCGCCTTTTTGTCCTATTTCACATACCATTTCTTGTGAGACAATATTTATTGCCTGTTCATGAGTGTATCACCGAGATAGAGCAAAAAGCTTCTTCTTTGTAGCTCTACGTATCCGTCGTCGTCATGATACCGCCGAATGTCTAAGTACCTACTTAGGCACCTATAACCGCCCGCATATTTGAAGTCTGGCATGAAGTCTGGCATGAAGTCTAGCTCGCATGCCTTGTTGGCATGTGCTCCCAACCTAAAACAGTCTGCTAACTGCATATCTAGTGTGAGAGCCAACTGCAACAAGTCGCTGCTTGTTGGCAGAAGAGCATAAGCCGTGAGATTAAACACGGAAATGAGCAGCAGATACCGATGACCATGTCTCATACTGCACCACAGTGTGATCAGTACGGTACGATGGGTATCGCTTCCGATCCTTTCTCCCCTGACGCCCCCCCTGGTTCCCACATTCACAGCCATGGAAGTGGAGGTGCCATCTAGTATTGATGCGACGTTGTATTTAGTTTTCAGTAGTTCAAAGGACGTTCAGCTTCACCGGCATCCAATGATATGAATCTTCACTTGGTTGCAATGGCGGAATGTAACGGTTAATCTTCTACATGGAATCGTGCGTAAAGGAATTTGCCATAGGCTACACTTTTCGTAAAGAGAAGGCGTGGAAGAGCACCGATCGACCTACCACACTGAATGGATAACGAACTTATATCTTGATCACCACATGCGAGACTTCTCAGATGATATTTTGCTCCAGCGTCTATTGGATTGCATTACGTACGAAAGACCGGACGACTGAGCATGTAGAGCGATCAAGTTTAATATTTGCAGTTATTTCCTTCCTGACCACAAGACCGGGAGAAGATATCCGCCGCTCCTTGAGGATTCTAAGAATACTATTTGTTGCCCTACTTTATTTTCTAGACTAAGCATATCGCATATGAGCTGTGATTGGTGGCTCGCATGATAAACATCGTCCACTATGGGATCAAACGACTCGTTACCATCTCATAAACAACCTCGCGTTGCTATTGTTGGTGGAGGGATCTCAGGAATAGCATGCTCCTGGGAATTACAGAAGCATGCTTGTACTGTTGATATATATGAAGCTGAGAGCAGACTAGGTGGGCATGCAAACTCCGTAGCGTTTCAAGGAAACGGGGAAACAGCCCAAATAGACACCGGCTTCATTGTCATGGAAGAATCTAACTATCGTGAGTTCAGAAAATGCATAGGTTTCAACGCCATGCCACGACTGATAGCTAATCTATTCGAAGGACTATTTTCCCAGTTTCTCAATGAGCTCGGTGTGGACACTATCCCTACCAACATGTCTTTCGGGGTGTCCTCATCAAACCTTAATGGACACGAATGGAGCAGTAACTCGCTGTGGAGTTTTGTTCGGAACTTATCGAACCTGTTCAGAGCTCGCTTCTGGCGTCTGGTCCTGGATATCATCTGGTTCTATACCTTCGCAGACGACATTTTGCTCGAGGGTGAGTCTCGTGTCCGAAACTATATGGACGGTCCTGATGTGCAGCGGCAAAACTCTGACAACTCTCCCCTCCCAACATACGATGAAAGTATAGGTACCTATCTGCAAAGAAATGGCTACTCCATGATCTTTATCACGCAATTCCTGATACCGATGTTGGCATCGCCATGGTCAACAGATCCCGATGTTTTCGCCGAGACCTTTCCAGCTAGATTGCTTATACAATTCATGTAAGTCTTTATTAGCTGCCTGCTAACCATGGAGATAATTGCGGGATGCAATTGACGGTTTACCAGGCTCAAATATAGCTTACTCAATACTATTACGGATAAGATGCAGTGGCGATCATTCCGCAATGGGTCCAGGGAATATGTAACCGCCTTTCAGAAACAAATCTCATTCCGCCATCGTATACATCTTAATACGGTAGTGCACAGAGTGGCACGCAACAAGAACGTGGTTTCATTACGCTTCGCAGACGGTTCTTCGAGTGAATATGACCATGTATTTCTTGCTATTCATGCGCACCAGGCGCTTGAGCTTCTGGGAAGCGACGCTACAGCACTCGAACATAAAATATTAAGCAGCTTCAAAACCACAAAGAACGTATGCGTCTTGCACTCGGACACAACTGTAAGTCTACCAATGAAGCTATCCTAGATGATATCATTATAGTGACTGAGGTGGATCAATTTGACTCACACTTCTAATCAACTTGACAGTTCCTTGCGCAACCTGAGTCATTCCAAACGGCATGGACTTGCTTCCTTGACACCGAGCAGTGTTTTAAACAGGTCAACGCGCAGGAAGTGCCCGCCAAGTCACTTTACATGAACAGACCGAGAATATCAGTGACCTTTGATATTAACAAGGTACAGGGTATTCCACTCCCGGGCACCCCAGGCAGTCCAGGCCGCGTACTCGTTACATTGAATCCATACCGCGTTCCTAAATTGCAGCAGGGTATGTACATATATGAACATCCCCTAATCACATCAGAGAGCTTCTCAATGGCGCATCAAATCCACAATATCAATGGCATTGATAAAATCAGTTTTGCTGGTGCATGGATGGGATTTGGCTTTCACGAAGATGGTTTCATGTCTGGGGCTCATGCGGCACGCACATTCATTCACGGACGTGATGAAATTGGTAAATTAGATTTGTTTTCATTCTCAAACCATTCTACCAGTGGGAAACTATCTGTATTCAAGGTCATATTGCAGCTGATAGCCAGAATTCTTAATTGGTTCCACTAAACTCCAACGTCGAGAGCTATTCTATACATGTAGATTCATCTATGGTGTACACTACATCGAAAAAAGAAAGTTCCATGAAGAAAGAAAAGCTCATTGATGCGACGTGAAATCAGAGGGTGCGACTATATTTCGGCGAGAAAGTGGAATTTCTGCTCAATATCAGTATATAAACTAAGAAATGAGTATTTAATTCACATCAAACTGCTTGATGCATGTCATACAATTACTCTGCATCGTTGCGGCACCAGCAATATTCCAACACTTCTTCGGCTTTTACATCGAGCTAGTCTCGAAAGACAGATAATTGCAATTTCCATTAACGCGATACATAATCTGCATATTCGAGTAACATCATGCCGTACCTAATCAACATTTCCCGATCATGAGAATCTTATATTTAAAAGCTCGCCTCCCTGCCCAGCTTGAGGACTTTGATGCTGTAGATATTCCACTTCAGTTTCGTTTTCGGTCGACTGGCACATCAATCTTATACAATAGACTATCATAATCTGTGGAAATTCTCACAGCATCACTTATCTCTTATGGCAGCCTCTTCAGCGAAGTTTATCAATAAAACCCAGATTCTCAAATGCAACATATCTCATCGTCGCTTGTTCCCCGCTCAACATGCCTTCACGTACCCATGCTTATCAGTTTGGGTACCAGTACGGACCCCGAAATCAACTTGGATTCTCTCTGTCGATGAGAGTCAGTGGTGGAAACGAGGCTGGCTTCACGTTACAGTGAAAGATCATTTCGGTTTCCGAGGCAGTGAAGCAGCAGCGCTCTCAGAAGCGCTGGATGAATACCTGGAACGAGAGGTCGGTTTCTGGTCCCCCAATAGCCATGATTACTGACTCATGCTGCTGCACGACAGGGATTAGACCCAAACAAATTCCCCCACGTGTACCTACTTACAATACCCAGGTTCCTAAACTATCGGTTCAGCCCTGCATCATTCTGGTATCTTTACACAGCTGACTTCACTTTCGCCTACCTTATCGCAGAAGTCAATAACACATTCATGGAAAGGCGGGCCTATCTCTTTCCCCTCTCTGAGTCGTGTGATGGCGTTTTTAGACAGAGAACTACGAAAGACTTCCACGTTTCGCCCTTCAACTCCAGAAAGGGGTCCTACCAGATTACCACTTCAAGTCCGGACATAGCAGAGAAAGTATCCATGAAGGTTACATTGTTCTCGTCGAAGGGTCATCCTAAGTTAGTGGCGCGATGGTGGTCGAATGTACCACCGATAGATCCTTCGGAGTCTTCGGTTCTCCATCTATTGTGGTGTCTTGCTTGCTGGGGTTGCACCGTCTTGATCATATGTATGCTGTATTCTCAGTTTTCACAAAAGGTAGATACTGACCCAGCGCAGTCCCGAGAATAGTGTATCAAGCGTTACTGTTAGCGCAGGTGCATAATCTACATATATGGTATCGGCCCGAGCCAGGGGAATCAGCGATACCAAGAAACGCCATTGCTTCCGAGATATTTCTAGCTTCCATTTTCGTGGGCTACATACGATTTCTGGTCAATGTACCACGAGGCTCCCCGAATCACAATCTCGTGATCCGATCAAGTGCTGCTCCTGACTGCATAGTCCCGTTCGATTGGTCTTATATGCAGCAGGAGCCTCGAAAGCTAGGATTGGTGGAGGTGAGGATCCATGGACCAAACTTCTACCGCCAAATGCTTCGTAGCCGAAGACTCACAGAACTTCTAGCACATGCACTATGCCACCCATCGAAAGAGAATCGCACAGTTTGGTCGAATGAAGCGGAACTCCTGTTGACGCTGATACAAGAGGCAGAAGCGGACAAATTCAGGCAACAGGACGTAGAAGCCACCCGAGCGAGCCGATCAAGAACGCTGGTAGGAATGTCATTATCAATGGCATGGATTATCCACCGGATCTTGATGCCGGCGGCGCAGGTGACGAAAGGGCTCTACCCCAACCCTGGCTCTCCGAAAGAACGTAACACTCCTAAAAAGGCGTTATCCTGCGCTCCTTACGATATTCCACCCCTCCAGCCGCTAGAGGAACAATGTTTCCTACATGCATACGTGCGCAACCATTGCAGCGCGCTGGAACAGGTGAAATACATGATAGCCACACTATCCTTGCATTTAGCGACTCAGATATCCGGTAGGATTGGCGGGGAGTAAGGGCGTAATGTGTCAATACATTTAGTAGAAAATGGAGATATGCGGTCTTCGCAATCAAGTTTACGCGACTGTAACCTAATATACGCCTAAAAGAAGCTTGTCATACTATGCATTAGCACGTCCCGACTTCATGGATCCGTGAGAGTGCTGTAGTAGTAAATGGCCTTACTGCAGTACCTGTTATACTAGTGGGGCAAATGCAGATGGGTAGTACATAGTTCTGCACTAGCATTCAAGATAGATAAGGCAGGCTATCGGAGCAACTGTCCTGCCAAGCCAACGAAGCTTTTTTATGTCATGCAGATGGGTAGTGGTTTCTCACCAACATCCGAGGTAGATGAGGCGGGCTATCGCAGCAACTGTCCTGCCAAGCCAACAAAGCTTTCCAGGTTATGCGGATGGAACCAGTCGTCCAATCAATGCAAGAACACCAAGTACTAGAGAGCCAGCACTGTGTGCCTAGGTACGGATGGCCAATATTTACTCCTCAACCCAGAAAGCCTATATGAAATTGATACAATTGGTCTACTGTTTGGGTTCTCGACGGGATTGTTGCATTTTCATGGGCCTCCGAGTTCATCGCCAGGATCCCCTATATGCAGGCGGCAAAGCCGGCAGTGCCGCCTTGCTCTTGAAGCCCGACTTTCTGGTTTGTACAGGCTCGATCATCTCAACATAGCTTAAAGCTCAGGGCGTCTTCTCATGGTTACGCCTGTCCGTTCAGCGATCACGGAGAATTCCTCAGAAAAGAGCGGTGTGCCTTTTCATCTAGATCCCCCACGTGCATAAGACCCATTGTTGCAAGAACGGTTTCCAATGCAAAACAGCATGTACACGGGGGAAATGTGAGCCATCCGATGAAGATGACGTCGGGAAGAGTAAACATATGGTTTTCTATTGGACCATAAGACCGTATAGGGTGAAGCCAATCGGTAGGGGGTCTCCATGCCACTCGGGCTCCAACCCCTGATTAGCATTGGAGTTAGATCGGGGCAGAGAAAATGTTGACTATGTGAGAGAAGACGGCGGACTATTACGAGTTGAAAGGCGTAGTGATTGGATGTGCTCCCAGGCCGTAATTCCAATACTCGAACATTGTCCATCAAACCTCACTCGAATATTCTGAATCTCGCTATTTCCAGCTACCACGAAGGTGTACTAGTCTTCTTGGTTTAAAAGGCATTCAGATAGAACTCAGCCAAATCTAGGGTGCCTATTCTAAGCGGAACTGCTCAGAACTGTTTGCATTACATACTTATTTTCTCCCCGCGATTGAAGTCACGCCTTCTTGTACAAGGGTATCTTAAATTTGTGAGTGGCTCACTTTTCGTTTCCATTTGTACCTATTCTCGTGAAGTAAAGTTGGGATCAACTCTGAGATTCGAGATTGAATTGATGACGCTGCGAGCTCATTATCCTTTGTGGGCTTTATTTCGACCAAAAACGTCTGTTAGTAAACTCACGCATTCATAGACTCTCCCAAGCTAGCCATCCCACAAATCTTCGAAGCCGGCCGCAGCCCCCCATCTGCCTCGTTTCGCTTTCTAGTCAACAAGATCATTATGTCCCTGATGGAGCCATCAAAGACAGCTTACGATAAGCTGACTGACAGCAACGGAAATGAGTTTAAGATTCCTGACTATACTATTGGCGACATCTACAAAGCTATTCCCAACCATTGCTTTGAACGATCAACTGTCACAGGCCTATTCTACGTCCTAAGAGATCTGGCTTTCACTGCATTGATATGGTATCTTTTCTCTACCTACCTGACACCTGAGAATGCCCCCTTCACCCCTCTTCGCATGGTTTTCTGGGGGCTGTACACTTTCATCCAGGGTTGTTTTGGATTAGGCCTTTGGGTACTTGGTCATGAATGTGGGCACCAGACCTTGACTTCATCACGTCTGTTAAATGATGCAATTGGTTTCGTGCTCCATTCAGCTCTGCTGTCGCCTTACTATAGCTGGAAAATCTCGCATAACAGACACCATCACGTCCACAATAACATCGCCGAGGATGTCGTGTGGAATCCCAGGACACGGAATGAATACGCTGATATGCTCGGGAAGCTACCTCATGAATTATCTGAAGTGGGCGAAGATACCCCTATTGTTAGTCTTGGATGGCTGATTCTTCAGCAAACGGTCGGATGGCCTAATTATCTTATAAATAACGTCACAGGACATAACTTCCCCGGGCATACTAATGGATTCTTCCAGGGGGTCAATCATTTCAATCCCAACAGCCCTTTATTCAGCGCAAAAGATGGCAAATTGATCTTGATCAGCGATTTTGGGATAACAGCCACAATACTTGGCCTAACCTATCTATGCAAGCGTTTTGGTTGGGTGAATATGCTGGTGTGGTATTTTGTACCATATCTTTGGGTGAATAATTGGCTTGGTATGTCATCATATCCGGCGCTCCGGATGAAGACCTCTTAACTAACCCCATTACCTGTGATTAGCTGCAATTACGTTTCTCCATCACACAGACCCTTCGGTACCTCGTTACACCGCTGAAGCGTGGACATATACACGTGGGGCTGCCGCAACTGTAGACCGAGACTTCGGGTTCATAGGCAAGCATATATTCCATGGCATCATTGAAACTCACGTTTTGCGTCCCTATGTCAATACTATCCCCTTTTACCACGCCTGGGAGGCTAGTGAAGCCATCAAGCCTATACTAGGTCTTCATTACCGATCAGATACGAGGGGTGGCCCTCTTGGCTTCATATACGCTCTATGGAAGAACACGAGGTCCTGCCAATGGGTTGAGAGTGCAGACGGTGGCCGGCGAGATGTGTTATTCTTTCGCAACAAGAATAGCCTGGGTGTGCATCAGTCGAAGTCACTATCCTAGTAATGGTAGAGGCGTGGAAGGGGGATATCATCAGTACTCCAATTATCGTGACACTGGGCAGTCGGAGATATGTCTCACTACAAACCTTGCCTTGACCATAATGCCACTTGACAACTCATGAGAGAGGCGATAAGTTCGAACCAGGGTGAATGCGGGTGAATGCAGGTGGCCAAATCTAGGGATTATTCTTCAATCTGTTGTCGTTGGCTTTCCTAGTTTCCGTAGCACATAATGGAAACAAACACATCCAAATACTTGAAAGGTGATAACACTTCATATAGTGATATATCATGTCTAATTTGCTATGATCGTCAAAGAGTATGTACTCACTGCAGATCTATAATTGATATAATTGTAGATTCAGCACTGCTGAGTATATCGATTCCGGGATTGTAGACTAGACTCTATATCCAGCATCCGGACTGACTACAAACCACGCTTACAGTACTATCCACTTCAGTACCTAGTAGATAGATACTTGACGCTGTCAGACAGTCCGTACCCAGATATCGGCTTATTGTATGAACCCCTCGGTTGGGGTATGCGCGGTTATATAAATTTGTGGTTGTGGATAGCAAGGTGTTGGACCTTACACTTGATGATCTATTACATGCCATTTCTCGTCCGAAGATTCCACAATGGATTCCGACAAAAAGCATACCATACCCGGTTATGGCGATTATAAGCTTGAAATTTTTAGGGAAGGACTCCTACATGGTATCATGCCCACAATCACGACTGACGCCAACAAATTGCGCCAGAGAGCGAAGAAGGCTATGCGCCTTGAAGCCTACAATTTCCTCGCGGGCGGCGCGGGTGAGGGTACTGGAATGGACGCGAATCGGCTTGCCTTTCGCGAGTAGGTGATAATTCCGCGCATGATGAGACCTGTTATACCTCGGGATTTATCCATAGACCTATTCGGAGAGAAATACGGTAAGTCTAGTCGTTCGCGTGTTTCATGAGCCAGCAATATGATAAATGTATGCTGATGCCTAGATTCATGAAGCGTCACCTGTTCTATGCGCCCCGATAGGAATTCAAGAAATTTTCCACAAGGATAGGGAGATCGGCGCAGCCTCAGCTTGCGCCGAGCTTCGCGTGCCTTACATAATGAGCACGGCGGCATCGAGCACGATTCATGAGGTAGCAAAGGCATGTGGAGATCAGCCACGTTGGTTCCAACTATACTGGCCAATGGACGACGACATAACCGCCTCCATCTTGCAGACTGCAAGGACCGCTGGCTTCAAAGTTCTGGTTGTGGCAGTAGATACAGCAACCATGGCTTGGCGGCCATCTGATCTGGATCGAACTTTCTTCCCTTTCATAACAGGACAGGGAAACTCTGTTGGCTTCAACGACCCTGTATTTCGTCGCAAATTCTCTGACGCCAATAATGGAGACGCACCCGAAAGTAATCCTTCATTAGCCTCGATGACATGGCTAAATGAAGCCTTTTCAGGGAACAATCATCCATGGGACAATCTCAAGGTTTTGAAAAAGCATTGGGATGGCCCCATCGTGCTTAAAGGGATCTTGCACCCTGAAGATGCTATCCTAGCATGGCAACACGGTATCTCAGGTATTGTTGTGAGTAATCACGGTGGAAGGAATGTTGACGGTGTTGTTGCATCCCTGAAAATGCTACCGGAAATTGTCGCGGCAGTAGGGGATAAAATAACAATTCTCTTCGACTCAGGCATACGCACGGGTGCCGATATCATCAAGGCTATGAGTCTAGGCGCAAAAGCGGTACTCGTCGGTCGCCCGGTCATGTATGGTCTTGGAATAGGTGGAAAAGGAGGTGCCAGGCATGTGCTCGCCTCACTGCTAGCCGACCTAGACACCAACATGCAGCTGGTTGGCATGAAAGCCGTCGCGGACTTGAACCAAAATAACTTAAAAAGCGTATATTATGGTGGGAACAAGAAGTCAAACCTTTGAATACCTTGGCTTAGACATGATTTATCAGATGCACGCCGAGGATAACTGTGATGGCAGCAGATCCTTCGATTTAGACTTCTTCAAATAGGGCGCTATGTTGTTACGTTCGGGAGGCCAGGTAGGTTACGAGCACCAATACAAGTAGTCTATTGCACGTATTAGGACGTAAGTAATAATAAGGCGAAACTGCATCACTAAATTTTATAAGATATCGAAGTTTTCTCGTGCTTGCGTTGTCTGTGAAGACTGTAAATGAACTGCGCAACCTTTTAAATAGGGGTAAAAGCTCGCGAACTTAGGCCGGAAGCTGGGGCCGGGGTGACAGTGGGCCATTAAAGTTAGGTACCTAGGTACGGTGGCCAGCTGCCACCACCTACTGAGCAGCGCCCGGGCCATGCCACACTAAAGAGGCTCTTCGGCACCCGCGGGGCCACCCAGATACCTTCTAAATCTAGCTTTTCAAATAAAGCCTTAACTTTTATAAAAGCCTTTTGTATAATAATGCCAGATCGAGGTTGCGACATAAAGGCCATCAAACACCGTAATGAGACACCTGAGTACTCCGTACGAACATCAGATTCTCCTTATCTCTTGTTGCCGAGATAGGCTTGGCGACTGACCGGGACGGCTCCCTTTAGTAAGCTGACAACTAAATGGACCCATGAACCAGGAGGTCGGGATGTCATGGTATGTATGGTGCGCAAAATTCCTCGAGAATAAATGGAAGGATATCCGCATTTGAAGTTCATATGGAAAAGTATTCCTTCTAAGTGCTACATAATGCTCACCACAGCATATCGTTATGGCTTGTATTCAGACGGATGTTCTGATTGTTGGAGCTGGCCCTGCGGGCGCAAGTTTAGCATGTTTCCTAGCCAAATATGGTGAGAACTAACACGGCTCATCCTTGGATGCGAAGACTCATTAGAACCATTTAGGCGTGACAGGACTCATTATCAGCAAGACGTCTTCAACAGCTAGAACACCTCGAGCTCACTATACGAGCAATGCAACTTTTGGTGTGCTTTAAGACCCAGATCATTCAGTCCCTACATATTCTAATCTTACTAATCAGAATGTCTCCGAGATGCTGGCCTGGAGGATGAATGCCGAAAGGTCTCTACGCCCAAGGAACTTATCAAGTTCTATCGTTTCTGCCATACCATGGCGGGAAAAGAACTGTCAAGATCATATTACGCGGGAAATGACCCTAACAGAGTAGTGAGTTGATCGCGCCAAGAACTCGCGAAGTGCCAGTCATTAATATACATAGGGAGAATATAAAAGAACAACACCTTGTGAACAGGCAGACCTTCCCCAATCGATTTTAGAGCCAATATTGCTTCGCGTAGCGACGCATAATGGGTTCAAGCTTCGCTGGGACTACGAGTTCCTCACATGCTGTGAAGATGCAGAATCGGGAAAGGTCCGATCCATTATCAAAGACCAACTCTCCGGCGAGGTTGTAACAGTGGTTTCGAATTATGTCTGCGGTGCAGACGGCGCGAAAAGCGTAGTTGCCCGTGAGCTGCAACTCCCGTTCCAAGACACGCCCGGGGGAGGTTTTGCGTTAAATGTCTGGTTTGAAGCGGACTTGGTATGTTGTCCAACTATCCCCAGATCTCAGCGAAGGTTATAGGCTAACCAGTGCCTGTACTAGGGCCATTTGATGGTGCACTCCCCCGGATTGATACACATGTTGATAAAACCCGACAAACCGCAACCAGACTACTGTGCTATCGCAATTACTCGCCAGGTTAAACCTTTCTCGGAATGGGTAATCAGTATGCTTGCCAAGCCAGGCGTGACTGAAATAACTGCCAGTGAGAGCGAAATCATCGAACACGTCAAAGACCTCATCGGTGATGCTTCTATCGCAATCAGAGTGAAGAGCATGTCAACCTGGTCAATCAAAGACTGTTACGCAGAGCAATACAGCCGTGGAAAGGTGTTTTGTCTGGGAGATGCTGTCCATAGGCACCCGCCTTTCAATGGGCTAGGGTCCAACACGTGCATTCAAGATGCGTATAATCTTGCGTGGAAGATCGGATATATACGAAAAGGGTTGGCTTCTCCCTTGCTTCTAGAGACATTCAGCGCGGAGAGGCAGCCTGTCGGAAGAGCTGTTGTTAGGCGTGCTAACAAGACAGGAGGGATTCACGCGCAACTCTTCGCCATGATGGGTGTTTTTGAGCCGGATCTAGCCAAAAAGCGCCAAATTCTTGACAGACTCGAAGAGGACACCGAAGAGGGCACTGCAGCAAGGGCTGAATTTCAACGGCTCATTGAGAATCTCGACTCTGAGCGTCATGGGTTCGGGGTTGAAATGAATCAGCTGTATAAGTCCCAGGCCGTATGGGCTGACGATGAATCAGGTCCGCCTCCTTGCTTCTCTAACCCCGAAGAGGCGGATCTTCATTACTTGGAGAGCAGCTATCCCGGTTTCCGTCTTCCTCACGCTTGGCTTCGAGCTTCGAACGCAACACCAAGCGATCCCTTGGTCTCGACTCACGACTTAGCAGGCAAAGGCCGCTTCACGCTATTCACCGGGATTGGTGGAAAGGCAAGTTGGGTTCAAGAGGCGGATAGAGTACGTAAAGACCTATCGGTAGACATAATAGTGTATAGTATAGGAGGGGAAGACTATCGTGATGTCTTCTACGATTGGTCAAAGAAGAGAGGTATTAGCGAAAAGGGGGCAATTCTGGCTCGGCCAGATCGTTTCGTTGCTTGGAGATCAAATGAGGGCGTCCACAGCTCTGAAGACTGCGGAGGCAAACTTGTACAAGTCATGTCGCGTATCTTGGGGCGGTGAAATTTCCGATGCTAAAGTAAGTAGTAGAGAGGCCCTTTCTCCCAGAAATGTTCAAATTCACAGAAGACTTGATGTGTATTCATAGTGAAGAACCCACCGCCAGCACGACTTCTGGGGGCCTAAAAAGCTCGGCCCTCCAAGCAGTCAGATCACAGCAAATTCTTCCGAGCCTGACGCGCTGTGAGAGTGTTGTTACGGACCTCTTATATATCGAAAGATATATAAGACGTACGCGGGGGTTCTTGATTTGCAGGTAACAATAAGACTAACAGCAGGTGGTCCGTAAGGGAGGTTTGCTGGTACTCCCACCACTAGTCTAGTCGCAATAGAGTAGTAGTCGTCAATAGAAATTGAGATGAGATTGATAGCTGAAGAACTAAACTAAACGAGTGACTAGAAACATCAGACTTATATAGGAAACCCCATTCTCCCCTTGTCTTTGGATCGCAGGATAGTTCTCCTATCCTCCTATCCCTTTGGATCGCAGGATAATTCTCCTATCCTCCTATCCCTTTGGATCGCTGGATAGCTCTCCTATCCTCCTATCCATCACGTGACTAATCATGTGACTTCCTATCTTCTGGGCCGTGGCCCGCCTCCAATCTTCTTAGCGTATGGCTTTCTCCCCTTGGTCTGCCCAGCTGGCCGCTTTCCTGGTCTACTTCGTAACAAGTGTCTCGTCTACATAGTGTCAAAGTGGATGGAGAGTTTGGCCGTCTAAAATGTCGAATTACGTTGAGAGATGTGTCAACAAGATCTCGACTAGTTAGTCACTGCGTATAGGAAGTCGTCAAAATGCTCACGAGAAAGTAAAAAAGAGAAAATCCAACTATGGTACAAGCAGGCACCCAAACATATCGACCTGGCCACCTGCTCCAGCGTGCTGATAGAGCAAACAAACTGTAGCTGACTTAGGGGTACACCGAAAAATGACAGGATACGGTTGGTCCAACCAGTAACGCCAGTCGGCATAGAAATGAACGCAACAGACTAACAGAACCAATTAGAACCCCTGAATTACGGGTTTAAATCTGATAATTTGACACGTACTGATGAATAAGGGCCGTTTTGTTATCATACCGTGGGGTTACCATACAATAATAAATCGATTGGTGTATGCTTGCGCACTCCGGTCTTTCATTCATCAGCCTCACACAGCATTTCAACTAAACTTTGCCAACCACGCTCCAAAGTCATCACCACACCGGAACTACACTACAAAGCTTGTGCAATGTGCGTAGTGAGCCTCATCAAGGAAACCGCATCGACCCGGACTCCCACAAATCGTGTCGAGACAGTCATTCGCGACCATGGGTCAGTACTTAGCAAAGGAGCCCCAGGACAGCCGTCCTATTTTGTCTCCCTGGGCATGGTAGTACTCGATGAGCTACGCTTCGCTCATCACGACCAGCTATTTAACGTATTGGGCGGTTCGGGTTTGTATGGTATGCGTACACATACTGTCTCTTACTCTCTTTCTTCATGTGAGCGCGTTAAGAAGAGAAGCTGATAGCTAGAGCCAGCCACACTCGGCGCCCGACTGTTCAAGCCTGCACGCCACTCCGCTGAAGTGGGTTGCATCGTTATTGCTGGCTACGACTTCCCCAAGCCTAGCACTTGTCTGTTGCAGAGCTGGGCGATGTCGCTCCTTATCGAGCCTTGCCCGGATAAGCCATCGACCCGGGGTCTGCTGCAGTATGAAGACGACGCTTTTGGTAGTAAGTGGCAATAAATAACAACACCCATAAACGAATGCTATTGGCGCTGGTATTGACACTATTGAAGAGAAATCATTCGCCTACACCACTCCTCCGCTCCAGCCTTCACCAACGCACTTGGCCGATTCTGTTTTACTTGGTGCCCGGTCATTTCACTTTCTTGCCCATTCTGGAGATCTAGGGCCTAATATTGCCGCGTTACTCCGCCTGCGCCAAGAACAGGGCATCATCAAACGGCCCTTGCTCGTGTGGGAGCCTGCTCCTCTTGGCTGCGACTCTGCTAATAGGGCAAGTCACCTCGAGGCATGCAAACTCGTAGACGTCTTCTCGCCTAATCATTTGGAACTTGGCTATCTTTTTGACGGCAAGGGAGAAGCCGAGCCTACGTTCTCCCGGGAAACTATCGAAGCCCAGGCTAAATTATTCCTCGACTCGGGCATCGGAAGGGATAGGGAGGGCCTAGTTGTAATCCGTTCAGGAGAGCACGGCGTACTCTACTTGTCAAAAAGTAAGGCTGAATGGTTACCCCCGTATTATGATCAAGGCTGTAATAAAGTGATCGATCCGACCGGCGCAGGCAACGCCTTTTTAGGCGCGTTCACCTTGTCGCTTCAAGAAAGCAGAGATCCACGGCAAGCTTGTATATGTGGCTCTGTCGCGGCCAGCTATGCTATAGAACAGTTTGGTCCCCCCAAACTCACCGCCTCTTCCTCGCTTTCAGCGGAGTGTTGGAACGGATCCGACGTCATAGCACGTGTCGAGGAATTCAAATCCCACATCTGAGGCTATTGATCTAGGAGGTCGGATCTATACAATTGACATGAATACACGTGGAGTGGTTGGTTAAACGCTGTATTGGAGGGAGCATGAGCCTCAACAAGGCCTGGTAGTGCGCCATAAGTACGCGATACGACCGCGTCAAAAAGGGGCGTACTGTCGGGCAGGACTCGAAGCTGCCCATACTCATGCCCATACAAAGTTCTCCATGTTCCAGTATTCTCAGGTCTTCCAGGGACGCCCGTGAGGTGTAGGATCCAGGTGTCTAGTATAAAGGAATAAAAACCTCTCGACCACCACCTTCGTGGGTGTGAATGGGTGTGGTGACGGAGAAAATACCCAGGCGCGTACGCGGCGCGAGGCAGCCCCTTATAAGAGGCTGCCAAGGCCACGCTAGCCTAGTTTATGAATAGAACATAATAAGCTTTAAACAATTTCCTTATTATCATTAAGCCACCTCAACCGTCCGAGCGCCAATTGCCCCCTTTGGAGCATTTTCTTGATTGTCTACCTTCTTGTCAATCGCAGACTCATACAACTCCTGCGCAGTTCTAGTCTCGATGATTCCAAACTTGCGCAGCGGGACGCCCGACGCGAAGAGCTGATCGATCTCCTCGAGTGTCCGGCCTTTCATCTCGGGAATCACGAAGAACGTCGCAACAACCATGGCAAAGTTAAAGCTGCCGTAGATGAAACCGACTTTACCTCCGAGGTTGGCGTATTGGGCGTTGATAAGGTATGGGGTCGTGAAGCTGACGATAAATGTCGTCAACACAGAAAAGACGCTGGCGAGAAAGTTGGTCTTCTCTTTGAGACGCAGGGTCGCGGCTTCAGAGACAATTACGTAGGAGCTGGAAAGAATTAGCCAGTCGTCGACCTCTACGTTGAAAGTAAGAGCGGGAATGTCAAATTGCCAACTTACATGGGCGCCCATGACAAGTTATAGAAAACGCTGAAGAGCTGAAGCGACGCTACTAGGAGGTTTGAGGTGACCGGCGTGAAATCCTCGGTTTTCATCGTGCCTAGACCGCCAAGGACAAAGAGCCAGACGCCCATAAAGAAGCCCCCAAGCATGAGCAGGGGTCGACGGCCAACCTGATCGACATAGCCCCACGTCAAAAAGCAAGCGACAAGGGAGACAACGTTCTGAATCACGTTGTATAAGAAGGCCTTCTGTCCAAATCCTTGGGATTGATAGAAGATGACGCCGTACTGGCTGGGAAATGCCTGACCAGTGATTTGCTGACCGAACATGGCAACTACGGCAATAATTGTGCGAACCTAGGACGTTTCGGGGTGATATGAGAAGCTGTCATGAATGTTGGATTGACACTATGCAAGGTGTGACATACCCTGTTTGTTTTGTCAAAGACTTCCGCCCATGTCCCCTTATCCTCGTGAGCACAAGCATATTTTAACGACTCAATCTCTAAATGTATATCCTCATCGCTTGAGTGTTTTCTCAACTTCCGCAGGCTGTTGAACGCTTCATCGTCCCGCTGACGGTCAAGCAGCCAACGAGGAGATTCTGGAACAAATGTAAGCAAGAGGAGGAGGATTCCTGGTGAGACTAGCTGTAGCCCAATAGGAATTCTCCAACCGGCGGTGCTCGGAATGCCTTTCGTGCCGTATGTGACGAGTGATGAGACTACTTGTCCGAACACGATCATCAGCTGGATGGTCGAGGCGAACATGCCGCGAAGCTCTCTGGGCGTGGTTTCGGCTTGATAGATCGGGACAACCACGATCGCTATGCCTGTCTGCCCGTAGGTGATGATACGACCTAGAGTGAATTGGGCCCGAGAGATGACCGAAGTTGTCTGCAACGTGACGCCGCTATTTCCAGTTGCCAACCGGTCAGGTCGAATGATAAATAAACCCATAGAGGGTTTTCCGGTGCATACTCACACTATAGAAACGATGCAGAGGAGATAAAATGTAGCTTTACGACCGAATCTCTCGGCGACCCAACCGGCTCCAATACATCCCTAACAATATTGGCATTCACACTCTGCGTCTCGTCTTAAACCGCCAGTAGTATAAGACTCACCAGAGCTTTCCCCAGGAATGGCGTAGCCGTCATGACCGACGATAGCCACCCGGGTAGAGCGCACACCCCGTCCTTGTTACATTCGCCGAATTTTTGGGTGAAAGAAGGAAGACCCTGCACACCACCAAACGTTCCAACCTTTGGGACAATGATGATAAGTAAACCTTCCCCAGACGAGGACATACACGGGGTTTTCAAAGGGATGACCGTACATCGTAACCGTAGTTGAAAGCACAGAATCCCGAGAAGACGAGCAGGAAGGCGAGGAACCCGTTGAAGTGCTTCAGGCGCTGACGCAACGACATGTCAGCGACACTCGGGTTCTGGGATGTGTCGCTCGGCATTTTTTTCGCGATATCAATGGCTGGTTACCCGCCTGCAAGTCGAAGCTGAGAGAAGCACGAGAACTGCCAACTTCGAGAGTCTTCGCGCGACTGCGAGTACTACATCAAATCATAGCTGTATTCTCAGGCCTGCCGGCATCGCATACCCTAGACATCATGTGGTCTAGATAATGTCCAGGATCCCCGCAGTAGCGAAAACAGGGGTGGTGGCGTGAGTCGAGATAGGATTTTCCAGCAGTAATCATCGGTGATGCAGATTGCGTGATGCAGCCAATTGGGGAACCCACACCTGAAATGCCCGTTGTTGATGTTGAGTATGCCGATTTCTGATTCCTCCATCCGCCCCTCCATCCGCCACATGTAACCTACCATCGCCTCCAATCAGAAGCTCCTTCCAAGACCCACTCTGTCATTAACAGCGAATCCCATTGGCACATACCCCTGATTTCCGCTGTCCCCCACTACGCCGAATTGGCACTTGAAGGGATGCGGAGGTAAAGATTCTACAAACCTACAAACCCCACTTTCTGCACTGCTTAACTTTTTCATCCTTCTGACAGACATTCAGAGCATTATTCCTCCAAAAAAACCCGAGCCTGCACAATCCTTTCAAGTTCAGATACTGCAGAGGTGTCATGCCCTCTAGATCAGATATCACTTATTTTGGTGCAGGCCCAGCTCTGCTACCTACTGACGTCCTCGAGGAAGCTGCCAAAGCTCTCCTGAACTACCATGATACCGGCCTGGGCATCGCCGAGCACTCTCATCGCTCCCAGCTAGCTAGCGATATAATCAACCAGACTAAAACCGATTTGGCCTCTTGTCTTGATATCCCAGATAACTACGAGATACTCTTTATGCAAGGCGGCGGCACAGGACAGTTCGGTTGGTGCAACTCCTTTCCCCTCGTGGTCATGACTTGGGAGCATTACCAAGAGAGCCTTCCGAGACAATGCTTCTTCAGCTCTTGATTCATCCTAAAGAGGAAAGACTGACACCAAGACGTCGCAGCTGCTACAGTGTACAACTTTGTTGGCGCCTGGGTTACCCGCAAGTGGCAAGACATCCTCGGGGATAGTGAGTACGATCCCACCGACTCTAAGGCGATCGAGCAACTCAAGGAGGCCGTCGACAAGGATCTCAAGATCGATTACTTAATCACCGGCAGCTGGTCACATAAAGCGTCAGCTGAGGGCGAGCGGCTTTTGGGCTCAGAGCATGTCAACATTGCGACAGACAGCCGTAAGACGAACGGCGGCAAGTTTGGCACCATTCCAGATGAGAGCACCTGGAAGCTGTCCAAGGATCCTGCCTTGGTGTATTTTTGTGCAAATGAGACGGTTGATGGGGTTGAATTTCCTGACTTTCCCCAGTCTCTTCAGCCGGGGCCTGATGGAAAGGGACCAATCGTTGTCGCCGATATGAGTTCGAACATCCTCACAAAAAAGATTCCAATCAACAACTTCTCCGCTATCTTCTTTGGCGCCCAAAAGAACCTTGGCCCAACCGGTATCACTGTTGTGGTTATCAAGAAAAGCTTTTTACCGCCTGTTACATCTCAACCTCCTTCAAGTCTTATGAGACAACTAGGTCTTCCTATTCCACCTATCATTTTCCAATACGAGACTGTTGCAAAGAATAACAGTCTCTATAATACGTTAAGTATTTTCGAGTAAGTCTTAATTACAGTCGCATTTACAATTTATAAATAGGTCTAATTGTATTATTAGTGTATACATTATTGGCCAAGTTCTTAGAAAGTTCCTGCAAACATACCCCGACAAGGTTGAAGGACAACAAGCTGTATCTAACAAGAAGGCCCAACTTATCTACGATGCCATTGAAGCTTTCCCCGAGATTTACAAGATCCTTCCCAACAGGGCAGTACGGTCGCGTATCAATATTTGCTTCAGGGTTACCAAGGGTGATATTATCGATGCCGCAGAGAGAGCCTTTCTAGAGGAGGCTCTTGCCCAAGGACTGACTGGGTTAAAGGGACATCGTTCGCTTGGTGGAATTCGCGCAAGCAACTACAACTCTGTTCCTCTTGAGGGTGCAGAGAAGCTTGCGAAATTCATCCGCGCTTTCGCAATGTCATAAGAGCAGCTTGTCGGCAAATCATAGTCGAAAATTCGGTCTCGAAGACAGCACCTACTCGCACTGACCTCAGCTATACCGGAGTGAACACAGAACAAGTCTAAGCAGAAAGAAAGCTTTTACTTCCCTTATTTGGTGTAGCCCAAATTGACTGAGAGGAAGCCGTACAGCAATCTCACAAATGTCTCGGCCGTACTCCTTGTGATGGGTGCTGGCCGCAACAGTGCATAGACGGCGACAACACTACAGTCGCAACAAGAGAAAACCACATATCTCTACGTACGGAGAAGTCGTTCTGTCACGGATAAGTGGGTCCGAAAAGATCCCTCCTCCGGATCGGACAAACTATAGTCCAGACGATCTGTGTATATAAATAGGATCGTTTCCGCTTTTCTTCTGTACTCAGAACTTTATCAAGAGATCATCTGAATCTACACTACGTGATCGCTTCTGGAGAGTGCACTGGTACGCTTCCTACACATGATCAAAACTCCACTCCTCCGCGAGACCTTCCTTACTAAGAAGACTTTCCAGGAGTAAGTAGGCGGCTCTTTAACATGATTCAAACATCTACGATACAGTCGTAACAACTCACGTGACCCTTTATTGCTTCATGGCCATTCGAACAATCGTAGCCCGGGTTGTTCCTCTTGTGCGGCTACCCTGTCAGAGTAGGAGTTGGTCGATGACGATTATTACATGGACTTTTGACGACGGAACAAGCTTTGGATACCAAGGACCTTTGATATATATGGCCGACGTCGGGGCGGGAACGGCGTTGCTATGCAGAACAATGGCGACCTGATCGGGGCACGGACGTGGTTTCGAGGACTGTCTCAAGCGTGACATCAGCATTCATGACGTCCAAGAAGGCGAGTTTCACATCCATGATACCGCAGGTCATTTGAGGCCAAGTAAAATAAAATGGTCTGACGCCGAGGTATGAGGTGTTTCTGTTAGAACACTTGACTAATACTGAAGCTTGAGCTTCGTAGAATGTAGGATGTTGTGAAACGGGTTCCTGGAGCGAGAGAGCAATTGCCTGTGATTTGATACATGTTATTTGCACTATGTCGCCGATCGTCCCTTCCTGATCCGCCCCATATAATATCTATTGACCAAAGCCGTTTGAGTACGATGGGTACCAAAATCTTGGGGAAAGGCGGGAAAGAGATCCACCAGCCGACTAAAAGAACGAATACCTAGCCGGTCTGAATGATTGTCAAAGAGGGCATATCAATCTTGTCTGCGTATTGGCCCCATACGACGGCGCGAGATGCAGATCTGACGTGGCTAGGCTGTATCTGATTCGCGACGACCCCGCGATTAAGAGTGGGCGGCATCTCCAAAACGCGCGATACTCTGATCACGTTGGTAGGTGTGGAACAAGGCAGTCACCGTCTCGGTTATGGTATTTTCGGATGTTTGATTTTCTCCGGGAGATTAGAGTTGAATCCCATTTGAGGTCGAAGTGTGAACCACCATAGTAAAACAAGCCGTCATGGCGGAGCGACGCCCCAACTTCCTCGTCATCGTGGCCGACGATCTTGGATTCAGTGACTGTGGCTGTTTTGGTTCCGAGATCTCGACGCCCAACATCGATGCACTTGCCAAGGAGGCAAATGCCTTGCGCTTCACCAACTATCATGTGGCCGCCGCCTGCTCGCCGACGAGGTCTATGCTGATGACTGGTAAGTAACCCGCATAGGGGTTCCGCCCCTAATCATGAGGCAATGTAGGAAGCAAGCTTTGGATACGATAGACAATCTCAAACCACGGGGGACCTCTATTGACCAAGCGCAACCCGAAAGGCACCGACCACCACATCGCAGGACTAGGCCAGCTCCAAGAAATCACCCGCGCCTCACCTGCCCACTACGGCAAACCCGGCCACGAAGGGTACTTAAACGAGCGCGTGGTAGCCCTCCCACAACTTTTGTCTGACGACGGCTACTTCACCTGTATGGCCGGCAAATGGCATCTCGGCCTGAAACCCGAGCACTGGCCGAGCCAGCGCGGGTTCCAGAGGTCCTTTGCGCTTCTGCCGGGCTGCGCGAACCACTACGCCTACGAACCAGAGTATCAAGATCCGCACACTGATCCGGGGAAGTTCTTCGAGACGGCGACTAGGGCACTCCATGTCGAAGACAATCGTATCATCTCCAAGTTGCCGGATGATTTTTACAGTAGCGATACTTATGCAGACACTATGATAAACTATCTGAACGGTCGCACGGAAGAAGAGAAGGAGAAGCCTTTCTTTGCGTATCTGCCTTTTAGTGCTCCGCATTGGCCGTTACAGGCACCGAGAGAGGTCTGTGAGAAGTATCGGGGGTGGTATGAGGATGGTCCGGAGGCTTTGCGGCAGAAACGTTAGTCTCTCATCTTCCCTGGCCCTACGATAACCGTCTTCGCTTGAACATGTAAGCTGACGCGGCGCGAGCACAGGCATCGCTAAGCTCAAAGAAATCGGCATGGTAGAACCTCACGTGAAAGCCCACGACGTAGTGATCGTCGACGGGAAATCCGAGAACTGGGACGACCTTGACGAAGAGACTCGCAGATCGTCCAGCCGCGCGATGGAGGTCTTCGCAGCCATGGTCGACCGCATGGATTGGAACATAGGCCGTGTACTCGAACATCTAAAGAAGACCGGCGAATACGACAACACATTCGTCCTCTTCATGAGTGATAACGGCGCCGAGGGCGCTAGCTTTGAAGCCGAGGCTATCGTCGGCACAAGTATCATGGAACATGTCCACAAGTACTATGACAACAGCCTCGACAACATCGGTCGCGGGAACAGCTTCGTCTGGTACGGATGCCGGTGGGCGCAAGCCGCCACGGCGCCTTCACGCCTATACAAGATGCATTCCACTGAAGGCGGATGTCGCGTACCGCTGGTAGTGCGACCACCTGTTACCAAGGACAGCAGTAACAGTGCCACCAGCCCCGAAGGTGGCGTGATAACTCACGCCTTCTGCACCGTAATGGATATCGTACCAACTGTCCTCGACCTAGCTAATATCCGACACCCTGCCACATACCAAGGTCGCGCAATCGCGCCTCTCCGCGGCCGCAGCTGGACGGACTTCCTATCCTCCATCACCAACGGGAACGAGGACGGCAAAGGAGAATTGGAGATTCACCCGTCCACCTACGCCGTTGGCTTCGAAATCCGGGGCTCCGGCGCGGTGCGTCGAGGCAACTGGAAGATCACGTTCGTGCCGGCACCGAAGGGGCCGCACAAATGGGAATTGTTCGACATGAAGGTCGATCCGGGGGAGGTGAATGATCTGTCTGAGCAGTTTCCGGAAGTCATGAAGGAGATGTTGGCCCTTTGGGACGAGTATAAGACCGACGTTGGTTCGGTGGGTGTCGCTGATGAGTATGCAGAGTTCCACCAGGGTGATCCGTCGTCAACGCTCGTTGATGAAATGGAGGATCCTTATTCTTGGATTAAGTATATTGGCAGGCCGGAGATTACTCCCGACAGGATCAAGCCTTTGCTTCCTGTTGTGGAGTGAAGAAAGTAGGAATACAGAAATATACCAAGTTAGAAGACCACCGTCATTTCAACTGAATAACTACAACATATAACCAATATACTCGATTCACCCAATACTGCATGCCATCGCTTCTATCTGACAACTACTACAAGTCTTTAAATCATGGCTCATATGCGCACTGCGTCTAGATCCTCCCGGCTAGGCATTTATGTCGATCTATACGTATCTCCTTGGGGGATCTCGGAACCGTCCTTTCCGATCGTTAACCTATAATTATGGGCAATCTCTACCCACAGGTGTCTGGCCGGTGTAATTCATCGCAATGCGGCCGCCTTGGTCTGTCTTGATGTCATCGCCCACTTCCGTCCGCTCCCAGCGATGGCCGGAGCCCTGTGAGACCATGGCCTTCCGCAAGCCCCCTGAAGCTACGAAACGAACATAGATGAACGTAGCGACACGGGTCATTTACTAATCACCGTCCATGTAACCCAGCTACTTTGACTAATCCGTCTCAAGAGTTGGGCGCCAGGCTCTCTCTTGCTCTACATCAATGTTTCATGGCTCCCGATAGCACTGTCCCCTTGTCCATTTCTCAGATCAGCGGCCCTCCCGTTGACAAACTCATCATACAGGAGACACAGTCGTTGTTTTTCGTCAGCTTTGATGCTCGCTTGCGAGAGATGCGAACTTCTCTTCAAATGTCTCCAGGCAAGCTGGACTTCGGGTTTACTGTTTACTTTCTTCGGCTTCTTATTATCTTGGACTGGGAGTCCATGGCGAACCGCTCTAGTCAGCTTTCTGTTAGAACGGAGCGTTAAGATTATATCCTCATACTCTGCGAGAGTTCTAAATTGGTCCTGTGGCGAATCATCGACTTCGCCAAATCGAAATCGCAAAATACCTAGCTTCTGCGGGGCTCTGGTGCCTCGATCTCTCGTATCGACTCCCTTTGACGGCCTAGCACTAGGGTGCTCATCTCCAAGATACTCATGGATTGCTTCTAGCTGCGCGTTGGAGATGAGAGCCTGCAAGTCTGCTCCGGAGTAGCCTTCTGTTCTAGCAGCTATCTCTTCTAACTTGCTGTCAAGCTCGTCGTCAAGGTCTTCAGCGAGCTTCAGTTTTCTGACAAGACATTTAAGAATGTCGATTCTGTCGTCCAGATGGGGCAGGTCGCACAAGAGTGACTTATCGAGGCGGCCCGGGCGGAGCAGTGCAGGATCAATAAGGTCGGGTCTCGATGTAGCGGCTAGGACATAAACGCCAGTTAGACCCTCCACACCATCCATCTGAGTCAGAAGCTGGTTCATTACACGATCTGTCACCCCCGTTGAGTCACTTCCGCGCTTCGGCGCAATTGACTCAAATTCGTCAAACAGCACGCAAGGCCTCGAGGGTGCCGCGCATTCAAATAAGTCGCGGATGGACTTTTCAGAGGCACCGATGTACTTGTTGAGAACCTCAGGGCCTTTGACAGAGATAAAGTTGAGCCCGCACTCGCCAGCAACAGCGCTCGCAAGTAAAGTCTTGCCACATCCTGGGTATCCGTAGAGAAGGAGACCCGACCGTAGTCGAAGGGGGCATTGAGCAAAGACTGGGGCGTATGTGGTCGGGTATTGGATTGTTTCTAACAGAACTCTTCTCGTTTCCTTCAAGCCACCAATGGAATCAAAGCTTGCGTTTGATGTTCCGAGGGACATATTTCGTAGTGAAACCGGAGTGAATCCTTCCAAGGCTTCGTCAAAATGCTCATCTGCCAATGGGATAGTCATCTTGCCTTCATCTGAATTGTCAGACATGAAGCGCGCCAGGGCGACGTACTTGGCTCTTTCCACGAGAAGAATCAAATCCCTCGGCATGTAGCTCTCTGTCAGGTTTGTCAGACGCGCAAAATCGATGCCACTTTCAAATACGTGGCCGCGGCTATTGGACGATACCAGAGCTTCGTCTGCGGAACTGAACACGCCCATCCATGATTCGTTGTCATGTTCTGAGCTGAGACCAGCGGCGGTTGCTGGACGACTAGGGAGAACGTCCTGTTCTATGCAGCCATCTCGGGAGTTTGTGCACTGCTGAATCACCATCTCCAAAATCTTTCTCCTACAGTCTTTATTTGAGACACCCAAAAGCAGAGTCTCGCGGAATAAATGTTTTGGGACGATAGTGTTGTGCATAGATTCCTTCGCTTGAGCTGTAGCGAGAACGGCAACGCCGCTGCCCCATTGGCAGTATTTCTTTATGACTATAGCAATGATTTCACTCATCTGCTTAGCGCGCGCATTGTCGCCGCCCACCACCAACTCCGTCTCTACCGGACACAACTTGTCAAGATCATCTAGGATGATGAGGCCTTTACCGCCTAGCCTTGCGCTCAGAGCTGCCTGGAGGAAAGACTTCTCGAGACTATCTTTAATCATGACAACACGTTGCTCGTTTGCCAATATACTTTGGCATGATATGTAGGTACTGTGGAGCAGTCGTTCAGATCGCAGTTGATGCCCAACTAATAGAGCTACGGAGCTCTTGCCTGTGCCAGGCCCTCCTGTTAGCAAGAGGGATGAGTCATGCGATAAGTGCGACTTTATCTTGGCAATGATGTTGTCGACACCAGCGAGAACAGGAACCGGATAGGACAAGGTATTGTGTGAGACCCTCTTATCTAATACTGGTGAAGGAATGGGCTTACGAACGTCAATAGAGAGGGGTCGGCTCGCGCCGAGAAACCAGCGGCAGGCAGGTTTTGCAGGCTCAGATAGGCCTGTATCAAAGCGGACAATTCCGCCGACCCAACCGGGCAGCATAGGGGTCGAAGAAAGTGGCCCTAGAATGGAACCATCTGTAAGGGGACCGTCTAGAAGACCTTTGAAAGCACCGGGTTGTTTGTACATTTTCTCAATGAACTGGGCAGCGTCTTGACGTTCTCTCTTTGCCCGCTCTCCCAGTCTGAGACTTCCTGAAGGTTTCTCTGAAGTGTCCATGAATGGGTAGATATGCAATCGTTGAGGAATGAACCCTGATGTCAGCGAGTTTGAGTGCGTTGGTGCCTGCTCTTCTGGGGCAGCCTCGATTTTGACAGGCATCCCAACCATACCCTCGGAGACCAACGCGGCGCAAAGTGAGGACGATAAGGCAGCATGCTTGTTATCCACTGCACCCTGCCACGCCTCAAGCCTCGCTACAACTTTGGGTGTGACCCAAGCGGCGTTTCCATTGTCAGCGGCCTGTTGATTGTATTGGGAATTGAGCTTGGCTTGAGAACTCGACTGATGGAGGATCGATACAGAAACCCAAGTTATCCGTTTCAGAGGCTCTGAGAGTCGTACATCGCGGTCGATCCAAACCTTCAATCCTTCGTCTGCATCGTCTTGATTGTCCTCGAACCAACGGGCACAACAGCTCCGATCGACACCCCTGAAGAACATTCTGACTGGGACAGTTTCACGTGCCCTTGCACTTGAACTTGAACTAGCTTTCCCGCGGCTACCTGTTCGCGAACGACTGTGAGACAGAGTTGATCGAGATTTGGGTGCGATAATGACTTCTGCGTTCGGAGACAACTTGGCAAATGGTGAATCTGGAGACGGATCCAGAGATACGAGCTTGATGTTCGCAGTAGTTGTTGGAGAAAGATGTAGAGTGATAGGGTGTGCTCTCTGCCCTGTTACGTCGGATCCAGTATAGCTCGGATTAGGCAAAGCACGGACTTGCCGGACTAGGTTGACCTCCAAGAAACTTGCATGAAGCTCTATGATCTCCCAGTCTTCCGGGGTTAGAGGTTCAATGTTGACTGTCTCGACCAAAGGCGGGTCCAAGTGTAGTGCCACGGTGACATCCTGGCCATCAGAAAGTCCCAGGGTACGAGCAAATACGGCATCAATATCTATCAGCGGTGCTTCACTTTCGTAACCGCGCATTTTGCTCTTCACCAGCCTGTCTCGGCTGTCGGGCGGAGAGGTCTTCTGTCGACTCCGCATTCCCGTCCACCCGACGAAGACTGACCTGAGGGCTTGCGAATCTCTTGATTGATCGGAACCAGCTGAAGAAGGGATATAATATATCAATTCAACCACGACATTTTGTGAAGGCTGCTATACCGTTAGCACAACCGGCGAATTCGAGCGACTGCCACAAACCGTGTTTAGATTAACCAGTGATGAAAATAGCGATGGCAGCAAATTGACGAAGCAACTTTGGAGGTCAGAAAGGGATAGTCTTGCAGGTACAGCCTGCTATCGGCCACTTTCTATTCTCCCCGCCATTGTAAACCCGGGTTGTGAAAGAAATTATCGTGAGTTGAGCACCGGCCAGTAGGCCACATTCCTGTATTACGACAGTGTGACATGTGATGGATAAGAAACAAGATGGTGAATGATCGCCTGAGGTGCGCCGCCCCAACACCCGAATAACTGCGAACCAACTGACTGACCAAGCACGTGACCTCTAAACAGGGGAAGGTAACTGTCTGATATAAGGGGATTATATCTTAAGCCAGAATATCTGACTATCAAGTATCCAAAGGTAGACCTATGTCAGGGAAATCATTCCGCCGCCATTGTCTCTTTATTGTTTGCGTTGCGATGGGCTGGCGCAGAGAAGGCCTCGGAAATTGTGTCTGTTTCGAACAAGAAGCGTAGAACGGACGTAGTTCCTGAAAGGTCTGATGAGGGGATTGGGCAGAGTGTGTCTCCAACCGATCCAGCAGGCAGCCCACGCCAAAGTTCCATGCAGGGTCATGACTGGGATACTGAAGTGAACCCATGGGGGGGGATAGTATTCAGGAGATAGACTGCTCTACACTTCCTGAATCCTTCATTTCTCTCGCAATTACACGTTATAGATGGGGAACCTAGTGATCTCGATAGAATAAAACGCTGTATTCATGAATTTCGTGAAAAGAATCGCTACCTTGCCTTCCTTGTTCGCGTAGTTGACTGCCTTAGCTCCCCTTTTATACCATCCTTACTAGCCAAGCCCATTTCCCAGCTGACTAACCCGTTTTCAAGTCACCCACACCACTTCAATACTCTCACCCTAACGCGCGGTACTTCGCTTCATGAGTTGAGGAAAGAAGTAAGTGCCTCCGTGTCTTCGAGTTCGTTTACTAAATAGTCAAAGTTCGTACTTAAGCCTTTTCGCTATGTCAACTCGCTACCATCGAAAGGCGTTCGAGACATAGTCATAGACGGGATCAGACTCTGGTAAGTCGTTTCGCCACAGTCCACCGCCATTATTAGAAGTGTCACCAAGAGGATCCATAACAGCTCCCTCATGTAAGTGTAGACATGTAACGATGCGCAGCTCAAGCTAACAATACTGTGTAGGTTAGACGACTTACAAGATGGGTCGCAACTGCGACGCGGGAATCCTTCGACCCATGTTATCTTCGGTGAGGCACAAACAGTCAATTCTGCGGTATTCCAGTATGTGCAGGCAACTGGAGAGCTTCGAAAGCTAACGAACCCGCTCTGTCTCGACATTTTCATCGACGAAATGCGCAGCTTATTCGTGGGGCAAGGGTTAGATCTGCACTAGACTAGCGGGGTGGAGTGCCCTTCGGTAATGGAATACCTACAGATGGTGGATGGAAGTAAGCCTTTTCGCGTAGCCCCTTATGTTGCTGCGCTAAGTTGACTTCCTCTCAGAACCGGTGCCTTATTCCGGCTATTAACAAGATTGATGGCCGCCGAGTCTCCACACAGCGGTCAGGCGGATCTCGACCGACTATGTCAGCTGTTGGGACGCTACTATCAGATCCGAGACGATTACCAGAACCTTGTATCAGAAGAGGTAGTTACATTCCCCAAGGAGACGAACGTGGCTGACGACAAGCAGTATACAGCGCAAAAAGGGTTCTGTGAAGACCTTGATGAAGGCAAATTCTCTCTGCCCCTTATCCATGCCTTGGCGCATACAGACAAGGGTTTGCAGCTCAGAGGCCTCCTCCACGAGCGCCGCCGAAGGGGACACTGCACCAAGGAGCAAAAGCACTGTATTCTGAGGTACATGCGCGAGGCTGGGAGCCTAACATACGTGCTTAAGGTATTGCAGGCATTGTACGCCGAATTGGAAGCCGAAGCACGGCGGCTCGAGAGCGCCTTTGGCCAAGTGAACCACGAGATGCGGCTGTTGTTGGCGCTGCTCAAAATGTGAAGCAGCACCCAGTACTACGCTACTTTTCGCGCCACCCTTCCGAGTTTTGTCGAGTTGAGTTGTTGGTGATAGGAAAAGTGAGGTGCATATGCAGGAGAGGGGCGGAAGTGAATATATGGGTTTTTCAATTGGGGGTGCTTATTTGTCGCTTGCCAAGAGGAGACTTGACATCCTATTGATCATTGGGATGCATTGTGTTATATGCGAGATTATATCCCCTTAATACAGGTACTCCTGTACATAACAAATCGGCTCTTGGTACTTACTCGCATAGGCCTGTTCAATATAAGCCTTCCAGTGGTCTGGTAAAGAGCTTTCCCCCAAGCCTGCTTGAGGGTGGTAATAAGACGCTTATTAGTCAAGGCGCGGGTTTTGGCCAGAAGAGTTGTGGTGTTTACAGTTTGCACTTGCGTCCAGTTTCCCTACGTGTTGCCGAAGACAGCATCACCTAATCAGTTTCCCGTATCATGTCCAAACACGAGAATGTGAGAGGCAGCGAGGTCGATGCCATCGACGACATAATCGATGAAAGCGAGTACCCAGGCGGCCTTCGCCTGACAGCTATCATCGTTGCACTTGTTCTCAGCATCTTCCTGGCATCCCTAGATACGGTGCGCCAAAAGCAGCCACTATAGTTACTTAACTTTAGCTCACTAATCCGTGCCAGACCATCATCACCACTGCCATCCCTTCTATCACCAATGACTTTCATAGCCTAGAGGACGTGGGATGGTATGGTTCGGCCATGTTCTTTCCGTTAGCGGCCACACAGTCCGTATGGGGAAAAGCGTACAAGTATTTCCCCGTGAAGCTCGTCTTTCTCACGGGCGTACTCATTTTTGAAGTGGGAAGTCTGGTTTGCGGTAAGCGTTAGATGTCAATCCCTATCACACACGGCAGGCTGAGAATAGGAAGCGCTTGCACCAAACAGCAGTGCGTTCATTGCTGGCCGGGCTGTCACAGGTACGGGCTGCGCTGGTATCTTTGCGGGATGTTTCATCATCATTTCTCTATCTTCAAGGCCGCGAATCAGACCAGCTATGACAAGCTCACTCTCAGCCACCTTTGCCGTTGCCTCGGTGGTAGGACCCCTTATTGGAGGCGCATTTACACAGAATGTAACTTGGCGTTGGTGGTAAGGAAGCACCATCGTATCATACGTATCTATAGACGAGGCTGATCTTCATTAGCTTCTATATTAACCTACCTTTTGGCGGCGTTGCAACCCTAGCCATCATCTTTGGATTCAGGGCTCCAAAGGCTGCATCGCCGACACCGGCGACTTTGAAGGAAAAAGTCCTACAAATGGATATCCCCGGCGCCGTTTTCATTTCCGCCGCCATTGTCTCCTTTACGCTTGCGTTGCGATGGGCTGGAGCAGAGAAGGCCTGGGCAGACTCAGACGTGGTAGGCACTTTGGTTGCGACACCAGTATTTCTTATCTTATTTGGAATTGATCAATGGTTTCAAAAAGAGAGGGCACTCATAATGCGAAGTTTTTTGACGAACCGTGTCTTGCTCATTGGTGCGGTCTTCGAGTTCTTGTGAGACACTATATTCTTGAAAACGAGACTGAGAACTGACTTTAGTCCTCAGCATTGCGGGCTATTTCAACCTCGCTCTCTTCTGGCTCCCCATCTACTTCCAGGCGGTACGAGGTGTGTCGGCCATCTCTTCTGGAGTTCGGCTGCTTCCGGCCATTCTGGGCTTGACCATCACACAGATTGTTGTTGGTGGTCTTATTACCGTCACCGGCATCCACAATCCATTTCTAATCCTAGGACCTGCCATCGCAGCTGTTGGGTCGGGCTTGTTTGCACTGCTTGACAAGCAATCTAGTGCAGGCCAGTGGATTGGATTCCAGATCGTACTTGGAGTTGGAGTTGGCTTTTGCCTCACCATTCCTCTGTTACTATCACAAGTGGTCGTAAAGACGAAAGATGTGTCGACAGCCACGCCCTTCATCATCTGTACGTATTGCATCCATTTCCCCGTTTTCAACATACTCATACCATCTCCAGTTGCGCAATCAGTGGGAAGCGCTTTCTTACTTCCCACGGCACAAGCAGTCTTCCAGAATGAGCTGATTAAGGCACTCCGCCATTCTGCCCCTAATATCGATTCATCAGTAGTCTTGTCTGCAGGTGCAAATAGTGAAGCGATTTCTAGTTTTCCAGAAGCAATCCGAGGGGCAATTGTGCAGAGTTATAACAGTGCATTGCGGTCGACGTTCGTTATTGGTGTTCCATTCACAGGTATAGCGCGGTTGGTTAGTCTTTTCATGCCCTGGTTCAAATACCACGAGGCGCCAAAAGAGGCAACCGTCGAAACAGCTTTGAGCCAGCCACAGAAAGCCAATGCAAGAGAGGGTGGGACAAATGAAGAGAACAAGAAGACTGATGAATGAAGCAAGACCTATTTACAGGTACCCTAGAGCTTTCTATGTAAAACTAAGATTAAAGTCAATATCCGCAAGGAAAACTCCAGTCTGATAGAGACTACTCTAATTTCATAGATTAATTGATTGACTGGTGGTTGAAATCAAGAGAACATACCAATGCTTCGCAACATAGAACTGTCTCATACATCATCGAGACCAAACAAGCTACCTATTATCCAATCCCGGTGTTCTCTCATTGGGGACACCTACATGACATAATGTCCTTGGGTCCTGCAAGCCCTACAAACTCTGCCAAAGGTGTATATATCTGCCTCCTCTCCGCAACTCGCAGTGACCCACCCCGTACTTCACCTGTACCCTACTTTACCTACCTAGCTGTAAATCATGTCAACCAATATGGCATGCGATTCCTACCATCAGCGTCTGATTACTTGGCAGGGTCACGCACAAAGCCCAATAGACCCGGAACTGGAAAAGGTTTGATCTAAATATTCGTGTTGTTCATTTTTCGTGTGCGGGATTCTTATAGGTCTTATAGTTGCTTTCCAACAACGGTTCTTGGCCCGACCCCCCTTTCACAGACATACCTCAATTGCGTGAGATCTCCGATTACGCTGACGGCCTACTCATCAAAGCACTCGGCCCACTTCCGACAGGTATCCAGGAGAAGACCTTTAGCATCCCGACGAGCGACTCTTACATCTCCACCGCTTATGCGACTTCACCTACAGCCGGTTCAAATCCCGGACCGCTCATAGTGCTGTTCCACCCAGGAGGCTTCTTTCTCGGCAGTCCTCTTAAGCTTATGATGTACGCCCGGCCACTGGCTCAACTATTCAACGCCTCCGTCTTATGTCCCTCTTACCGCTTCGCGCCAGAGCATGCATTTCCAACAGGTGTCGAGGATGCGTGGGCAACATTGCAGTGGGCTGCAAGTCACGCATCTCAACTCGGCGCGGACCCTACTAGAGGATTCCTCGTAGGCGGTATTTCCAGCGGCGCCAACTTCGCAGTTGCACTCACCCGCCGTGCCGCGGAAACGGGACTCCAACCTCCTATCACGGGTACATGGGCACCCATTTTCATGGGGTTGAACGATAAAGAGATGGTGCCGGATGAATACAAGCAGTTTTTCACGAGCTATGAGCAACACCGTAATGCTCTCGTAATCATTGAACAAAAGGCGGCAAAAATGTGGGAACACTACAGACCTATAGTCACATCACCCTTGTTCAATCCCCTAGTTTTGCCTCTCGAAAACATCGGTGCAATGCCCAAGATGTTCTTGCAAGTTGCCGGTCATGACCTGTTCCGCGACAACGGACTCGTCCTCGCGTATGCGCTACAGGATCGAGGTGTAGAAGTCAAGTTGGAGGTATACCCTGGGGTATGTCATTCGTTCTGGGTCTTCGCACCAGACTTGACAGTCTCCAAAAAGTTTGTACGCGACATTGTCGAGGGGTTTGCTTGGCTACTAGGAGCAGGCATAGAGGATCTGGATGAACATTGGGAGACGGCAATGTCAATGCCAACAATCGAAATCGATGATAGCCCAAAAGTGTAGAATAGCAATGCTGACAAGGCACCCTTACAGTAGCTGCCGTAGTGATGGAATGAGATCGATTGGCAAGGTCTCATCAAGGATCTCGGCTTCGATCACCTACACCATGCGCAACGTGCAACAAATAACAAACAAGATGATATCTTGAAACCACCCTGCCTCATATTCTTTGCCGGCTTTATAAAAACCCTGACACTCAGAACACGTCGGAAATGGCCGGCGAGAATTGAAGAAACACAGGTATTTCGCAATTTTTTTTGCCCGTAAATGTATCGCATTCAATTATCGGACTCCGCGAACGTGATGCGAGATCTCGGTTGGCGCCTCAGGGGTTAGTGGTTTCGTTCCGTGACTTGTACTACCTAACATATGGCGTACCTAGCACGAGCAAACCTGTCGTGCTCCCTTACCCCAGATAACCGCCTATCAGCCCATCCTTTACGAGTCTCCGCATCCAATGCGTCCCTTGTCCCTTTGGACTTGCCGAGCGTGTAGTTCTCCAGAATAGGAGTTAGGAGAACTGAACAACACAGATGTTATGTGACATAAAACCAACCCACAACAGCTCCTTTGATGGCGAACAAACAAAGAGAATGAAACGCAACCTCACAGCCTCTATCACTTCTTTCCATAATGGGACAAATGAAAAAGATAGTTACATCCATAATGACATTGTTGAGTATTCAGAAACTAAGAGAATAGAAATCACTACGTATATATAACGACAGTAATTTGACCTGGTAGTCACAACTCGTTCAATCCACACCAACGCACAGCTCACTTCAGGCACTGCAACTTGACTCATCACTCATCAGCTCAACCTTCATCTCACTATATCGATCATCAACCATACTCACACATTAAGACACTCTACGCATTCAATATGCCTTCATTCAAATCCTTGCTGATGACCGCCACCGTGGCGTCTCTATCCGCTGCACACGTGGTCCTCGAGAACCCAAAGCCATACAAATTCGTCGCCGACGGCCCAACCAACCCCATCTCATCCACGGGCTCGGACTTCCCCTGCAAGATCCCTCCGGGACAATCCTACATCATCGACGGCGAACCCACCCCCATGACCATCGGCGAAGACCAGACTCTCTCCTTTCAAGGTCACGCTGTACACGGAGGCGGATCCTGCCAGCTCGCGCTCAGCCACGGATTCCCAACGAAAGACTCACCTTGGATGGTGATACACTCCATCGAAGGCGGCTGTCCGGCGCGCAACCAGACTGGCAATCTCGAAGGCCCGAATAAAGACAAATACACATTCAAAATCCCAGAAGGGATTGAGCCTGGCACAAACTGGACTCTGGCATGGACTTGGCAGAGTCGCATCGGAGGGGGGCCGGCATTCTACATGAACTGTGCTCCCATCACCATTTTGCCCAGTACCAAGAAGCGAACGGATCACCCTGCTGGGCGCCGATACGCAGTGTCGAAGCGTAACACTGACTTTCCTGAGCTGTTTATGGCGAATATGGGCGAGCTCGCCGGCGGCTGCACTACTTCTGACGCGCAGAGAGTGCAGATCCCCATTGCCTACCCTAATCCCGGCGCCTCTGTGGATCGGCCTGAGGGCGACAATCTCTTCAAGCAGATGTGCGACGGTAATCCTCGAGCTAAGAAGGCCCCGGCCGCCGGTAACGGGGACGGAAATGGCGGAGCCTCGGGGGCTCTTCCTACGGAACCCTCCTCGACCTCTTCCTCTGCTGCTCCCTCGAGCTTTAGCTCCGCGTCGAGTTCTCCTGCGGCATCCACGAGTTCGGCACCTACCAGCTCAGCGGCACCAGAGACGACCTTCATCACCACCTCTTCATCAGCTCCAACTACACCCAGCAGTGCAAGTCCCAGCAGTGCGACTGCTAGCACAAGCGCCGAAATCCCAAGCTCTTCCGCTGCCCCTCCGACACCAGGAGGACAATGTACGGAGGGTCACCTGACATGTCTGGAAGACGGCACACATTTCGCAATCTGTACCGGTGGGCAGCTCACCGCGCACCAGCCGACCCCGCCGGGATATAAGTGCAAGCCCGGCTCTGGTCTCGGGCTCGAGATCTCGCCTATGTGATGTGCTTGGTTGAAAGATAAGTAAATAAATAGATCTCGCTTCATGGGCTGGTCCCCCGTGTACATCATCTTTTCTTTTATAGAGTTCGAGAAGCAATGGTAATTAGCTTTTCTAATCTACAATATATACATCTTAAATGATTATACCTCGATTACTACTGTTGTTGAATTTGTGTTTTTCAAAGTGAACTTAACTCAGATGCCCCTGAAGAGTGATCTGTCTATGAAGCTTTCAAGAATCTATCGCCTTGGCAGTCAACCATTAGATACTTAGCTAATAGACTACTATGTACGTGAGAGCACAGACGCTAGCTTATTAAATCCTAGCATATTAGAGCCCAACCTGTAGACCATCTATTAGTCCCAGGATGCAACTGTCTATTTACGCTAGTATAAGGTTTCATCTAGAGTATCTCACCTCACCTAGGCTAGAATTCCTAACGTAGATTAGCGGATACGATGCCCAGGTCCTCGGGATTTGACCGGAGTTTGATCGACGTAGGGGGATAGATCAACGACTACCCAATACTGCCCAATCTTGTGAACGATTGAAATTTCTTTCCCTTGCCATAGATACTGTTGTATGTAGGCAAAACCACGGATTACTCCTAACGATATTATCACATGATCTAAGCGATCTACATAGATATTACGGTATTGATATCCAAATCCCGTCAACCTTGCCTGATATGCATGCAGGAGGTGTAGGATGTATGTAACTATCTTTAACTCGCACTAACAGCAACCAGACTTAGAGTAGAAACCGGCAGCGCGAAGCGAAACCTCGCGGAACTAGCCAGTTAACCAGGTAATCTCCGGCTAGCCTCACAATACTTGTCCGGCTCTCACAGCTACTCTCCAAATATCTATCACATGTAATAGAACGCTGCTGTTCTATATCCGCTGACTAGGACAGTATTCCTGTGGCATGTGCTCATTTAGTCAACTGTTCGCCTCATTATCGTCACCACAACTCCACTGTTGTAAACGACGGCGGTAGCGTAGAGTGTCTGATTCCTAATTCAATCCAGACAAATCACTTAACCCAAAAAGGGTTTGATCCCTTGCTGCCCTGCCCGCATAGGGTGGATCCCGCGCAACATACCGGACTCGACCGGGACGCAGCTCCCGAGAGCCGCGGGCAAGCCTTGACGCAGGGGAGAGGGTAAGGGTCAGGACCGTTCGCACGATGCCCTAGTGTGGTTTAGGGTCCCCTCTCATTGTGCAGGGGCACTTCAACGAGAATGGAAAAGACGAAAGTAAAAAAAAACTTCTCTGCCCGGCAGTACGGAGTAACACAGATGAGAATTTGCGTAGATAGCGGGGCCCATGGTGATAGGATGGATCTGTTCGTGAGAACGAATGATTAAGAGGAAACGTTCTGTTCGAGGTGTCTCAAATTAGGTTCTGCTACTGGTACAAGCCTTATTCTGGTTTCAGAAGACCAGCGTGGAAGATTTCAAAACATATGACTTTCGGCCGTAAGGATGCGTAATACCCATTCGGTAGCGAGTTATCATCATAGTACGTATCCCTACTACGTATATTGAATGCCAAATAAATAGGTGGATTTGTCTTCATATGCAGAAGCGGAAATGAAGGAGGAGAAAACTTCCGTAGCTTATCCGGGGGTATTTGCTGACATAACACCTATCTCTCCGATCGCTTTTCAGAAAAGAATGGAAAAGGGAGAAGAAAAAATATTGAATCAGAAACGTAGAGAAGATAAAGCTCCAAAATATATTTTGTTTACTCCCGCCGTCACCATGTAACCTAGACAAGATTAGAATAGCCGGTCGGGGATAGAGAGAAAACTAGACCAGTAGTAACCTCGTCTATGCAACTGTAATAATGCCAAATATTATCTCGTAGTAGCGCCAGGGCAATGCGGTGAGGGCCGTGAATTCAGATCATGACGAAATGTAAATTATGTGCGGATATAGCTCGGTATGCATGTCTCATTTGCCGGTTTATTTCCTTTTCCTCCGGCCCAAGTTCAAATTATGCTCGTTGTTTCCACGACTTCTTCCGTCACGGTAACCTTGACAGCGGAATTAATATCACGGATGGCCTCCCACGGATTGTCTTCCCTCGGCATCCAAGCCACCTCAATCTCACCGCAACATACAATGTACAGCCTCAACTTGCTGGGGTCGTTCGGGTGGGAAACGAGATTGACGCCCGTGGGGCTGTCAAGACTGCTCATGATGACGTCGGCTGTTCCCTTTCCTGTGGCCGAGTCAATCTGCACCTTATGCAGATGACCGTCGATGTGGCTCGCCACGTAAGCATGCGTCTGATCCGGCGCAACGGCCAATCCGTCGAGGTGTGAGGGCAGGTCATCGGTAATTGTCTGTACGAGACCTGCCGTGCGGATGCCAATCTCCTCATGGGACGGATCAAATTCGACCGGGATACGGCAGAGCTTGCCAGCGCCCGAGTTGGTGAAGTACAAAAAGTTACCGACAATCTGGAGCCGGTTCACGCCGAAGAAGACTTCGCCGTCGCCGGGTTTCATAGACTCGTCGTCGGCGAAGACGGTCTTCTTGCCCGTCTGCGTGTCCAGGTGCCATATGCAAGCGGTTTTGCCGTCGGGCAGGAGAGCGATGCGCTCGGATATGGCCTTAACACCCAAGCAGTACCCTTCGTCTGGCACGCTCGTTACGCGGACCGTCCTCGGCGGGATGCTGTCGTCGCTCGCCATAATGACCCGCCAGAGCCAGACATTGTCCTGCGAAACTTTTTCGAGGTCAGCGGTGCTGCTGAGCACGAAGTACTCGTCGTCGTATCCCGGTATGGAGCATATGTTGACGAGCGAGTTGCAGTCCGGTAATGTGCACACAAGCTGGGGCTCGGCGTCCTGGTCCTCAGCTATGAATGTGTATAGTTCGGGCTTGTCTAATCGCGTCGCCAAGACCTTGCCGTTGGGACGGATCACGAAGCCCTCAAACCACGACTCCGAGGGAGCCTGCGTTATCAACACGACGTCTTCTTCTGGCATGTTGTCTTGGGCCGATAATAATGACATATACAGAACAAGAGAAGCAGCTAGTATGTAAATTAAGTGGTGGGTGCGTCTCTGTGTATGCCTCTGTTTATGTCTGTCTGGTGTCCTTCCGTCCGTCCGTCTGTGTGTGTGTGTGTGTGTGTGTGTATATGCGTGTCCGTGTATATAAAAGGGAGAAAAAAAGTGTTTTGCTATGTGATTACGTGATTGTACTTGGCGGGGGGAAGGAGGCGGATGAAAGATGTAAGGGGTCGTGGGAATGTGGTAGCAAGCAAGCAGCCAAGGATGTAAGGGGAGCTAAGTAGTGGTAGGTAGTAGACAAATCAGTTTGAAGCAGTTGAGGCTCTGATAACTTGATAAGAGAGTTTCGGAAGAGAAAGAGCTAAAGCAAGCAAGCAAGCAAGGAGCCGCTCCTTTCCCGCTGCCGCATACGCGGTAAATCGCTACGGTAGTGTAGGTAGGGCAAGGGAGGCACGGTACGCAGTACGTCACGGAAGGCGGGTTGTAAGGGTTGTAAGGATTGCAAGGGCTTGTCAGGTAGTTGCACCCGTCTTAGGCAGTGGGCAGAAGGGAAGTAGCAGTAGACAGGATTCGCTAGGCCGGGTACAAAGGCCTTAAGGTACCTAGGTAGGTAGTCTACCTGTCAGAGATGTTCCCTGCAATGCAACCCGACCCTCGTCTACAAACATTCCCCGGCAAAGCACGGTACTTCGGATGGCTACGTGCAGTTTGGTGTAATGTAATGCAAAAGTAGGTTAGGTATGTTTGGTTTTAAGGGATGCGAGCTCTCGTCGCTTTTTCTTTGTGTATTCGTTCCCCCGATAATGACAGGCCAATAATAGACGGAGGCCCCTCCCCACGGAAAACTCACTACGAGTTCGGTGCATATTCGGTGTCATTTGCTGTGTGCATGGCCGTCCAACCGTGACAGGTGGGAATCCTGCCCACGTCCCGAAAGGGAGTGATGGCGGTAGGTCCTTGGGGCTCGAGATGCGGAGAAAATTGCGTACCTGAGTACGCTAGTCGGGTCTACTGTGGGTGCACAGTAGGCTAGGAGATCGGTACCTTACACCTTCTCTTTCACTTTTCAAAGCTCTGTACTAGTATAGGTAGTATCTGAGGGGCTTCTGATGTTGATTCTTCCTGCCTGTATAACTAGTGAAAACCGGATATCTCCCCATCTCTTTTGACGTTGCCATGTCCACACTAAAATCGGCAAGGTCTAGAATCGGCATCCAATCAACACGCACTTGAGCTCTTGACATCACGGCTGCTAACAGGGAAGCCTGCCTTACCTAACGCGCACTGACACACAGGTCGTCGATAGATAGTGTACATAGCCACACCTACTTAAAGGCATCTACTGATATCTCTATCGACTTAGTGTAGCGTGAAGCCGAATGACTCGGCACAAGTCTCCTAAAGAGGAAGAATAAGAAACCGGGAGAATAGTACCCAGTACTACACGCGTACCCGTGTAGTTATATTACACACCGGGTAGAGAGTTGTGACAACAAAGATGTCTTAATACAAGTATTATTGGTTATAGCTCTTATCTACCCCAGGTGCCCCCAGAATGGGGAATCATCAGCCATCGGTTGGTGCTATGACCTGTTCAGGTACGTGCACGGTATCATCTTAAGAGCGAACACGAAGTAATGCGTTTTAATCCCCACCAAGATAGTAAATTAAAGGTAAAGGGGATTCTACTAGATATGGCAAAGCGATCGACCTTGGTCAGAGGTTCAAGATCTTCTTGATGGCTTGGGAAGGAACTCCTAGCGATCTATATTACCAGGATGCTAAACTACAGGTCAGCAGGATGATAAAGCTATACTATGGGGCAGGAGACCTAAAGAGAAAAAATATAGCTAATCCATAAACCAGATGTATAATACCCTTGCAGACCTCTACTTTATTACTTTAACAACAATATAATACTTAAAGAGGTTTATTGATCAGTCGCGAAATGATTTTGCTATATTGGACTTTGGCTTGGTAAGTATTTATAAAGAAATTCTTTACCAAAAGTTCCCTGCCTGTACAGGCCCTGAGCCCCATAGTATAGGATTATCATCCTGCTGACCTGTAGGAGGTAGATAGACATATCATTAATATACTGCTCTATATGATACTAGTTTACGATATTATAACTAGTGCAATTCCACACCCGTGATAGCGCTTCACATGTATGTATGCTGACGAATAGTCCCAGATGGGGCCGTCGATAAAGATGAGCGAACCAAGGTTGGCTCACTTCCACTCGGTAGCTCGGCAAAGCAACAAAACGCCTGCCGGTTCTCGGGGCACGGCGCATTACGGCCTGTGCGCCAGCACATGTTGTACACTAAACGGCACTCATACTAGTAAAACCACGAGCACTTATACAATCTTACTATAGCTGATACAGCATCATAATCTTAATCGTAGCTATCTATCCTTCTTGTTTCACTCGCTGCCTCTGCTCGCATACCTGAACAACTTACATCTTTACATCATACAGTGTCTGCTTGGGTATGTAAGTAAATGGGTAGGAAACATGCTACCGAGGTAAATACATGAACGGTCCCGTTCCTCGGTCTCGCGGCGCCTCCCGCCGCCCCCGAACCACCACATTCCTCACTACGGTTCTGCTCTCAATCCATCCATTCCATCCCACCCTCCCCACCTCCGCCCAAATTCCCGACGACCGGGTTAGGTAAATATTAATCACTACGACAACTACGAGAACTGTGCGTCGACCGAGGTTAGGTAGTTGGTCTGCTCGAAACCTGGCAATAAGCAAGGGAAGCAAAGATAAGAAACCAAAAATAAAATGGAAATAAATGATAGTTATTGTCATTCCTCACAATAAGTAAATGCATGCATGCATGCGAAGGTACTGAGATATATAGACAGTTGGTGTCCGTGTGTCTGCTCTGCATCCGCGTGATGGGTACATGTGATATTAATATATGTAAAACCAACACCAACACCAACACCAACGTCTCATCCCACACCTAATCCTACCTAGCCTACCCGGGCTCCATATCCAATACAACCATACATGTCAATCGTGATAAATGAAGTGAAGGGAGGATGAACCTTTCATTACTAACAACATCCTAGCAGCACTGTTCTAGATAGTCTCGTAGTTACTATCACGTCAACTCATGCGCCTAGGGAACGCCTTGAAAACACCTTGTCCACTTGCATCCCGTGAGGTAGCATTATCATGGCCCGTGGTGAGATATCTGGTTCCATGTGGACATTCCCTCTCAAAGAGACCTTACCAGCAACTACATAATAAATAAAATCTCGGGTATCTATCTAGCACAACACTGTCACGCTACGCGGTAGAATATACAGCTACGACACGCTTCGCGACAGAACATATAGAATAGAGCAAAGGGGCGTCGTGTATATAGACAAGTGTAGACGACAGGAAGATATTGAGGACCTTCGCACTACAACATTTGTCTATTACTCCTTGCGTAAAAGTTAGTCCTATGAGTACAGAGGCATCTGGCAGGTACTGAACTCAGAAGCTGACGTATCTCCTTATGCACTGCAAGGGACCGGGGAAACACTCACAACTGCGATTATCCAGACCCTACTAAGCTCGTAGAGAATACGGGGAGAGCTGTGAGTAGAAACACACGACAAGAGCAACCTTAGCTGATCCTCTTCACTGTCACTACAGCCCTTTCGCAGCAGAAATATTCTATTGCAGTGCCACCGAGAAATTGTCTCTCGATGCTGGGTAGTTCAAATCAAACTGCCTGCTTCAGCATCTTCTCTACCAGGTTGCGTACTCAGCAGCCAAAGCTCACAGTCATACGACAGGTCTTAGCGGCCCATGAGGCAATAGAAGAGGATAAGTATCAACACTCATCTACCTCGTTCAACAGGAGGCATTTGCTAATCTCTACTCATATGTAGGCAACGCGCGTAAGCAAGTAAGTAAGCTGGAAGACAGGTAGGCAGGCAATTATACAACTATATCATCCGATCGACTATATTCATTCTCATTCATCAGGCTTTCATATCGAGAGCTAATTATCATATCCTATCATGTCTATCGTGTGTCTATCATGGGTATAATTCAAAAGGCCGGGAGCAGGTCCCGGTTTCAACTAAAAACAATAACCAAGAGGGTCGATGCATTATTACACTATACCAAGGGTATAAGATCTCGTAACCAAAAAGAAAAAGTCCCCGAACGGTTTGTTTGATGCGAGGTGTCTGCAGGCCAGGCGTCTACCTCGACTGGGTCGATACCCTCGGTGACTGGTAAGATGGCCTCGGTGACTTGAGCGACGATGGTGACATGGGCGATCTATCATAGCGACTGCCCATTTCGAGACTGTCACGGACTGGCACGTGACTCTTCACGGCCTCGTCGAGCGTCTCGCTCTTGCGCGTATCCTCGATCGCTCGCTGGGCCTTGATCTGCTTCTCCGTGTCGCCTTCCTTCTTGCCCTGTTCGCGGATCTCCTTCAGCGCCTCGCGCGTCAGGTCCTGGCGGAACATGCGCTCGACGACGTCCTTCTTGCGCGTCCTTCGGCCGCCTATGCTGATCAGAATCCCGGCTGTGATATTGACCGTGATAGACACACTAAGGATGGTCGCCGTGATGGCGGGGTTCCGCGTCTTCCAGTTGATACCCCACGTCGTGGCACCCAGCGAAATCTGTAAGCACGAGTGGAGATCCAGTAGCAGGACGATGGCGACGAGAAAGCTCTGCGGAAACGCATAGTGCGTCTTTGTCTCGTGCGGGCGATAGAAGGTGTGCGACTTGGCGAATTTGTTCTGGTGGTGGACGAGCGTGGCTTGCTCGGTTTCCGTCAGCACCGACACCTCGTCCCGGGCCGCCTCGAGCTCCGGGTCTGTGGGCAGGTCGTTCTTGTCGCGCAACTTGGCCATCTGCAGCCTCTTCCGCCGCCTCCACGTCTTTCGGTGATAGTGGGTAATGAATAACATGTGATACGTGTCGACGGCTCGGAAGGGCGCCAGGCCGTCTCCCATGATAGCGAAGAGGGCCACCAGCACATAGTCGATGACGTTGATAACGTACAGTTGTTTTTCGCCGACGTAGATCCAGCCGATGAGGAACAGGACCCAGGCGAGGCCGAAGAGCGTGATCAGGGTCGCATAGAGCGTCACGAAGAAACCGAGGGGCTGCCTCACGTACTTCCCAAAGGCTTTCATAGTCCGCTTAAACTTGGACCGTCGTGAATGCAGCATGTGTCGGACGTGGTCGTTGAGCTCGGCCATCTCTTCCTTGGTCCATCCATCCAACGACACGCCCTCGGGGAGGATGGCATGTTCGAAATTAAAATCGTAGTCTTGATCCTCGACGTGCGTCGCTTGTTGGAACCTGTCTCCGTCTCTCCGCGGCGGCGCCTGTACTGCCTGTAAGATATCGTCACGCCCGGGGGCGCGGGTCAGGTTGTAGGTAGGATGCCTATTGATGAGCCGGCCGAGGGAGGGGATGAAGAGGGAGTTCTGGATGTTGGTGACATTGTTGAGGGTCGACACTTCGGGGTCTGGACGATTCATAAGCCGTGTTAGTAAAACTCTTACGTGATTTAAAAAACGGACGTCGGGAATAAAGAAGAGCAAGAATAGAAGAGGGAAGATGTCGACTACGCACCGATGACGTCCAGAACGTCGGCGAGCTCTGGATTCACGGCATTCCGGCCATCCGGGGCGTTGAAGAAGGCGGTGCTCCCGATCCTCTTGTTCTCGTCGATCTGGGCCAAGGCCGGAGGGCCGTTTCCGCCGCGAGGATGCAGGACGGCGAGCCGTGGGCGCTGACGGCTGCGGCCCGATGGATCAGAGCTCGAGCGTCGTCGCGAGGATGAGGATTCGACCTGGTTGCCTTCCTCGTCGAACTGTCTCTGCCGGTTGTCGGTGAGCGTCTGTGGCCGGTATAAAGCGTCGTTGTTATCATCGTCGTCGTTGTCGAAGCGGACGTGTCGCCCGCCAGCCTCCGGCATTGTCTTCTCTCGCTCTCGTTCTCTCTCGCTCTCTCTCTCGCTCTCTCTCGCTCTGTCTGTCTCACTCTTGTCTTTGTCGGCCTTTCCAACCTGACCCAATTCAGGTTGCTAGAACAAATAGCAACATAAACAAAACGAAAAGAAGAATCAAGAGACACTCCGAAGTATTAAACAATACGAGTAAATGAGGGACATTTCGATTTTGGTTGGAAAGTGAGAGGTTAGGAAGAAAAAGTGTAAAGCGCTTAGGATGGCCGGAACTTGGCAGGATACCTGCCTTACCTGTGACATCCATGTAGAAAACTATGTCAGAGGCTTTATGCTGCAGTACCAGATGCCAGCACAATGACCTCATCGTGTCCCACTTATACTGAGGCTAGCCCAGTGGGCGCGGGCGGGGTGTTCGGGCTGCCGGTGGGTAGGTACATGAAATGACACCATAACACTGCCCTGAAACGTGTACCTCCGACCGATAGTATTCTGCAGGGATCGGCCGAAAGCCTGCTTGCCCTTATCAAGCCCTGCTCATGACGCGGCTGGAACTGCAACGCGGAACCTACGCCGCTGAAGACTGTAGACCGGAGCTAGGGATGGAGCTGAATACTTAGTAAATATCTTCCTCGGTAAGTAGTCCGTAATTATTTATATCTAACTTGAACCTAGGTGCTTTATGGTAAGGATTTCACCACATGTGCAGATTCCTAATTGGATTAAATTTCGATAAACCGCAACGCGAGACAAGCCGTGACGGACATGAATCGACGACGACCTAGTGTGTTCCATAATTCTTAGTACGAAACTGGCCAGTATACTACCGACCTCTCGAGTCAATAAACACCATATGATAATGCGAGCTAACAAATGTTGTCCCGGTTACGACATGACGGCATATTACCGCTCGCCAGGAGATCGACATTAATTATCGTCAACATCATCATCATCATCATTACTTATTAAGCATGTCATCAACCAGCTACATGACTACGCATCTTCTGTTCTCCAAGGCCTTGATGCGCTCTGTTAGACCCTTGACGGCCTGTTCGTTGAGTTGTCGCTCATCATTTAACGTCTTCTCGAGGTCCTTCAGTCTCTCCTGGTAGTGCTCCTTGAGAGCCTCGACGACCAGCTTGTTCTCCGCCGCCGTGTTGCGCAACGTAGCCTCCATGTCCGCGAGTTCCCGTTTATGCTCCTCCTTGATCTTGGCCAGCTCCAACATGACCTGCTGGCCTGCCGCCGTATCCCGGAGCGCCTTGTTGTCCTTGCCCATCTCGTTCTGCAGTTGGACGAAGAACGGCTTGTTGGCCATGAGCATTTGCGCGATGCCGCGCGCCGATTCCGCCGTGCCCGCGTATCTGATGGCCTTCGCTTCGTATGCTAACAACACCTTCCAGAACTTGTTCTGAAGCTCCTGCTCTCGCGCGAGTCCCTCTGCCTGGGATACCTTGTCCCACATGCTCGTCGCCAGTATCACGTTCTTCAGGTTGTCCTCGCCCGTGAGTTTCTGGAACATCTGCAAGTTTTTCGTGGCGTGATGGGTCATCCGTGTGTCCGAGATGGGATGCAGATAGATTATTCCCGACAGTTTCATTTGGTTCTTGAAGGCCGCGGCGAGGTAATCGGCGATGAGCTGCAGTACTTCGCTGTCTGACATGTTGGTATCGGAGAAACCCGGTGTGTCCACAAAGCGGACCACGCGTCCGTCTATTTTCGTCTCGATCACCTCAATATCTTTCGTACCTACGAGGGAAAGAAGAAAATATTAGTCCCGTATCATTCTGATTCCTTAGCCGTGGAGCAAACGCACAGGATGTGAGGCTGTGGCCAATGTTTAAGTCTTGGCGTCCTGTCACTTTCGATATGAACGTTGTCTTCCCAGATCCCGTCATTCTAAAAACGGCCGTCAGCATACATGTTTAGTATCGAGATAAATGAGTGACATGTGCGGCAGGGGGGGTGACACATACCCCATGACGGCGATGAGTAGGTCTCGGTCTTGACCTCCCAGGATTCTTTGGAATACTGATTTGGTACGCTCCAGCGTAGACAGGCCCTTATCAGTGTCATTGTCATTCTCATTCTCTGATATCCAGCTGGTCGCGGCTGCATAGGAGTCTGCCAGCGAATCGCGGGGATTTAAGGCTCCGGCGCCACGCGACCCAGATCTGGAAGGCTGTCTTCCGTCGAACGCGCGCCCATAGTGTTCGGACGGGAAGTAATGGGGTGGAAACTGGCCCGGTTGGGACGCGGGAGACGACACCTCACTCACTGGCGCCGAAGTATCGACGACGTCGAATTCTTCGTCAGAGACCGAAGAAGGCTCGTTGATCACGGCCATCGTGGAAAGAGAGGGTACAGAGTACCCGGGTAGATGATGAATTTGATGCACTTCTTCCTATTTTGTACTGCAGTTTATCTCGGATAGGAGTCCTAGATAAGATGCCCGGTAGGACAAGTAATAGTTCTAGTGATTTGTTACAGTATGTAGGTATCTAAGAACAGCAAACAGTTACCTCGCTGGCGTTTTCAGGGTCCAAGGTTGACAGGTTTAAGTTGGTTGCCTCCGGGATAGTGGGGCAACCGGGACCAGTGGGGTGGCGTTAAGTACCGGCATGCGTTGAGGCTGCTCTTAGGTACTTACCTACCTAGGTAGGTACCTACGTGCCTTATTGAGGTAGGTACTCGTAGATAGCTGACGTCACGGCTTCAGCCCAATAAGATGCTCCTCCCCTATAACATACCTATGATATTGAACGAAACAATACGTAGTACTTCATTATGAGGATCATATATTTCTACCTAACCCAAGGTTATGGAGCTGGACTTATTATTCCCATTTTGAGGCGAAAAGCAGTCGTAACACAGCACCTTCAGCTTAGCACTGCATCGAAGCCCTGACAACAGGGACCAGCCCAAAATAGGTACCTAATCAATGCACTCAATAAGGGCTTCCCCTAAGACCACCTAAGACTGATTGTTGTATGCAGTCTGAGATGATAAACACAATGTGATAGCTTATAGGTCAGTTCGACAGCAAACCACGACGTCGGCGCCGTCTTCGGCAGGCTACGAGAATGATATGGACCCAATTTATCACATATATTATTAAGGTGGCCGAAGCCCTATTATATGTGTCTTGATATGGAGATGGGTCTTTATACAGATGGTCGTAGTGGCAGGTCATCTGAACCACCAGTTAGCCGAAGCGTTGACTTCCGCTTCGTGCCCGACGCTTCTGACGCTATGCCACCAGCCCTGGGGAATGAACAGTGCATCGCCCGGGTCCAAAACGGCCTGCCAAATTTCCCTTGACGCATCCGGCTCGACCCAGATGGCACTATGGAGCCCGTCACGTTCGGGGCCATCCATCATCTCGGGGCCGCGGAAACGCGAATTCCCTGCAGTTCCCAGGCTTCTGCGAACATCCTGAAATACCGAGAGCCCGGCTCGGGGCCGCAGGAGACGCACAGCTTTGGAGCCAACCAATTGGCAGAACAGATTAGGGTTGGGATCTCGGTGTAACGGCGTATAAGTGGGCTGCAGCCCCAGCCAGATACTCGAGCTGTAGACGTCTCCTTTACCGGCCCGGCTGACAATTTCGGGCACGGGCAGGTCGTCCTCCAATTGACTGGGAAGACTTCGGATGTCGGATTGCGCGACATAGAGTTGTTTGATACGACGTAGAGGACGAACCTTGCTCGTGTTGTACCGAGAGGCCTGAATGATGAGGCCTAGTGGAGCGTCGAATTGTAGGAAGTGTGATTCACTGATCTCAGCAGACCCTATCAAGTGGCCGACGAGCCTGGATAGAAGACGATTATCTTCCGCGGCTAAATCATTGTTGAGCCATGCTTGAAACTCTTGCAGACAGCTGCACGAGCATGCCGAAGTGTCGTCCCCACGGGATAATGTTATCAACTCATAGGACACGACTGTCTGAGCAAAAGCCCCTAACTTGCCGCCGAACGAGACTGGCCCTTTCTCCGAACTTGGCCTTGTGATCCAATTGCCCATAGCCGGCAGTCGGTGGAAGTCTCGTAGGTGCACCGGGACAGCGGGCTCCCAGGCTAGGGAACGGAAAGACTCGACATCGATGGTACCATGAGTAGCCGTAACAGCTTGGGCTCCATCAATGTTGCTGTGGTAGGAGGCGTGGGACGCGAGTGTTCTGCTGTGTCGTGGCTTCAATATGCTCCGCGAGCGACTCGAATGCTTGAAGCCCGCCATATGATGATATTCGGCGCATCCTCTGGCCTTATCATGGAAAATCTTTCTAAGTACCACACGGCTACTGGCTGTCCATTTATCCAATCTCCCAACGATCTCCCAGATCACTTGCACCATCAGATATTGGCGATGTCAGACACCTCCACGTGGTTAAGGTACGGTTAAGACATGGTCTTGACTTGAAGGTAGTAAATTATAGCGAGGTGACCGGATATGTGTTGACGTTTATAATCCAACGTCGCAGCATAATCCAACTCATGAGGTTACCGAGGCCGTTTTATTGGAATTAGGAGAGATGTGAGTAAGAGAACGCTAGATGGGAGCCTCAGGCACTTAAAGTCAGTGGGTTACCCCCACAAATACAGACATTTGCATCTATCCAGAGCAAATACCTATGGCTTCAGGGGACGTCTGCAGGTAAATAGGTGCCCAACAGTGCACAGGCCATGGCTGGATTGGAGCTGAAGTAACCAGTATACTGTTATCGGGCTTATCGGGCTGGGATATTACCTAAACCCGTTGATTGGGCTGATTATCTGATTATCGATTATCGTGTAATATGCTAACAGGCCTACCTAGCTCGCGCACCAGCATAGTTCAGGCATAGCGCGACAAGCCCTTCTACCTGGTTTTGCTTGCAAATTTCCACAAATTCCAACCCCACTGCCGCACCCTCACTACACTGCATACAACAATCCATCAATCTCGATATTGATGATACGGCTAAGGCTGGCACCTGCCTATCGCCTTCCGTACCGATCTCTACCTAACCTACCTCCGCCTCTTCAACAACAACAGCAACAGCACTGCAACCACTCCAGAATTTAAAGGATTAAAACATCGAAAAAGAGGAGGACTACCGCACATCGTCACCACAGCACCACCTTGCGTCACATCGCAATATCACCTATCTATCTCCACCTCCAACCCCCCCCCGTCTCCCATCTCTGCCTGTCTGTGTGTGCCTGTTTGCCTGGTCCTCGAACTCGTGCGCCGCCGACAAGCCCCTTACCCAGAGTATTCACCCACTCGCCCGCGCGTCATGCAGGGGATATAGTGGCGCAGAGCTCTTGTCCCCCTTCTCTTCTTTCTCTCTCGCTCATCCCACCCAATTGCCCTAGACAAGTCGACTATCTAGACAGATAGGGTCGCAGGGATTTTGTTCTGGACCTTCCTTTGATCCCTCTCCGCCCAGGTTCCCCATTGACGCGGAGCCCCCCCCCATCGCGATCGAGACCTCGAAGCCACCCGAATCGCGACCCTCGCTTGGGCCAAAATGATGTCCTCGTCATCGGGGACCCCTGAGTCATGGATCTCCTCTTTCTGCTCTCTGCTAGGCCACGAGTATTTCGCCGAAGTCTCGGAAGAGTTTATCGAGGATGACTTCAACCTTACTGGCCTGCAGACCCAGGTCGCCATGTATAAGGAAGCCCTAGAGGTGAGATGAGAGCCATTGCCCCCCTTCTATGCTCCCCTTTACATCCTCTTATATCCTCTTATCTTGCCCCTCCGCCCCACCTTGTCATGGCTTGCGTTGATCCTTAGACCTCTCTCCCGCAGATGATACTCGACGTAGAGCCCGAAGAGGACGACGAGGACGAAGAAGAGGAGGACGAAGAGGAAGACGAGTCCATCGAGGGAGTGGAGCGCATGCGGCACGGCGAACGCCGGAACCACAGCCGCATTGCGAGCGATCTGTCCGTCATCGAGTCCTCAGCCGAGATGCTATACGGCCTCATTCACCAGCGCTTTATATGTTCGCGAGCTGGCATTCAACAGATGTCGGAGAAGTACGAACTTGGCCACTTCGGCGTCTGCCCCAGGAGTCACTGTGAACAGGCTCGCACTCTCCCCGTCGGGTTATCCGATATACCTGGGGAGGAGACGGTCAAGCTCTTCTGCCCCTCCTGCCTCGACGTATACGTACCCCCAAACAGCCGTTTCCAAACCGTCGATGGCGCCTTCTTTGGCCGCACCTTTGGCGCCCTTTTCCTTCTCACCTTTCCCGAGTATGATCTTACTAAACGGGGCGCCGATGTTCTGGCCGGCGCGCGGGTCCCGGACGACGACAAGGAAATGCTCAACGGCATGTATCGGTGCAATATTGCGCCGAGTCTTGGCAGGGCTAGAATTTACGAACCACGTATCTATGGCTTCAGGGTCTCCGAAATAGCTCGATCAGGTCCGCGAATGCAGTGGTTGAGGGACAAGCCAAGTGACCTGTCAGAGTTAGATGAGGCGCGACGATATGCCGAGGAAAATCCGGAAAGCGATGACGAGGACGAAAGTATGAACTTAAATGGGCGGCCTGTGCGTCGGCTCCGGCAGCGGAGACGGAACGGTGCTGGCGGAGGCAGTCCCATGGAGACCAATGGTGCCGAATCGGAACTCTAGAGCATCAAGCATCATATGATATCAACCAACTCATTCCACCACCCACCTGTGGTCCCTCAGCATTGTAGGATCAACATATGAGACTGGGTCGTGAGAAGTTATACACGAAATATATGCCGCATTCAAGTCCCGAAAGGACAGAGCCGAGACAGGATATAATCCTCTCTATCGTGTTAAGCCGATGTTTATTTGTCCTCGGGCACATACGCACATTAACCGCTAGTCCTTCATAGGATCGATCATACAAGGCACCCGTACATGAGTAAGAAGAACTTCGAACAGAAAAGCAGCGAGAGAACGTGGTTATACGGCATGGCATGGGCGTGGCAGGTCATGGCAAGTCAGGACGGCGGCTGCATCATTGAATATGACCCCATAACAGGCTTGTGAGACGAGTCCTCTCTAGGTATCTAACCGGCTCACATAGTAACAGACAGGCTTACGTATGGCGGCTGGCGTTAGCCGAGGATAATAGATTACTAGCCCGTATTTTAATACACAAAGCATTTATCCACTGTTAACTTTGAAGACGACTTTGCCACTGATTCTCGCTTTTTGCTTGACCTGTCAGTCATGGTAGTTAGGTAAGCTGCACCAATTAACTGCCTACCCGCCTGCCCACATAGAATATGTTTGCGTGACGAGAGGAAGTCCAGACTGATTGGGAAAGCGGTTAGCTCTGTTCTACTAGCTTTGTATTGTTTCCGTCGTACTTGTGCGGATAGAGCTAAACTATTGCTATTATCGCAAAGAATCTTACAGTCAGTTAATTAGTTACAGACAAGATCCTCTATGCTTTCTTTGCCTAATTTTTCTTATCCATGCCGTGGAAACCTTGACGGTGTGATAGCGGATGTTGCAGGTTGATGACTGTTCACTACGTCATCTTCTCCTTTGCTTGCGTTCTCTTCCTTTTTCTTTTTTTTTTTTTTCCTCTCCTATCCTTCTTAGTGACTTTGGCACAGCCCAGGTAAGGGTACTCAGTGTGCTGATCCTACTGTTGAGTACCTGCCCATGTACCTACTCAGTGGGCGTGCTAGTCCCGTCACGTCTATGTCTCCTTCTTAATCACGGAGCGAGAGGGGATTGGAGCAAGAGCTGGGAAATCCGAGCGCTTTTGTGGGAAGTAAGGCGCTTCGTTGGGGAAGTTCAATGTTTAAATGTGGCAGGCTTGGATACTCCTGACTTATGAACGAGGTTGAACTTGCTTAGAAATAGCTTGGGGGAGTTCCAGTATCTATATATGTAGCCGTTAGGGCTTAAGACCTGCGCGAGGCCTACCAACTCATATGTCATGCCTAATAGTATGGATCTAATTTTTGTGGTTGTTGTAGGAACGTTCATAGACTTGATAGTTAATCGGCTTTTGTTCGAACTACTTGTGTATAGTTGTAGCGTAGGGTAAGATGCCCCGTGTCTCGCAGATTTGGTTATGCAGGTTGGATCACCGGATAATACTCCGGGGGTGATATGAAATAGATTTAGGGCATCGTGTAAAGGGTGGGTGAAGAGTATCTACGCAGCGAGTCGCCGCTTTGGTCTCTTACGAGGATGGTCTTTAAAGCGCAATTTGAAAATAAGCTCACATTTTGCTGTTGGTTCAGCCCTTGTAAATGATTTTTGTAGACTGTTTACCCGGTCTGTTTTCCCTCTGTACCCTAGTGATATCTTCTAATGGTCTAAGTTATATAACCCAATTTTCACCGCTTGCTACGAGTCTCGATGCGGTACCCTACCAGAATGCGGGGCCCCTATGATCTTGCCTGCTTCTCACTCACATGTCTACGACACCAATCACAGGCCCCCCTAGGTCCGGTCACTTACTTCTTCGTCTCCGCTCACTCCTAGACCTAAAGATCTAGATTCTCCACGATGGGGACTCTGGAATATCTTGTCGATTATGAGCTTGGATGATGGTATATGTTACGAAGTATAATGACGGAAGAACAATACACTATTACCAAAAGTAGAACGTAGTCATGTCGAACCCTTGACATCGTTTGTAGCTGTATATAGCATTGTGACGCCCCATTCATGTATAACAACTTTGGCAATGTTAAGACAACACACACAGATCACGTTTGCATCATAAGAAACGATTTCCAAATTCAACCTTTTCGTAATTGTACGAGAATGCTGTTATCAGAAGGGCTGAATACAGGGCTTGGAGAATAACTCAATATGAAATTAATATTCTATGAGCGCATAATGACCCTTAGCCATCCAAAGAACCCTCTGTCCCTTGGAAAGCTAACTATCTAGGTAGTTTCTATATACAGGAGTCCTACGGACTCAAACCTCTTTCATGAGAAGGTTTAACCGCGTGTCTCAGTCTCTGAATAGCTTCATTTACGTATTATCCGAGACATCCTGCAATTCGACTTCATGCCTATGATATGATGAATATGAATACGAAAGGTCATGTGGTTTCGGGGCCTCGCATAGGCGACCTCCCGTCAGCGCGTAGGCTTCCGTACAACAGCTGTCGATTCCGTCGTGGTATATCACTTTATCGTCATACTGCTTTACACCTTCTGAAGAGATCATGGTGAAGAGACACTCAAGTAAATTGTTACGAACCAACAGTGGGACCAATCAGGAGGACGAATCGAGTACGGGGTGATGCGCGGGGGTGAAGACAAGGACGTGTCAGTCACGTGACGGGCTCAGAGGGACTCATGAAGTCTGATTGGTTGAGGGATCACGAGCCAGGTGAGCCGTGGCTCAGAGGGACTCATGGGGACTCATGGGCAAAGGGTGGTATGAGCCGTCATGAGTAGGGTGAGTCGTGAAGCGTAAGTGATGGAGGATCTTATATATATAATCATGCATTTTCTACATCTAGTCACTCGTTTAGTCTAGTTCCTTAGCTATCAATCTCATCTTGAATCTTACCCCAACATTTACCTCAAGAGTGACTGCTATACTTAACGACACCTAGTATAGTGGTGGGAGTACCAGTAAAACCTCCCTTACGGACCACCTGCTGCTAGTCTTATTGTTACCTGCAAATCAAGAACCTCCGCGTACGTCTTATATGTCCCTCGACATATAAGAGGTCCGTAACATAAATCAGGTAATTACCGCAATTTTAATGTGCTTGTTCCGATGACACAATTAATCATGACAGAATCCATGACTAGAAGGAGCTGGACGGCCATGGAATTGATTCAGTCGTTCTTCTCCTCTTGCTCTTCTTTGGTTCATGCATTGAAGCAGAGCGAGGGGAAAGGGGGGGATGCTTTACTCACTTGCTGACTAAGTCAGCATGTCTATGGAGTATAAGGATTGAATAGATACCAACAATTGCGAACATTTTACTATTTAATTGCCTTGGATTAGGGAATCCTTTAGCCTGACTATCTATTCACCCTAGGTAGTGTTGAGCCGGTCTATCTTCCTAAGGCAAGACAGTCTTGGGGGGCGCGTTTCTAGTCGGTTTACTTTAATATTATACTTTTAAATATTCTACATAGGAAGATCGGAGTCTGCCGTATTTTGTATGTGTTACGTCCACTTGTTTTGTCGTTGCAGGACTTAGTTGTCGTAGCTGAAATATAAATAGAGCGGTGATTCACGTAATCTTATCATGAACAAAGGTTCAAGCCGGCATTGATATATGGTGGGCACTAATGCATCAAGTTGTGAATTAAATCTGCAAGCAAAGTCGATCTCTTTCGGATAATATCTCACGGGAGGTCTCCTGCGGCTACTCCGGGTGGCTGCAAGGGGAAAGGAAGACGGCAGAGGTGGAAATAGAGAATGGGAAGGGTGCGTGGGGACGGTATTTTCAACACTAAGCGCCACGCGTGCTCAGTATCGATGTTATCATAAAATGCAAAACTGCTGACGTCTCTCATCCGGGCTTATGGGGTCTACTGGTTATAAAGCAACGCCCATGCGGGGATGTAATACGGGGAGAACGGCATAAAGTCTGAGTAACAATCACGTCAGATGTGAATGGAGTGACAGGACTAGTTGCTCGAAATCTCTCTGCTCTCCACAACAAAATGGCGGGAAGGACGATGTCTTACTCCAACTTTCATGGGACAGTCCTTACTGTCGTCTTTATAGATCAATATACTCGAAACTAAGGAACCCAAAAACCTTCTGAAATAAAGATGTGGTACCATCCTGGCCCATCACAGGCGCAGGAGGCACAGCAGTTGTTGACAGAAAGATATCTAATCGTATTGTGAGAAGGTACGAAATGGCTCGTTAGCTGAGGTGTTAGCCTGAACGGCTAGCTCCTTTATGATGTGCGGATACGAATGCTAATTCAGAAATATTTAAACAGATGGGGATTCTATCTGTCTTGTGATGGCCGGCCATGCTCAAGGGCAACGTCAACACCCCCATGTTTCTGGCGTTCCGGCGTTTATCGGTGGGCAGCATCTTAATTCCGAGAGTAGCCAAGCAAGTTTCGGGCTGATTTTCGGGATACTAAGTATGAATATACTCATTACGGTAACCCGACACAACAATTCATAATCAGTGAGTTCAGTTTACTATCTGGAGCATTCTTTCATGAAGCTAGCATGGTTGAAATGGTGGATTTAAGGATGTTAGGGTGTCAACACATTATCTGTTCGATCACGTCAGTGATAAGACACATCGTGTGAAACAACACCCCGGTCCGACCGCCCTGAGCTATGACATGACCGAATTACCAACAACTTTGTTGACGAGTGTCGCATATTATTTACCGTTTGATGATACTCGTGATGAAGCTATTTAACATAGTGTATAGCGGCCTTGGACTTAGGTTTATTCTTATTACTGACCTCGGCTGAGATTCTGATTAGATGAAGCATACTAAGATCGTACCAAGACCTGCACGTGTAGCATCTGCAACATGCATGGTACTGAGGAGCATGCGAGCCACAAAATGTACAAACACGTGTGATGATGTGTCTCTCCCGCCACAGCACTGACTGCTGGCAGGTACGCGAGAGCACTGTAAGACTATGGCGTGCTTCTCATGATATAACTCGGGATTATCTTCAGTCAGGGGGGATACTTACGCTATGTGCATCTGTATTCCTACGCTCAACCTTTTAATGTATTAACTGATAGATAGAGAGAATATGGTAGATGCATAAGCTTAGTTATGGTGCGTGGACTTAGAACGGTAGGACCCTCTAGGATGGGAAGATCTGCATATCTACATTAATGATGAATAATACCGGTCTTTTGGAAATACCCGAGAGCCCGGCTTGGTGGGGTGTGGTGGTTACCAACACGGCGGAAGAGGGAGAGCGAGTTTCTAGCCTTGGACGCATGTTCATTCTCTACCGATACGTTGACCCTGTGCAGAAAACAGTATGTCCCCTTATGCCCGGAATTCCGTGCGATTTTGGTCCGACACGATGCACCGATGCACCGACGTGCCGGCTGATGCGGGTTGCCTATCAGGAGTCAAAATTGAACGGAGATTGCGCGGGCTCGGCGGGCTAGTGTTCCATCTCAATACTAGCAACGCGGTGAGGTTCAGGCATCTATATCAACAAGACAGTGCTACTAGGAGACACTGCCGATACAGTCATGCGGTCTGACGCCCATCTGGTCGGACTGCCAAGATGCGGTAATCGCATCTTAACCCCTGTCATTAAGCCGTGGTGTATAATGTCGCGGTGTGGTATGGCCAATCAGAAACTGAGGATGGCCAGAGGAATGTCTGGATTTCTCATGATTTATACGCAGCTGCAGTCGGCCGAATCATGATTGCGGTAGTGCTAGGTGAGCTATCTAAGTAGTTACCAAAACACACTGGTTTTGACTGTGACATTTGATCTAGTCTGCTAAGTGTATTGCATTTTACAGCTACAGAAACAAACGTGCTCATGTTCCTATGCTTATACGTAGTTCGTCCAAACTGCGAAGGTATTGACTTGTACCCGAAGAACTATCTGATTGGCTCGCGTCGCAGCTTGACTCAATATTAATCATTATGACACTTCGGCAATACAGCATAACGAATCCTCTGGAGTCGTTGCTACAGGCGGGGAGATCAAATAGTCTCCGCCAAGAAATACCTAGTGAAAAGTACCCGCCTGTAGGGAGTTTCGATCTATTCTAGAAACGTAAAAGGCCTGAGCTGTAAGAGTGGCACTTTGGCCCGGCGCGATTCCAAATGCGACATCAGCACGAATCTAGCGCCCGTTGATTGATAATCCGCGCGGCCCTTGGTACCAGATGGGCCGGTACCTAGATCTCGTAACTTTACTGTACCAAAATGCGCCCCTAGCAGGTTCCTATACACATCTCGAATATCTACTTACGTAGCCAGATCGTACGTGATATACCATTATAGAATAGAGTGAGTGTACTGAACTGCACTTTTTACACCAGGAACAGACAAGCCTGGAATGATTACAGTAGAATCACAATCGCTCCCGGACTTCTGGCTCAACCAGTTAGTGTTCGGCTGCTCGGTTGGTCTACGCCTTACTAGTGTAAGTACTTATCTTACCTGTCCTGGTGGGTACGACCCTGGAGTGGTAATAATACACACGGTAGTGTATCATCGCAAGGAAGGATGCAAGAAAGCGGGGACAGAAGAATGACAGGGCGGAAGAAAAAAAAGTGAAGAAACCAGCACTGGGAAGGAACTTTTACCTCCGTGTATATACATGCTTAACCTAGGTCACTCCTTGCGAGTTACCCATGTGGGGGGTCTATAACCAGCTTTCCAAATCCTTTATAATACATCGCATTGGCCCAACACCCCCCAGCTCTCTGGTTGTCTTCGGCTTTAAACATTCCTGCCTTTCCTGTACTTTACTGGCTTGGATTGCTGCTACGGCGCGGCTTATGATACCGTGTGGCCCCCTTTTTTTTTATTGTTCTTGTTCATTTCCTTCGTTCACACGTCGGCTCGGCGAGTTTCTAGCTTCTCAAGGAGTAGAAGCTGGGCCGTTTTCGCCACGCCGATCCCCTCTAACTTGGAAAAGACGCACCTTCGCGGTGTTCAAACAATTTAGATAGCTAGTCGAAACATTGATTTAATTTGACTCGCTATTATCGCCTGTCGCAACGAATTGCCTTGTTTCCTGTTTTTGAATCGATTCCCTTGCTTCGATCTCACCGTTACACAATCCTACCGGGCGACGAATTCATTAAAGCCCGGAAGCTTCGGTCGCGCCACCGGGCCGTCCTTCATTAATTTACCGGCATTCGTTTAATCAATTGGTCCGGACCAGACTGCCGCACCGTGACAATGACCGACGGTGACGTGGAGAAGAAGGGGCTAGGTGTCACCGGGGGCTCAGCCAACAATCACGACGATAGCACATCGGCAACATCAGTTCCGACCTTTTCGGATACGTCTGAGGAGCGACGCGAAAATGCGAGACAGAGTAACCCCAATGGATTCTCTCGCGTCAACTCTGGCATTTCAGTCGAGCAGGCTCAGGCCGACTTCGCGGAGCTTCAGAGAGAAATATCGGGCTTATCGCGAGCTAGTCGAGTGAATAGTCACCGGCATAATGACCCCGAGAAGGGCATGAAGGGGGATTCCACGGGATCAGAAACCTCGGAGGAAGAATTCGATTTGGAACAAGTGCTTCGAGGTGGCCTTGACGCCGAGAGGGAAGCGGGCATCAAACCCAAACACATCGGCGTTTATTGGGATGGGCTAACTGTCAAAGGTATGGGTGGCATGACCAATTACGTGCAGACATTCCCAGACGCCTTCGTCAACTTCGTCGACTATTGGACTCCCCTCAAGGCCATGCTCGGCTGGGGCCAAAAGGGTGTCGAAGCTACTTTGCTAGACAACTTCAGGGGCGTCATCAATCCAGGCGAAATGGTTCTAGTGCTCGGTCGTCCTGGGTCCGGATGCACCACATTTCTTAAGTCCATTGCGAACCAGCGATATGGCTACACCAGTGTCACAGGTGAAGTCTTATACGGACCTTTTACTCATGAAGAATTCAAACATTACCGTGGCGAGGCCGTATATAACCAAGAAGACGACATCCATCTCGCAACCTTGAATGTCGAACAGACTCTGGGGTTTGCGATCGACACTAAAGTTCCGAATAAATTGCCCGCGGGTACCAACAAAGCCAAATTCAAGAGCGACGTCATCACCACGCTACTGAAGATGTTCAACATTGAGCACACTAGACACACTGTCGTAGGCGACGCCTTGGTCCGTGGTGTATCGGGTGGCGAGCGGAAGCGAGTTTCTATCGCCGAGATGATGATCACCAATGCTTGCGTCTTGTCGTGGGATAACAGCACTCGTGGTCTAGACGCCAGTACCGCCCTCGACTTCGTCAAATCTCTGCGAATCCAGACCAATCTCTACAAGACTTCGACTTTTGTATCGTTATACCAGGCTTCAGAGAATATCTATAAGCAATTCGACAAGGTTCTGGTTATTGATTCTGGCAAGCAAGTCTACTTTGGACCTGCTGCGGACGCAAGGGCCTACTTTGAAGGGTTGGGATTTTTACCGCGTCCGCGTCAAACGACACCTGACTATGTTACTGGTTGTACCGATGAATTCGAGCGTGAGTATTCCGAGGGGTACTCGCCTCAAAATGCTCCACACAGCCCCGAAACCCTTGCCGAAGCCTTTGAGAAGTCCAAGTTTGCCCAGTCGCTACAGGCTGAGATGGACGACTATAAAGTTCGGTTAGAGACAGAAACTGCGAAACATGAGGACTTCCGCCTTGCTGTCAGGGAAAGCAAGCGTAGTGGCGCAAAACGATCCGTCTATAGTGTGGGATTTCACCAACAAGTTTGGGCGTTGATGAAACGCCAATTCGCCTTGAAGATTCAGGACAAGCTTGGACTATCCCTTTCTTGGCTTCGCAGCATCATCATCGCAATTGTACTGGGTACTCTATTCCTCAACCTCCAAGAGACGTCCGCTAGCGCTTTCAGCAAGGGCGGTCTTCTGTTCATATCGCTTCTGTTCAATGCTTTCCAGGCCTTTTCTGAACTCGGATCTACAATGACCGGCCGACCTATCGTCAACAAGCACAAAGCTTACGCCTTTCATCGACCGTCGGCATTGTGGATTGCGCAAATCTTTGTAGATACCGCGTTCTCTGCCGCGCAGATTCTGGTCTTCTCACTGATCGTGTACTTCTTGACCAATCTCTCAAGGACGCCTGGTCATTTCTTCACATTCTATCTGCTGGTTCTGGTCGGAAACATTGCGATGACACTGTATTTCCGTATTATTGGTTGTCTCAGCCCTGACTTCGACTACGCCATCAAGTTCGCTGTCGTAACTGTCACATTATTCATTCTGACGTCGGGATACTTGATTCAATACCAGTCGCAGCAAGTCTGGCTCCGCTGGATCTTCTGGATTAACGCGCTTGGGTTGTCGTTCGCAAGTTTGATGGCTAACGAGTTTAGTAACGCCGACTTGACTTGTTCGGCTGAATCAATCATTCCCTCTGGTCCCGGCTATGATGACATTAGATACCAGGTGTGCACCCTGGCTGGTTCCAAACCAGGTAGCGCTGCTGTGAAGGGCGCCGACTACATTACACAAGGCTTTTCATACGCTCCGAAGGATTTATGGCGGAACTTCGGTATCGTCGTTGCGATTATCATTTTCTTCCTGATTATGAATGTTGTTCTTGGAGAATTGGTTAGATACGGAATGGGTGGGAACCAGGCCAAGGTCTTCGTTAAGCCGAATGCAGAGAGGACTGCCCTCAACGAAGCGCTCAACAACAAGAAACTCGAGCGTCAGAAGTCAAAGACGAACAATGAGAGCTCAGCTCTGAAAATCGAGTCCAAGAGCATCTTGACTTGGGAAAACCTCAACTATGATGTACCCGTTCCCGGAGGTACTCGACGGCTCCTCAACAACATTTTCGGTTACTGTAAGCCAGGTGAGCTCACTGCCCTCATGGGTGCGTCGGGAGCTGGTAAAACTACTCTCTTGGATGTGTTGGCTGCACGAAAAAATATCGGCGTTATCTACGGCGATGTTCTCGTCGACGGATCAAAGCCCGGCAAAGAATTCCAACGATCGACCTCTTATGCTGAACAACTTGACATGCACGATCCTACTCAAACGGTGCGTGAGGCTCTGCGATTCTCAGCCGACCTACGTCAAACTTTCGAAACCCCGCAGTCCGAGAAGTATGCCTATGTGGAGGAGATCATCGCTTTACTAGAAATGGAGCATATCGCAGATTGCATTATCGGTACCCCCGAGGCTGGTCTCACGGTCGAGCAACGTAAGCGTGTTACCATTGGTGTCGAGCTAGCGGCGAGGCCTCAGCTGCTTCTTTTCCTCGACGAGCCGACTTCTGGTCTTGACAGTCAAAGTGCCTTCAACATTGTTCGATTCTTGAAGAAACTCGCTGCTGCAGGCCAGGCTATTCTCTGTACCATTCATCAGCCGAATGCCGCCCTCTTTGAGAACTTCGACAGACTTCTCCTTCTACAGCGAGGTGGGCGCTGTGTGTACTTCGGCGATATCGGCAAGGATGCACACGTTCTTCGTGACTACCTTGGTCGTCACGGTGCGGTTGCTGGGCCATCCGATAACATTGCCGAGTTCATGTTAGAGGCTATCGGTGCTGGCAGCAGCGCACGTATTGGCAATAGGGACTGGGCCGACATTTGGGACGAGAGCCCTGAAATGGCGAATGTCAAGGACAGGATCTCTCAGTTTAAAGAATCTGGCAGGAAGGCCGCGGCAGATGTTGATCTGAGCCTGCAAAGGGAGTATGCTTCGCCTCTGTGGCATCAAATCAGGACTGTTGTCAAGCGGACCAACGTCTCCTACTGGCGCTCGCCCAACTATCTCTTCACTCGCGTATTCAACCACATCGTCATTGCACTGTTGACGGGTTTGACGTACCTTCAGCTAGATGAGTCACGGTCGTCACTGCAGTACAAGGTCTTCGTCATGTTCCAGGTCACTGTTCTTCCCGCTTTGCTGCTGCCTCAAGTTGAGCTGATGTTCGTCATCAAGCGTGCTATTTTCTTCCGGGAGCAGCTAAGTAAGATGTATAGCAGCTTCACGTTCACTTTGAGCATGGTTATTGCCGAACTTCCTTACTCAATTCTTTGCTCGGTGCTTTTCTTCTTGCCTCTTTATTTCATCCCGGGTTTCCAGTCGGAGCCCTCGCGAGCCGGCTACCAGTACTTCATGGTTCTCATCACTGAACTGTTCGCCGTCTCTCTCGGTCAAGTCCTCGCCGCAATCTCGCCTTCAGCGTTCGTGTCGAGCCAGTACGACCCTTTTATTGTCATCACCTTCGCCTTGTTCTGTGGTGTCACCATCCCCTACCCTCAAATTATCCCCTTCTGGAGAACCTGGCTATACCAGCTAGATCCCTTCACGCGCCTCATTAGTGGCACAATCACCACTGCTCTGCACGAACTCCCCGTTAAGTGCACGTCTCGTGAATTGAACTCTTTTATCGCGCCACCCGGGCAGACTTGCGGGACCTACATGGAGAATTTCTTTGGTGCTGGTGGCGCTGGTTACCTCGTGAACAACGATACCAGCAACTGCCAGTATTGCGCTTATTCCAGCGGAGACCAGTTCTATGAGACATTCCAGTATACCTTTGACAGCCGATGGAGGGATCTAGGTATATTCATCGCGTTTGTAGCAAGTAACACCATCATTCTATTCACTGCTGTAAGTCAATTTTGGGTTTTTCCTGGGTTCTATTAGTCATTAGCTAACTACTTGCCAGACTCGCTTCTTGAACTGGAACAGACGATAAGGTTCCTATTTAGGGGAACGATGGCGCCATCTACATTAAGACCAAAATCCTGAGTTAATAATATTGCATATTTCTAATAGAGGTTGAGGACACCCCACATTGAGTCATTAAGCATGAAGCGCACGCATTTTAGAGTATAGATTGGCGTTGGGTATTTGGTCAACTGAACATGGTCATTGTGTTGCTACCAATCAGATGACAAGATGCCGAAAGGGCATACAATTAGGTATTAGTAGATAGAACCGAGGAACAAGTTGAACATAACCATGCACCGGCTATTCCTACGCTGCCAGGTCCTTTCACCTCAAACGTGACTATCGCTTAGCTGAAATATATTCCTGCAGTCTACTTCGATCTCGTTCCGCTTCGGTAGACCACTTTCTGTCCAATGCCATGGCATTATCGGTCAGCAAGGCCTGGGTTGAAAGCACTTAATCATCTCCACTGTTGAAGGTTACTTGGCGTTGTAGCTCACGACAGCGGACTGCTGGGCTCGACTATACGAGTCTCTCCAACTGATGACCCCCTGGTCTCAACACTCTCTGCCTCCCGTGGTTCATTAACCACGGTCGGGCTGAAGTTATCATGGTTCTGACTTGACGGCCCCGGGTCCTGTCTAGGACGCGCCCGCGGGTGTCTCGGGTGGATTCTGGCTGCAGCGGATGTTGGCAGAGGTCTTCGTGGAATAGGTTGTGGTAGCTGCGGTGGCTGCGGCAAGTCTTGAAGGGGGATTGAATCCGGCTGGTACGGATCGTTGCGTGGATGTTGCATCAAAGGCCTTGATCTCGAAGGCCTCACCGTCCGGGCCGGCTGAGGTTCGATTATCCCTGATCGTGCTAGGTTATTCAGGACTACATCATTGTTGGCATTTTGTCTACCACTGTTGCGTCTTCCAGATTCATTTCGTGAACAGTGGCAAAAGACCCAGATCGCTATTAGTGCTATAAAAAGAAAAAATACTAAAATAGGGATCCATGTTCCAGGCTTTAAGCTACCAGAATCTGAGGTCGCGTCCGACGAGTGTAGGCTAGCGAGGGCAAAATTGGCAATTTGTGTGGAAGTAGCGTTAATCGTTTGATGTATTGGGAGTATATCAGTCGTCTCTGGCTCGGGAGGTGTGGTGATGGGTTCATATAATGCCACTGCAGCTGGCTCTGTGAACACAAATGTGGGATCTGAATCGCTGCGGTTAAAATCACCACAGAGAAACGTCTTGCTCTCGTCCACCTCGTCGCGATGGCAAACGCCGAATTTTGGGCTTGAGACTGTAGTTTGAGGGTCTAGTGTTAGCTGCGAAATGCAATGATTCAGCGCCTCCTTCTTGCTCCCAAGAACGGGTATGGGGATTAGCTGTGAAACGGGCCATGAATAAGACAGAAATTCGTACTCTGAGAGCAGGCACCAATATTTGCCGTTAAATTGTGAGGGACTAGATGCCCTGTCTTCGTGTTATTTTGCGTAAAGCAGGTGCTTTCTACCAAAAACGAAAGGAACAAAATAGGGGCATAGAGGATAAGCCACATGGGGCGGAGTACATGAGATTGCCAAACCATTAGAGAAAATTTTACAAAGGCCAGTTGTTAGGGTATCAGTCGAGCTGTCGATGGGAAATAGTTCGAGACTTCTAGATCAGGGTTAGTTGATCCGTCTAGAGAACCATGATGCTATATCAAGAAACTGCTTGCCTCGTTCCGGCTCCCACAAAGCGCGGTTCAGCACATGTGACATTCCCCACACTTTATTTGAGACGCATAGCCTCTTTTTCCCGTGGCACGGGTCTGCTCAGGTGGATTGAGAAGACGTACCACAGTAGAGTAGTTGAGCCAGTCGTTATTCATAAGACACGGGTATTTGCATGCCGTGCTGTTTCGGTAGGCAGCAACAACGCACAAATTCCTAGATGGAGTCAGCTGATCGGAAAGTCTAGCTGTATCGAATATTACTGCGCAGAAATATCATGGGCTTTCATAATTGTACTCGAAGCCGCGGCTATGACAGTAATCAGGCGATTCCGCCTCGTATCACCTTCGATGGTGTTAGGCACATCAAGATGATCATAACTTGACCTTTGGGGAAGAAATGCCTGTATATCCATGTAGAATTACTAACATGGAATACAACAAACTTCAAGAAAGAAAAATGATAAGGGGAAAGCATCTTAATAAAACTCCTAACAATTCGACCTAATTTCATCCGATATATGACGGCCTTCAAACTAGGTTACCCCTTATTCGGAGAACTTGTGAGCGGCTGATATAATGGCTGACATGAGCCACATTATTGGTTTAATGAAGTATCCGGCTTAGTCTAGTAAGTACGACACGCAAGTTTCATTGGGAGAATAATCATAGAACGCCTGCTGGAAAGAGAGACATGCCATTTCGCTAACTACGTTCTTGTCGAATTCCTCGCAGCTCATCATTAAAAACCCCCGGGCAAAGTGAATAAGGCGCATTGTCGAAACGTTACTCGATATACTTAACCCATATGACCACTCCACGACAGTTCACGCATCTGCGAACCCAAATATCTCTAACAGTATCAAACTCTCATAATGCATTGTTCTCTACCATAAAGATATCGTGATCTTCAAGTGAGCCTCTAGGAGCTCTTAGGAGAGGGTGAGAGCCAATTTAAGTCCAAAGTTACGTATTATATAGCGAGCCACCGGAAGGAGTTATGAAACGAGTTGACGAGATGTGTACCACTTGCCTTAGGAATCGCCTCTTAGTAGCGTAAAAGTAGAAGATAGTTTGAAAAGCTCAAACTCCGACTGGTAGTAGCAATATAATTAAGTAAACGTGTTATTTGGCCTTCGATGTTAACCATCTTTGACTAACCACTCTTATAGGTCTTAGTCTATGGCCTGCTTTGTATGCGTTGAATTTTATATAGGTCCTTGTTATTCGATCGATATAAGCGGCAGTGTTAGGGGCTAGGAACCTAGGGTCACAGTAAGGAGGGACTTAGCAGGGCGGTCATAAGTCAATTTTGTCGACATAATAGTTGGGTTCCCCTTGAATTTAGCTGGAGGAATCCAAGGAATTAATAAAATCAATTCCCTAACCTTTACTTACAACTATCAGCGGCCTACCTGTGACCCAACATCGCTCTGGATACCAAATAGCATGGCGGGTAGCTGATACGAAGCCTCATTGATACATAGATACCCAATTTTGAATTAGTGCCACGGTAAATATATTATGGTTGCAGATAAATAGAGGTCTGACCTGACTATCGTATCCTTGTTCCGCGAGAGACAGCTATTGTGCCATAATTCTCTCACGCATTGATGGGGGACTACGTTCATCTATCCTCGTAGCATTCTCTTTCCATGTTCCAAACAATAATTGCATAAGCTTGGCTAAAAAACCAGAAGCACGTTGAGAATATATGATATTGATAGCAATTAGTATATCTGAAAGGTAACTTGAAACTTTTTCCCTATCTTTTACACTAAGACCATGAACTCGATGCTTCGCTCGCATTAGCGCGGATATTAAGTCGAGCCTAGATATTAAATCCCTTTCGGCAGCGCTTTCTAAGGTTGCGCTTGCTCGATTCACAGTCAATTCTGCAAACCGTGATATCATCGCATTGAGGGTACGTGCGCCGCTTCCGGTAAACGCTTTCTCTGGAACCGTAGGATAATCTATTGTGGTGGAGTGCTTATCTACGCCTGTGATGTGTCAAGTGTGAACTTGCATTGCATGAAGACGAGAAAAAGAAACAGAACGGTTTACCTCCACAACACACGTGGGTCATGGTATATGGCGAAAGTAAAGGGCAACTTGTATCCTTTAACTACCCTCTGAGGCTGAGGACTATACTACTATGAGAGATGTCGCGGAGTTGTCTTTGCAGGTTCATGTGGTGGAAAGCCTTTGGTAAGATGAAGCACAGTCGCTTTGACTATCGTGATAGTCATTGACTTCTCTAAGGAGCACCGGCATCATGCGGCGTGACTAGGTCCCGGCGAGTCCGTCTATGGAGTTCTATGTGAGTTTGTCTTGCATTATATTACGTAAATATTGGAACTATTACGACTCTAGGGTTCTCGTTTGACTGTTTTGCGGTGGTGGCTAACATATTAGATATATTCGTCGAAGTAGCCATACGGACTTATTGAAGCAGTATTTAAATGCAGCCGAGAGTTTGCAAGGTGCTATTTAATAAGTGGTACCAACAAGCTGCTCTGAGGTGAAAGACTACATTGCGAAAGTTTCTTTAACAAGGTAATTATAAGATCGAGCAGAAGTAGGGCCCTCTATATGAAGCAATCGTACGTGCGACAATTGCTACCCCCTTTCATCTGGACTAGGCGACATGGCTTCTTGTTCCTCTAGACATTGTATATACTGATATCACAAAGAGGGAACTGATGAACTGCAGACAACGAGTTCATTTAATCTTTCCTCATTCGTCTATCTCGATGTTGAGCTAGACAAGTGCTGCCCAGTTATAACTGAAAGCAAGCCAAGAGATCATATTAGACCAATAAATAAGAGTAGCTTCGGACTAAGAGCACAGAGTCACATTGAGGTGCTGCGTGGCTTGCGAATCGGTGAGCCCTTCTGTCCATGACTTCTGCTAGATGCATTACCGAAGTCGGAGCAGGTCCCTGGTGTGATGCGACGAGCAGCTTTCGCCTCATCTACGGAATATCGTCCCACAAGCTTCTGTGATTCTTTGTACTTATGGCTGGCAAGTCCGCATGTTGTATGACGTCTTGGGCGTTGCAACATCTAACTGCCTGTCGGACGAGGACAGCTCCCCACGCCGAAATAGAGTGCTCTTTGGACGCAGCCTAGTAATTGGCTACCGTCTCACCGAATCTATTGCCGGGCTACGCTTATTTTGCAATAGTCAAATGCTGTGTTGTTACATCGGCTAATGCCGAAACAGCTAATGATTATATTCGGTGAGTGGGCGTGATATGGCGATAACCATGCGAAGTAGCACAGATGCTCGTGTACCTTTAGTGACAATTTCATGTGTAGGCTGGCAAGGTGATGTAACAAAAAACGCGGACTCTCACTAACACCCCTACCACCCTACCGAGTTCGCGTTTTTTTTTACATCACCTTGGCTGGTACATGGATAGAGTATTATGTCACTCAGACGAATCCGCGGCTTACTACCGTTTCGTAGAGACCGTACGACTAATCCTGCGTCGCAGTTGGAACTGTTAATCTATTCGACGGTGTACCAGTCGAAGCCTAGCGTTTCACAGCGCGTTATGGACTCTCATCTTGCGCAGCGGCGTCGCACATGCAGTCTGTAGGACTAGGGACAATTTGCTTCTCGAAACACAAGTCACTTCTTGTGCTTGTTTGTATGAGGGCCACGTAAACACTTGCAAATGCATCAGTTATCTCTGATGGCAGTCATGTACCAAGAAATGGTTTGTCGAGCACACAAAATAGATACCATGCCTTATTAGCCGTTGAATGGCTACGCCGAGCGGCTAGATATAGCTAGATATAGCTAGATTCATGTCATAGTTCTATGTAGCTAGCACATCTCAATGTATAGAAAATTCACCAAATGACTTTCCCGTATCTGCTGTGGTCTGTCTAGATTCCGAAATCACTGACGACATCGGGCGAAACTGCATTAAGAGCGACGATGGAAGGTCAAGGTTACGTGAACGGCATACTTCTGGGATTCCCATCCTCGCCGAACCGTCATGCTGTGTACCATTACAACTTTCAACCCCTCCAGCGATAGCCAAGCTGCAGGTTGCGGAAACTCCGACATGTCATATTACTGCTTAATAACCCCGCGTTGGCGGCTTTCGTACGTCAACGGCTTGATGCGGCAAAATGGTACTATGGTGAACAGAGTCAGTAACCCGGTGATAATGTGAACCGAAACGTTGGCATTCGATGTTGTTCATCGCCTACGTGCATTGGCGTGCGTCTCGACTCAGCTTTCGGCGGGACGACGACAATGTTCTCAAACGCTTCGGGATACGATTGCCTGTGGCGTGCTACTTGAGATGGAATATTAGCAAAAGCAATGCCTGACTAGATGCTCTATTTGGGCGCGAGCACAGCGAGATCTATTCAATAGAGAGGACAGAGAGACACCAGATGACAGACACCGAAGGGATGGGTAGAAACAAGTGTATGGCAGGACAGGGGACGCCATCTAGTAGCCGTCAAAACGTATAAAGGGGTCGGTCCTCTTGACTTGAGTATCGCCTTCCTTCCTCTTATTCTTCATGATCAACTGAGCGTCTCAACCATAGACGTACTCCCCATATTCAAGGAATTTTTAAGCACCCGTTTCAACACTTCAAACTCATCCCCCATGTCTCACAACACCCTTGGCAACGGTAAATGGATGCTCACTGGCACCAGCCTATGGAGCAATGACGGTTCTGTCGAATTCAAGATGCAGGGCGACGGCAAGATCGCTGTTTACTGGGGCGGCGAATGCCAGTGGCAGAACACGAAGGAGCAGAAGCAGAATGTTAAGGGCATCCGGATGCAAGGAGACGGCAACCTTTGCATGTAGTACGTTGGCCCCTTTCTCCTCTAATTTCTCCCATGACATTCAGTTTCGATCGGTACATGGAGGTCGAGCACTGGTGCTGATAAAAACCTCTCATATAGTGACAACGACGGCAAGGCCATCTGGCACACCGACACAGCTCACCCTACCGGTGACTCTACTACCATCGTCGCGGTTCAGGAGGATGGTAACGTGGTCATGTACAAAGGAACTCCAATTTGGTCGAGCAACACCCAGAAGAAGTAGAATGGTGCAGCATCGACCAAGCGTATGCTTGGCGATAAGTGTCGCGGTCTGTCAGGCGTAGGGGGAGAAGGAGAAGGGGGGGGGAATGGCGTTGGAAGTTCAGGTTATGATGGTGTAAATACCTGGACTAGTCACTCGTTTCTCACTTCGAGATAAACAACAGACGCTCGTTTTAAATCTGACTTGCCTTTTGACTATCGTCAACGATTCGTACATCGGGTTTGAACCGTTATGAGTCATACACCAAGGAATTGATCACTAGTGTGATAAGCGCAAGTAGTGGATATATAATAATTATTTCTGCTCGACCAGGTTTGTTAGGTAAATGTTCCCTTTCGCTGCATCTCCATTGGGCCAAGGTCCCTCAATTATGAGCCGTTTGCTACGCAAAAGAGTACCCTCTACTCTCTTGCGAGCTTTACGTGAAAGGCGAAGCTCGTCGGCTCCAATTCATGCAATTTAAGGATCCAAATCTTGCCATTCGCGAGGATCTTGAAGAGCCTCATCAAGACGATGCTGCTTCCTGGTAATCGTGCTACCCTCCTCGTTGTTACTAAAGGACTGCCGGCGAATCTCCGGTACACGCTGACATTTACTGATGTCAGAAATAGCTGAGCCATCCCCGGTTTCTAATATTGCTACCTTGCCTGTTTGCCGAGCGTATAGGGGATGTGCGTTAGGCACAGAAGCCCTATGCATGCCGCTGTTTAGCGTGAATTCCACAAGCAAGCCGGAAAGGCCAGCATAAATCGTGGGGGAGATATCTGAAGGCTTCGCCAACGAATAGATGGGTGAGCTTGCATAGTTTCGGAATGGCAGGTAGATGTTGCAATTTGGGCGATAGAAATCGTGACGTGACAGCGCATGCCATCGACACAGACGGCCAAGTACATGATCACACTGTGGTCGATTATCATGATACTGGGGCTCGTCGACGATTGTCGGGGGCTTGGGTGTAGGGTACGGGCTCCTGCTACTACATGGCAACGAATCAGTGTGGTAGTATCCTCTAGTCCAGCGGAAGTCGAAAACTTTCAACATGTGAGAGTAAGCACTGCCTGCAACGAATCTCTCGAGGCCGTGAGAGATTAGTGCGTTGATGGGCGTGGCGACTTCAAAGTTATCTTGGTAGACACGGTCCACGGGTGACGGAGTCCGTATATCTTGGAGTCGGATTGTGCCATCATCCCAAGAGCTCAGCAAGACATTCCCATTCCCACTCGCGATGGAACCAACATCCACGCGAAGAAGCGCCCTCACGGTTCTTGGACTTGAGCCCATATAGGGATTTTCATCTAGGACCCGAGCGGGAATAGACGTCTCTAACCCGGTCGGGGTGAGATTAATGAGCCGAATAGGATCGAAGCTTCTGTTTAAAGCCACAGCAATAGTTTCTTTATTGAAGGTCTTCATAGACCGGATAAAGTCGAATGGAAAAGATTGCTGCGAGTCTCTGAGAGAAATGGCGGCTATCGGGTCAACGTATGAAGGCGCCGTGTTGTCAGGCAGTGGTTGGTCATGACTTCGGGCAGGATAGAGCAAGACACTTCCCCTAGTGCTCGCTGCTATAATATTGGAGGCATAATCTACGTCAATTGCCCGGATCTCATGCTGATGGGCAGATGAGGCGGGCGACGGACGGAATTGCATAAGTGTGCGGCCGAAGGTAGAATCGTCAATCGAGAGCAAACGTAGGTCGCCATTAGCCCTCCCGGCTAGCACACCCCCCCCTGATGTTTCTTCAGCCTGTCGCTTCATGATCAATATACTCGTAGTATCGCCCTTTCCTGCAACAAAGCCATCGTCTGAGCCTTTACACCAGTGCCAATTTTCGTATACCACTGTCGTACGGTCCTTTCGATCCTTCCGACGAATGCGGGCAACTACGTCTTCACCAGCGCCCCAAACAACGAGCTCCTCATCGAAACGCCCTCGACTCTGCAGGTGGGCATCCACGATGATGTTTCCAGGTATAGACTGTGATGCCTGGCTTCTTCGCGCATTGGGTCGTCGTGTCTCTGGCGGCGAAAGAGAATGAAAGACAAAAGCCCGTCGATCCCAATCCCGCGACTGCACCGTTAGCACGCGTGCTAGGTCGGCCCATCCTTCGTCCGAGGTGCTTGCGGGCAGCATAAGACTGCGGAAGCAGTTTCTCACGAATATGCGCCAACCCCCGGCCGCGATAAGCTGGTGTAGGCATTTGCAGGTCGACGCAAGGTGGGCTACACTCCGAGCCGTGTCCAAGTAGCCCAATACGATAAGTAGGATATCGGTTGGTAGTGTATCGAGCTTAGAGGGACTGCGGACTAATGCAGTGTCCATATTGAGCATATGAAGCGTCTCAAGGCTCTCTCTGGCTTGCAATACTAATAGACGTACAAGAGAATGAGAAGAATGGCGACGAAAAGTACGCTTGATCATCGACTAGCTCCGTGTCCGATCACAGCGCCGACACTGCTGCGGCCGTTGATGAGGAATGACGCTGCCACGCGTCTCGCTGAAGAAAAAGAGAATATGGCAAGAAGAGCTTATGGGCGGCGAGCTTTTACCTCTCACGTCTAGAGCTGCATGGCCGAAGATGCTAAGACACAATCCCACCGTCAAGTCAAATCAGCCGGTCCGGTCCGTCTTAATACATTTCTCGAGCCCTATCGGCACACGTCCACTGCGAAGAATGAGTGTCGAGCCACATGATATGTATATATATATTCATGCGACTAGGAACAAGTCGGCCTTTTTCGTGCATTTGCTGACCGCACACTCAGTCCTCAGTCTAGCTTAGGATTTGGTCCAGGAATTACGAGTCCGGTTTTTGTTTTCCTTTCTAATCTTTTACGTCATGACCCGCCAAATACAAGCTTCTTCTTTACTGCATGACATGGTTCTGAGATTCCTCGCGCTCAGCCATCTAGCGAATGACGTAACGACTTGAACGAAAGGGTGATATCATTTGACCCATATATGCTTATACAAGGTTCTGAACTTTATAACGAGGGGCACCGTGTTTACTACTCCTTATCCAGGCAAATAATAGGGGTTAGTGTTAACTTGCTCCAACGAGCCAGCCTATCTGCAGGTAATGTCGCCAGCTTTTGTTATCGGGTTACAGGATTAAGCGTTGATGCTCAAAAAATGTGAAGATGCCCTGCCTATCACTCTTCACTATCAAGATCATGTACTGAATGAAGTATAATTTGAATCATAGCTACCAACTGATTCGCTACACCCTGGGGCTTACGCCGTGCAGAAAGTTTAGCTTCTGCTCCTCTTCATGGCTGACATATATCATCTCGCTCTTATCCTTGCAGCCTTTTGGGCGTTCTATCATTATGTACTCTATCCAGTCTTCTTCTCCCCTCTGGCTAGTATTCCCACCCCGCACTGGTCATGCTCTATCTCGGATGCATGGATTCTTTTTGCCCGGTACCGCAGCAAAGAGAACCAGACGTTGCAAATTGCCCACAGAAGGCGTGGCCAGATTATCAGAATTGGCCCTTATGAAGTAAGCGTCAATACTGCAGGGGCTGTCAAAACCATATATCAGGGTGGCTTTGACAAGCACTCTTGGTATTCAGTGTTTGATAATTTCGGGTAAGCTGGTTCTCTTCTCCAAGAAGGCGGCGCTGAATCACCCAGGGTTCCTTGTACTTTCTCGTCTGTACACGCTAGGCACCACTCAATTAGGAAGCGCATGATCTCAAATGTTTATTCCAAGTCCTACATCAGCACCTCAGTCTCTCAAACTGCTCAATCAGGCGTGATCCTGAACGCCAGGCTGATGCCGGTATTAGAGGCTTCCGTGCGGCCAAGTCAATCTCCTCACGAGATCGATGTTCATTCTCTTTTCTGTGCTACAGCTATGGATTTTATCTCCGCATACTGCTTTGGCCTTTGTCGTAGCACTAATTTCATTAGAAATGAATCTGTTCGTGGTCATTGGTTGAAACTGTATACGACGCGCAAGGGATACGGATTCTTCGCCCAAGAGCTTCCTCGTCTTTCGAAAGCTCTTAGGCACCTAGGCATCAGCCTAACCCCTCGATGGGTTGATGCAGCAAACCGGGAGCTTGAAGCATGGTGCAAAGAGATGAGCGATGCTACTATATACGACCTTCGGGAATCAAGGCCGCTGCTAGACTCAGCCGATGACCCGGTAGTGGTGCGCACACTTCTCACGGGGTATGAGAAGGAAAGGAACATGCATGGGCCGAATTCTCCTCTCCATTCATCAACTCTGCTCAACCCAGAGCTATCTGTTGCCTCCGAGGTTTTCGACCACATACTAGCTGGCCAAGAAACCACGGGTGTGGCCTTGACTTATTTCTCTCATCACATTTCTCAGTCCCTCGAATTTCAGAAAGACCTGCGGGACGAGCTACATTCGCTACAACCGAGTATGATCTTAAAGAATGGCAAGATGGCAATGCCGGATCCGAAACAACTGCATGGGTTACCAAAACTTCATGCCACGATACTAGAAACCATCAGGCGCTATGCACCTGCCGGTGGTCCAGAGCCGAGGGTCGTTCCATTCCCGTCTTGTCGCATAGGGCCGTACGAGATCCCAGGTGGTACCCGAATATCTGCATCTGCATATAACCTCCATCGAGATGAGCAGGTTTATCCAAGTCCAGAACAATGGGACTATAGACGCTGGCTATCAGGAAAAGAGACTGCTAACAAACAGTTTTGGGGGTTCTCGAGTGGAGGTAGAATGTGTCTCGGTTCCAACTTTGCTATGCACGGTTCGTACAACGAAGTCCGACTTAAAGTTGCATTTGCTGACTAGACTCTCGTGTACTAGAGATTAAGCTTATCATTGCAGCGATATACTCCAATTTTACCAGTCACATTGTTGATGACAGGGGGATTGAGCAGACTGACATGTACACAGGGCACCCGAAGAGTAATGCTTTGTATCTAAGGTATGAGAGGATCTTAGATTCGTGACAATATTAGTCATCACAGCTAGTACAATGCCAAACGAATTTGGTTTTCTCTAGAAGTGACTAATTAACACAGCACATCTGTGATAATAGCACGCTGCACCCCTACAAAGTCACTTTCAGCCTCAGAAGTCGTTGACCGATCAACAAGCCGGCACGGTGATCGGGTAGCTTGGAGCTCGACGAAGCTGCAATAGTTCAACGCTGGTTCAACCGAAATGCGGATTCCAACGACGTAATTTCCGAGTTGAAGAACTCGTATTCGCTTCAGTGTAGAGTCTAGTTGCGTTTCGGAGGGTGTCCGTTGCGTGGAAAATAGTGTCGAGGGAGACTACGTCGTCTCTCTTCTTCCACCCCAGCGAAGTTGGGAGTCGTTCGTTTTCTAACGTATAAACTAGTTAGAGAATTTCCAATTATTAAGGCTACCGGTTAGTTTCCTAGCTAACAGCGGCCGACCACGTACCGAAGAAATACTCCACCAAAGTCTTATTCACTGTGACAGCGTTCGTGTCACCGAAGGCAATGACTGGGGCTATCACCTCACCGAGGCTAAACTCCTCCGTAGTCAGAGTGAAGACATACGTCGGGTTAAAGGCCTTGGAGCTCAGCTGGCGTGCGACCTTCGAGTTGGCTAGCATGCTAGCATTCAGAATCGGCGCCACCCACCACTTTTTCGTCTCGTTGAACACCGTTTGATTGAAGACGTGATTATTTCCGAAATACGCATCAGACCGACTATCAAAGTTTAGAACCGAGGCTATTTAGAGGGGGGGGCGTCGGCTAGATCCATGACAAGATTTTCTGTAGTATGAGAATTCTGAACATAGAAAGCTATATTAACTGACCTGAGACTGGCATCATGCTCAAGAAGGTTGTGCTTGTTGAGTTGATCCCTGGAGTCGTATCAGCATTAGTCCGACTTTCAATCAGCCCCATATCACGTTCTCCGATGCTGGAGCGTCAGAGAAACGGAAGCGAGGACAGAAAAGGATGAGCAGTTGTTGTATGGCATACAGCGTGAAATAGGTGGCATTCGGCTCTGGGTTGGCTATAATGGCCTGGTCGAACATGATATTGATGAGCGTTGGATTGAAGTTCAACCCTTCCGTCAAGGCCTTGATAGCGTTGTCTCGTGTGATGTTTCTGCCGTCACGCTGGAGGAACCCGTGATTCGCCAATGTGTTCATCATTGGGCACGGCCCGCGAACTATGAGCTGTTAGCATGCCGTCCGATAGCACTCGCGGAATGTTGGTGTGCTTCATACAGTCTCCCTCGCCGGCTGGAATCCATGGATGATCGGCATCGAGATCATCGAGCGTCTGGCCAGCTACGTGACCGAATAATAAAGCCAAAGCGAAGGTAGAGAGCTTCATGACGACTTGATCGTGCTCAGATAAGAGGTTGTAGTCAAACAAGCTGCCTGTAAGTCTGTAATATGATATTCAACATAAATAGTGAGAGAGTAGGCCGGGAAAGGGTAGAATGGAGAATTTGTCGATTAAATAGTGCAGCCAGGCCTGCCGTCTTAGTTACAGCAGAGTTGCCAACAATACGGGGCCGTTGTGTGGTGTGTGCGCGCTCAGGGCACGGATTGAATCTACCTTGGTAAAGTGGTAATATACGCGGAATGAGTACGCGGGTTACATCCGCGTATATTCGTATCCACTTACACTAGCCGCGTGTATATAGAACATGCATATCCAGTAAACCTGGTTCACGTAATAGGGCATTACGTAGAGTGTTTTGCACTTTTAGACCCGTCCCTTCTCCATAGAGAATTAAGCAGTCGGATGCGTACTTTCGACATCCGCATAGCTGGGTCTGTTGGGTCCTGGGGCGGTGCATGGAACTGTCCGTCTGATGGCACGCATGATGATTATAGATAGAGGAAGCCAGATCACGATGCGCAGATCCCATGGGTTCCGGGCCCAAATACCAGATTCTTGACCCATAACAGTTGGTCATCATAACCTGGGCCCAACACATTGCAGATGGTATGCAAGAAACGAGGCCCGGCATCACCGATCTGCCACAGATCTCTGGAATGGTGTAAAAGGGCTGTGTAGTGGGCAAGAATGACCAGGGCTTGCGGTAACCGCTTCACAACCAAGTCATTGAAGTCTGCCTGGATGCGGACCGACCAATTGAATGCCATTTGACAATCGTGTACGCGCATCCTTGAGGCTGATATCTTGTCCAGGCCGACTTGTAATAGTTCTATAGCTTCAAGACATATATTGAGGGTTTCTTCGTCCAGGTCATGTGAGTCTTCAACCCAGCGGCGGAGATCCTTTAAATCGGTCCCCTGTGCCTTTCCGTACCTTTGGACCCCACTGAAAAGGATAAATGGCCATATCTCCGTCTCGGGAAGGATTTGCCACGACTCGGATGCGATGACCCGCAGGCCGCGGTGAACCTGCACATAACGGCAGTAATGGTCCAGGAGCACGGCCCCGTCAGACTCCAAGCCCGCTAGCGTGTCTACCAACATGTGTCGTCCGAGGATGGACGAGAAGAGCAGCGCGGCCGAGCAGTTCGCTTCGTTAATGAGCAGTTGCTGCGAGTTGAAGATAGTGATTGCCTGGGCTTGCAGTTGAAAGGCTTCGGAAAGATAGAAGCTGGACTTTTCAGGTCTGACCACGGCCAAATGGCGGGCGGAGATGGCGAGCATCGCATGAAGCAGCCAGGGAAACTCAAGTCCCAGTTTATTCACTAATCTGGTCGCGATTACGTCGACATGGTCATCTAGTTCAGGGACTGCAATGGACAATTTGTAGTGAAGGAGAAACTCCATGTGATTCATGTTCACACTGGCAGACGGAACCGAGCTCGAGCCCGGGGTGACAGGTTCATTCGTCCAATGAGCGTCATGTGGCTCCAAGACGATTTTCGGATGCGTGCCCGGGCGTTCGTCTGTCGTTGCCGTTGGGACAAGGCTCGGGCTATGGGCCTCGTCCGAACGATTCGTGGTCCCTGGGCTGTTGACGGCGGATTCCGTGGCCGCGACCGAGGGGGTGACATACTCGCATCTTCGCTGAGTAATCGTGCAGTGTGCACACGCCGGTCGCTTTTCATCACATTTGATGTGGCGGCGTTTACATTCCCGGCAGCCAAGCCGAGATTTTCTATGACTTCGGCGATTCATTGGGAGTCGGTCGTTATCTCACGGGGCCCAATTGCACCACGGATCCGCGGATCCTTTACGGCGGCGTTAGTGAATACGATAGCCCGGGCTTCGTCTGCGGTGCTGCATGGACATGAAAGAGGGGGGGCAAGTGGCAAGCCGTAAATCATTAGCGAACGTCCAGCTGGCACACCTAGTATATACTAAAGGAGAAATGCGGGTATCAAACCGCACGGACTAGGCAGCCGAATTCTTCATGAGCCAGGGGCGCCAACAGTGGGCTATGCTGGATGGGGGTGAATGTTTCTAGTTGGGGTATCGTGAATACGAGTCTCTTGGCATGGCATATCTCGGCCTTTTCTCTCTTGTTATTGGCATACTACACACATCATCAATGTAACGATTCGGAAACGGGGAAGACCAAAGCGCCGATCGGCTCCGAACCGTACCCGCCTTGCGTATACTATACGCGGATAGAACTGTCTAGCATAACGTTGCGATGTGTTGAGAATTGGAACGAAGCGTAGTTAATGAGGAACTCTTATTGTCGGGTTGAGTCGACTTGAGGCCCCTCTTCTTTTCCGTTGCAGTTGCAACCCTGGCTATCGGGATAGTTCCGATTGCTCAATGGGGCACGGGAGCCGGACACATACTTCTTGTTTCTGACATTCTGAACTGACAACGCATAAGAATTCATTCGAACGTATCCCTGCTGCTGTCCAAGATTCCAGCAGCTACAAAGAGTCGAGTTGCGGACTTTTCTCTTTTCCAATTGCTTGCCTTGATTAAACTGCTTTGGTAGTTCTAGACAGATGAGTGCTCCGACACTGTATTGTGTCAATCAACTATTGAGTTGGTCGAACAAAACCAAGCACATCGGCCTGTTAACCGGCCGGCATCTAGCTTTCTTCCAATCAAAAAGCTTGCTTAGATATCTCGGCATGTCGGTGTCTGATTGTAAATAATCCCGGCGGACTTATCGGGGATACAAATGTGGCTGGCGGAGATATGGCCTGAGGTAGCGCACAGCAACGATGAACATAGTATATAACTTTTAGTCAGCTAGGTAATACGTAATACACGCTATCGACATGTTACATTTTGATAAGCAATGAGAAGAGAAACCTGCGTACAAGCAAGGCACTATCGTACACCTACACGATATGGAATCCTCTCCTTCACTGCCAACCTCTACTACTGGACAGTCGGCCGAGCAGCCAGTATACAAACCGACAACCCGAACTCAAGCTCTTTCGCGCATGTTCACGCTCTCTTGACTGCATGTACGCCAAGGGAGCGTCAGATATACCGGGTTATCCTGATGCGCTAGTGCTTCAGCCTACACGACGTCATCACGTACGGGTTCATCAGGCTTGGGTATGCTATGAAATCCCATGTGTGTAAGTGCGCCAAGCATGCTTATACACGAGATTAGATCGGCCAAGTCCTCACTATGATGGATCACGTCTACATCACTGCCATCCTGGCTGTGGGTATAAAGCTCCTCGCGAGTTTTCCATTGCCGCCGACGCTACTTGACGGTAACGACGAGGAGGTTATTCGGCGCATCGTCGTTCCACTTTGCCCGCTCACTCCGCTGCACTTCCAACTGCCCTACACTCTGCGACGCTACCGAGGGTCTGCCCACAGATGTCCTACGTGTCCCCTTTTCGTCTTTGCTAGAAGGACCTCAGAATACCCCTCGCCTTACTCTTTTTGTCTCTTTTCATCTCCTTGGGACCAGCGCTCGTCCAGTCATCTTTCAGACCTAAGTCTGACTCCTCCCTGTTCATGATATCAGTGTTATGTTGAACTCCTATGAGCAGACATACCCTAGGCGTAGCATAGTAATCAACCCCCTAGCGAGCATAGCCTCGAGATTAAGTATAAATATGTCGTGACATAGATTATCTGTACAGCCACTAATCTTTATCCTAATATCTAGAGCTTAGTATAATCAAGTTACAGGTACTATCTGATCATCTCTATTCCATCCAATGCCTCAAGTGTCCTTCGTATCAACCCAGCCTATTGGTTGCGCAACGAGTAGACTAAGTATATCTGACAACAACACTGGTGTACTCAACTTTCAATAGCGTCCTCTCTTGGTTATCCAACAATCATGGATAGAAGTTCAAGGCTATGTTGCATCATGCTATCGTCTACCGGTCCTTACTCCGGCAGGTAGAAGTTTTCCCATAAAGACCCATTTCGATGACGTGGTTTCACTGCCAACGGGCCGTTATATCGGCTCGAAACCCATTCTCTGACCTTGGTAAAGTCCCTACAGGTATGCGTCATGTCTGAATCAATATAGTTTTGATCGATAGCTTCATACCACCGGGTGGGAATAATAGTCATGTCTGCGTTGCATTGGATCATTTGCCTAAGGTGATCAACACAGTGTACTGTCCAAAGGATTTAGTATATAGTTCAGGCCGCTATATCTTAGGCAGTAGGCAAACACGTACACTGATGCATTTCTCCATGAAGCCCGTCGAGAACATATTCGTCCGGGTAAAAGGACTTTCTTATGTGATCCTAATGTAAATTGTAGGCTGAGTACTTGACCAAGACGTTTGACTTTGAAATTTTCTGTTAATAACTTACCAGGCAGTGGAGCGTGTGAAACATGTCAAGTCTAGGCAGTTTTAGCATCGATGACAGAGTTCGCTGTTTTGAGGGCCTGCTTACCCCCCGAGATAGCCTCCTCTATTATTGTTCCAATATTCGGTATACTCGTCTCCCCAAGTTTCTTTGGCTTCTTCGTCTGTTAATAAAAAGTAGCGATCTGTTCTATCATTAGAGCCATTCGATGGTTAATTTCTCCCGTGATGCTTACTCTTCACAAGCTCCTCCCAAGCGGAATCAACTTCGGGGCCTGAGCCGATATATTTCCAGCTCGGAGACTCAGGGGGGATATATTCTCCTTTGTCCTCATCGAAGTGAGGGCTCCCTGTAAATTTGTGTTGGTGTATACTGGCTGCCACTCGTGCGGGACCTATAAGATAGATGTTAGGACTGACTTTTAAGCTACTATTCCTCTCATTGAGAAAGTATCACATACCAATGTCACTAGAATATCCAGAAGCCAAAGTACCGAACTCATTGTAGGCTAATATTTTCCACGTAATAAACGCAGTTATAACAACCGTTATTACGATAGACGTAACCCAGAGGATTCCCAGAACAACCCATCGAGACCTCGATCTAGAGCCATATGCTCGAAGGAGACTCAGATGCCACTGATCAACATCAAGATCACAAGACGCCTAGTCATATTCATCAGACGAATATTTTTTGTCCTGTAACTTTGCATATTTAGCCATGGCTGAAAGAATCTTGGAATTAAACGTCAGAAAAGACCTTCAATTGATGGCCACGGGCAGACAGTGAAGACAAAATTGCAACAACGAATTATTTTTTTGGGCGAGGATAGGTGCTTGATCAAACGTTGTGAGAGTGACACACGGTCCATTAGCCTCACAGGATATTGACTCAGTACAGCAAGGGATGAGTGCGTGAACGCCTACGACTACCATGAGGGACTCATGCAGCTTCAGTTGCTTGTCACAAGCGCTTCTGTATGTCTCTATTCGAATACTGCATTAGGGGACGACGCGTCACCGGAATTTGAAATGTGGCGTTCCATTTGATCTATGGGAATCTAGCAGAAAGTCCAATCCCCGCGGCACACTACAGGCTGAATATCGGACATCGAGCTTGCATATTACACGCCGCCATCAAGGTCGTGAACATGAACGATGAAGCCGACGGACCAATAGGCCGAGGTTATCTCAAGCTTGAGCATCTAGCAACGGCCCGAAATCCTGTATGGTGTCTATTTAGTAGATTTTAACATATCTAGTTATGTGAGGGTGAATCTCGCTACTGTAGGCGCTATAGCGGAAGACTACTATATGCACCTCAATATGTAAAGTGATTCAGCTCCAGTACAAGGACTAAGCTTCTCGAATGTAACGTTCCTGGCCTGCAATGTAACGCGACGCAAATGCAATACAGTTCACATGATCATAACAGCGGCATCTGAACGCGCACAGGAAATCTAAGTAGCCATTCGACGAAAAGAATGTGCGTCTTGCCAATAGTTACACAGAGCCAGAGGTGCCTTCTTGAAAGACCCGAGACATCGAGCCAGGGGAAGCATGTATTCTAGAATAGGCACATTGAACACGAATACTCTCCATCTTCCCGTGGAATCATAAGAATCTCTTTTATCATTCTACCCACTTGTTATACAAGCATAATAGATCTAACATCACATGGATGATCACACGGAATCAGCACGATTTCTCGACAATGTCGACTCACCAGCAAAGTGGCACAGCGAAAAGGAGTCTGATCACAGGAAGCGCTCATCCTCTGTACGGTTAATATTACTTCATGGCTCTCTCATCATCTTCTATTCATTATTGTTTCTCTACGCGACTTTCAGGAGCAGGCACATAACAACAAACCATGATGCCATTCGCGCCATGATCCATTGTACGTTTACCACACCAGCTTCGAGCAATCGCATACTAACGCGACGGGGAAAATGTAGCTCCTGCAAGCGAGTCAATAAGTTACACAACACAGTATTTCAACAACGACAAATGGAATGCCTCGGTGTACTTTGGAGAGCCAAGCGATGAAAGAGAGGCCATATGGGAAGATTTACTTACACGTAAGATCCCAGCACTCCTCTAGAGTACAGAAATATTAACAATAGATAGCTTCCACCATTCGCCTCACTCCTGAAGAGATGGCCCGATTAGATAGGCCTAAGGGAATCCAGCTGCCAGACGGCGACTATCTCGGGACTCTCAATGTCTTTCATGACTTACACTGTCTCCGACGGGTCACGAGACTGCTCTATGTTGACCACTATTTTCCAAACATCACGGACGAAGACAAGCACATGAATCTTATGCATGCACGTGAGTCGACAAAACTCTTCATTGGGTCCCCCGAACTTTCACTGGATGGGCTCACTAAAACCATTAACAGAGCACTGTCTGGACCGACTTCGTCAGTTGATTCAATGCCGTGGCGATGTCAGCGTGGCTACATACATCTGGGGAAAGCGACAGGCAATTCCCATTGCAAACTTTACATCACTACACCAATGCGTGAATTGGGATGCGATCTACAAGTGGTCGTACAATAGGCGAGTAGATGTGTTTGAACCGGGGCTGCTCATTCACCCTGTCTTCGGTCCAGCATACGCAAGCCTGGGGAATGGATCTTTTACTGGTGCCGTGCATGATACTGCGCTTTGAGCAATGATTTGTTTTCACGCAGAAGTAGATGCTAGGGAGCGGCTTAACTATAAGCCGTATGATGCTACATATATTACGCCCAATCTGATTTGCTGTATGCATGTGCACTCTAGATCTTAGATCTGAATACTACTCTACTTTTGGAGAGTGCATGTGAGCGCACTGGCGCCTCTGGATAACAGAACGCAGGTCTAAAATAGCGCGAGATCTATTTATACTAAAGATATTAATTCACTTGAATAATATTGGCGACTTCTCAATGTCATGTGCTTGTATGCAGTAAGTACTGCGCCAGCCCGGAGTCAACCACCTCAGATGCCTACTGCAGATACATCGACTCACTAACCTAACTAGCTTATTCAAAATATAGCTGCGAGTCTATCGCCAGTCGAGTCGTCGCCCGTGAGGGTCACGAGAACCGAAAGAACGAAGCGAATTGTGTGATTGGGCTAGATCCAAACGCCTCAATATATGAGCAGGACAACGGATGTTTCGCTGTCCGAAATGACCAACTATCTTGCGGGGTGCGCTTCAGATACCTAGCTTGCAGTAGTCACGTATGCAGGAAGACTGACGCTAACATAACGGGAGTAGACGCCAGAGGCTTTTGGAATTCACTTTGATATCTCATACATCGCAGTTTTATCACGACGCGGAAGTATGACACGATAACATCACACCAATGAACGCAATAGCTCATTGTGTCGGACAGCTTGTTCATCCGCTGCAGCATAAGCCTACATGTGAAACTGTATCATAAGTGCATGAAACTAAGGTAGAAAATGAAAAACAGAGAGACGAAGAGAGCCACTATGTCAAACATATAACGAGGTCCACGTCATCAAGGATGAAGACATCAGTGAAGAACTAGGAGTTCGGAATGGCATGGCTGTCGCTTAATCGTAGTTGAGCACATTTCTAAGCCTCGTATGAGACCTTCATCACACTCCAGACACCATATCTTAAATAACTCGCTTAAGCGATCCTCTGTTACCCGGCTAAAATAACCATCTACGTCCCATCAGATGTAACTACATTATGCAAGCATCGTGAACTCTGATTCTCCTTTCCGATGGCAGGAACCGCGCAGAGAAGTTTCTCCCTCGGAGGGGCCTAGACTCATCTTTGCGTGAGAAGATAGGCCATCAGTGAAACTTGCTCGGATGGTTTCACCTCACGGATGCTAGAACGCGTAATTACCTGCCTATATCAGTCCGCCGGTACCTTTACAGTGAGTCTCCGCGTGCTTGTTTGCCAATCACAGATATAACGATGTATTCCATTTGCTCTAGTTTCGTACTAATGCAGTCTGTGCCTACGATATGTTGTGCGGAGGTGGATGTAGGTCTTACGGTAGGGTCACATAGCCCTTCAAACATATCCAATCGAACATCACGTCGCGATATTTCATCCTCACTGGCGGTGTAATGTATCTGTTATAGTACTCATGCAAATCTCATCACGGGGTGATGTAGCTCGCTTCCGTTAGTCAACATCACGCATTTTCGGCCAGCGTAACAATGGCAACAATAGCTCTTGAGCGAGATATGCTGAACGGAACTCGAAGAATCGAGGGGAAACTCGGGATATTAGGTTGGAACTCAGGAATTGTATCGTGAAGTCTTGAGCATATATAAACTGACAACAACCTCTCTTTTCGAGAGAGGAGCTGACGTTCGTCGGTTACCCATCCATTAATATACAAACCCGCGAGGACTTCTAAGAGAATTAAAACCCTACATATCATTACCCCTCAGAACCATCCTTCAAAATGCGGTACTCTCTCGTATTCATTGCCACCCTCTGCGCTCTCGTCAGCGCCGCTCCAATTGATTCTGCGAAGCGTCACGAGGCGGACACGGCCTACATCAAAACGCTCCCCGACAGGCGTTCCGAGGCAGACACAGCATATACTAAGGAAGTCTCAGACAAGCGGTCTGAAGCAGATACAGCGTACACCAAGGAAGTGTCCGATAAGCACAAGCGCTCTGAAGCAGACACAGCCTATACGAAAGAAGTGTCAGACAAGCTTAGGCGTTCCGAGGCAGACACCGCGTACACGAAGGAGGTTTCAGATAAACGTAGACGCTCTGAGGCGGATACTGCCTACACCAAAGAGGTCTCTGACTAGGAGAGATCGCACTAGGCGCGTCAATGCCCTCTAAGCTATGGGATACCGGCCCCCTTTCCTCAGCAAACACAAGCAAGAATCGATAAGGGGGTTCGCGAAATATGAGAGTAGGATTGATTAAGGGGCTGGAAGGGTGCTAGTTTGGTAAATATACATGAGATTTTCCTATCAAGCAATGCTGTATTATCTAGTCTGTGCGTAAGCCTGCTTGTTCGACGTGAGAGCGTAAAGACAGTAAACTTCATTCGACTACGTTGGAGACGCAACTCATTTTAATCGCGTGGTTTTTCAGCAACTTCTTTGCTTCAGCGCCTGATTGATCGGTTGACACTGTTTAACGTTGAAGAAAAAAAACTTTTTTTTCTCTTTTCTTTTCGGTCTCCATGTTTACGTCCCAGCACCAAGAACGAGCAATAGTATGAGGCTCAGCTATTCGGGACCAATTTGACTACCCACCTTGACTCAGTGGTACAAAAAGAATCCATCCTTTGCGTAATGCAAATAATGCGACACCTCCGAGATTCGAACTCGGGCTCCCGAAGGAACAGGATTAGCAATCCTGCGCGTTGACCACTCCGCCAAAGTGCCCTTATTCCGTCCTTATATGGGGTGATGGATGAGTAGCTATGTCGACTGCCACTATAATCATGGACTTATCGTCGCTGAGGGATGCCAACTCTTTTGGAGGACAGGCGAGTACAACTATAATAGAAGATAGAAATATCATAACGGGACCAATATTGCTGCGGGTAGACCCGATTGTCATTCCTTTCATCTCTCATTAATTACAGTAAGCTTTCATATTTATCCAAACCACCGCTCTGCTGTTTTTGCTGCTGCTGCTGCGGCTGCTGGGGTATTTGCGACACCGGCATCATTGCACTCATCCCACCACCCATCATGCTGTTCATACTTCTATTTCCGTTTCCTATACCTGGATTCATCATGCTATTCATGCTTCCAGCTGGGGGAGGCATAGCGAAGCTCGACGTTTGACTGAATGATGTGGCGGAAGCCTGCCGTTGCATCCCTCCAGAAGGTGGCGGAGGTAGTCGGAATCCAGATGACGCCGTGTTTCCACTTGATGGTGGTGGAGCCAGAGAGAAAGACGAAGTTTGGCCCATGGAGGGCCGCTGCTGGTTCATATTCATGTTCGACATGCCAGACATCATGGTGCTCATTGGCGACTGAACAGATGATATGGGGTTAGCAGTGCTTGATGCCCAGTTATTCGCTGTAGTACCGGTCGTAGACGACCAATTCATGCTATTCGAGGCTGGCTGTACGGTAGAGTTGCCCTGTACCGTATTTGTAGTGGGTTGTAGAGGTTGCGAGTATTGGGTGGTTTGGGGGCTGAGAGGGCTGAAGGCAGCTAAATCAGGTGTCACCGTCCGGAATGAGGCTTGTGTCTGTGCCTTAGGCGGGTTGAATTGACTATTGCTGGCGGGAGTCGGTGTAGACCAAGAAAACTGAGCCGTGGGTGATTTCACTGCTGAAGTAGCGACAGCAGGGGCTGGTGCCGCGTCCCAACCCCCATTCTTCGAGCTGCTTGCCGCAGGAGACGCCCTACCTTTGACCAGGCTTTCGAAATCGTCTTGTGTTGCCCCATTTGTCGCATCGAACGTAGTCCCAGTGACACCCCCAAAGCCCAAGAAATCATCATTGGCTGCCACGGCAGACACGGCGCCTCCATTGGTTACAGCGAGCTCCTGTAACTTCTTTACCTGCTCGTCTTCCACTCGCCGTGATAGTGATTTGATTAGTTGCATGAAGCTTTGGAATTGCTTGAGATCGAGCAGCGGCCCTAGACTCATGTTCCAAAGGATCGGTAAGATCTCCGTAGCTACAAATTCTGCATCAGCAATGTCCCCAACGACTCGCAGAACGTCCAGGGCAGCCATCATGACGGCAGGCTCTTTCGTTTTTATGGCTTTGATCAGAGGGATGATCTTCTCCTGCATCGTATACTTATCGAGAGCACTCGATGAAGAAGTCTTCTTCTTCTTGTCCGGTGCCAGCCCGTCGAGACCATCATCACCAGAGCTTGTCTCATTTGAACCACCGCAAAGGATGACGAAAGCACGACAACCGCGCACTTTGATTGCCAGGCTATTTGTTTTACTGAAAACGGCAGCAACGACGGGAAACAACTCATTTTTGATGGTACTGAAATCGAGGATAGGGAGCACATCTGGTAGACCTCTCAATGCCGCATCGACTAGCGATGGCGCAGAGGATTCAATAGCGGCGAGGATAATCGGAAGAATGTCTAGCACTTTGGTCAGCAACTGGTATGGAACCATGGGTTAGAAAATGCAATGTGCGGTGGGGAAACATTTTCTTCAAAAGTAAGTGTTTGATGCACAACCTCATCGTACAAGTTGCAATAGGGACTATAGAAATAGGCCGGGTAAGCTTTTCGTAAGCGAAGCTGCATACGTACCGTCTTTGAAATCCTTCCCTGAGCTGTTATCAGTGATCAGATTCATGTTTTCTAAGACGACCATCAACCCAGCATCTCGAGCCGAGTCCTTCTCTTGGCCTTGTTTCGCATTCTCGACGAAAATCCCCTTTAGCTTTGGGCGTACTTTGTCGCCAAAAGCACGCCGTGCTGACGGCAGGAGGCCGATCATCTTAAACACATTTTGTAGGATGAGTGAGAGTAGTTCCCTATCTTTCATCTCCTCCAGCAAGGCCGGGAGCAGTTTCTTCTCCATGACTGATTTCGGGAACGATGGGAGGACCTTGATCAGCCCTCTCATAAAAGATGATTTCTCGCCGGGAGTCTTGGCCGGAAAAGCATCGAGAAACCGGATGGTCGAGACGAGGATATTGTCAAAGTATTGGCTTTCCTGGAACTCATGGGCCGTCATGCGCTGTGCCGGCCGCCTCGTGATGAGGCGTGGAAGAACGTGGTTCGCAAGATCCTTGGGTAAGGGTCGCTTTGACAAGAAATCATTGCCGGACGAGGGCACAGATGATGACGAGGTGAAGATCCGTCTGTAGGCTGATAGACTTCCGCTCGTTTCTATGGGGGAGCGGTGTGGTGAATTGTACAAGGCAATGCATAACAAACCGAGTGAAAACATGTCGGCGGATGAAGTGAGATTATTGTCAAGAACGAAGTCGGGGGAAGTATAGTCTAAATTAATTTGTACATATCGAGGTAAACGGGGGTCTAGATTCAAGACTTCGGAGAGATTGATGGGTTGGACTGAGGTAGGTTTGGATGAATTCTCGGGAGGACTGCAGAACGCGAGACCGCTGATTTTCCAGTCGGACTAGATATCATGTCAACGGGTAAATATCTTTTCTTCTTGCTTTCAGAACTCGTCTCAGTCTCGAGGGAGCGAGGACAACCATGCCAGAAAGGGGGCCACGAGAGAGAGAGAGAGAGAGAGAGAGAAGAGGTTAACAAACCTTAGCATTGATGAGGACCGCCTCGGGCGTCAGGTTGCCATGTACGAGGCTGGCATTCTCGTGGAGGAACTCGAGGGCCTTGCTGACTTGGAGCAAGCCCTTCTGGATCTCGAGCTCGTCAATCTCGAGCTCGCGCCTCCGCCGCACGCCGTCCGAGTCTTCGGTGACATAGCGACTGGAGCGGCCACCGATGCCGCCGGCCCTCTCCTGTTCGTCCTTGTCCTGCAGTAGGCTCGCGAGAGAGGTGGTGACGGGCTCGGTGACGAACTGTAGGCCGCCGCCGCGCGTGTCCTCGACGGGCTCGACGAGCTCCAGCACGTTGGGGTGGCGCAGGCGGGCGAGCGACGAGGCCTCCTTCTTGAGGCGCTCAACGACCTCCTCGGCGGCGCGCTTGAAGGACGAGGCGCTCGACCGGTTCAGGGTGTTGGCGTGCGAGTCCAGCGACTTGCGGTCGAAGATGAAGACCGAGTAGGGCTTCTGCGTCGACTTCTTCTTGGCATCGTAGATCTTCCAGGCGCCGGCGGTCGAGGACGCGGTCGGCGACACGGAGTAGTTGGAGTTGATGTTGGACGAGAAGCTCTTCAGCGACGAGAACATGTTGGGCGACGGCGCGACGATTCGAGGGTTTGGCCGTTGATGGCGCCCGTCATGACGCTGTCGCCGCCGGTATCGTAGGCGTCGTCGTTGTATAAGTGCCCAGGTGGTGTTGCGCAACGGCAGGGACGGGAAATGGACACGGGTGCGGCTCGGTCGGATGCTCTGTTCTGCTCTGTACCGAGGTGTGTCGGGGATACCCACAGCAAGTAATTAAGCTCGATGTGTGCCTTGTATACTGCTTCAACGCTGCGCATTGGCGCTTGTCATGGCGCGCTCAGGCAGCTCTCTAATAACTTATCGGCGATAAGTACTGGTAGGTAGAGTGCGCCATCGCTTCTTGATCGTTTTAGGTTAGGCACCTGCGCTAGTCTAGGGTACCTGCCAAGTGCCAAGACAGTGGCTAGTGCGCCATGATCTAGCCCCAGAGGCTCTCGAGGGCTCCCTAAGTGATTGAGGCGCTATGCCTGACAGAACGGCAGCTCACGATTGGCTACCGAGCTCGCCTCGACCGACACCCCACAGCCCGCCTCTAACCGCCTCGATGCGCCCAACGCCCTCCGAGATCGCAGCCGAGGGGGTCCACGATGCCACTCACTCACCGCGCGACGGCGCCGAGACAAGCATCCTGCGAAACATCCCATGCAGGGACTTGTTGGCCTGAATCGCTGACTTTTCCCATGTATATAAATCCGGTCTGATCTCTGCGGGACCAATTGATGAGTAGATTTCGCAATTGGCCGATGAACTTGAGAATAGCTGTCGTGGTTTGACTTGACCTCGTAGCGGAGTCTTTTTCAAATTTATATTTATTTCTTTTTCTCTTTTTTAGAAGTTGGTCCTATTCTACTTACGTCGTCCGACCTCTCAACCCTGTACCCACTAACAAAATACACGATCAGCAGACGGCGCCATGCTTCGACCTCTGCTCCCGCGATGCGCGAGGGCCCTGAGGGCACCTAGGGCTGCTGCTGCTCGGCGTCCGTCATATGCTCTTCCTGCTTCGGCGTCGCATATCGCAAGATGGTACAGCATACAGCCCGAGGCCGCCTCGACCGCCAAGCCGCTCGACATCGACCCCTCGAAACTCGTTATTAACAAGACGACGAGTCCCAAATCCCTCGAAGACCCGAGCACTCTGGTGTTTGGCCGAAATTTCACAGGTGAGAGAGAAAGCACTGCCCTCGTCCCATTCCGTCCCCTTCCGTCTCCTTTCCATGCATATATATATATATATATATATATATGTATCTTGAGCGTATGCTAACCGACTCCCAGACCATATGCTCACGATAGAGTGGACGCAAACCGACGGCTGGCGGACGCCCTCGATCCAGCCATACCAAAACCTGTCCCTCGACCCGGCCACGTGCGTCTTCCACTACGGCTTCGAGTGCTTCGAGGGCATGAAGGCCTACAAGGACAAGGCCGGCAAGGTGCGGCTGTTCCGCCCCGACAAGAACATGGAGCGCTTCAACAAGTCGGCGGCGCGCATCGCCCTGCCCACCTTCTCGGCGCCGGCCCTCATCGACCTCATCGCGCGCTTCGCCACGCTCGAGCAGCGCTTCATCCCCGACGCCCGCGGCTACTCGCTGTACCTGCGCCCCACCATGATCGGCACCCAGAAGACCCTCGGCGTCGGCCCGCCCGGCTCGGCCCTGCTCTTCGTCATCGCCTCCCCCGTGGGGCCCTACTACCCGACGGGCTTCAAGGCCGTGTCCCTCGAGGCCACCGACTACGCCGTGCGCGCCTGGCCCGGCGGCGTCGGCGACAAGAAGCTCGGCGCCAACTACGCGCCCTGCGTGCTGCCCCAGCTCGAGGCCGCGAGCCGCGGCTTCCAGCAGAACCTCTGGCTCTTCGGGCCCGAGCAGTACGTCACCGAGGTCGGCACCATGAACCTCTTCGTCGCCCTGCGCGACAAGGAGACGGGCCAGAAGGAGCTCCTCACGCACCCGCTCGACGGCACCATCCTCGAGGGCGTCACGCGCGACTCCATCCTCGCCCTCGCCCGCGAGAAGCTCGCGCCCGAGGGCTGGCGCGTCTCCGAGCGCAAGATCACCATGGCCGCGCTCGCCGAGGCCTCGGCCGAGGGACGCCTCATCGAGGTCTTCGGCGCCGGCACCGCCGCCATCGTGAGCCCCGTGCGCACCATCAGCTGGAAGGGCAAGGCCGTCGACTGCGGCCTCCACGAGCACGAGGAGTCCGGCGAGATCGCGCTGCGCATGAAGGGCTGGATCGAGGCGAGGCAGTACGGTGATGAGGAGCACGAGTGGAGCTACGTCTGCTGACGATGATCATGATGCTGATGCTGATACTTATCCTAGTGTTTGTGTCAGAAGGGAGGAAAGAGTTTGTTCTATGGGAATAAACACATGGGACGTGGTGCTGTCTGGTAGGAATTAGAGTTGTTTACATACCCTCCCGCGTCTGTACCCCTAAATACCCATCTGTAACGAAGTTAGAAATAGCGAAAACGTTGAGTGAGATAGGAAAGATGTGAAAAGAGGATCAAGAAAAAGCGATAGACAAATAGACGGCAGAGAGCATACCGGCAAAAGACGAAGGGGGAAAAGGGAAAAGGGAAGGGGGGTTGGGGGCCAAAAGACGTTTGAGGAGAGAAGAAAAGAGAGGAGAGGAGGAAAATACGAAGCCAGTAAGCAGTATTAGTTCCACAGTCGACACATACCGAGGGATAGATAAACAGCAAGCTGATCGAATGACCAAATAATAGACTAGTCTTAGCACATTAACGAAGTGAAATTGTATAGAAACTACAAAAAGTGATAAAGCAGTGACTGAGTGACGTGGAGCATCATATTCCAGCATAAGATCTACCTTTTCATCCTCGTCCTCTTTTCTTTCCCCTCTTTTCCTTCCCATTTTCTTGTATTTCTCTCTTTTTTTGCTGATATTCCTTGCTTCTCTTTCTCTTATATCCCGCTCCTCTCTCACATGATGTACTTTAATAGCATTACGCATTATGTACTCCACGGTGCACAACAGCGTACACAGCATCTCATATAACCAGTTATATTCTGATCCACCATACCTCTTACCTCATCTCATCCCATCTTGTCCCGTTTCTTCTCTTGGGATCGATCTGATCTGGTCTGACCTGATCTGATATCACCTAGTTCTTTTCCCGTGGGTGGGTAGGACCAGTTAGGTTACAAAGTAGAAAAACAAGAATATCGATTGGAGATTTGGGCTGTCTCGGCGTCAGTATAAATTCTTCCTGGGATCCCGCGGATTGTTGATGTATGTATGCCGTGTCTGACTAATTCGCGTAAATGAACACTATAACTTCTATATTACTCGACTGTATTGCTACAAATACGTTCAATAACAGCAGTTATAGTGAATGTAAACTCCTAAACAAGCCCTTCAGCCACCAAAACCACGAGATCTACTTTATTTGTCCACTAGACGTAGCTGAGCACACACCACTTCACGAGCCATTTGCCAGGCAATGTGCATTCGCAATGTTAAGACGCCCGGATGGGAGGATATGATGTAAATCATAGTGTAGAGACACCGGTCACAATTTCCGAGAAAATGCGAGTGGCAACGGCAAGAAAAGATAGTCAACCTCTAAACACCCACACGAGGGTGAATCCACTCTATGTTTGTATGTATATGTGCATAGTATGCGTTTCTCTAATGAACCCGAGAGATAGAGAAAGAGACAAAAGAAAGCCATTCATCCATGTGCCCGTTCATCTAATCATTGATACATCTGCTCACTGCGTCGACATCTTGGGCAAGTGTGATCTAGAACTCAACTGCCACATCGTCTCATTCATGGTGCAAGATCCATCAGCGACAGGCGATAGAGACACTAGGATATTCCTGTATCCGATGAAATAGCGGCAACAGCGGCGGCGGCGGCGGCGGTGATTACGATGGGCTATTTACTTTTTCGAGGGATCCTCCAAAATACCCTCGGCCTCTAATCTCCGTCGAGCCTCCTCGAGAGCCCAAGTTTGTATCCTGTCGACAGGGTTAGCAGCTTACGGGAAAGAAAATGAGAGATGACAAGACAAGAGGGAAAAGACAGGAAGGAAAGCGGAGATGAGAGAAGACGCACGATGTATCAGGCTTGAAGCCGTAGGCAACACCAGCCAAGAGAAGGGACCCGCAGAAGCCGTAGAAGAAGGGCGTCTCCCAGCCTTCCTTCTGGTACTTCTCGCCGGGCTTGACGCCGAACAGCCAGCCGGTGGGCGGGTCGTACTGCGGGCCGTGCGAGGCCGACGTGCGCGCGCTGGCGGTGAACTGGTGGCGGGTGGAGGGGGCGGCTGTGGTGGTGGATTGTTGGAGGGCGGCGCGCGTCGCTCGGACGGCGTTGGTGGCGCGGACGGCAGACATTTCTCGGGTTATCTATCTATTCGGAGACTTTGTTCTATCTTCCCGTTTCTTGTCTCCTCGGTTATGGTCGATGGTGGTGCCGGTGTTGATGAGAGAGTAGATGATGGCTTTGACTTCCAAGGTGGAGGCGAATAGTCGATTGATAGTGGCGGGCTATGGCTTCCTCTCCTCCTTCTTCTTTCTCTATTTCACTGCTTCTCTATCTCGAGGAGTATCGACGAATAAAGATAGCGGCGGGGTACGTGGTGGACGTTGTGTTGCCACTGTTGTCGTTCAATGGCCGGCGAAATGGAACAGCGAAGCTCGGTCGACGGGCTCGAAATAGCGCGGCGGTAAATGGGGACGGCGACAATCAAACGGGAAGAGTGGAGATGCGGTCGTGTGACGAAGATATTTCTAATGCCTCTAGATCCCTTAAAGGCCTGAAATCGACAATCGATAATCGTGTTCTTGTCGTCGTCGTCGTTGTCGGTTGGCGTCGTTTGACGTTGTTGATGAGGAGAAGCAAGGCTAGTCAGTCAGTCAGTCAGTCAGTCAGTCGAGGTCGAGCTAAAGTCGGAGTTGAGCTAAGTCAGAGTCAGTTGTGCAGGTTAGCAGCCAATCCGACGTGTCGCTTCGGCGCTTCGGTGGAGCTTGAGCGACTTTTTACGGGGCCCTGGCCCCCAGCTTCCGCGGCTTACAGTAGTATTCATGTATCGAGATCTTGCAGGTAACAGCAAGCAGAATAAAAGTGGATGGGTACCTGACCTGGGGATTCACGTGACTTTTAAGTTCTCCCCAACCCCGTTTTAGGTCTAATTTCTTAATTTAAAACTTTTAACCGAACTTAATTCTTTATTTACTACTCTACTCTTCACGGATTTTCCATGTCACAGGAAGAGTCAACTATCTTTACACAGATAGCTACAGCGTCTACCTATGTTAAGTAGACAGTGCCCTGACAGCTACTGGTTGATGCTCAGCCTTTCACAACTTCAACTCAACCCCGGCTTCAAGATTCACAATTGGCCACTGAAGAAAGGACTCCTTCAGTATGGCCAATTGGCAGTAATAGGTGTGAGTTTACATCCTTCTATTTATTCAGCCTTTCATCTCGCAGTGCTATTGCCAGATGCGCACATGCATGCACACACACACACACAAACATGCACCAGCGGTACCAAACCAGCCCCTTCGATATGATGACCCATTACTTCTAAGAACAGCCAACTGAATCTTTCATGTGGATTTTTCTTAATATATCAAGCTCAACAGTCTGATCCAGCACACTCTCGTTCTTCCTGACAGAGAAACAACTTGCTTTGACCGTCTTGTTTGATTGGCATCTTCTCACTATGCTTTAACCTGCAAGCTAATCATGATTATCATAGGTGCTGAATGGCTCCAGATATGGACCGTGAAGAGGACGGGTTACTGGTGAGTTAAGGTGGTAGATAGTGTGTAACAAAAAATAGTGATAGGTAGTTTGGCCAAGCAAACAAGACGTCTCCTGATAGTATCGTAAGAACCGTTGAACAAGCAGTTTTGGAAGAGCTACTTCACGACAAATGGGATTACTGTCCGCTTCACAACACATACATGAATACATGCACAATTTCATCATTTCGCAGCGTGCCATGCTGTAATATGTATCTGCTCGACTGACATGTGAGCTATGTTATCTTCTGCAACATGACGTTCCCACATTTAATGACCTACCATCATCCTGTCGTCCTCGCTTAGGGTCTCTTTTTGTTCTCTTTTTTCTCTTTAAAATATATCTATACGCCACGGGTATAACCTCGTTGAAAGGGGCTATCGGGCCAGGTTGTGTAACGAAACTCTTATTGCTTCTCGATACCTTTACTGTTCGCTAAGTGGCGCTCGGTATCATCTGCAAGAACAAAAAAAAAAAAGGAGTAGTATCAACATGTGATCGCATGAGCAACCCTATGCTATCCCTTGGCATATGTCCAACCAAGCCCAAATTTCCAGGTCTAGTCTCCGTGTCTATCCCAGCCCACACACAAGAGCGCCCCGGCCAAGTTGAGGAACTGTTTCCAACCAGTTGACCAAACGGCATCTTGTCTCTTCCCCCTCCTTTACCTCCCTCCTTCATCAAGGTCTGTTGGCATGTTTAATTGTTGTTAAACGAGGGCGCGGACACTTCCAACCTCGGAGAAATACATCCTATCTATACCCATAGGTACGGTATGGCCATCCCATATGTCTAATATTCTCACGTAGGTGAGCTTGATGTTGCTTTCCTGGCGCATCAGGCTATAGCCTAACATCGCTGTGACGGATGGGGTGAGCAAACTGCCCATCCCATTTCGCGAATTACGCTTCGAGTTCGACGCCGGAGCTTTCTCGTTGGGTTATCGTACACCTCCATGCCACCACGCTCTCAACCTACAGTTCCTCGTCTTCCGTGATCTGCACTGCTGGTATCGGTTCTTTCTTGGCTTGCTCTGCATTCGCCCTACCCAGTACATCCCCTAGCGCCGACGGAAAGTTTGCGGATCGATCCTCGGCCGAGCCGTCTGCATTGGCTCGTTGTTTCTTCATCGGGCTGCCGATGGCAGACTCTGCAGTGAAAGCTTGAGAGAGCAGGCTGCTGCCCGGCGTAGCATCGAGAGACGAGGGATTAGGCTGCGCTGTCTCCGGAGGTGTTGCATCTCCACCTTGGGGCCCCGTACTGGATGATTTTCGGCTGCTCATCCCACCGGCAGACTCGGGTTCTGCAGAATGCTGGCGCTTGAGCTACAGGTGCTGGTCAGCATATATGCATGGTCGGGAGGTCATAAACCGAGAAGCGACTCACTCGAATCCTATCGATACCCGCCTGCAACTCCCCCGTTACGTTGGCGTCCTCGGGATCAAGATGCGACTTGACGACCTTATCGTCGATGTCCTCCATCTTGGCCAGAGGGTGTTCGCCGTCATCGTCATCCTCGTCACTATCGGCATCCATGGCGCCACCCGCGTGGCCGTTACTCTTCCTCCGTGCTTGGCGGCGCTTAGCAGCTTCTACCTCTTGATCACGAAAGGCCGAGAACCCCACGGTACCGGTTGACTTCAATGGGCCCAGGCCAGAAAAGTCCAAGGTCGACCGTCGTTTGCTGCCTGTTGTCTTCTGGGCTTCTTTCGGTCCCGGAACTATGCCCATCTTCTGAAGTTGCCCTGTAAATTCATATATAAGTATTTTTTCTTTTTGAAGATCCTATAGCAGAGGGGGGGGGGGGGGAGGAGAGCACTCACGCTGGCCACGGTAGAAGAAGGTGAACACAGCATATGGCTTGTCTGGGCCATCGATACCCGTCACCGTCTGAGTACTAATCGTCTTAGGATCGAGCGTCTTTGGCTTCGCAAAACTAGTGGTGTGCTCAACATCAGCGTCGATGGCCCCATTGCTCCCATCCTTGTTGCCACCGTCACTATCATCGTCGTCGTCGTGAGCGTCGAACTGTGGTGAGTACTCTCCCTTCTTGATCTCACCCGATGCAATGACTCTGAACATGGCGACCTTGATCTGCCCAGTGGCCTCGGGTGGCTCGTCATCGTCATCGTCAGATAGAGAGTCGTCATCTTCCGAGCTGCCTAGCGGGGCCTGGTCGTCGGAGCGGTACGTCAGGGTGTCGCGCGTGCGGTGGGCCTTCTCGAATTCGACGTCGTCGCCCGTCTGCGCGGTGGATTTTTGCCGTCGGTGGCGCCGCTCAAACTTCTGTCTCCGCTTCTCTACTTTTTCGGCAGCGTCATGGCCCTTCAAGTCGAGACCATTGAGCCACCTTTCCAGACCGACTTCGCGGAACAAGAATTCTCTTTCGGCAAGACCACCGCCCTCGCTCTCGGGGACTTGGACCCAACGCGAGTTGACCCAGGTCTCCTCGCCGGGGCGCAAGAGGGTGGCGACTTCCTCCTTGGCCCGTCCATCGAAATAGATGTAAGCGGCGATGGTCTCGTTCTCGGAGTGGGTCATGGGGATGTAGGGGGTCACCGTGTTGGCGTGCCTCGAAGGGTCGGTGGTCGAAGATGGCAGGGGGCCCGCGTAGAGGGGCTTGGGATTCGGGCAGTCGGGCGTTGGCTTCGGCGTGGTGTACGGGACGGGGTGGCCGGGTGTGAGCAGCGTGATGGAGATGGCGAACTTGGCGGGCTCATGTTTCGAGGTCTCGGGGTTCAGCTGGGGCTGAGGCACGGGTATGTAGGTGCTGATGCGCGAGAGCCGCGACTGTTTCTGCATGCCATACTCGGCAATGGGGGCCGAGTTGGCATGGATGCTGACGGCGATGCCCTTGAAGCAGGGCATCGTGACAGAGGATTATGGCGGAAGCAACAACGGCAGAGACGACGACGATGGTGCTGACAACAGCGGCAATGATAACGATACTGGCGACGTGATCCTCGTAAGAAGTGGTGAGAGTATTAGGAGCAGCAGCGGCAGCAGCGGCAGCAGCAGCAGAGGTAGTAAGGAAGCCCAGTAGTAATTGCCGATTTGCAAGTCGAGCCCAGTCTAATCAAGTCAAGTCAAATCTCCAAAGGAAAAAAAAAATAAAAAATAAAAAATACAGAAGCGGCACCGAAGTCGCAGGGGTGCGTGGGCTGTATTGGGTTGGCTATTGGCGGTGACGAACGAGGTGACGGCCACAATAGTCCTTTTTTTTTTCTCTTCCCCTTTTCTCTACGATAGCGGTGGGCTGCTATAATTGCTCGATAGACCAACCAACTGTTGCTGTCGCATTCGTAAAATGTATGTGTGTCTAGTATGCCGGTAGTGCAGTGGCTGTAACGGCTGTAACGGCTGGGGACTGATGTCGAGATAGCTAATTTCGCGGCTGAGAGCGGTCGTTTGGATAGCCTCGGGTCGACGAGGGGAAAAGAGGAGATGCTTTGTTTATATGCAAACTAGCCCTCTATCTTTCTTTGCCGCAATGACTCCCGAGGATGTTAGGTAGAGTATGTATGTGGTATGCCGTGTATTGTACTCTAAGTATGTGTGAAAGTAGAGCAACCGCTGAAGATCGGTAAGTAGTGCAAAGCCGGTGAGGGACGAAGAGAGCTCGAGGCGGGTCGGCACTTGACGGGTGGTGGTTCGAGAGACGGCGCCAGACGGTGGAAGGCCAGGTACCTAGGTAGTTTTCAAGAGAGTGACAAGCCCAAGAGCGAGGACGAGAATGAGCACAGGCACACACACACATGCACAGAGACAGTAGAGAGTAGACTATAGTCACAAGCACAAGCACAAGTACAAGCAGGAGGAGGGTCGGCACCTCACGACAAGGATGAGGATAACGATAGGGACGGGGCTGAAGCTGGAGTAGGAGTAGGAGTAGCTATGCGTCTGCGTAGAGTGGTAGCTACAACTACTACCATGTCCCCTGCTCACTCACTCGCTCGCTTTGGTCGGTCGTTTGCCTCGGAATGGTGCTCTGTGGTATTTCTGTGTTTGTATTTGGTTTCGTTGCCCGTGATGAGAGAGGTGTGTGGGTGGTGCAGGTAGGTAGGTAGGTAGGTTAGGTAAGGGCGCTTTGCGGTTGCGGTGTGCAAAAGTTACTTCTTAGGTACAGTTAGTTCAGGTGGTTAGTGCTGCTGCTGCGTTGTCCCGCCCCCCCTTGTCGTGAAGTTTTGGCGGTCGAGGTCGGGGAAATTCACAGGGAGCAGTGGGGTTGATTTGCTGATTGTTGATTGGGATTAGGAAGAGGGCAAGGGAGAAATAACCTTAAACTGTACCTACTAAACAAGTCTGTTAGGTTACCCAGGTAGGTCTAGTCTAAGTATAATTATGTAGATATTAGAAGCTGTACCAACCTAAGTGAGTGCCTGTAGAGACGCTGGAATACCTCTGTCTTGACATCTACAACCTCGCAGGTAAGGCTACCTGAAGGTAAGGCATGAATAGCAGTGCATCATGAACGGCAGCGTGTTTCTCAATCCCCAAAGCCACTGTAGCTTGGGCGGGTTACAGCACCCGCAGGCAGGCCCATTGGCAGCAGGTACATAAGACATGCCGGCAGCAGCCCCTCAGGGGAGGGCGGGTTTGGCGGGTCAGGATCTGGAGACGGGTGGACCACTTCACTTCATAAAAGGAGAGATGAAAGAGAAGAGGGGGAAAAAAAAGGAGAAAAGAACAGAAAGGAAAAATCAGGAGAGGTAGGTTTTTAAATAGATTAAGAGAGTTTCAATAGCAATGTTTTTCGCATAATATCTTAGCAATACTGCCACCAAGGTAACGGTATGAATTGAAGAAAGATGGATGGAGAGACTAGGAGAGGATATACGTTGATGCCATGACAGTAAGAGGTTCTAATACCTCGCTCCGAATTTTCAAGAGAAGTTAAATGATATAAATAATCTTAAAATGGTTATTTGATAGTGCGACCATGACAATGCTTTAATTTGAATACTTCGCGAGAAGACGGGTATGATATTGTACTGCTGTTGCTGCCGGGCAGCAAGACAGAAAAAGGGACCAGGAGAACACAAAACGCTTATGACATACAAACTCGTAATATGTTTGGACATTAATTAAAAAGCACTCAGAAATACAGAAAAGTATAAAATTCAATGATGAGCACTGGCCATACAGAGTGCCATGCTGAATAACGCAAATGCCCCGGTACACATTGTTTTCTCGTGTCGCATAAGGGTATCTCCTCCATTCCATCAGTGTCCTACGCCATGGCCGCCAAATAACAAGACGACGAACGAGTCTCCCACTCGCCCGCCCGATCAGCCAAAACTACGCACTTCCTCCTCCCCGCGATGTCCTCCGCCGCACCTGGCCACTACTACTCCTCCGGCCGTCATGAAAGCTCGTCCCGGTACCCGACACCTCCCATCCGTCCTCAGAGCCACCCTCGTCATCAGCATCGCCCGCGTGCCGGGTAGACCTGTCACGCGCCGCCACCATCGCTGTTGACTCCGACTCGGGCTCCGGCGTCTCTTCTTTGATATTAACATCATCATTATATTCTTCCTTTTTCACTGTCGGTTCCTCCTCATATTTCACTTGTCGAAACTTCCTGTCCTCACTCTCGCCTCCATACTCGGTCAGAGTAGCATCCCCTGACCCCGTCCCCTTATCCCGGCCCGAGAATAACCATCTCAGCATGGCCCAGGCAAGTCCCATAGATACCATCTCAGCCATCCAGAAGACAGTCGTGCACGCCGCGAACGCGAGGATGCGGTGGTTGTACATGAACCACCGCATCCCCGAGAGCCGCGCCACCAGCGTCATCGTGCTCGAATACACCTGCAGCGTCTGCCCCGCCTGCACGTCCACCAGCACAGACAGCGGGAGCACGCTCTTGAACTGCACGAGCTCGCCCATGGGGATCGACAGCTTCACCGTCTCCGCTGTGCGTGAAAATACGATGTGGTACAGCAGGAACAGCACGCGCGACGCCGTCGATACCAGCGGGTCCTCGTAAGGGATTAGTGCTGGCCGCCGCGAAGAGAAGATTACGTTGTCGCGCGTCACGTGCTCGTAGGGAAATGCAGACCCGGACGTGAAGGTTGATGCCACTGGGGGCGTGGAGAAGTCAAAGGCTGGGTTCGAAGGGAATGATTTGAGCGCGTAGAGCGCCACCATGAAGTTGCCGCGCTCGAGATTTGCAGGCGAGCGCGGGAGCGTGAGGTCCACTGAGACGTCGTAGGCCTGCTCTAGCATGAGGTCCGGAGTCAGGGTGACGATGTCGTAGGGGTTGAGCCCGGCACTACTTTGCTGTCAGGGTCGAAAGAAAGAAAGCAAAAGGAAACAGGGAAGAAGGGAGAGAAGGAAAGAGATAGTGTAGCTACTACGCACTCATATTGTAAGTGTATGGGCATAGTGATGAGCTTCTTGGGGACGTAGTTGTAGTAGAAGATCGGGTAGGCCAGCGCGGCGATGGCCAGCAGCACCGCCGACGCCGACGCGAAGAGCGCTGCCCCCAGATACGTCCGCTTCGCCGTGGACGAGGTGGCCGCGCGGTAAGGCGCCTTTATGTACTGCTTTAGGGGATGCGTTAGTAATAATGACCATAATAATGAGTGGGAAAACAGAAATGAATATGGATAAGATGTCTTTTTATCTTACCATGATTCCCTTAGATCATCAAGCAGATAATGATGATAAGTTGATGCGCAGCTCGGCGCCGCAGCTAGGAAGCACCAAGATTATCAACTAGTAGTTCGGTTCACTAAACTGTACATGTGTGTGAAGAAACGGGGTTATCTTGGATGATATATTAAGTTCATTGAAATTATTCCGCAGGTATTGTTGTTGCTGTGATCGCGCTGTTGACGTAGCAGCATGTGAACGTGGTGGGATGGCATGTGGGATGGCATGTGGTCGGCAGTCTTGGCAGAAGAGACGTCACTGGGCTGCCCCTCTTGGGCCTGGCCATGTTACCTGGAAGAGACAGCCAGGCCTCAGTCACCAGTCAAACATACCTACCCAACGACCCTAAACCACCACATAGTAATATTTACACATTTATTCTACCAAGAGGCGACTGCGAAATATCTACAATTATGTCATAAATGAGAAACATGATTTCACAGAGAAATTCACAAATAAGAATATTATACTGAAATTTACATAACTTCAAATTCACTATAAACAAGACAATCTCACATGCCAAACTCCAAGCTCCTTTTTCGCTCTTACCGTATAGTACTCTTTATCCTCATCCTTCTCATGTCATATGTAACTATGGTGGCCAATCTAATGATCATCCAGGCTCATTTGCTTATACACTGAGACATTTAAAAATAAAAGACTCTCGGAAACAAAAACATGACAACAGAATCAATCATCCATTCCCTCTTCTCAAAACTCGTCATCATATATATGCAGTTCACCTCATCAAAAGCCATGTCATGTATGCACATGCGGTTTCGAAATCAATCTAAGGTTACAATGCAGCCCCAAGACAACTAACCCGCCCCTTCGCTTGGGAAAGAAGAAAAGACAATAATCGATCGATCAGCAGGGTTGCAGGTAATTGCTGGGGACGAGCCCGCCTTGCCCGACGCCGTTACCCGAGTGGATTTCTGCCTCCCACCAGCCGTCGTCCTGGTGCCGCAGAACCGCCAGGATGTCGCCCTTTGCGAAGCCCAGCTCTTCGGGGATGGCCGCCTGGTACATGTACAACGCGCGTGCTGTGATGGATAAAGTTAGTCAATCAGTTGGCCCTACTTATATCATGTGTTGTTGTGTTGGGTTGGATTGGGTTGGGTTAGGGAGATTCGACTTACCGTAATGAAGGATAGCCCGTCCCTCTGGGGTATACTGCCGAGACGGATCGGCTACGCTCCTGCTTCGCTGTCTGTTATCCTGCGATCCCCCGCCCTCGCGACCTTCGTAGAAGCTCATGGCCCGCGAGCTCGAGCTCGTACCAGGACGCCCTCCAGCACCGCTCCCTCTACTGCGCACGGACCCGTAGATGGACCCTTCGCCTCCCACTGGAGCAAGTTGGACGGCCATGGCGCTGGCTCTGCTGGCCGGGCGGTTATAGTCAGCTTGGTAAGACGATGGGGACGCCGTCCTGGAATAGCTGGCCCGGGGAGAGTTCGCCTGGTAATAACCCTGATCCATCGAACCACGCTGCGGCGTCATGCTGGGCTGCGGGGAGCCGCCGTGCTGGCTGCCACCGTATGGGTTAGGCGACGCTGATCGCTGCGCCTGCCTCGTCTCTGGCCGTGGCTCCGCCGCTCGCGTCTCGGCTCGTATTTCTGCTCGTATGTCCGCTAATGTCTCCGCCCGTGCCTCTGCTCGCGTTCCGGGTCGAGGGGAGACACTTCGCGGTGGCGCTGGCGATGCTGCGCGGGGAACGTCGGCCTGCCTCGTGGCAGGGCGGGATGGAGTGCTGCTGCTTAGTACCTGTCGGGCCTGCGCTGCATACTTCCTAGAAGACTCCTGCATGGCTTTTGAGGTGACGGCGGGTGGCGGCACGCCCAATCTCTGCACCGGTGTGTCGTAGGATGGAGGCGGCGTTCCTCTCAACCCGGGACCCGCGTCCGTACTGGCTCGAGGAGCTGGCACAGGCCGGGTGAATAACGGCATCCGCTCTTTCCGCTCCTGTGTCCGCTCAGCGGGCCTCTCGGCAGGTCTCTCGACAGGTCTCTCGACGGATCGTGAAACGGGTCGTTCAACGGGTCGCTGTACTTGCTCTTGCGGCTGGCTTTGGGTCTGCTCATATGTTCGATCAGGTACTGGCGTCGAGATACCATGATACCGATCGGCAGAAACACGACTGGCCGACTGCTTGTTGTCCGCAGCCCCTTTTAGTTCGGCTAACGCAAGCGCAATGGGGTCCAGTTCCTCTTTAGGTTGTGCTCCTTGATCCATGGATTGACTGCGCTTATCCGTATTAGCCACTGGGAAAACGTTTTGTCCCACGTTTAATGCCAACGATGCATTGGCGTCGATCGGCTCGGGGCTTGCTGTCCTCTCCTTGACCAAGCTCTTGGGTGGTTGATAAGTCTGCGTACGTCGGGACGCCGAAGAATCCTGGGATGCCACCGGGCCCCACGTATTTCTCGTAGACGGTCGGACATCTTTAGATAATTCCTTGGTGCTCTTCCTCCGGAATGGACTGTGGTTTTGAAAGAAGCCGCTCTTCTTTTTCATCATGCGCTTCTCCGGCTCGGCGACGACAGGCTCTGGTTTTACGGGCTCTGGCTTGGCGGGTTCTGGCTTGACGACCGGCTCTGTCTTGATGGGCTCCATCTTGACTGGAGACGTCTTCCCACTAGGAGGTTCTTGGCTAGAGAACGATGTCGGGTTCGAGTATTCGCTGTTGTCGTCTGGTGCCGAGATGTTTGAGCTAGTGGCCGAGTTCATGCCTTCGTAGCGCGCTGACACATTAGAGCTTGTTGAACTGTTTAGCCCGTCTATGCGCGGGGGCGCGTTCGAGAATGTAGCGGACGTCTTCGTAGTACCATATCGTGATACAGCCTTAGTAACAGCCGCTGAGTTTGCGTCTTCATACCGGTCGGGCACCTCAGAGGCCTTCGCAGTCTCGAAGGTTTCCACACGCGATGATACGTTCGGAGCCGTGTTAGAAGGCTTCATACTGTCGAAGCGTGACGGCGTCTTGTGGTTTGTCATTGAGTTTGTACCATCCGTGCGACATAGCATTGTCATGCCGTCCATGGGATAGGGGTCATGTGGCACTGGTGAAAATTGAGAAGAGTCATATTGCTGCATCGACTGGACAGGTCGTCTGTCTTGGCCAGTATATGAGTCTTGGGCATGCATGACTGGGAGTTGGGTATTCTGGCGTGTCATGCCGGAAGGATGGTTATTCTGGATGTCATGGGTCATAGCGGGAGGATGACTATTCTGATTTTGGTGGGTCATAGCTGAAGGATAGTTATTTTGGCTCGGATGGGTCATAGCGGAGGTATGGCTGAGTTGTTGAGGCGGGATGTGAGGAAAGCTATTCTGGCGAGGCATACCCGCGGGACGGCTGTTCTGACGAGACGCGGCCGGAGGATAGCTGTTCTGGGGAGGCATGGCTGGAGCGGGATGACCATGACCAACATTTGGCGCAGGTATGTTCGCATTGGGCTCCGGCTGTAAGGGTGACACGGGCTCTTGGTGGCTCAGCTCTCGAGCCAGCGCTGAGTTGGGGTCGTGATGGGATTCAAAGGTCGAAGGCTGTGGTGAGGATGTCCGGAAAGCCGGGTTGATGCTGCGCGGGAACTGGGCGACGGAATAGTTCTCCTCTTCGTCTTCCTCAGGGGGATCGTCGATATCGCCCCGACAGAAGTTGATGTACTTAGGTGCATCGGGGATTTCTTGGCCAGTGCCCTTTTCACTAATGAAATGCATGATGTCGTTTTCGACGTCCATCTTCTCGAGCGACAGGCGAATCTTCTCGCAGGACGCATCGTCGCTGACGCAGACGGTGGAGGCGAGATTCGCGAAGGTCCACAGACTGCTCTTCGTGAAGTCTAATCGCTCTTCCTCGAGATCCTGGAATTTGTCGGCGGCAGCCTTCCATTCGCGGTTCCAGCGGGCCGTCGTGTCTTCGAGCGCCTTGACCGCGGCCTCGTACTCGGCATTCGTGCTAGCCAGGCTGATCTGCGTCTTCTCCAGCTTGGCCTTGTTCTTACGCTCCTCCTGTCCCATGACCATGTGACCCTGGGCCAGATAGCCCTTGATCCTGAGGCAGTCTTGCTCGTAACGATCGCGTGTCTGCCGTGTTGTTCTCTTGTCAGCACCCCATTCACTCTACCAGTGTCGGCCCGTCTATTCGCACCTTGTTCACAGTATGTGTCTGTTGTATCTTGACCTTGAGTATCTTCTCGACTGTGTTTTGTATAATCTTCCGGCGCTCCTTCATGCCGCCGGCGAAGGCAGCCAGCGGTTCTTCGAGCTCCGACTTCATCTGCGCGGCGATGTTGGCGTGCTGTTTCGCCATGGACTCGACCTCGCCTCGGACGGTATCGAGCGATGCTTTTAACGATCCCATCTCGTGCGACCCCAGAGCTTTTCGGGAAAGGGACATGAGTTTGCGGGCGTAATCGTCTTCGAGGGATGCGCGCGCTAGTGCCGATGCATCGCGAGTTAGCAGCAGAACAAGTATTATTGTGACATGATAGACAATCAAGAGACAATGGGAAAGGGATGCGAGACTGGAGACAAGACGCTACGGGGCTGGTACTCACCGCTATAGAATGATCTCAGTTCATCGCTCGTCTGTTTCGCCGAGGCCATGCGATCGAGCAACGGCCCGACGCCGGCGTCATCTTTGCCCCAGAAGTTGTTGGCGACTATCAGAAGAAATGAGTTAGCAGACTAGAACTGCGAGGCCAATCGCGGAATGGACGACGACATACACGACAGTGCCACTGTCGGCCCGTCCGCAGCAGAAGGCATCCTATGTTGTCTCCCTGTATATCGATGTTGGACGACGCTGTCAACGATGTTTGTCGGCGATGACCTAGGATGAAATGGTATCAGAAGTAAAATATAATGAGTTAAACCGCTAGAGAATTAGTATTGCTTAGATAAAGTTGACTGGTATGTCGTTGTTCCAGACGTCGGTCTCGAGTAGGTGCTTCTAAGGACAGATGCTTTCGAAAACTAGAAGGCACTTGTCGTAGGTGGAGAGATATGAATTGAGAAATTAATTCTGAGGCTGCGAGATCGACTCTCGCCTGGATCGCGCGATAAAATCCAGATATGCGCACCGTGAGCAGTGTGGCCGCGACTATAGTAGTATTGATATGAGGCCTCAATCATTAATAGGAAGCAAATGTGCGTAGGTTAAATTGATGATAGACGGATCATGTTTACCTGCGCCGTAACGTTGTGCTCGTTGTCTAGGTGATGCACATCGCGGTGGGGTCGGCACTTGGCCAATTAAGGCAATTATGGGGTAGCCAAGCGCCTATTCAGTCTCTGGCTATGGGCGGAAACAGGGCCTGAGCAATAGCGTACCTAGGTAAGGCGAAAGCGGGTCCTTTAACTACCGAATTAGGTTAATGCATTGACAGCTGGCACGCGCGTAAGTCAAACCATGAACACTTAAGCAGAGGTGAACCAATGGTACATTTAAGTGCAACTTACATGCCATACCTACCTACAGATACTTATTTAACATTAAATACATAAATTACCCCTAGCATAGTTTGACTGATGCTGTTTAAGTGCACATGCAGATAAATACATGTAATTACAGTCAGCTTGTCTCAGTACAGAGCGAGGGAGACACAGCGCCCATGACGTTATATAGGGCTAGTCTTACGATCTAGCTAAGCAGCTTTGAGAAATATCAAAGTCGGCATGACTTTGACAGCACCTGTCTGCGATTAAGATTATCTGATTCACTTAGTAACTCGATGCCGGGTACAACTTACCATGAAGTTATGCGAAAGACAGCGGGCCTTAATTGGTCACATGAAATACATGCCTTGCTCACGTGTCGCCGCATATCACAGTGTGCTACGGGAGAATTGAGAGCAAAATGAGGTTGAAATAGCAGAATCAGGCTATTAGACGGTCGGTAGGCTGCCTCGGTGTTTCTAGAGCAAATCCCTTGATATTAGCTTGGTTGCACACTGAACCAGAGCACTAAAACCTGATGTTCAATAATGCTAACATAATAAGGAATAAGGATGGAGTTATAGAGGCGAATTTTGTGGGAGCTAGGCGGAATGAAGGCTTGAGCTTTGGACAAGAAGTGCCAGTTCAGGCTGCGTGAGTTTTATAATACCACAAAACAACCTGGTAACAACAATAAAGGTACAGGGTCGGTGGATAGACCAAAGCTTTCATGTTACTCATATTTTGTATCGAGACGTTGGGCGCAATACATAAGGCGTAAGTGGGCGGCAAACATGAAACGTACAAGATGACGTTTCTCGGTCGCACAGTTCTGAAGAAGAGAAAGCAAATTATAGAGTTCGGTAGGAAACTTAGGCTGTAAGACAATGAAAAGACAAGAAGCATCTCATCTCGTCTAGCAATACTACAGGTCTTTCCAAGTAATAATGAGCCACCTTATATAAATCATGCTTACAAGAGCAAAGCCCGGGTGGCTACACAGCAATCGCAACAGCGGACCGGCGAAGGAGTATGATAAAGAAGAGAGCATCAGGGATATTGCTTTCAAGAAGAGCTTAGGCGTAATTAGAAAAGTGACTATGGTATTATTGGTTGTCAGTATTCAGAACTGCTTCCTGTCGAAACTTTAAGTATAATTAAGCTCAGCTTTCGCCTTCATGGCTGCAGTTATTCTTACTATCCAGGGTGTCCATTCGTTATGTTTTCTTTAACACTGAAACACATTATTTGTATTACAAACCGAGGTGGAAATTGGTTTCGCCTAATGAGTGCTCGACAAATTGCGTAGTAGGTAGGTAACACCAATTTGCGGCCACTTAATAATTACCTGCTGAAAATTGCACTGGCTGCCATTGCCAGCTCCTTCACGAATCTTTAAGGGAAGATCCGAAACGAAGCGAGAGTACCGAAACAAAGCTGTACCATGGCTCTGGAAACGACGTACGTGAGTGTGGTACTGTGGTCTGTGTCCGTGGTGTGAAAATTCTGATTTGAATTCGACGCATCGACGCAATCCTTTGGTCCCTGTTCTAGAACTCGTCAGCTCTCCGTTAACAAGGGAGCCGGTTCAGGCTCCAGATAATTATTAGCGTCCGTGATCGGGCCTTACCGTCCATAGCAATGGGGATAACATCCATGCATTGACCGTTGTGCCTTGGCCCAGGGCTGAGTCTTGTGACCACATCTCGCACCTTACAGTTCACACACTAGATGAAGGCAAGCGATGCTTACCTTGGTTCGGCGAATGGAGCAAGGACACGGATCTGGGTGGATTGACATGTTCACGCCTATGTTTCAGTGCTCGTCCACGATGCGCCAGACTACTATGGACCACAGGGCTTGACTAATTAAACTCGAATGTCAACTTCGCGTATCACAAAACAAGCAGGCTCTTGTCTGCCTGGGGCTTTAATCTTACACGCCGCCCAGCCGGTAACACTAAATTTGAGTATTGGCGATGAGAAAATGCAAAAATTCAGTTTTGTTTCGACTATAAGAATCTCCTGTGGGCAGAGCCTTGCCCTGCCCTCCCTTACTTCCGAACCATCGCCGACCCATCTACACTACTTACTGCTAAACCAACTACAACACTGCGCGTGACCCATCTCAAGTGTCCAATCTAGATTTCGATTCGATATAAATCGTTGAAGACAGCCGGCTTGTCTTTCACTTCTCTACCCACTTACTTGCCTCCCTACCGTATATCTCGTTGACACCACCGCCCAGCCTTTCGGCGAGGACTGTATAAACAAGACCAACACAAGTCATTTTCCCAACATCCACCCCCACTCAGAATTCCACGATACTATGAGCTCGTCAGAAAGCACTGAGAAGGTTGCCAGAGACGGCAAACAGGAAGAGGGTAGGATAGCTCCCATTTGAGCCGAAATAAACGAAAATCCCCTTTATTGACTTAGAAATCTAGTGAAGGAATCTGCTCCTAGCCCACCGCCGAGTCCACCGACGCCGCAAGAGTGCTTTCTGGACGGCTACGAACACCAATATGAGCTACTGATCGGAGTCAAACACACGGTTCCCCGCCCTCGCCGCATGTGGGATGGTCCGACCGCTCTGGCGACGCAATATATTTGCGATGAATGCTGGCGACGCCTCGGCCACCCTGTCCTCGAGAAGGCCTGAACTATTCGCTTTCAGTGTGTTTTTCATACATAGGCGTTGTGGATGGATAGCTTCGACCAAGGTGGACTGTCATTTGTGATTCTTCTAGGCCGGGTCGGACAGAGCGATGATGATACCAAAAGGCGGACATCTGGGATGTACTGGGCTGGTTCCTCTTCTATCTTCTTTATCAGTTGAGCTGAGTTGAATCTTGTAGATGGAAAGACGTTGGGCATAAATTAGAGGCATGGGATAGAACACTGGGTTAGTCTTATGATTTAATGACATTTCTTGGGACTAGGTAGCAAGTGATTCTGATACCTCCTCTCTTCCAGTAGCTCCAATCCTTGTGCCATGATTATGTATATGTTCATGAGCATGACTAGTTGTACAAAGGGTGTTACCTTGCTTTAGTATGATACTGGCTCAGAGTTTGTAGTCATATATCGGAGTATTATTTCATAACTCAACTATCATATCGCTTGCTTTGAGAAGGTATTATTCCTGGGCAATTAAGAATTTCGTTGAGCATGGCATGAGGGTCGCCGCTATGAGAGTTTGTACCAAACTCGATCCCGCATGGGAGCCAAGACGTGACATATGGAGACAGTTCCAATTAGAAAAATTCTACTTACAAGCCGACACTTTAACGATACATTATTGGTCACTGACACCGAGTTTTGAAGCAATATGATATTTTTGGCCAAGCCTTCCTTCCCGTCCCAATAAATTAGACGATCACACCATTTACTTCTTTGTCGCAACCTTGGCCAAGTCAGCTAGCGCATCACGGCGCTTGAACTTGGCGTCTCCCATCACTCCTGCGCTTTCGTCAGTACGGGGCGAGTTTTCACAGGTAGAAGTCTCCACGCGCAAGCGTCTGAGGTAGCGAGAGCAGAGAGCGATGAGATGACTTACCAGCATCGGCATCGCCAGAGAAGTTGCCGGTCCACTCGACATAAGTGGAACCCTCAAGCTCGCCGGAAGTGACGGCGTAGCAGCGGATAGTAGAGAGGACCGAGGTGTAGGTGAGGTCTGGCTTGGCCGTGATGATGCTGTATGTGATGTAGTGATTGATGGTCTGTTGGTTTCTGCTCAGTATCTAGCTCCGTTAGACGGGATAGGATCAGATAGGTGACGTACGCTGTGCTCCTCCTGCTTCACGTCGAGCTCAGTGCCATCCTTGAAGGTCCAATGAACAACGTCAGCCTCATCACTGACGCCCTTGACGAACTCGCTCGACTTGAGGGCGGACCAGAACTTGCTAAAGTTCTGAACTAAAGACACTCAGCAGCGATTAGATTCACTTTGAGAAACGAAAGATGTTCATGATTCAGTGCATGGGATGAATATACGTTGATAGCGTCTGATGGTTGTTTGACGTACGCTTGATGAGGTGCCACACATCGCTCAGAGGAGCCTTGATGACGGCGGATTCAACAACAGAGGTAGAGGTGGGAATCGGCATGATGTTGACTAGCTTAATGGACGTGCTATTCTATTGGGTAGAATACCGTTTCTGCTTATTGTGATGGCTGTTGAGAAGCTCCCGGTTAGTATGGAGATGAGTCGAGAGTGTGAGTATGAGTAGTTGTTGTGGACGAGACGAGCAAATAGCACGGAAGTTGAAGGGGCTCTACATCTTTGCATTGGATTAGGTACCTACCTAGCCTACCTTAGGTACCTACCTAATCTACCTACCTAGGTAGGCATCCAAGAGCTCTGTGTTTGCGCCTCCTAGCTCATGTTTTACCTTGTAGGTCGCACATGCGTGCATCCAAACGCAGTCTATACGTCATCGCGGGGTGATTCAAAGGAACATCCTTATCGTGATATTTATCCAAGGGAAATCGCTTATCCTTATCGATAACAGACAGTACTGCAGTACTAGTACATGTATGTATCTATCAGCAGTATCTCACGACATCTAGGCTAGCCATGTTCATCCTGCAATTTTCAGAATCGTATAACTGCCGCATTTCTCTACTCGCAACCGGCTACTATCGATGTTGAAGCTCGGCGACTCTTCCGAATTTCTGGGATTAAGGTTGAACATGATCACACTGAAAAATGATGGGGGGGCACACGGTCGCAGACGTGGCTAAGTCTCTCTGCAAGACGGCTTCGATGTTGTCCGCGCGCATTTTCGTATCGCATCCTCAGTTCTAACAAGTTTCTCATGTAGTCTTACGCCAGGGGGAATCTCGACAATATTGTGAAATCATGCGCTGAGACCCATCGAGCACACCATGCTTGAACTTCGAACTACCGGTAATTTATTAGCTGTTTCCTTTTCTACTAGTCCTTCAGTGTCGGGGGACTAATACATATATATGTAGGTGCACATGATCTCCGGCAAGGGCTCCGGTTTCTGTTTCATTCCGGACGCGCTCGAGATAAATATAGCGTTGGCCCTCGGATGTAGATCCCGAGTTGCCGTAGGCGTCGTTCGAGATTGCCCACGCGGCGGCGACTTTATTGGTGCGATTTCTGGGCCTCCGCGCGTACCAGAATTCGGTGGAGACGCCATGTCGCCCTGTCGCCCGGAGGGATGCCACACGACGACCATGGCCATGGGTGTCGCAAGGCTTTGAAACCTCTAATTCGGACACGGAGCGCGGAGCACGGAGCATGCCATCCACCTCTTTCCCAATTGCTCCTATGTCGTCTTGCCCCATTCTTCCAAGCGTATGCCTCTCTTCCCGGAACAGTCGCCGCCATAGTGGTTCGATGACGAAGCCCGGCCAGATGGGCCATTGCGTGCCTTGCATATAGAAACTCACATATATTCATCGTCGTGATGCCCGTTCGGTGATGATGGATGCAGTGCTCCGACTTGTTTCTCATATCGCGTCCGTCAGTGCAAGCGTCGTTGCTGTCGAACTTGTAAAACCGCGTCGCTTTCAAAATGAGGTATTCTTGGCTCCTTGCGCTGGCTAGCAGCCAGCTCGCCGCTTGCGGAACCGTGCTTTGGGATGGCCGTTTCAATGATATGACCTCGTCGACAGACCTCAATAACTGGTCCTGGGCCAACCAAGTCGGCCCCTATCAATACTACATCCACGGTAGCGGTGCGGTGACCGAGTACGTGAATTTGTCGTCCGACTACAAGAATCCCGCCGACACGGGCTCTAAGCAAGGCGTCAAGATCACCCTCGACTCTACGGCATACTGGAATGGCCAGACGATGCGACGTACCGAGCTGATTCCCCAGACCACGGCTGCCATCAACTCGGGCAAGGTATGGTATCACTTCAGCATCATGCGCAGCGACACCAACGCGCCCGCCACGACCCGGGAGCATCAGGTCAACTTCTTCGAGAGCCACTTCACCGAGATGAAGATTGGCTGGCTGAGTGGTGCTAGCGGCACATCCGATCCCAACATCCGGTGGATGGCCAACAGCCAGTCGCAGTGGGCAACCGAGTTCACGGCTGGCGTGTGGCATAATGTGGCCTACGAGATCGACTTCAGCGCCAACACTGTCGCCTTCTGGCACTCGACGGGACCCGACGATCTGGCGCTGACAGTCCCGGCCGTTTCCGTATCTGCATCCAGCAATGGCGCCGACTGGCACTTGGGTGTGTTGGAACTGCCCCGCGACGGCTATCCCGACACAAATGAGGATCTGTACTTCTCTGGCGTTTACATAGAAAGTGGCAGCCTGACAACCTCGGTGGCTGGGCCCGGCGGTAAGCGAGCGAAGTCTATCCTGACTGCGGTGCGAAATGCTGACGCTTATTAGGCTCGACTGGCGGAAGCACCTCGAGCAGTACCACGAAGGCTAGCACCACAAGTAAGACAACCCTATCAACTACCACTACGAAGGCAACCGCAACGACTACAACATCCGCGCCCGCTTCGACGACAACCGCGAGCTGTACCTCTCCACAATACGCGTGAGTTATACTTTCTTCTCATCTTTGCGTCAATCACACGTTTCATTCCCCCTCCACGAGCTACTGACGTGAATTTTCTATAGGCAATGCGGCGGTATCAACTGGACGGGATGCACAGCATGTGCTTCTGGGACTACTTGCAACGCTCTGAACGATTATTACTCTCAGTGCTTGTAATCGGGCGTCAGCGCTGTTAATAAATTTCTTGTATATACTTTGTCATCCGTTGTCTTTTCCACATTAGATACGCATCCACCAAGATGGGCTATCATACGTTATAACCGCATAGAGCTCGCTGGACCACCGACATCACATGAAGTCATGGCGTACGCGCCTACGGGCTCCGACATTCAGTATAATTCCCACCGTAGATCGTCCGTGCTCGGTGAAGCTTAAAGATGGTAGCACCAGTTCTATCGCTACGAGGTCTGTCTTTGGTCTACTGTTACATCAATAGAAGCAATATGCAATGCAAGTCTTTAGAATTTTTCATGGTCGGGAGCGTGATCTCGCCTCATAAGTCGTGATTAATGTAAACCACGCTGACTAGAAGAACTGACCTCATTCAGTCGAGTGAGTAAGTCCATCCGAGATATCGCGCATCGATATACTGCAGCAGTTCCGGAGCATTTGTTCAATTATTTGGTAAGTTGTGTGCTGCGACAGGTCACTATCCAGCCTTCAAATCGACTTGGCACAGCGCTGGTTCCTTTGGACTTATCGCGTTGAGCGCCCCGCGATATATTGTTCGGATGTGCGCATAAACGCAGGGCTGCAGGCCACTATAGCTGCACGTTCAAGCTACACATTAGGTAGGATAATGATTCTTGTCCTGAGCAGTTCCTGGTGGCTTGATGTTGTGACCGGTGGCGGGGCGAGCGGGTTTCCCAATCGTCGAGAAAGATATACTTCCAGATACCAGAGCGCTTACCGAGCCGTTTCGCGCAGGCTCTGGTGTAGGTGTTGTTATGCATTCAGGGAGTCTAATCTTTTTATATCCCGATGGGATGGGGATTAATGGCTCAGCAGTGATACAGTGAGTATCATGCCTGGCGAACCTACTGTAGACTAGGAAAGACTAGGGTCAACCTCATGAACATCGTAGCCAGTAGATGAGCTAGTGAATGAGACGTTAAAGCTGCGAAGCAGAATATCTGACCATTGGTACAACAGACTTAAGCGCAAGCCACGTACGTGAGAGCGAAGACGATCACGGTGGGGTGGAACGCATACCGTAGTAGCCATTCGGAAATCGCCGAACCTATCAAATAGCCAAATAAGGAGAACATGACGGGGCTCGACGGGCAGTAACAGTAGACTACAACCTACCTACACACACATTGGATCTAGTGAATTCGGCTGCAGCACGATAATTTACGCAGAAAGACTGTAGGTAGGTAGCTCGAAACTCTTCTCATCTAAATTACGTGACTACTGTAAGTTAGTGGTTATGGCAGAGTGGTCTGAGTTCACATGTCGAGATATACATCACAAGGCGGTTTGTAGGCAATTTGCTTGAACCTATGCCTTACACTAGTCATATAGCAAGCGAATAAGGAGTGAGAGTGAATCAATTTTTCTCATTACATGTAGGAACTTATTCATTTCGCAATGACAGTTCCTGGGCGCCTTATAATTTGTCCTGATATTGGCTTCGTCGAACCTGTCAACCGCGCATGACTAGAGCTCAGCGCCCAGTAAGACTTGTTGGGAACCGTGCAAGAAAGTGTCCGGCTCTTCAGGGTACGGCTTTGACACATTCCCGAGCGGCCATGTCTCCTTAGCACTCGGCTGCCACTCATAGCCACTCCAGATCTGCATTCTCAAGCTACTTTCGGCGTCAATCCCAAAAAGATAGAGGAAGTCTGTAGCGAGTTAGCAATGCGCAGAAAGATGTCATCAGGTATTGCACACTCACTCTGTCCCTTGTTTTTGGTGAGCAACTTGGGCTCTGAAACGTAAGGACCAGAAAGATCGTACCAACCTGCTACAGAAGGATTCCACCTCTGTCCGTCATAGCTCTTGAGGTAATACTTGCTGTTGTCGGCATTCTTGCCCACGATGTCGATCTTCCCCTCGGTCCAGTGAACCACCTGCGGAGTTTGCGCGAATTTGCCGCCCAGCTTTTCCCAGCTGTTCCACATGAAGCCATCCCAGAATTTGTGTTTCAGCATGCCGTCCTCGTCAACGACCCATAGATCGAGTCTCTCCGCGCCCCAAGAGGAGACGGCGGGTTTGCTGACGAACAGGCCCCCTTCCAGATCTTCCCAGTCACTCCATTCTGAGCCCTCCAAGTACTTGTGCACTAAGGAGCCGGTCTCTGCGGAGATGCCGATGATGTCTAGACGGTTCTTACCCCAGGACCCGATGCTGGGTGGCCCAGTGATATTACCGCCAAGATTCTCCCATTTAGTACCAGAAGGGAAGTAATCGGTACCGGTCCACGCCTTATGCAGGACGGAGCCGTTGGGTGCATTACCTACAATGTCGAGGCGGTTCTCTTCCCAAGAGAGCGTCTCGACCGACTCGAGATCACCACTACCACCGAGGTCATTGGCATTCTCCCATGACGGCCCCCAATTTCCTCCGCCAAACCACTTGTGTAGCACAGCCCCATCAGACTGACTGGTCCATACGAGGTCGAGACGGCCGTAACCCCAAGAGGACACTGATGGACAACTGATTGTTTCGGATGGGACGCGCTCGAACTGCTCGGGCTGCCAGTCATAGCTAAAACAGGGTTAACACAACAATAACCTCTCAATTGACTAACCAGATCACTGTATGCAATACCCAGTGTAGAACTTGTGCCAGATGGACTTGTCCGGGGCTAAGCCGAAGAGGTCCACGCGAGGATCACCCCAAGAAACGGCCGAGATACATGATGTATCAGCTGAGGCTAATGCGGTCTGCTGTCGCGTTAGCTAAAGAGCTATATCCAATGCTACGCCTGGAAGGACTCACGCCGATGTAAAGAAGAAGAGAAGTGCGTAGAAGTCCACCCATATTGTATGCTTGTTAATCGACAAGTATTGCTATCTCTCGATCAGCCAACTACGGAATCGTTGAAGAACATCCCGCGGCGGCGTGGTATATATATAGTAGTAATTTTGTATCCCTTATGTACAAGGTCCCCGATCGCCCTCATGGAACTCCGCTGTGTCATCGATGAGGCAGGAGGCGACGGGGCCAGAGTCAAGTCTAAAGTGCATCAGGTATCAATATTCTAGGCAAGGGACTTCGATGACTGGTAGGCATTTGGATCACGATCAAGGATCTGCATCGGTCTCTGTACTACGGCACGGGTATGTGAACTGGGATTTTCCAACCTCTAATGTTCTCACCCGCGAGCATGCAGCAGATCTCGGCCTCTGTTTTGGTCTAGGACAATATCATCCAAAAGAAAAAGCAATCGTTGACTTTGTGAGTCTCACCTTGTAGTGCATCTACTGGACCGACTGAACAGGAACAGATCGGGTCGGGCGATCGATCTATACTACAATAAGCGTGTATAAGTCTGTACGACTTATCTACTTCATGATAGCATAAGCGCTTAGCCGCACTGGATCAACAGCGCTTGAATCAAGAGAGTGCATACAAATTCCATCTTGTGGCTGCTGTGGTTGGCTGAGAAACTGGTGCGGATGTCTCGCCGACCAGGAACCATTGTTAGTCTATGACGACAATCGAGCGGAAGGCGGCAAAGGAGGCGTTGATCTCCCCACGGATGCTGCACGAACACAAATGGAAGCCGACGATATGACCATGCAGCCGCCCTCGACTGAGTATACGCGCTGTTGCACGAGAATACTGTAGAGATATATTCATGGAATGATGTAACTAGCGGAGAGACGGGCCCATTGCTATGGGTGATTGGACAGGCTGCAGCGGCCAAACTTGTATAGGGGCTGCTAGGTATGAGCTGGCCACCAGAAGAGTAATCAAAAGAAGGAATGAAAGTAAATAGAAGTATTTGGGTTGCCAGAGAGCGCTTCTCTCTATACATGTCATTGTTAAACGAGCGTGGCATTTCGTTGGTAACACCCAATCATCAGGGAACAGAACGTGGTGATCGTTAACGACGCCCTCTGCCACTCTTTTGGGCGCTTTTCCATTTCAGGTATTCTTGGAACTCTTCAGCTTCTTCCCACTCTTGATCATTGTGTTTACCCGCCGTCGAAGTCTTCTTGCTTGGGCGGCCCTGCTTAACACCTGCCTCTTTTAAAAATTCGTGATTGCTACTCTCATCGTCATCGTCATCGTTATCGTCATCAGAGTCATCGCTACTCGTGTCATCATCGTCAGTCTCTCCCTGTTGTCCGCCATAGAACCCGGGTTTCCTATGGTCGTAACTCTGCGACATTGCTGTCTGTTTCTGCTCTGGGTTTCCGAATCGATCGAACCTCCATTCCTCTCGACGCGCTATATCTGAATCGGCAGCCCCCAGAGTTGAAATTAGGTATCTGTCAAACTCTCTTGAACTCTCTGCGACTATGGTGAATTGTGCCTCACCAAGCGTTGGTCGCGGGTCTCCTTCCTTGGTTTGCCGGCTGTCATACTCTACCAGGGCAATCGCCGCCTGGAAAGCGTTACGTATTTGCCTAGGTCGAAGCTCCGTTAGTGATGAAAATGCCATGTAGTTCAGAAAAGTTCGTACCGTCCATTCCATGTGCCAAGACCCTCCTTTTCGCCTTGACGAAAATGGCGCTTGGCAAATTTCAGGATTTCTTTCTCTTTGATTCTGAAGGTGGCGGAATGTAGTCGTTCTTGCTCTGCTCTAATGCGCTTGATATAGGTAGAATAAAGCCTGATAGTGGCTTCAAGGTCGAATCTCGGGTAGAACAAACTAATATGAATACGCGACTTAAAGGCAGGATCTATACTCCCCACGCGATTAGTAGTCAGGAACAGTATTCCAGCATAGTACTCGAGGCTGCGCAGGAAAACGCTTGTCACAGCATTTCGCCTCAGATCCGTCTTGTTGCGCTTGGCCAAAAATACGTCCGCTTCATCGAGTAGAAGAACACAGCCCCATTTATGAGCCATTCGAAAGTTGTAGTGAAGATTAGCTTCTACCTCTGTAGCCGTTTCGCCGATATCGCCACACGTGATGGGGAATAGAGGTCTTTTCGTATGGTCCGCTACGCACTCTGCTGTGGAGGTCTTTCCGACTCCTGTTCAAGTCAGTGGCTTGCTCCTGGGGTAAGTGATTGCTATACTAACCTGGCTCGCCATGAAGCAATATGATCAATCCAGCACCTTTACCTTTCACTAGATCAATGGTGCTCCCGATAATGGGGGGACCTCCTGGTGTCCTAGTCACCGCATTTTCGTGCACCTGAACTAGGGCTTGAATGGAAGACTTGTGTCTCTCAGGTAACATGAGATCGTCGAAAGAGTTTGGAAATTTTACTTCTGATAGATCGGCGACACGTAAAGTTACCCATTGCCTATTCCTGAGGACGAAACCATGTACTTCACGAGGAAGTAACATTAGGTCCTCATCTTCCAAACACGCAGCTTTTCTAGGGCTTAACATGTGTTGACTTCGCTGGACGAACCGGTTCACGCTCACTATGGTTCGCTGGAATCAGTCATTACGTCTTTAGGTAAACCAGACACGTGTAGTCCAGCCAGGGAAAAAAATGGTCTAGGGCTCACTCACTGTCGTCCATGTCGAGATCCTTGAAAGCCACATCACTCCCGCAACAACCTTGACCATATTTACTGTGGCCACAATATGGTACGATATGCGTCTCGCGTCTATCGGTCTTCATAAGTTGGTCTCTGTTGACGTTCTGTATCCGCGGCCGCCACTCCGGTACACGGCTCAGTGCCATGCTTGTATCGATGATTACCTGAGAGTCAATGTCGTGGGGTGGTTCATCCAACGTACTTCCCAGCAAGTGCCTGTGGGACTGCGGCGGTATTGTCACTTCCAAATAGCGTCTCCCTTGGGCTATCATATCTCGTCTCGAGATATCCCTGTCATTATCGAACTTGAGTGGGTAGACGGCTAGCGATGTGATGGGCCGAGTTCCAACAAATGGGCGAATTGAGAATGTCTTGAGTTGGGGTACATAGTTAGATCCATCGAATATGATAGAAAGACAGTCAATCATAAACCCATCCATATCTGGCGGCGCTTGTTGACTGTCGGACAATTGATCAATAAGGGTGTCGCGGCCACCCGTGAAGTTTACAACTTTGTAAGCGTGTGACTTGTCTGCTTCCACCAAAACGATATCTCCACATCTGAATAGATGCCAAAGATCCTCGTACTCAATATCGGCTGCGGTTCCCTCATTGATTTTTCGCCTCAGATCCAAAGTTGGCTTCATATCCTCATCCATAAACTTAACAAGTAGTTGCAGATCCAGTAGGAGGTCTTGGTCACTGAAAGTCTTCTTAGCGTCTTCTGTCTGTGTTTTGGCACGCGAGCGGTCATTAAAATCTTGCTCAAAAACCTCCAAGCTCTGCCTGATTTCTTCTTCGTATGTTACAAAGAGTTTGAAAGGCCTCAGGAAGACAACATTGGGTTGTTCTGTTGGATTGGGGTAAGGAGCCACATCGTCTGAGATGTACGTTCGTGTGACCAGCTGGAGATGGGCGATCAGGGGGCGTGACCTAACACGAAGTCTCTTAGGGACCAAGTATGTACTGGGCAGCGCTGTCACTAGACCGCGAGGAGGATTTGACTTGATGTCTCCCGAATCAGTCAACTGTTCGACAACCAATACTTCAACTGATGGGCGATCTTTATTTGGAATATGCATCGATTCTTTTCTTAAATCGAATTGATCAATAGTTGAACGCTGAAGGACGTGGCGAAAGACAGGATGCTTTCTGCTTTGAGTACGAACTTCGAAATCTTCTGGTAGTTTGTATAGGTCGATTTTCATTTTTCGCAACTGCTCTTCCAGGCTTTGGATTCTTCTCTCTGTAAATGTAGTGTGAATGATGGACTGCATTCTACGCCTTTCGAGAATGCCCTGATCCCTTTCTTTCTCGAGAAGTGCCGTGATAAACGGCTCATGCTGGCAATCAGAAGCAGTTCCTTGAGTCTCGAAGATGTCTTCATCTCCATTTTCTGACACTGCGTTACGGAGGAGGTTGGAGGCGACTCCATCTTTCTCGACTTGGCCTTCGTTGTCGTTTTGAACAATATTGGCACTCCGTAACGCGACGTCCTTTGTCTTGTGGTATGTGGTCACTTCATGTATGCCTGTCATGTGTTCCTCTACAGCTCCGGGCGTCTCTAAGACCCCCAGATCAGAACAGTCGTTGGAATTGTGGGCTGGCATTTTCACGATGCTGATAAGGATTGAAGTAGTGAGACCAACGACGCATGCCAATATGGATATTTGAAGAAAATCTTTTCTGAGCTAGATACAGTAGCGAAAGACAAGTAATAGCTAGTGTGGCTTCCAATCTTCCAATGAGAGCCCCTGGTATTTCCGCCCCCAAGGTTGCCTGAGAGGGGCTGAAGCTGACTGCAGCTACATATTGCAACATGACGACCGCGTCGCAAATTCGTCTCGTTCTACATTCGGCAAGAACACAAAGCGAGTAGCAGATGGACGACCCGGAGCGATCTCAATTTCTGGTCTCGCGATCGCGAGTACCGACTGATGAGGCCGCGCGGTTTGTGGAGGCTAGAGTCGTTGTATCCCGCCAAAGTGATGCGGTGTATAGTGAGCGGGGTGGAAATTTTGTCACAGTGCAGGAGGGAAAAAGAGAAGAAGAAATCAGGTCAGGAAGCATCTCTACGCCGAAAGCAACCTGCTGACTCCTCTATTCTTATCGCTAACATGACAATAGCATCGAAATGTGGAAGCAGGCGGACGCAGAGAAGGAGAGGCTGTTTGATTTGATAGAGCAAGTACAGAAGAAAATTGAAGACAGAGGCAACAGCAGATTGAGCAGTATGGAGTTACGACGTTGTACTTGGGATCAAGTTATGGTACAGATTAGAGAGACGAGTCTTTTGTGGAAGAACTCCTCTCGGCGATCGTCACGCGCAATGAGGTGCATTGATAAGCTAGGCCAGAACTCCGAGGCATTTAAAAGTTGGCTAGACCTGCTACCGGACGGTGATTATGGAGCAAGGTAGGTATCATTCACCTGATTATGACTAAAGGACTAACAATTGGTAGTATTTCGGGTGTTTTCGCGATCATCATTGGGGTAAGAAATGAAGAAATATATGAAGATAGTAGTCTAAGGCCATTCTACAGCCATAACAATTGAAAGCACACTGGCAAGAGCTGAAGCTAATGATGTTGACAACCCAGGCGGCCGGCCGATACACTAAAGTGGAAGATGATATATTTCAGGCTCTCGTCGAGATACCAGAGGTCCTTGAGCGATCGCGAAGATATGTCAAGATATATGCAGACCTCCGAGACAACTCTCTAGAGAGGAGAACATTCGACCTCTTTAGGAGTATTGTTAGAACTCTTTGTCACGTCATGCAGTTTTTTAAAGACAGCACAGTTCGTGAGTATATTTCCGATGACATCCTGCGCTTGCTTGAAACTGTCACCGTGTACTAGTGATGGTATTCGACACTAACAATACTGATATCGTGAGCGTGATAGGCAAGTTCTCAGAGTCGATCCTCAAGCAGGGCTCTTACAAGAAAGACCTCATTGAGAGTTTGGCAGAAGTAAGGAAGAATTCAGAGAAAGTCCTAGAAGAAGCGAATCAGTGCCTGGCATGGCGATTGCTCAGGCAAGAAAGCATTCTGCGCCAAACAGAAGAAAAGACCGATCAAGGATTGCACATACTTCAGTCGATACATCAACTACTTCTCGCTAGCCAGATACTAGATACGAAAAGCCGAGGTGAGCTCTTAACACTGAACTCTAGATACGAGGTAAGGTCTGAACCATACTTTACATAGGGCACGATGGAGACAGCGACACTATTGGTACTACAGTTCATCATACCATGGCGGCTATCGAGGGAGCCACTTCGTACCAGAAAGACGAATTAAACAAATATTCGCATCATAGTGCAAGCCGGCGGGGCCGCGACAGCAAGAGGGCTACCACTGGAGACTCTGTACGGAAAGCAGATAAGCTGCTCCGATTATTGAAATACGACCCAGGAGCGATATCAGCAGATGTCAACACTTGCTTGAAACTAGGCGAAGCTCTAAATGATGACAAGAAAACCCATGCAGCAACTATGATACAAAACACAAGGTTCAGAGAGTTTATGGCCGGGAATTTGATCTCCTCGTCCCTGCTAATTAATGGGAGAGTAGATCTGTCTTCAGCCGAAGGTTTATCTTCCCTTAGCTTCGTGGCAGCCAAACTAGTTAGAATATCCGAAACAATCGACTCACCTTCAGCATCACCGTACGTGGTTAAATACTTCTGTAAACAGCATCCGCCATTTATTGGCGATTCGGCAGTATCGCCTCCAGTAGCAATGATGGCGAGCCTTGTTGGCCAACTCCTTACGCAGATGATCGAAGATGCACTTGATCTGGACCTTTCGATGCTGACGAGGGACAAGTGGAAGAAGGTCGAGAAAGTGAATCTCAAGACGTTATGTGATATCTTCCAGGAATTTACCTACCAACTTCCCCCGCAGAGTGTACTGCTTTGCATCATCGATGACATCGGCGTATACGAAATCGAACCACTCTTGAAGGAAACAGACACAGTTATCAGAGGATTGGCACGATTGGTACCAAGACACGAGCAGACTGTGTTCAAGCTTCTCGTGACATGCGAAGGTCGCGCTTTGGATATTTCCAAGTACTTTATGAACCAAACAGTGGACCTGGTTACAGAAGCCGAGCATGACGAAGCGGCTTCGTGGAGAATTTCGACACTCGGTCAATGAGTTATAGTGAAAGATTGCTTCTATTAATCTGGGTAGTTCATGTATGGGAATAATTGCAGGCGTTAATAAAGCAGAACCATTATGACAATATTAGAGCAGTTATCTATGGTATGAGTGTTACGGGAACATGTGTGTTGGCGCTAAGGTGGCCAAGGTGGCGGCCCAATGTTCTGCTGACTCTTGCTTCTTTCCCATTTTTCAGTCACGTGACCACTCACCTGGCTCACTGGCTCACGGTGATCCAGGCTCACTGGCTCACGGTGATCCAGGCTCACTGGCTCACGGTGATCCAGGCTCACTGGCTCACGGTGATCCAGGCTCACTGGCTCACGGTGATCCAGGCTCACTGGCTCACGGTGATCCAGGCTCACTGGCTCACGATGATCCAGGCTCACTGGCTCACGGTGATCCAGGCTATGAGGAGTTCCTGTTACTATTTCCTATGTCTATATAATGATCATGATTTCCTGTATCTAGTCACTCGTTTATTCTAGCTCTCTAGCTATCAATCTCACACTCTTATTTCACTTCATACTTTGAACATCTAAGAGCGACTACTATTCTATCGCGACTAGACTAGTGGTGGGAGTACCAGTAAAACCTCCCTTACGGACCACCTGCTGTTAGTCTTATTGTTACCTGCAAATCAAGAACCCCCGCGTACGTCTTATATATCTTCCGATATATAAGAGGTCCGTAACAATGAGCAGGAAATGCAACGTATTATCTGGCTGCTCTGGAGTGCATAACCCAACCTATCTTGACAGGGGTAAAAAACGTCTTTCCGCTATCACGTAGCCTGCCTTATCGCATGGGCGGCTGTGGCATAACAATGGGCGCGACGGGTACCTGCGGCATGCCCATAGGAATCGGTGCCGGTAACGGTGCCGGTAATGGTGTGGACACTGGCACCGGGTAATGCACTGGTACTGGCATCATAGTCGGCATGACTGGCGCTGGAGCTGGAGCCGGCGCGGGTGCAGGGGCAGGAGCTGGAGCAGGAACAGGGGCTGGCATGACAAAGGGCACGGTCGGCGCTCCAAAAACTGGCATTGTAGGTGGTGGTGGCGGCGGTAGTTCAGGTCTTGGTAGCATGCCCGTTATCGAAAATTGGATTAAAGCTAGCAAGCCCACAATTGTCCATTGAAGTCCTTGGATAGGGCCGCCTGGAAATATCTTGAGCAGGGGAGCTGGCCCTGACAATTCCGTTGTTGTAAAATTCAATGCATTCGCAGCCTGAGTAGTGGAATACGCTGCTGCCAGAGCGAGACCAAATGCATATAGCATTGTAACGGATAAGACTGACCTCATAAAAGTGGCGTCCGACGGTACCAAGCTCTTCAGGGAACGCTTAATAACGAGCATAGCGATGATGCTTATGAAGAACAACCCTGCTGAAGCCGCCAACAAGGGGGAAAATATCCTTGTCTGGAAACTGTACGCAGCACTAAGCAGCGGCTCCATGGCGCTAGTATAATCGCTATTCATAGCAACTGTGTTGTTGTCGAGAAACGCATCTTTCAACTGACCCTCTCCAAAGGAATAGCTGGGTAAGCATTTCAAGTAGCTTCCAGATGGCACGGACGCGCAGATTCCTATCCCAGTATTAGCTCATACCTGGAAAGAGCTCCAACGAAGCCATCATGTGAGAACCTTTCAGAGGTTGTGATTGATTGGTTTGGAGCTGAGTAAGATATAGGTCCGGGATAGCAGGCGAGTTCGACAAGCAACCCACAAGGACGAGAACTAGTGTAACCCATGAGCCTATGTCGACACAAAAATAAGGAGCTGCACACGTACCGTAGAAAGTTAAAACTACCGCGGATAGAAACCATGATGAAAATCTCATGTCCACGCGATCTTGGCTGGATTAGTTGACTGGTTTCCGTCTCTGTGCGGAAGGACATACCGAATAACTTGGGCTTCTCTTCTGACATCGTGTGAGCGATGAACTCTCCCTATAGGGTCACGATGAATTCAAGGAGGAAGCTTGTGGGGGTGGTAATAATATGAAATAGAAATTAAAGGAAAGTGCCGTACTCTGAAGTAAGAAAAGATGGGTAGAATCGGAGGATGAGAGAACGAAAGCAGTTTTATACACATCATACACCGTCTTTCACCTAGGGCCTCTTAACGATAGCATATGCCATCGTCGCGTTTGCTAGCCATTAGCATGGCATACCGAATAGGAAGTAAGCGCGCACTTTGCTTGTTGAAAGAATGCTGTACAAGCCCAGCCCATTCTGGTAGTACAAGTCGGCCGTGACTCTAGGACACGATTGGGGAATGAGAATACCGACTAAACGGATACATAGTCGTCGTCGGCCAACTAGCGCTCGGGACAGGAGCAAGCAGAGAACATGACGGTGCTCACCGATATAGGACCGCGCAACGAGGGAAAAGAGATCTCGGTCGGTAAACGCCAGATATTACAGCGCTTATAGCTGATTAGCACGTTGAGTTAAATCGATTCTGCTATGAGATGTGCTATAGAGGATACGAAGAATTGTTTAGAAAATGGTGTGGGCAAAGGAAGCTGGTAACTATACTCTAACAGACGGTGGCCTTTACATACAATTGCCCTAAGACCTTTCATTGACATTGGTAACTCTTAAAGCTGCATTTTATGTGTGTTCACGAAGTAGCTCGAGGCTCAAAATGGTCGCCGAAGCTTCGTGGAGAGTTGAATAGCCTGGAGCGCGTTTGAGAAGAATCTTTCCGAAGAGAGATTGTTTGCTGGAGTTGTTTCGGGGTGCACGGGCGCCTCACCATTCATAAACGGCTTGTTTCTGACTTTTTTTTTTTAGAAGGGATACCATCCTACTGGTGCCTAGCGTTAGCCTAAGCGGATGACCTGCTGGGTCTCATCGAAGGTTCCAGTACCGGCAGTATGGTTAGCGATACGCCGACGGTGAAGAGATATTTATTTATATCATCCTGGTAACCTGAGTCGTCAAGATAGAGCGTAGCTAGACTGGCCGAGGAAGAAGAGGATTAAACGTGCTTTAATTGGCTTTAGCCTCATTGGGTTGTTGATGCTTCGCTGGCTCATATACAGTCAAGGCATTGGGTTTTCCAACGCTGAATAGGCACGTAATATGGCGGCCGGTCTCGCTAGACGAGCGCTTCACATGATGAGGGAAGAAGGGAGAGGTAGGTAGGATGGAAATTTTGCAATAATCTCGTAGGTGTAGCACAAGACTTGACATGATGGTTAATCAATTCCTAACATCCCGGATCTCAGCAAGAGGGTATGAGACGGGCTATTTATGTAGACTGATCCTCGAGCAGCCTGTCTTTTAGGACTCAGTGTCAAGTAGGTGCTCTTCACCGCGGATGATGTCCCTGGGATATTTCCTGACGCGGCTCGTGCTACGAGGATCTACTAGAACGCAGTGGAAATAACCATTTACCTCCGAGTCAACAAGGTGTCATATTAGAACGAAATGCATAGGGCCAAGGGCAGGCAGGCAACCATTCCGATAGAAGTATTTCATCGTCGAAGGATTAGGTGAGGATAGCATCACCATTTAGGTTCTGCACTCTCTCTCTCGAATCGCGTACAGAATCTACTAGGCAGGTTATGCCAACCGACTATCTTGAAGCTGATAAACCAACAGCTTACGGACGATGGTTAAACTAAACCCGGATATCAATACACGGCACTCGTTCTCAATTGGTTGGCGAATGGTACTCACTGCCCAATCACATTTTATTCACTGGTAAAGATGCAATGGTGCTGGCTAGCTGTGCTAGCTAATAGCTTTGCGAATCTGGAAAAGACTGGCGGGCTCACGAAGGGATGTTAATGTCGGCATCTGATGAAAGCTGAATAAGAACAAGGGTGGTTTTCTGGAAGCCCACAGCGTTCTTCGTAAGCCGACATGCAATGCATTTTGCCTTGCCATCAAGTATCGCGCAAAAGAGTTCGGTGCTGGGAGGGCTCGACGGTAGTGCTTAGTATGCTTCGCACGTATCAAGTCGGTGCTTTAGATGCAAATTGTGATTCATCGCGCGGTCACAGTATTGAGCACACCGCTCCTCTCGCAACGCCTGGCCACCGTGCATCGTGGTTGGACGTTGCGGAATCCGAAAAGCCGAGAAGAATTGATGGGGTTCGTGATAACTTTCGCGCTATTGAGAGCGTTCAAATGGCGACTTCAACTTATCCACCGGTCCTCTTTGGTGCGAAAAGCAGTCGAATTGCCGCTCTTGTTGGCGAAAATGGCGGGATGTAATAGCTTGGAGGGACGGGCTTGTCATTCTTCTGTTCTTCTGTGTTCATTCTTCGTTCTTTAGGCGAGCCAGCCTGGCCTAGCGATCCAGGCTCAAGGATGTGGATAGGCCGTTCATGGCGACGAGAGCGCGGGCGGACGATGTCGTTGGTCTGTATGAACAGGCTGTGAGTCGGTCTCGTTGTTAAGAGACAATCGATGCAGATATGAAGGCGGCGAAGGTCATGCGCTGTGCATCAGTGAGATATATCCAAATTTGCTTGACCCGGCATGAAAGATACTCAGAGTAAGGTTGGTGGCTAGGAAAGTCCCCGGCTAGATGGGTCTTAGCAGACGGGCCCATATCTCTACCTAGGTAAGTCATTTAATTCCCTAACTTAGAGTGTGATTCCGCCCTGCTGGAGTAGCCTGGCACCTATTGTATCCACTGTACTCCGCAGTGCTGGTTATACGACACTACATTTGAAATTTGCCATTCGCACCTTGAACACATAATTACACACACGACGATCATATTGGCTTCAAAGTAAAGGCCAATCATACACAGTTATCTATTATTGTAATTGATTCGACCTTTTAATATAATCATTCTGTGATCATCACGCAAGTGTAATATTTGACTACCTGACGCTAATCCTACTTAGAATAGGTAAAAGGATAGCTGTCAGCCATTCGACACGCTTTAGAATACGACTCATCCTTCTGCTTACTCTTTCTGCTTGGTATTCTGCTGAACGTCTAATCGCAATGTAAAAGCGGTTGCCTAATTGACATGCGCGCGCGATCTGTTCGTCTAAAAGTGGCTGCCTAACCGTCGGTGAACATCTTTATCTTTAAACGAGCGAGGTAAAAGGTAAAATGAGTAGTACTAGTCAGAGAGGGAATAATACAAGCGAGCACAGTGCTGCGAACGTATATATATAAGCTTGCAGAGATGTTTTGTGGCTATAGATATTATATCAGACCTGTCAATTCGATGCCTACGTCTAGCGGGCAGAAGGGGAAATTCACCTACAATTTTGTCTAAGCCGCAGCTTTTATTTCAACACTATGAGGATCCACGCCACTACCACCTTGCTATACAGCCTTGTGACTGCTGCAGCGACGACTGCCCAAGTCACTGGTGATCCCGACGGCATCAACGATTTCAAGTCGGATGGTCCATTCGCCTTACACGTCAAGGGCCAGGCTCGGAACAGCTCGGTTGACGGTAAAGAAAACCACTCACTGCCCATACCTGCAGCGTATAGTTTCAGGGCTGACGTATGAATCTAGGTTATGTCAGTACCCTTCCGACGTTCGGGACAGGCTGGGTTCTGCAGTACGAGCCTGGAAATCACCCTCAGGCAGATAATTTGTCTTATCGATTCTATTTCAATTACACGGGCGAAATGAAATCGCAGGATGCAGAGGTTGGGTTCTTTGTCACAGACTATACAGTAGAAGAGACAAATAAGTTTGGCTTTAAGGGCAAAGCCGTGTCCCTCCAATTCGACCTCAATACCAACATTGGGACACCGGTAATAGGCATAGGCACCGCCGCACTCGCCGGTTTCAGTGTGGAAAACAAAGCATTCCTCACACATTACATGGATGACTCGACCGCTGCTCCGGGCAAACGTCCAGTTTCTAAAGACTACCGATACTGTAAGCTATGAAATTTCCCATTCCGCAGTCTCTTGTGTCCTTGCATTACGAAGTGATGCCATAAGATCGGGCTTTCAGTCTAGCACCAACAAATCGATTATCACGTTGGTAATACGAAACTAATACACTTCTAGATAACTGGGCTGTGTGTTGGCAAGCCTTCTCTAATGTGTATGCACCTATTCTATCTTGGGTAACAACAGATCAGCCTCATAATCCGACGTGCGAATTCGTGGACCTCTTTAAAGTCAGTTTATGAGTTTGCAGTCTATAGGATGCGGGGAACGTAGTTTCACAAGTGTATCTAAATGCAGTAGTATCAACTTCAGTTGCCCTTTTTTAATGAGAACTCAACATGCTTATAACCGAAAAGTGAATCGATAAGAGAAATGAGGAACCTCCTGTACTGGATAAGAAAAAGAGTGAGGCTGGACAACGGGGCCGTCGATAGTGATCTGGGGTAAGAACTGCACTCCCAATTACAACGCTACTCCGGTATCCTTATCCTGGACGAAGCAATAATTGTCCAGTACATAGTGCCATTCTACTGTATCTGCGCAACATAGCGTACTATACTCGTCGGTACTCAGGGCGTCTAGGGAGATTGTGTGGTAGAATTGTCTTCCATGAGGACATGGGCGATTGGCAGAATGGGAAGGGAACACGGCTAATACCGCCTTATGTAGAGGCAATTATTTTATTAAGATCACCAGAAAGTCTGTTTTTACACAATAGAATCTCCTTAGTTACCCCTTCCCTAACCCTAGTATGAAGAGATCTAGGGCGTGGCATCGCAGCCCGACGTGTCGGGACGGCTTAAAAAACAAGAAAGGGAAAGGCATCGTCAAACTTGTAAACTATCGGAGAATGTTGCCCGATGGCAACCTGCGGCGCCCTTTAATCGAAAATATTGCATATTGGCGGCAACGGTTGTTCCTATACTTTGAACTACACCACTTAAATTTGAGGCAAGCCGACCATGATAATCAGAGAAAGCGCGCACCGCCTGTGCTGCAGGATTACATAACAGGGTGCCCTGCGCGCAAAGAGCAATTATTAGTAATGGCGGCAATAGCAATATAACACGTTGCTCCTGTTTTTGGATTATTGATTTTTATTTTTTAGAACAAGTGAGTGCGAGATCATCTGGCTTTTCCAAACCATCATAAACAGTAATCTAAGCTCAAGAGAAAAACTAAAAAGCCGGGGAGAAGATCAAATGCTCGATGTGAAAAGGAGATGATGGCTAACTATTGTGAGGCATGCTCACTTTTTTATGTAGCTCGCACCTTTCAAATGTGAACCATTGCCGGAGTGACTGTGCGCTGAACATCCACCGGTGGCATCACCGTGATTAGAGGTGTCATCACGGGATTGATTCTGTAGCGGAGGATTGGGGCTATCCTCTTGACCGGCAGCCGTTATTCTAAGCGCACGGAGTTGCTCACTCAACGATGCGGCATTGATTCGAGCTTCCTCATCGATTTCCAAGGTTTTGCTAACAATGTGCTCCAACTCTTCGCCTGCCGATACCAAGTACTTCGCTCGCGTACGCCAAATATATTTGATCCAGTCGCTCATTTGTCTCATGGCCTTGACACGGGAGTCAGAGTCGACCCTCCCACGAATCATGTCTTCCACTTGCCAAGGTTGATAGCTTCGGTCAGGCAAACGTATGTAGCCTAAAAGCCATAGCATAACAACGCCGAGCGCCCATATGTCAGACTCTGGCCCACTATGCTTGCTCGTTTCCATAAATTCGGGAGGCAAGTACCAAGGCGTGCCACAACCCATACTAGCTGCTGAATTTGAAAACCGGAAGCTCGAGCCGAAATCGATCAAAACAGCACCCCTCTTACGGTTGTAGAGGATATTTCCTGGCTTGACGTCACCGTGTACAATACTTTTACTGTGCACGTGAGAGAGTGCTGAAGCCAAGTTGTCCATGATCTTTAACGCATCTGCGCGTGTGCCTGTGAAACAAGTATTGGAATCAACCTGGGCAGACAGTGCCTTGGCGTTGATGTGCTCGATGTATAGGGTGTGAAAGCGGGCGTCCATTCCCAATAGTTTTGCAATGAAAGGCTGTACACAGATAATCAATATAAGTAGGAGGCAATTCATAGGTATATGGCGCTTACATGATTTAAACGGCTGTGAATAGTGTATTCGCGTATCAACCTTTTCGCCATGTGCACCACTAACCTGCCATCATCCCGGCTGGCTGTTGACACTTTTACAACAATGTCCCCATCTGGAATAGAGGAATGCTTTGCTCGCTAAGCAGTAGTCTGATGATTTTGGGAAATGGTGTCCCGATGCGTGAGCCAGTAACAGTCTTCTTTTGACCCGATACAGATCTTCATTCCCTTCTCGAGCTTAACCAAAGAATTGTTGTCTGTGACTGCCGATGGAAAGCTTTTCAAGACAATTCGACCATCGGGCAGTTGGAGCTTTTTGGACCGAGTTTCATCTGCTGGGGCAGCCCGTTTATTGGACGAACAGGGTTGAATGAGCCAGTCCCTGCGTTTCAGTACTTGGACCTCCATGAGAGACTCGCCGTCAAAACGAAGGTCCCAGATGCCCACGGGGAGCGTTACGCCTTGGAGTGATGGTATCGGATTCAACGCTCTCTCGCCAAGCTTAGATATTGTGAAGGGACGCAGAGCTTGGTTAAAAAAATAACACGGTCGTGTGCAGGATCAAAAAAGAAATAACAAACTGAATCCTCGTACGCGGCCATGCACCCAACCTCATGGCTGCCTGACGTAACGACGAGTATTCTGGCCGAGTACTCTTTGTTCCACATGTTCACATCAACCCACGGTCCAATGTCCCCAGTGCCATTATATGGGGTGACGCGAAGTCCCTGGACCTTGGGATAGAAAAGGATGCGGGCGCTCTTAAGTTCTGCCGGTTTAGGACCTCGAATCGATTTAGTCCAATCCAGAGTTGCACTTGGTTGGTCTGTATCTAAGTTCGCTGCCGTTCGAGAGGCGTTGAGCCGTGCTTCAACGTAACCTTGGGGGTACTCTTGTGTAGGTTCTTGACTATCATTGCCTGACAGGTCCTTCGGCGACAGCTTGGGTACAAAGTCACTGGCCATGTTGCTCATCATTGCGATGGGGAAAGCAAAGAGCCCAAAGTTTGTATATCTGGGGGCTCGATGCCGATGTGAACCAGAAAGAACTGATCAGAATACTTTCAATTGTTGGCGTCAATAGATAGGGTGTATTGAAAAATGTGGTTCTCGCGAAACAAAGGACATAGCAGTGAAAATTCTGCCAGACAGGCGTCCTCGTAATTAATAAGACTGCGAGAGCACACAGATATCACCTCTTTGTTTCATATCGAAGCAAGGGAGAGTTGTGTTACAGTTCACTCTTGTGTTCGTCGTCACTTGATGCCGGGGCGGCCAATGAGGTCTGCCACACTGATGGGCAAGCACAGCCAACCAGCAAATTAGGCTGGGGAGTTTGCCGCTGGACTATCCGCTCTGTAAGACGTTCGGCGGCCTATCGTTAAAGGGCGATAGCTGATGGCCGCGACAAATTCCCAGGCCTCCCTAGGATGCCCCTGGGCATGACCTGTACCACAGAACCCCACAAACAATGCATGAGCCAAGTGAATCTCGCAGTTCTTGTCAAGGTATTATTGAGGTTTCGAAGCTGCCTGACTTTCTCCTCTCTTGTTATCTCACCCTCTGTCACTGATTGAATTTTTCCCTCCAAGCTATCTCTATTTTCTTCCATACTACACATAGCTGTCACAGTCCTCAAGCAACCATGCCGCGAATACGTCCCACCGTCGAAAGCCACTTGGAGTTGCACACACCCGTGATTGACGCAGAATCCGAAAAATGGGCGTGGCCCTATTGGAAGTTTGACTTCGAAAGTCCTGCTGTTCTTTTCAATAGCTTACATGCGGAATACAACTCAATTCGGTGCGCGATCCAAGACCCGTGCTGCTGGCATTCCGACGTTTGCGAATTGGCCCACGTCGCGGAAAACCGGGAGCAGTTTCTGGCTCTACTCAGAAAGCGACAAGACGAACGTTTCAAAGAGCTCGAAAGTGCATGGCATAAGATAGCAGTCAATCTCATTGCGGATAATGATCTTTTTGTAATGCCACGGGAGAGAACCGACATGTGGACGCGCTTTATACGCATCACTCAGCATTTCTCATATGACGCGGTTGTTGGATATTTTGGCGCCTATGTCCAGGATGAAGACAATGCCAGCTCTCGTAAAACACCGGTAGAGCCAGAGTTCTCAGATGAATTGAAGTTGCGTTTGCAACAAGCTGGGGCCAGGGTCGAGGAGCAACCCGATGGACCACACCATGAACCTGAGATAACAATTCATTCAAAACCAGAGATGGTAGATCAGTCCACACAAACAACCCCGCCCAAATCGATACAAAAAGCAACAGAAACAAAACAACAGCCTCACCCAATACCGAAGAGTCCTCATAGGGTTGTAAAGCGGCAGACACGGCGAAGCAAGCCTGCCGCAAGCAACCCGGAAGGCCTAAGAAGAAGTGCTCGCCTACAGCAGCGAGCAGAGCGTGGAAAGAAATGAGTCGCGGGTATGGAGATTCTAACGGGAGACGCCTTTGTGACCGAGGCACATAATAGGCGTCTAGGTTGTCTTTGATTTTACTGGGCGCGGCGGAAAGGAGGAGCATCGACGTCAGCGCTTGGGTGCAATCATTCTAAGCTTGGACTGGCAACTCGCCTGGCAGCTAATAATGTATATATTTCCGTTTAAAGCTGGCCTTAAACTTGAACTATGACTCTGGAACGACCTGAAGCCTGGTCCGAACAATACTAACACCGTTGCTTGCCTCCGTCTTGATTCTGAGGCTTATAGTATCACGCCTTCTTATGAACATCGGCCCTTACTTCTCAGATTTAGTGACGATGACAGAGAGGTTACGATAAAGTTTTCTCTGCTCAATTGTGATTGACTATGGCAATGGTACATGACTTTGTTTTGATTACCGTGGGCGGGAGCGCGCTACAAACTCCTAAAATAAGCTTAGCGTCTTTCAAAATTCAAACTGTCTACGTAGTCTTCACAAGACAGAAAGGGACCAGGATTTCTCATAATGATTGTGACCTAGGATATTTTAAAGATTTTCTTATGTGGCTATGTCCTTCTACCGCTAGCTAGTTTTGCAAAAAGTGAACAGTGTCAACTATTGAGTCTGATTTGTCAGGCTGGTCATAGCACCTGGCATAAGCCCCAACCTATCAGCTTTTGATTAATAATCCGTCACATCGTCCTCTCAGCCAAACCATTAAGATCATAAATAGGCATTGTTTTCTCAGACATTCCAGTTACCAAAGCTTATTACGCCGTGCACCCTTCTATCACGAGCTCGCAGATTCTCTCGGCAAGGCGACTCCACTCTGTTAGTATTACAAGATGGATTCGGTTATTACACGCCCGGGTCCCACGGCCGTGACATTCGACCTCTCCAACCCAGCACAGACGATAATCACCCTCCCACCGGGCTCTACCTGGTCTTCAGGGCTGCACTTCCATAACTCGCACGATGAGTACCTTGTTGTACAGCGCGGGTGCGTGCGGGTACGCCGAAACTCCACGGTGCAGACTGTGGCCGTCCGGCCCGGCGATGCCCCAATCGAGATCGCTGTCCCGCGGGGCGTTTGGCATGAGTGGGCGCGGGCACCGCCTAACGCACTAGGTCCCGATTGCGGCCTTCACCAAGAGGACGTCGTGGTGGTCGAGCGCACGGATCCCGCTGACGGAGAGAAAAGAGTCTTCTTCTGGAATCTCAACGGTGTCATCCTCCAACAGCCGCCGTGGTGGCTGCTAGTAAAGAGCTTATGGGATTGGTGGGTAACATTGCAGCTGTTTATCATCTTTCACGAGTTGGACAATGTGCCTGTTATGTTAGATGTGAAAGGATCAATGGCGTGGGCGCGGTTGGAGGACGCCATGTGCAAGCTGATGGGTGAGAGGCGCGTTGAGTGGTGGACGAGGACGGTGGATGAGGGTTGGGCGCTCCTTGTGCTTTGGGCGGCGAGCCAAGTCGGGCATGTATTGGGAATAAAGGCCGTGCGGCGGGAATTTACGCCGGAAGAGGTGTATAAGCAGTTCGCATCAGCAAGAAAGCCCCAAAGGAAGAAATCATAGAAGCATCAAGGACTATACTATACTATACCCGAACTTGGTTCCCACTGCAGGTTGACTTTCCATCACATAGGGGTAAATGATATTATAACTTATACTTATGGCTATTTTATCTCGTTTCACACTTTTCTGTATAAGGAGATGCCGAGACTTATTTGCTAAACGTTATTATTCTGCGAGTCCTCTCGTAGCCGGCATAAATAATACGACGAGAAGTGGTTACTAGCAGGGAATATACACAATAGGTTTAAAAAGTGTGTTCAATCCTATAACTTTATGCTCCTGTTGGCTTTCTTGTTTCCTACGTACTCTTGTTTCCGGACATTAGTAGCATCATTATATATGCGTGTAAAATGCAAAAGAGATTGGGCGGTATCTACGTCAGGCCGTAGGACATTCTAGAATGGATGATAGATGCAACATAGGACTTCGAGGGAATCTAGACATAATAACGCGCATTTAGCCATTGCTGAACATTGTTTCAATCAGTGCAATAATCTTGTACCGAGTATCTTGAGCTGCTAAGTAACATAAGCCAAACTAGGTTTAATCCTGAGAGTCATTTACTTACACAGCTTCCTGCTGGTACTACGTGCTGTTTCCTACGAAATGGACTAATTTGTGAGATCGGATTGATGCTGACGCCCTTCAAGGGCTGTTATACTCGCAGCGCTGCGAGTAGGAAATGATTTCTACTCGGGCTTGTGTGTTATGGTATAAGATGGCGGCATGCACCTCCGCTAGAGAAACCCAGCCTAACTCGTGCGTAAGTCTCTAATCTGAAATATGAATGATGTAAGCTCGTGTAATGCTGGATGTTAGAAAAAGATTAACTTCGAAAGGGTAACAAGAAAAAACAAGAGATCTATTATGGTCCTCGGCAGAATTAAACTCCCTGCATTAACAGTCTAACTTTACGCATTGGTTCATACATTAAACACTGGGAATTGAAACTAATCTACCTTGGGGGCCCGAAAGGAATATAGATCATTTTAAAACAATGCGAAGGTTAATGAGACTAGGGAAGTGACTTCATATTATTTATCCTCCCTCGGCCTACCTCGGCGCTTAGGTACAGCCGGCATATCCCTTTTCGCAGTCCTACTGCTTCCGCTACCAGCCGGGGCCGGTGCCTTTACCGATCCCCTCTCCACGGCAGAACGACTGCTGGATCCGTTCCTTGGACGGCCTGGTCCGCGCCTCTGTCGAGCCTCCGTCTTCTCGTTGGGTAGGGGTCGGTTAGGGACTTGTCTTGTCCCTGTGCGAGGAGTCTCGCGTGAGGTAGGCTGGTCGACGGATGCTGCAGCCTTGCGTGCTGTCCTACCTCTGGGTCTCTTATTCGACGGTGTCTCAGAGAGCTGGGGCTCCGCGGTGCGCTTGATGCCTGGAATCCTTGTACTGCATCGGGGTGGTGGCAGGAGAGCTTGGCCCGGTTCTTGGGCCCCGACTGCCCTTTGTGAGGCAGGCTGGGCGGCGGGTGCTGCAGCTTTGGGTGGTGCTCTACCCCTGGGTCTCTTGTTCGGCGGCGTATGAGAAAGCTGGGCCTCCGCGGCGCGTTTGATGCCTGCGAGCCTGGCACTACGTCGGGGCGGTGACACGACGGGTTGGTCATGGCCTCGGGCTCCGTCTGCCCCGTGCCGCAGCTGGCCTTGACGCACCCGTCGGGGCTTCTGAGGTGTGGGGCCAGCGGTATCATGTTCTATTTCAGATTCGTCCTCTTGGAGCTGCATGGACGCCTCGTGCTCTGCCCGGGACAATCCGGCGTCCTGTACAGCCTGTGGCTGGTTAAAGAGCCTGATCGGTTGTCCCTGTGCCCGGCCAAAGAGATTCGGCAGTTCTCCTCGGGCGAATCTTTCAAGGAAGAGTTTGACGTCGGGGTCAACCGGTATCTCATGCCCCTCGGCTCTTGCTTTCTCGAGCCTCTCAGCTCTTTCTTTCTCACTTTTCTCAATCCTTGCAGCCTCGTCATGCATCTGCCCAGGAAAGTACGGCGGCTCATCACCATCTTCTATGACCCAGAAGCCCTCGGGCTGCTCCGATCTAGGGAGGTCGATGGTCTCTAACTCATCGATCTCGGAAGGGGTGAATCCCATGTCCTCGGCCGCGTCGAGCGGGCTGTCTCGCATGTTGTCGAGGGGCGTGAGATCTTCGGGCTCTGGAGAGGGAGACTCGTGCCGCCACTTCCAGCCTGTCGCCCAGTTGGTCCTGAACTCGTCTCTCCAATCCCCCCGCTCCTTCCACCGCTCAATGACGTGTCGCTGCACCGAGCGCGGGTAATGTTGTCGGTCCTGGGTGGAGAGGCGATGGTACCTCTCGAATTCTTCGGCCACTTCGACCTGGAAGATGAACCAAGGGCGGGAGACCAGGAACGCCTCGGCCTGGGCCGCAGTCGTATCTGGGCCGGGACGAGACCGTAGCAGAACGGGGGCGTGCTCGCCGTGTCGCAAGGCTTAGCGCAGCCGCAGGGCACGCTCGACGAGCTCACAAGCATGCCAGTCTAGGGCGCCCGGGTCTGCGTCGTTGCCAAGCCGTTCGTGTTGCTGCCACGCCCACTTCCACCAGCAGGCGTCGTCACGGGGCTGCACCTTGCGTCCGGCAAACCCCCACTCGGGATTCCAGACGCCGAGTTTCTGCCAGCGACGCTTGACGAGATGGCGGACGATGACGCACTGTCGCCTCACGCCATTCAGGCGCTGGAACATCTGGGGCCGCGGGCCGCGATGATAGCTATCGAGCCGGTCGTGCTCGCGCTTCGCTTCCGAGTAGTAGAACTTGTCCGGATACACGAATGGTTCCAGGCGGCATGTAATGAAGTAGAGTTCGTCGTCGGTGAGCGGCCGCTCCATGATGGCTTTCAGCTCTTCCGGCATCGGGCCGCCTTGCGGTGGCGGGAAAATATCAACATCATCGAGCTCTTCCAACTCGGTCGACGACGCGTAGGGTGGCGGTTCATCGCGCTCGAAGCGGTGCAGCGAACGCAGGTTGTCGTTTGCCGCAATCGCCTCGAGTAAGGGCACGGCTTGGCTACTCACAGCCTGCTGGAGTTGGAAACGGTCGACAAAGGGGGGCATAGTTGCATAGTTGCATAGTTGAATAGTTGAATAGTTGGACCGGACTGATGACGAAAAAGACGCGAAGCCGTGGAAGGCACTATAAACAAAGGTAAACAAAAGGTGGAGGCTATCAGACCTGAAGCGTGATCGATCTGGCACTTTATACTATGGCGTAGCAAAAGGGACTACGCGTTAGGTAGACCAGAGCAACAAGCACGCGCTATCTGTGGGGCTCGAGCGGGAAGGAAGGGAGGGAGGGAAGGTATCACAAGGGCTGAATACAGGGCTTGGAGAATGACTCAAAATGAGGATAATATCCTATGAGCGCAATAACCCTGGACTCTCAGTGCCTCGGAGGGCTAACTAGTCTCTATGTACAGGAGTCCCGCGGACCTAAACCTCCTTCATGAGAAGGTTCAGCCGCGTGTCTCAGTCTCTGAATAGCTTCATTCTACTATCCGAGACATCCTGCAATTCGGCCTCATGTGGTTCGCGGGGCCTCGCATAGGTGACCTTCCGTCAGCGCGTAGGCTTCCGTACAACAGCATGCATTGTGACCGGTCCTGATCCAACCTCCTGTTGGTGCGCCGCAGCCCTTCATGCGGTCTGCGCTACATCTTCGAGAGGAGTTGGGGGGAGCCTCGTCTCCAGAGGCCTCGCCAAGTTAAGTTGGAGCGATTTTCCCACTCCCTCCTAGCTATCCTATCCCCGCCCAGCCACCCTCTCTATTCTCTTCTTATCATGGCTCTCGACGCCCATCCAAAAAAAACTTTTCCATCTCGTATCGGTCAATCAGGTCGCCCACGGGGCCCTCTCTCGCCCGGACAATAAGAGGTTCGTGTCGAGCTCTAAGAGACGCGGCAAATTTGGTCTGAAAGTTGGCTATCATGTCCCATCTACTGCTCGGGGCCATGTTATCACCAGACTTGGACGGGATGCCGATCTTATTCTCCGCCAAAGCAGCCCCGGAGACCCGATGTCTGGGGTTCACGTCGCCTTCGAGATCAACCCTGCTACAGAGCTTGTGATTCTGTCCGTCCGATCGAAACGGAGCTCGTCGGTCCGGTTCACCGCAATCCGTTCCCAAAAGGAGAAAGCAGAAGAGAAACAAGCTCCGCGGCAGGGCCCAGGAGACACCGCTGAAGAGCATATCATCGGGGACGGTGTCATCATCTACGGGCAGAACTATAAGATCTTCATTGCATCCTACGAATTTCATTTGCTCTGGTGGGGCAAGTCTGCGAAAACCCTTGCTCTTCAGGGCTATCGGGAATATTTGCAGCGGTTACAGGATGTAAGGTCGCGCGACCGGCCGACGGAAATTAACAAGCCAGACGCGCTGTCGGTAATTTTTGGGTTGAAATGTGAGTTGATATTGGGTGGTACTGCATAAAACTAGCGTACAAGATACTCATACGGTCCAAGGGGAAGGGGTCTACTGCCAAAGCGCGATTGTAGCCCTTCATCGTATTCGGCGACGATATCCATGCTCAGAGCCCATATTTCCCTTCACCATGCCTACTTCACCTGAGACTAGAGCACCTCCATCTTAAACTCGTCTAGCTGGGTCTGTTAAACGAGTACAACTGCCGGCGAACTGCGCCTGCTGTTTGATAGCGACATGATAATCCTCTCTCGAATCATCGCATTCCAAATCTTGGGTAGCAAGCGTCGGTAAGCTTGTTCCGTTTCGATTGTTCTTGCGAATGAAAGTTCGTAGACCAGTCAATACAGGACGTGGTGTTTTAGGGAGTTTGAGAGTTGAACTCGTCGCCGTGGGTTTCTCCTCAGGCTGTTCTTGAGCCAGCGCCTTGAAGCGCGCCAGGAATCTGCGGAATCGGTGGGAGTGCGGGACTTCCTCAAGCGTTTCGGCCCTACCGTCACCTTTCTGCTTGATGAAAAGCGTGCGGAATGCTGTGATTGACGCCATCATGACTGCCACGCCCCCTTCAGTCTGCTGCCAGAAGAACTCCGAGATGTCATCCTCGAGGCCCTTGTAATAGAACCCTGATATTCTAACTATGGCAACAGCAGCCATGAAGATAGAGAGGCAGAGGAATATTGCCAGCCCGAACTTGGTGGATCGGCTGAGGAGCGACTTCTTGAGGATAATGATCGGAAGGCTGACAACTAAGGCAGCATAAGCAAATGAGAATGCGCACAGGTAAATTGAGCTTACCCATAATATCGGAAGCAATGTCTAGAACAGTAACGAGTGCCGTAAGCCCGACCGTCTTCTTTTCGTTTACAGTGGAATTAAAGCACTGGACTAAGGCCGTCATGTCGGCCTCGAGGTGAATTTCTGGAAGAATGACAGCACTCACTTGCGTCTACCCCAAAATACGGGCAGATAATGAAAGGCTCCGCGACCACAAATGCCCATGAAATGATCGAGAAGATGACGATGGACCAATAGTACCAATTCACACCTCGAGATATAGGGTTAGGGTTAGGGTTAGGGTTAGGGTTAGGGTTAGGGTTAGGGTTAGGGTTAGGGTTAGGGTTAGGGTTAGGGTTAGGGTTAGGGTTAGGGTTAGGGTTAGGGTTAGGGTTAGGGTTAGGGTTAGGGTTAGGGTTAGGGTTAGGGTTAGGGTTAGGGTTAGGGTTAGGGTTAGGGTTAGGGTTAGGGTTAGGGTTAGGGTTAGGGTTAGGGTTAGGGTTAGGGTTAGGGTTAGGGTTAGGGTTAGGGTTAGGGTTAGGGTTAGGGTTAGGGTTAGGGTTAGGGTTAGGGTTAGGGTTAGGGTTAGGGTTAGGGTTAGGGTTA